>CM034155.1:634481120-635120827 GCA_019776745.2 Taxus chinensis | reverse complement strand
TAAAGTCACCACACTGAAAAACTAGCAAAGCTACAAACATAACTAGAGAAACAAAAATACATGAACACACAATAGATAAGGGAAACACACAATGGAAATGAAAACCATGATATAACATACCTACATAACCAATGGTACATACGAGGTACAACCCACTTTCACTGTATCACTGATTCTTCACTGAATGTTTACCCATGCACATGTATCACTAAATGCCTTTATTCTGCAAATCCATTGACTGTCTCACTGAAATATGACCCCTTTATCAATTTGATGAGAAATTTTCATGATTTTTATTGTATGAGGGTCTACTTAGAAATTAAATTTCATTTATTGCTTTGATATCTGTGTTTCCATCCTGCTTATCCATTTGTAAATTTATCCCAATTTCTGATCTTCTATTACTACTACAAGAATGAGTTTTGATCATAACAAGCTTTCCATTTTCACACCAAGGCCTATGGTATTTGATGGGAATTTTAACTTTGTTTTTTATCTGCTTCATGACCATGGTCTCTATGAGTGGTCCTCAATAGATATTTTGAGATTTTGAATGATGTCACAAGCCTTCTTGATGCTCCATGCTTATCAATTGATCTAAACTATCCTTCACAAAAAATGGCTCATGTTTGATCTGCTTCTCACTATGATTTGATGTGCATAATCTCTATCATCTTGAAAATAAAATGATAACAAGGTCGAGCATGAAATATTCAAATCATCATTTCCCCCATCTTCACCATTTTAGGCCTCAAAATATATCTCCATGACGAAGACATTATTCCCTTGAGTAGAGTCGACTTTGAGAGATTCAAGCATATACTTATTCATATATTCCTCATTAAGAAGGTGTTCATCATGAATGGAATCAAAGTTTGGATAATCAAGCACCATTCAATTTATTTGTTCTTCACTGAGAAGGTCTTCATCTTCTCCTAATGGGAAAAATAAGGTTTCAAATTTAGAATCATTTTCATACTCACCAAACAAGCCTTCATGTTGAACCTCGGGAAGATGATTGGAAATTTAGGATTCACCTACTAAGAATTAATGTGATGTCACTTCTTATTTATGATCTGCATTGCTCATCACCTTGATATTTCTTTGTTGTAAGTCAATATTTCTTTGACCTTTGTCGCCAAAAAGTAGAGAACCTATGCACTCATACACAATAAGAAGTACACACTATCAAACTCCGACTCCATTAAATCATCGTGATGATTTTCCAACATGAATTTTCATACATGGATACTCCTCAATAAACATGGGAAACTCAAAATCTTCCACTAAAGATATGAAAAAATTTTCATACCTTGAATCTCAAAATGGTGTGTCAACGCTTGGTTCATCTAGTTTTTGAATAGTGTATTTCATTATCCTTATTGGAAGGATATTTTTCATATTTCCATTGACTGGTATGGTGGCATATGTCCAATCCATCTATATGTCTCTGCTAACATCCTGATAGAAGGTCTGACTCAATAACATGGTGTATGAAGCTGGCATGTCTGCTACAATTATTTTCATCTTTATTTTCTTGCCTGGAAAGTTTACAAATAATACTTGGGCTTCTTTCACTTTTCCAGAAAGAGGAACTTATTTTGTTTCTATGGAGTAACAATGGCCAATAGTGGGTTTGAGAGTAAGACCAATATATTTATCAAATTTTATGGGTATGACATTGTCAGAGCCATTAGATTCAATGATACAGTTATTAAATTTATATCCATTGATTACTAAAGAAATATAGAAAGGATCTAGTTTCTCAAAGGATTTTGAGGCAAGAATATTTTGAGAAGAGGTGGTGCTAGTAGTGGGAATTGATTCTTTGGTGTTAACGTGATTTTATAACACGGGTTTGAACTACTTTCTTTGATAAAATGGACAAGTTTATCAAATTTTTTAAGATGTGTTTTCAAGTAATTTGATTCAGAATTTTAATTTTTTTCTTTCTCAACATGGTCAATGATGTCAAAAGGTTAAGAGATGGTACACACATTGGGGAATTATGGTATCCATGACATGGTTAGGATTTGTATTGTTAGTAACAACATAAGCTGAAACTAATTTAACAAAAGAAGATGAAAGAGTACTTACTAGGAGAGATAGATGGATTATTAGGATTCTTCTTCACTGACCCTATGGAAGTGGGTAGCAATGATCCTTCTATTGTTGTTATTTTTCACAGATTTTCCATTTGTGGATTAAAATGATTTTCTTGGGTTGTGGAAGAAGAGGCTTCTTTCTCTATTTGTGAGCGATTGAACACTGCACAAGAGTATATATTCATGGATTCTTCAAAACTTCATCAGGTGAGTATTCATAATACCCAATGTTTGAATATCTATCTTCTTAATCTCTTTCAGTTTATGATTCAAAAAACTCATCTCCTTTATCTTCATAGGTTCTACATACCGCATTAATTGGTGGAGATTATAAATCAAACCTTCAAGGTGCTCTTGCAATCTTATTCTTGTTCCAATTTTGGTATGAGGCATGTTAAACAATTTCCTTCTTCAATGTAGTCAAATCATTGACCAATTGTTACAGCAATGAATCAACACTTTCATCTTTGAAACTCTGCACATTATTCCTCATTGAATAGTTCTTGATTTTCCTTGATATGATGAGGTTATATTCCACATCAATGGAAAGTTCTTGAGCATTATCCAAAGTATTTGTGTTATCTCTTTATAGTATGAACCCAACATTAGGAAATTGATCCTTTATGAATAATATCTTTTGATTGTTTGCAGTAGGAAGGGCATCAGTAGGAATTTTGTTGACCAAGTTCTTGAATTTTACTATAAATTATCACTTAGGATCTTACAGTTCTTTCTTCAGATGAGCTAATTGAGCAAGGAGGGAATGGGAATCTTACGCAATCTTGAATCTTGATTCAAACCTAGTTTTCATGTCATCCTAATCAGTAATAAAACATGGTGGCAAGTAATAAAACCATTCCACTATGGCATCATGCAAGAACTCCACAAATATCCACATGATAACATATTCATGTTCGACACCAAGAACTCCACATGCTATGATGAAAGTTGTGATATGATCATCTTGTGTTTCTTTTTGTCTCCATAGAACATGGGAAATTTCTTCCTTGATCCTAATGGTAGTTCATGCAGAGGAGGAGCCAAAACTAGTGGTCTGGTGTTTTTTCCTGAAGGTATTGGTGCAGCCATTTGTTTTTCTTCTTCTTCCATCAAAATCATCTCCAATGGTTTTGGAACTGGATGATCTTCAAGAGGAAAGTTAGGATCAAATTTAGGAAGAAAGTATTTCCTAACTTTTCATACTACTCGGATAATGGGAAGACTAAAATTAGCTTGTTGTTGTTCTTCAAATGCGGGATTAACAATGCCACTTAAAAAATCAGCTTGGATATATATTTTTTGTCAGTTTGTAAAATATTTTCCAATATGTAAATGGAAATTTTGAGCTTGTAAACAATAGATTTATATCAGAAATCAATAATGAATTTTCATAAATGAGTTGTGAGATTTATGAATTTATATTTTATGATTTTTGGTGATTTTTAAATATTTGATTTTTTATATTTTCATAGATTGTTATAGGTTGTACAAGGGAAAACATTCCTCAGTAGAGTCACCAAAAACTATTGGTGAGATAATTTGTTACAAGGAAGATTATTGGTTTTCACTAACAATGATGGGGCTAAGCCCCTCCTTCTTGGGTATGTGGAGGCTCCCATTCTTGAATGAAAACTAAATAGAACTATGGGGTGGTCATTAGGCTAGGAATCACATAGGAATATTCCACTAAACCTATGATAAAATGCTTGTATAGTGTAAAAAAGAGGAATTTTCTTGAGAAATGGAGAGAGGGGGTTAATGCTGTGAGTAGACTTACATATTTCGCACAAATTAGCCAGAATAGAACCAAATTAAATAGGAAGAATTTAACCATGTAAGAAATAACAAGACTTATAAATCAGAGACAAAAATATATATGGATTCATTAATCAAAGACACAAAATTTCTTCTTAGTTGTACAAGATTACAATGCTTGGAAATTTGGAGAGTTGAGAGAATAGAATACTATAGAAAATGAAATAGAATAAATGTAGTTTTATTACTTACAGTAGTAGTGATATAAATCCTTACAACTAACAACAATCAACAATATCCAACCCTTTGGAATGGAGAGGTCATTATAATTTATAGCTTACAAAATGTCTCTTCCTCTCCTCCCATGTGACTTTTCATCTCAACACCACTTGTGAATTTTCACATTCCTTTAAGCATGAAAATAAGTCATTTTGTTATTTCTGAAAAGGGAATTTGAAAATACAAATTAAGTCACTTAAGTGAATAAGATGAAAGGGTGAAAATGTACATTCTCAATTAAGAAATAGAATGTTAGAGAGAGAGATTGAGGGGGGTAGAGAAGAAGAGAGAGAAGTGGAAATATGGATACGGGAAAGCTCCTGCTGAAAAAGAATCCACCTCTAATGGAACTTTGAGGAAATGCTCCATGAGTGATATTCTTGGCCTCTAACCACCCGTTGAACGAAAATAATGTGATTATAAATGCTTCCTCCTATGAAAAGTGGACTCATTCCAAGGTATTGAATGGGTATTTAAAAACACTAATAAGTGAATTGCATTATGTGAACTTGAGATGGTTTCCCAATCATGGAAACATGATGATCCTTTTTTAACACAAGGTTAGAGTAAAAAAATGGAGATTATCAACTTACTCCCTTTGGCTTCAAAATTCACCTCCATGACAATGATGTCACCATTTTGAATGGAATCAAATTCAAGTTGCTCAAACATTTTCTTAATTGTCTACTACCCACTGAAAAAAGGTATTCTCCTCCAGATAGAAGGATTGCTCATTGAATGAAATTACTTTCCTATGACCTATTATTTAATTGAAACATTGTGGTTAAAATATCCTTCTTTTGTGAGATGTGGGCCCACTCCAAAGCATTGAGTAAGTGTTTAAAGACACCATTTTGTTACTTGCACTGAGTGGACTTATGACGACTTCTTGATCCCACATACTTGATGATCTTAGGTACCTTGATAGTTTATGGTTCAAGTGACAATATTTTACAAACACTAGTTTATTCTGACATGTTCCTAGCTATAATGTGATTCACATAATGTCCCTCCTCTTTGAGAGAGATGTGAACACAAGGTCGGAGTTGGAATATGGTGATCATCACCTTCCCCCTTATGATTCCCTTGAATTTCACAATTCACCTTTAAGACAATTGTCTGAATGATTCAACTATGATGCCCCCCTTATGTGAATATTAGTATGAGCTGAATCATCCAGTTTCTTACCTCTAAGTGTGTCATACATATTTCACCTTAATACTAGTGTTTTGGAAGCCTGTGACAGATGTATTTCCTGTTTGAACCATGAGACAATTTCTTATCCTTACAATTGTGACATTTTCCTTGCCTACTCATATGAAGCAAACTCTTTGGTTATGATGACCATGTTGTTACTAGTGTTTGGACCACCATGTTGTGTAAATCCTAGGAAAATTTTGGTACTTTGAATAGATAACAAGTGGCTTCCTACCCTGAATAATCTGATTAATTATATATTTTCCTCCACTACTCCTTATTGTGCATTCAACATTCTAGATTTTAGGTCTTCAAAGTACATTTGGGTGACATTGATAAGTTACACATTGAAGTATTTAATGATTAGTTTTGATATTGGTATCAAAATTTTAAGTTTTTTCTCAATACCTTCTACTCCATTTTTCAAGGATTTTTATTTTCCATTACTTTGAAGATCTGAAAAGGTAACTCTAGGGGCTGAAAATTTCTATTTTATGCTGTAAATTATATAGAGAATCAATGACGGTGTTCTTATATTCAACTTGAAGGAATTTTTGGGAGGAGTGCACTGAAATTTTTTGGTAGAAATCAGGTGCACACATTTTGATTTATGAGTGACTTTTAGTTTTGGAGTATGAGGGGTTTTTTTTAATTAGAAACAAAACTGGTAAAAATGGAGTTTTTGGAGGGAAAATCACTACACTTTAAAGTTTAAAAATAATTAATTGTTTATGACTTGGGAGTTAATCACATTCGCCTTGAAAATTTTTTTGGAAGCACAAGATATTAAGCGGGGGTGAATCAATCTATTAAAACTTTAAAATATTTCCAGTCATCATTCATTACCAATCAAATAACCATTCAACCTTATAATAACCATATGTGTGTTTACTTAAACATTGAATACACTATACACAAGAATAAGATAAAGAGAGTACAAAAGAACACCAAAAATATGTGGAAAACCCTCAAGGGGAAGAAACCCCACTGAATTTTTTTGATATTACTCACAACAAATATATTTAGTGAAGCACTAACTTCACAAGGAGCACCAACACCTAGTTTAGCATAGCAACAACCCTACAAGGAGCACCAACCCATAATTTAGTGTATAACTAACTCTAAAAGGAGGATACAAACTCATAAGATGACAAAGAAACAACTCAACCATATGAATAATTTTTATTTCTAATTTTTATGCTACCACAACTGATGGAGATCACATATTCAGCCCACAAACCCTAGCTCATATCCGAGGTCTACAAACTTGTTCTTTCTTCTTATTTCTCAACTTCTCATGGCTCTAAACCCTTTCTCTCATGTCATATTAGTATTCAACTTGTCATGATCTTCCTTATCCTTCAAATCATACACACATACCTGCAAATCACTCTCCTCTAGGTCACACTTTTCCCTCTAAGAGCACTAGTTCAAAAATGAACTAAAAAACTAGCTTTATAGCCTTCTCTTCCTTTCAAATTCACCATAGATCAGTATAAAACATCTTGCATGAAAAATTAATCTTAAAACATCCCATAAAATTCATTTCAATGGTCACATACGACCCAAGTAGGTCATCGTATCCAAAAACCATATTTCATGCACCAATAAGCCTCAAAACCCTACCATTGAAATGCCAAAAATACACTCACCCCAAAACTATTATTATTCAAGCTATAAAATTCACCACACATGTTTAAAATAAAATTTAAACATCATACATGGTATAAATTTACATTAACTGATCAAATTATTTCATTTTATGGGCCCATTAGCTCATTATGCTTACCAAATAACTACTATCAACAACCCGAATTCATCTTTGGGGCTCAAACTCAACCATGAACACATAAAATATGGAATGTGACAACTCTATGGAAATTTAAAGACATTTAAAAAAAAACTAAACAAGTTAGAGCACATGAAACAACCACATGATCAAACCATGACCACTTTTGTCGTCACTAAAACATGTTGCCCAAAAACTTGTTTTCCAAACTCAGATGATAAACACATTTTATGTCACTTAAAATACCTCCAAATAGATTCAATAGGTTCAAAATTCACCCCTATTCACTTTCCATATTAAATAAATCTTTAACTCATCCATATCATGCCTCAAACAACTCAATACTTTAGCAAAATCAGTTTTGTCCTGTATAGCCAAAACTCTTCTTATCCAAAAATTGATCTAGAAACCATATCTGAATTATATTTCCAAAACAACTTAAATTACCTCCTAACTCCACTTGTATCTCTTACAATGTCCATTTTACTGTCTCAAAACTACCCTTTGACCAGTCAACCTCCGTAGGGAACACTTTACAATTTTTATGCATCCTCATGACCTATAAAATCTTTGGACACCAAGAAAAACTCACATAATCAAAATAATGTCAATTTATTTGGCAAATCCTTTGGATAACCTTGTACCAAAACAAACTTCTTCATAAAATGACCTTTTTGAGTGGGGCCCACTCATCACCATATCTTCTACCATACCTTTCTGGAAAGATGAAGTAGTCCTCTACATGTTCTAATAATTATGCATACACTAGGAAGAAATTAGTGCCACTTAGGAAGAAAATATCTCAAACCACTTTCAAGATAGGGTTTCAAACTTGTAAATATTTGTTTACCTTCTTAACATTTGTTCATAAAAAATGATGATGAAATGACATAATTATTTTTTAAAACCTTATAAACTCAATATAGGAACATCCCTGAAAGCCACAATTTCCCATGTAAAGCACATAATTCAAGGTGAGCATCAATTCAAGATGGAAATGCACTTGTTCTTGACTATGTTGATGACACCCTAAACTTTATAAAGAAAATAACAAAGCTAATCAAGGAAGTCTAACACCATTGCCACATAATAGCTAAGGATCTAATTCTAGGCATGTAACATTAAGATAGAAGCTAGAAGGAATGCTTAACTAGTATGAAAACAATGCAAAATCTAACTAAGCATGCCTACTAATATGCTTTAATTACCTAAGATAAGCCTAAATAGACCTAAATTGGAAATCAAATGGTTATGGTTGCTACTCCAAACAATGGTGAAATGACCTCTCCAAATGACTTGTTAAGTCATTTTAGATATTCATCTACTAACCTTGTTGAAGGTTTTAGGTAAGAATTGAACTTGGATATGAATCATATGTATTATATGTGTAAACTATTAAAGAATGAGGTGAGTTGTTTTTATAGTTTTTACTTTGAGGAAAACTAATATTTTGGTGCATGTGGGACTAAAATCCCCAAATTAGATTATAATTACTAATAATGATTAATATTTCTAATCACAATTAGTGAATTAACAAGTGATTAAGGTGTGGGATCCTTAATTAACCACTTAAGGTCAACTAGGAGGCTAGGATAAGCTTTTAAAGCTTGTTAAGACATTGTGGAGGTGAATGGGGTAATTTTGAGTGGTTGAAAGAGGGTTTTGAGCCAATATTAGGGTATATTGACCAAAACAAGGGCAAAATAAGCTTAATTAGCTCATAATCGCTAATTGTCTATTTTGAAGAGGATTTTGACTTGCGATTCGCCGTAAAGTGACATCTTGAATGCAAAAGGAGTTACGCAATCAACAAAGTATTGTTAATTGGATAAAGTGGTAAGAAATGTTAGGTAATTAGTAAAAACCAATAATTATAATGGAATTGAAAAGAAAGTGATTTGTGTGCGTTTGGCAATAAGATTGCAAAAATGGAATTTAGGTGTCTACATTTACCCCTAATTGAGGTGAAGTAAGTGATTTCACTTCAAATATAGTATACAAGTATAAGAAATTAAAATTTTGAAGAAAAAATAAGTGGAATGAAGGATGCCCCCTCGAGTGTCGATGGGATGATAATAGAAGTTAATTGACGATCAAAATTATGCTTGAAATGGATAGAAGAAATAGGATAGAACAAATGTAAAACCCTTGGGTATTTAGAAGGAATAAGAATAGGGATAAACATGGTTGTTTATTGCCCCAAGTGATTTGGAAGAAAAATTATTAGTGATAAGAAATGATAATGGAGAATATAAGATAAGCCCAATCTTTTCATCTAACCTTTTAATAAGCAACCTGGTTATATCATTTTGCCCCTAGGTCTACATCATCAGTTTTTATTGAAATGAACAAAAATGTAAGATAACATGAAAAACTAAATTACCAACATTTGTTAATTGCTACATAACTCCATGCAACATACATAATGAAATGACAATATGAAGAAAGTAAAATGATGTTTAACTCAATGCAACATGCACAATGCAATTCAATTACGAGTAAGTAAACCAGCCAGCCTAACAGAGAAACCAGTATAATAACACATACTCAAACAAACAATGTTCAAGACAGTTGCACCAATATTTTTGTTATCAAGTTACAGTTCTTGAATGTTCATGTTGTAATGAAAAAGGGTTAAAATGGTGCCCCAAGCAAGGATACATGCGAGGGGAATAACGGAGGACACAAGTAGTCCCATGGAAAATCTTTTGTGGACTATGACACAGTCTCTGGCAACTCACTGTTGCACAGGTTGTACCGACATAGCATGCAACTGATATTTTGTTAATGGAGGTAGATCACAATGATCCATAATTCATTTGACACTAGAACAAGAAAGAACCGTAGAAATATGTTTTTGTAAGACATGTTTCGATGTTTGAGGATAATTCAATTTGACACAGGCTTTAACTACGTATATGTTGTTTACTATTTTTGTAAAATTTTAAAGTTTTTACAATTTTTTTGGATTTTTAATGATTTTATCAATTTTTTTGAATTTTTTTTATTATTTTAATTTTATTTTATTTTTGCAATAATAGTCTTCTTTTGTGATAGAAATAACGTACAGTTATGAGACTAGCTTTGTATAAGTTGTCCTTCAAGGGAGAATTATATTTATAATAGCCCCAGATAGTAGAAGATTAGATGTCCTTTTTGAGGGATTCATTTTTTTGCAAGAAGTTATGACTTAAGTGTAGTTGAAAACATGCCAAAATATCATATATTTCTTTTAATTGGATTTTTGGACTTTTAAGGTCATGGACAAGACTATAAAGAAGTATAGGGTTATTTTATGAAGAAAAAACCATAGCGGTTTCAAGGGTTATTCTAGGGTGAAAGAACAGGTTTTAAGTGATGTAATTACCATGGGTATATTAGCCATCGTGAAAAGTTTGGATGAAAAGTATCTCACACGGGAGAATCATGCCACTGACGCTGAGAGTCGTGGTGCTCATATTATAAAGATAAGTCTGACCCTGTGATGGGTAATCACATGATTCTTGTTTATCGCATTGATCCTTAGAAATAGGTAAGCCTGTGAAGGTGAACTGGGTGCTCCTAGGGACAAGTGTTTAAGTAGACATAAGATGATCTTCTGGAAGCTTTATTCAACAATAGAATGGTCAAAGACCTCGCAAGTCATTGAGGGGCTCCAGGTTATTGGTTTACCTTCGAGTCAAGATATTTAATGATAAGCACCTGATCCAATAGGTAATGAGTAACGATATAGGGTCCAAGCCAATTAGGAAAAAAATTTCCATGTTTACTTTTGGTCCACTTTATGTTTATTCGGATGTTTTGATTTTCCTTCAGGACTGAGGTCACTAACCTAGAAGGTTCGCTCTTGGGCATGTTTATCATAGGACATATTTAAATACATTTTTGGTAGATTTTTAGAGGTGATTTGAGAGCTATGTATAAGATTACATTCAATCTGGATAACTCGACGTTGTGATCAAACATGTCCTAGCGAAAAATGCCACACGCATGTGTAAGAATGTGAAGATGGGAAACTGCCCCCAACATTAGATGTGAATATTCAAACGTAAAATCTTCACGCACAAAATTTGGATCAGTGCCAATATGAATAAGATCAATAATGATGATGAACATAACCCAATGACATGCTAGGAAGGAACAAGGATGCCCCTAGCGTAAGGTGAGCGTAAGCTGGCCAAGAAGCATATGATAGAAAGAAGTGGAAGATTACTTTTGTGAAGGAGACAAAGGTGTTTGCAAACATGGCAAAAAGGTAATCTTATACACATAGATGTTTTGAATGAAGTAGAACAACAACATGAATGTTGTGAACATATATTAGAAGCCTCATGATGAATAAGTGATTAGCTAAATGCAAAAATTGTGAGACAAGACACAAACTAGAGTAAGAGTCTAAACAAGGTCCAAAAAAAGACACTTGGTAACATACTAATCTTGTCTTCTCATAGAGATCTAGTGTGTGCATGTGGAAATTTATTACCTCTTGGAGGGAAGATTCGATAGAAAATAAGTGAAGACACCCTAAACTTTATAAAGCTAATCAAGGAAGGCTAACACCATTGCCACCTAATAGCTAAGACTCTAAGTTTAGGAATGTAACATTAAGATAGAAGCTAAAAGGAATGCTTAACTAGTATGAAAATAATGCAAAATCTAACTTTCAACATGAGGATATTAATATGCTTTGAGAACCTAAGGAAGAGTGCTTAAATTCCTAAAGGGCAATGGAAAAGGTTATGGTTGCAATCCAAATGTGACACCCTAAACTTTCAGTGAAGAATATTTTTAAAAAAATTATCAAGTGGCTAACACCATTAGAGATAACTAGAGGTTCTTGAGTCTCAGGAATGAGTTCTCATTGGGATAGATGCACAAGTTCATGATTGAACTAGTAAGTGAAAATAATGCAATAATTGGGCACATGCCACTAATATGCTTTAATTGGGCTGAAGATGGGAAGTGCTAAATACGCACCTAAATGGGAAGCTCAAATGGTTAGGAGCTTCTGGCAAATAATAGCTAAAGGACACTTTCTAAAAGGAAATGTCACTGAGGTATTTATCTACTAACAAATGGAAGTATTTAGGATAGGATTGAACTTGAGAGAAGGAATCATGCTTAGTTTATACTCTACGCGGGAAATCAAAGCATGGTGTAATCTATTGTAAGGAATGAAGTGAGAATTACAAGTTCTCTACTTAATGAGAAAAATTAATATTTTGAGTGCATGTGGGACTAAAATCTCAAATTATGTGAATTTCTGGTAAGGATTAAGCTTTCATAATCACAATTAGTGCCAATTAACAAATAGATTAAGGGGCAGGAAGCTTTAATCACCGCTTAGGGTCACTATGGAGTGCTAGGATAAATTTACAATACCTTGTTGAAACATTGTGCAGCGTGAATGGTGTGATTTATGAGAGGTTTGAAGAGAGGTAGATTGACAAAATTGGCAAAAATGACTGCAGGTATGATTAGCTCATTGAATCACTAAATTATCTAACCTTAGTGAATGAGGATACAGGTTATAACTCACTTATATCGGTAGATAGTGGCAAAGTCTAGGAACTTCATCTAGGAGTTACTATATGAGTCAACCTAAATGCGTTGCTAATGGCTATGGTAATGGTAAGAACAAATTAGAACAACTTAGGGTGCAAATCCTAGACATAATGGAATTGGCAAGAATGTAGAGATTTGGTCTATTTGGCAATAAGATGAAGAAGTGGGGAATTTAGGATGTCTAGCATTTTACAAAGGGTAAATCATGTAAAATTCTAGACAGTAGCAGCCTGAAAAGGCCCACATGCACAAGGGCATGAGCCTAATGAACAATCTAATCAGATAATTTCATTGGAATGGATCTTAATATTTGAGGCCATCAATGGAGATTGCATAATGCTACCCTAAGGGTTTCTAAGATAATTGAAGCTACTGGTGAACTTAAAGAATCATTCCATAACTATCATGAAAACACTTAAAATGGGTCACATGAATATTTGGGTAGATCATGAATCAAGATAAAAGAATTGTGCATCCATGAGTTCAGAATAGTCCCTTAACTTAGGATCTCAACCTCTAAATCCATATGTAAAATCTCAAATGAAAGAAGAAATTGGTTAAACCTGTATTTGCATTTTGTAAAATCATGTGAAGGCCTATTGAGCACTTTCAAAATGTTATTAGCCCAACATGTTTCTCAACGTCATCAAGAAAGTTACAACCATCAAGAATTTGTAGTGGATAACTAGGTCACCTAAAAAGGCTTGCATGTGAACATTGAAATTTCCCACACTTTAAATCAATATTGACAAGGTGTTGCAGGAACATACATGTATCTTCATCCTTTTGAGCATGTTTTTGACCCTACAACATCAAGTCCAGGATATCATGTAATGAGGATCAAGAGATGACAAATTTCACCAGTATGGGGAAGTTGTTGCCAACACTATTTATGCCCTTTGTCATTGATGGAAGAATGCACCTAAATTTCTGTGTATTTTTATACAGGCATTCCAATGATTTTATCCATAAGTTCTTATAGGTGTACCTATGGATGATTGGACCATCTATGGGATTTGATAGGATCACCTTTGATAACTTAAGGCTTATGTTTCAGAGATAAGTTCAGCATATCTTGAAACATCGCTCAACAATTGCATTTTTTACTATTCCCTTTGGGAAGCATGGGAACACAACACTTCCCCTCCGAAAAGGCTTGTTAGTACCTACTAAGGTTATGTTATTTGGGTTAATAAGCCACTTTGACGAGAATTGTATCAGAAACAAGGCACCACGAAGTAGTTGCACTCCAACGGAATCATGATAGCTCCAGCAAATAGCAAGGAAAAAATGATCAGTAATGGAAGAACTTGCTCAATAGAAACAAAGCTTGCACATAGAGGAAAGACAACGGAGTGTCTTGGCATGCTCATAAATGAATAGTAAAGGGGTACATATAGGGTGCTGAGTAACCCTAGTGCATGACACACATGAAACCCTAAACCTAACCCATGTGAGATGACCCTCCAATATGAGAGGAGGACACATAGGATAACTCACACTAACACCCCCTTCATCAAAGCTGGGGTAGCGGTTGTGATGAGTCAGACAGAAAGAGAAGACACTCCTAAACAACTAAGAAAGATGTGTCAATGGGCCCGACAACTAAAGGCCTGATAAGGTGCCCATATACAAACAAATCTTCCTAGAAGAAGAAGAAGAAAAGAGGACTACATAGCCCGAAGAAGATGAGCAGCTGCAGAAGACCTCACCCCAAGAAGAGACCATAAGTGAAGAAACTTCATCTCAGTGAAGGGCTTGGTGAATAAATCTGCAATCTGATCAGCTGTCTGAATGTACTGAATGTCGATGATACCATCATGAATAAGCTCCCGTATGAAGTGCATATGGATCTCAATGTGCTTCGTCCGCTGATGTTGAACTAGATTTCTACAAATAGAGATTGTGCTCATGTTATCACAGTAGATAATGGTAGGCCACCGAAAGTGGATGCCAAACTCTGTCAGAATACCCTGTAGCCAAATAGCTTCTGTGGCAGCGTTAACTACTCCTCTGTATTCTACCTTTGTAGATGATATCAAAATTACATTCTGCTTCTTACTAGACCAACTAATAGGACCTGAACCAAGAGAGAAACTATAGCCAGAAGTAGATTTCTGATGATCTAAGTCACCGGCCCAATCAGAATCTGTGAATCCAATCAAGTCAATATCAACCCCTCCATGATAGTGAATGCCATCAGCATAAGTGCCACGAACATAATGAAGGATCCATTTAGCTTCTTTCTAATGCAACTCATGTGGCTCCTACATGAATCTGGACATGATCCCAACAACATACGATAAATCCGGTCGAGTGTGAGTCAAGTAAATCAAGCTCCCCACCAACTGTCGATAAAGAGTACCATCAACCAAGGGAGTAGAGCAATCAGAAACCAACTTAACCCCAGAAAGAAAAGGAGTAGGAGAAGACTTGCAATCAGACATCTGAAACCATGAGCTAGCAAATCAAGAGCATACTTAGGTTGCAAAATCAAGATTCCTGAGTCAGATTGTGAAATCTGGATCCCAAGGAAGTAATGAAGCAGACCTAAGTCAGTCATGGAAAACTTGTTGGCTAAGGTGATCTTCATAGAATCAATAATAGAGGAAGAGCTTCCTGTGATCAACAAGTCATCAACATATAGAACAAGAATGAGTATGGAGTCATCTTGCCATAGAATATAAACATTTGGATCAGAGTGACACCTAGTGAACCCTGATGTAAGTAAAAAGGAGTCCATCTTGGCATACCAAGCCCGAGGGGCTTGTTTAAGGCCATAAAGAGACTTCTTTAACTTACAAATGAGGGAGGGATCTTGGACATAACCCGGAGGTTGTTCCATATAGATCTCTTCCTCTAGGTCACCATGAAGAAGGCACTCTTAACATCCATTTGATGGACTTTCCATCTATTTGCTGCGGCAATGGCTAGGGTCAGTCGAATAGAAGTCATCTTCGCAACCGGAGAAAAGGTTTCTGTATAATCAACCCCAGCTATCTGGGAGAAACCCTTAGCTACTAATCACACTTTAAACTTTTTGACATCTCCATCTACTCCATACTTTGTTCGGAACACCCACTTACACCGAATGATTTTTCTTCCTTTCGGAAGAGTGGTGAGATCCCAAGTATCATTCTTCATGAGAGAGGAATACTCCTCATCCATGGCAGAATCCCACTCAGGAATACCAGAAGCCTCCCGGAAAGACTGTGGATCAGAAGTAGAGGTGAAGAAAGAGTGGGGTCCAACAAAATTTGAGTGAGTATGTCTCATATCTGAAGTATCTCCAACTAAATCTCCAGCACTTTGCAAAGTTTTCCTAGCCCAAAGAGGACCAGGAGGATCAGCTCAGAGTCGGAAGATTCTTCACTTGAGTGAGAAGGGACATAGTCCTCATCATCACTACTGTCAGAATCAGAAGACTCAAGGGTCTGATGGTCGGGAGGATCAAAGAGGAGCACGCTCAACAACATCATCATCTGATGAGTCAGAATCTGAATCAGTGAGCTGAAGAACCTCAATAGGTGGAGAAGTAGAAGTTGAAGAAGACTCATCAAACTTAACACTTCTCTTCAATATAAAGCTCATGAGAAGTAGGATTCATCAATCGATATCCCTTCACGCCATCAGGATACCCTACAAAGATACAAGGTTTGGATTGTGGTTCCAAGCCTTGCGTTTCTTCTTGGGAATCCAAGCCATAGCCTTGGATCTGAAGACTCAAAAGTGCTCAACATCAGGCTTGCATCCAAACCAGGCTTCAAAGGGTGTCATCCCTCTTACTACCTTGTGTGGAACACTAGTTCTGAATGTAATTTACACAATTCACTGCTTCGGCCCAATACTGTGGAGGAAGAGACTTCGAGTGAATCATACAAGTGGCCATCTCCTTCTAAGAGTATGGTTCTTTCTTTCTACGACTCCATTTGTGAAGGGCTATAAGCAACTGTATGCTTGCAAAGAGATCCCTTCAGAAGTATAGAAATCCATGAACCTATTGTTTACATATTCACCTCCATTGTTAGTTCGAAGAACCTTGATAGACCGTTCCACCTGTTTCTCAGCAAGAGCCTTAAAGTCCTGAAAATGTTCAAAGACTTCAGACTTAAGCTTAAGAAAATATACCCAAGTATATCGTGAATAGTCATCAATGAAGGTTAGCACATAAAGAGCTCTAGTAAATGAAGGAGAAGGAAATGGACCAGAAACATCATTGTGAACAAGATCCAAAGGACGAGTGGCTCTCCAGGATTTTCCTTTGTCAAAGTTCTTTTCAGGATGCTTTCCAAGGGTACAACCCTCACAAAGACCCTTAGAAAACTTGACGCGAGGCAACCCATTGACCATTTCATTTTGGCTCAATTGTTCAAGGTAGTGATAATTTAGATGTCCAAAATGCTCATGCCATAGCTTACTAACCTCATTTGCATGAGTGAGCAAGGCAGTGGGTGTAGAATCAGAAGTAAAGTGGGAGAAGGTGTACAACCGTGAACGGTGATCTGCCTTTCCCTCAGCCACTGTAGTGTCATTGTTAAGCTCATGAATAATCACTGAGTTAGGACCAAATTCCACTCGCATTCCTTCACCAAGGTGAGTAATTTGGTAAACTGATAGGAGATTGGTAGAGAGATCAGGAACACTCAACACTTGGTTAAATGTTCCCCCATCCATCTCTACCGATCCACTACCAGAAAATGACACTGTCGTGTCATTACCCATCATGATTTGGGACATTCCACAAGGTTCGATGTTGGAAAACTCAACATGCAAAGAACCCATGTGGTGCGAGGCACCATGGAATCTATAATCCATGTCAATGAAGGAGCAACTTTGGCTACAAGGGCCTTTCCTTTCTTCTTATCATTTTTAGCACCTTTTGCAGCAGAAGACTCGGCCTTCATAGCACTTTGTTTTATGGATTCAGGAACACTTATTTTATTCTTCTCAAGTAAATGAGATAAGTGATCAATTTGTTTCTTAAAATAGTGTTGCTCATCGTGACCAGACTTCTTACAATAGGAACACAAATACTTGCTTTTCTATGCCTTAGGCTCAGAAGTCGAAGTGTTTGTGTCATTTTTAGGTTTGATCTTGGTTTCTTTCTTAGGTTGATCCTTAGTTTCTTTCTTCTTTTCAGTCTTCTTTCCCTTGCTAGTACTTGCTACAAGGGCATGTGACTTGGACTTGAGAGACCCCATTTGAATGAGTTTGTCCTGTTCTCGAATGAGTTGGGATGAAAAACAGTCAAAGGAGGGCATAGTCCAAGTATTGCCCAAAGTAGCTTTTGTAGCGTAGAAAGTTGACACAAAGACAAAATATTCGGGACCTAGCTTAGAGAGAATCGACAAGATCAGTTGAGAATATTTCTTTTCTACTTGACATCCTTTTAACAATAATCTAATGTGGAAAAATTTCGAGAAGAAAGCTTGTAGGTTTTCAAAGTCACTAGGATTTAACCCTAGTAGTTTGTTTTCCAACTCATGCGCTCTCATGTCATCTAGTTGTCCAAACATCACATCCAAAATTTTCCACGCAGATTTAGGTGTTTCAGACGCCTCAATGTGGAAGAGCAAGTCAGGAGAAATGGACATGTAAAGAAGACCTAAAGCTTCATCACTACGGTTTAACCACTTAGATTTTTTAGGTTCTTCATCTGGTTCAGTCTCAGTTCCCATGGTGATGCAGAATAACCCTTTACCCCTTAGTTTCATTATTATTTTCAATCTCCATTCGAAAAATTTGAATGACGTAAGCAAAGGAATTGAAAGTGCATCCATAGTGAGAGAGAGAGAAAGAGATGCAGAAAAGAAACACAACCACCCAGGACAATAACAACCCCCCCTACTTTCGGCACTTTATAGTTTAGTGCGTTGATTACAATCGGGTCCGTGCGTGTGGTTTGAAACACTTGGTAACTCGTCTTGCAATTAGCGTAATAACGCGCAAGAGAGGAGACCACAACAATGTTTCATGGAGTGCAGCAAAAAAAGGACACCGTAAACAAGCACAAGCAAAAAACTAGAAAGGAGGTGAAAGCCAACCCTGGTGGTGAGAAAAAACATCTCACGTCGTAAAAGGAAACCCCCTTGCTGCAGACTGTGGTGGATGCACTCACTAGTCGCAAGCAATAATAAGGGTCAAATACAAGGTTTGGGAACTCAAGGAGTTCTGATAGTCTTCAGAATGCTGGAAAAGAGCTTGGAAGGAAAAGAGGTGCACAAAGTGTCACTACACACTTGAATGCGCATGATTAGTGAAAAAAATCGACAATAACCCCTAAATTTTATCGTTTGGAAACGCCCAATTTTACTATTTTTAGAGCATTGGAGTTTTTAAAAAAAATGATAGAGAGGTTATTTAGATGTTGATTTTTAAGTTACTATAATTCGTAAATGAGGAAAATTAGAGTGAAATTAATAAAATAGATTTAATGAAATTAAATCTAATTAATTTCAATGGCTAATTAAGATCTAAAAAAGAAGATTAAATCCTAAATAAGTAAGAAAAATACTTTTCTTAAGAAATTAAATGTAAATTATTCAATTTTTAATTTTTAAAAAAAGCTTAATAAAAAAAGAAAGCTAGTGCATCGATTTTTGTTGTAAATCATTTTTGATTTGTTTTTTTTAAAAAGAAAGCTTTTAACAAAAAAACCAAAAAAGCCAAGGGCCGTTTTTAAAAGGCGGAGGATCTTTTTAAGATTAAAAAAATAATTTAGGAATTTAAAAACTTACCAAAAGAAAAGGCGACGGATGGAAACCACGTACCAAAAATCTTTGAAAAAAACACTTACCACGTTTGACCTTCCTCACGGTAGAAACAAATACGCATACGGTTTTGTGTTTTGAAGGTTGCAGTGCACAAGAAACAGGCCACGCGGATATTGTTGCAAGCAGATGGGAGGGGCAGTGTACATGGGCACGTAGCAGAAGGTATGGAGAAAAGCAGTTTACAGGTGGCGCAGACATAAATGAGTTGTTTGCAGGCCGCATCCAAGAAATTAAAAATCCACGCCATGTTGTTGACAAAAAACATGGCAGAGTTGTTGCACAGGCATGCATAGGCACCAAGGAAAAGAGTTTACAGTCCACGCACAGGAGTGTACTTTCACAAATGGCTTAGAAACTAAAAAAGTTTCACAACAGTCCACGCAGGCTGAAAGTTTGAATAAAGATTGTGCACAGCTGAACAATGAAGGAAGTACTGAACAGGGCTCCACAACAGTCCAAGGATTGCAAATGAGTCATAGGGACATAGTCCATGCACAAAATTGAGTATTCTCCATTTTTAGCAACCACCAGAAGAAACAAACTATCCATGTAGCAACCACAGAGAAACATGCACAAATATCCTGCAAAAACAGACAATCATGCATAGAGAAATATCCTGCAAAAACCAGAGATCTTAAAAAAATTTCACTTCCATTTTAATAATTAAAAAAATGAAATGAAAATCTCTATTTTGGATTTAGTTGCATCCAACTAAAAATGAGTGGTAAAACCCTTGATTGGTCAAGGTATTATGAAAACCTGCACATGCACAAGAAAACAAAATATGACACAACTTTCTGAGAAAGCTTGTTAGAGAGATTAGCAAAAAATTCTAGAAAAATAGAGATCAAAAACTTGCATGCAGAGTAAAAGAACGAAACCAAGAAAGAGTAATCACAACTAAAAAATAACGAGTGCATGTTTACCCTATCTCAGCTCTGATACCATGAAAAGAGTTTGTGAACAATCAAATCAGAAACGAGGCACCACGAAGTAGTTGTACTCCAACGGAATCATGATAGCTCCAGCGATAGCAAGGAAAAAATGATCAGTAATGGAAGAACTTGCTCAACAGAAACAAAGCTTGCATAGAGGAAAGACAATGGAGTGTCTTGGCATGCTCATAAATGAATAGTAAACAGGTACATATAGGGTGCTGAGTAACCCTAGTGCATGACACACATGAAACCCTAAACCTAACCCATGTGAGATGACCCTCCAATATGAGAGGAGGACACATAGGATAACTCACACTAATAATTTCCAATAAACATGAATTAAACATAATCATACTTATTTATAGGAGTAATTACACCATCATTTACCTCTAGGTATGCAAAAACTTGTCCATTTACCTCAAACTCTATTTTTCATATCATGAAGCCATTGTAACATACTTGTACCTGAGACATTCACTCCATGATCATGCCAACAATTTCATATATGAGATATTAAAACCATCTTACCTTCATTCTTAGGCCAACTCTCGTTATCTAGGCACAAAAAAATTATTTAGTCACATGCTTCCAGCCTTCAACATACCTTGAGATCACAGATCCATGAATGAACACATAAATGATTTTAGGACAAACTTTGAAAAATTCTCAAGCACGATTCACACCATAACATAGCATATCATTACTCCCCCTAGACTTAATACCACCACCTCTAATATAAAAGCAAAAAAATGATCTTATTACCTTTTTAACATGTTAATAAATCACCGTAATCACTTTGGCACTACCATGAATCATCTTCTCTGTCCTTAACAATCATATTTGACTGAGATAAGACCACTTTTGGTCCTAACATGCTTGTCCTTGGATTCAATAGCCAATACATACCTTATATGCCTATGGATCATCAATACATATTCTAGAAGCAATCATTCATTCTAAACCTGACCAATTTAGACCATATATATCATGTAGGCTTGTAGAAGCACCTTTTCACACTATTTTTACATTGACAACCAACAAATCATCAACCTTACCTCTTAAAACTAGCTGCAACTAGTCAATAAATTGTCTTACTGATACATGAAATCACATGTAGTGCCATCAAGAAGAAACCATATGCACTCCCCCTATCTTAGTAGTCAATGCATTCAATACACACTTGTAGTTTCCCACTTCTCGCTACTTTAGCACCTATCAGACATACTAAGTTCTTGAATTATCAATTTTATGACTTAAACATGACTTGACTTGATTTTCTAAGTCATTCACAACTCCTCAACCTTAATACCTTACTCAATCCTAAAGAATAATTCAACACACTACATCCTCTTCAAGATCACCTTCATCATTACTAATCAAGAACCTACAAGCATGTAGGATGTACTTTTTTCAACTAATCAGTCCTTATAAGCTCCTTAAACATGTAGTTTTTCACATTTCCATTGAGAAGAGTCAATTCACTACCTCTGACTTCTAATACCCTGACTCGGTCTTTTTCTCAGTTATAATTTACCTCCTTTGAGCATGATGTCAATACTTTATTATAGATCACTTGACTTTAAATTTTTCAAACTCCTTGGTGATCTTATCTTACATCATGTATTTCTTGAAAATACAACCTTTTCATTCTTCCTCTGTTTTAAATATCATCGTACCAGTATGCAATAATTACTTGGTCTCAGGCTTAGCTCTCTCTATTCTAAAGAAAGCTTCTTAATCATATACCTAGATGCCATTAGTTCACTATAGCTTTTCATTTAGACACGGTATCCTCATGTTATGTCCATGTCATTCATAATCCTTTAGACCTTGAATATGTTGCATGTCCACATACCTTGATTTTAAAGATCATGGTTGATGTTATTAAAAATTTCTTAATCTTACAACCAAAGTACCACCTTTGACCTTCAAACAATTCTTGCTCTCAGCCACATGTAGCATAGCATTTGCATTTTAATACCTTTTCCATTTAAAACACAGTTGAAACTCTCTAGTTCAGACCACCATGGGGCTATGAAGCTTCTTTTGATCCTTACGAATCATATAGTACACTCATTGAGCATGTTTCATGGCTCAACATCTCAGTTACATACTTACAAACTTGGGATAATACCCTGATATAGATACATAGAACACATTTTTCAGTGCATGATAATTCTCAAGCACCACTTATCAATCATTTTGAAACCCTTACCCTTTTTCAAGCTCAAAAACATAGTACAAAAGCACAAAAACACCAATTCAGAACTTAGAACCCTTTTGACGTAACATTGCCACCTTCATAGGCAGGGAACATGGATTTATTTTCTCTTAACATCCTTTGATACATGATGGAGGTACATAGACCATGAAATTGATTTATCATACAAGGGCTTTAAAAAAAATCTCTTGACCTACATGGTCAACTCAAATACAAAGCATGATTATGTTTTGATAAGTACAAACCCTTGAAAGAAGATGAGGCTTCAACATATGCTTGAGATGATAACATCCTAAATCAGAATGCCTATAGAGTGCTTTTATATTCCATGTCACTTTTTCTGTGAGTCTAAACTTCCAACTAAGCCTCTATTATCCCTAGTATAATCATGATCTTCTTGATGACATAACCTGGTCAACCAAAAATTTACATTTCTAGAAACTCATCTCAGAATTACACTGTGCACATTCCTATAATCACCTTTGGCATCTAAAAATACAATGATTTTGATAAGAGTACAAGAATATTTGACTATTTGAGGTATTGTGGAAGACTATCTTGATGCCAAGGAGCCAACAAATACTTTGAACATACTTTGCTTCAAAGCTTATCACTAGCAATGTCTTCATATCTTAAATGAAATCTACCACTGTATCAACTTGTTAGACCCTCTTCAAGATATAAACAACCATCTCAAACTTATCTTGCTTGCCTAATATCACTATACATTTACAACTATGAGACATGTTCTCTTAAAACATCATTTTGCAAGACTTTGATACTTGCATACTTCTTTTCATGAATATTAGCTTCTAGGATCATCAAATTCAACCCTTGATTCCTTATACTGACTAATACAACCCTCAAATACACCATCATGCTTCAATACTCATGAACTTAGACCATCAAGAACTCGTAGACCTGTATTTGAGAAATTAGATTTAATGACTGGGATATGTACAACTTTAACAAATTTAGATTCTTCGAGACAATCATAGAATCCTCCTCGGATGACCTGATACTTAACTTCCCCTGGGAGTGAGATACATTGAAAACAATTCATTTGATGATGATGCACGAATACTGATGAACATCATTTTTACTGACACTTCATTTATATTATGTTTTTAATTCCAAGGCGGTGTCCATGGTTGTTTTCAAAAAAGGGAACAATTGGAATCATTCTTATTACATATTTAAGAACTAAATTAATTGAATATTATACTAGTTACAATTTAGGAAATGGAATGAATCTATAGTAAATACTTATTAAAGACATAATGAAGGGAGCTAAAAATAATTAAATGCTAGAAATTTGAATAAATATGAAATAACGGTAAATGCTCCCTTTTCGTTGGGGAGGAGTGGCTCTTGATCCTTCCCTTCGATAAGGTATAACATTGCAAGTTACATAATAAAATTTTCCCTTGAATCTACAATTTTATTGAAAGAACTTATTTTACAATCATCCACTAAGTGAATTGAACTTTAAATCATAATACATAGCTCTTTTATACAAGAGAAATCCTAGTCTCTCTAGGAGAGAACTAGTTATTTGAAATTAATAACATCTACTTAATGTTTCTAAGAATTACAATTGTGGAAGGAGTAATCTAGGTTGTATTGGATTTGAACTAATCTTGTTGATTGTTTATGAGGCCCATAAATGAAACCTTTGAGATATTCAATCAGTGCCAAAAGATATTAAAGATTTGAATTAATTCTTTATAATCATAGTGATTATAATGCCTTAAGTGTTTGTCTGCAACACGTCTTCAAGAAACTAAAATTAAACTAGGATTGCATGGACCTCGTAATCTGCATGAAGTTTGATATAATAGCACATGTTTCATGCTCATGTCATTATGTTAATTGTTGTATCAATTGTATCAACTCTTAGTTCAGTCATTCGAGTTGTTCATCTCTTCTGCGTGAGTTCCTTACTTCAAGGAAGTATGAACTGGTGATCTAGACGGGTCCTGTGCTCCATGACAAGTCATGCACTAATTCAAAGGTGAGACATGTGCTATAAGGATATTCCCATACTAGTGCACAAACAAGTCCTATGCTAGTATGTAGTTAACTCCTATGATGACTCAACATATACTTTCTCAAATACACTGTTAATACTCATAAATGTTCATTCAAACCATATTTAAAGAATAAATAACAAGATAAAAAATAACAATAACATTCACAACATTTCCTTCCAAAACACAGTAAAATATTCACTATAAAACATCAATATTATACATCGTTAAAAATGATACCAAAATAACACAAGGTTTTACATGGGATGAACATGACAAAATAGGGGTTCATCAGCTACAAAAACTACTTAAAATTGAAAGATATACAATATTCAATGGTGGAACATTTCACAACACATATACAGTAAGAAAAATATTTTGCATCTATAGCTCACAATGATGAATACCTTATACAAGAGTCCCTTCCATGCTTGTTGTACACCTTTCTCAACATTCACAGTGCACACAAATTTTGATGAGAGATATTTATCACTTAGACTCAGATTACTAGTTTGCATACCTTAGAAGACCTGTAACATAACATTTTTGGTCTTCACTAACCTTTAACTATATTGAAGCTAATTCACACTTGGAGTGCACAATACACTTGACCTCTCCTTGAAGCTAATATAGATGTTGGTTTTGCAATTTCTTAAACAAACTTGTTTGCTAGTCAGCTGGTATAAATTTAAATCTTAACAACCATCCTATCACAATATTCTAATCTATCCTTCCCTTTAATTATTATTTATACTCACATAAAATACCACCAAATAGTTGCATTCTCTGTCAACTTAGTACAAGCAATTTTTTTTTATCTCCAGCTATTCCCTTAAAGTCAAAATATTTTTCCCTCTTGATGCTCTAATCAATAAACTCTTTTGAATGTAAACTTCCTCCATACTATGGCACCTTAATTTTTGGCTTAGAACCTACTTCTATAAATACTTTCAATAGTCTCATATATGGACCCTCTTCTTCTACCTCTCCTTCTCTATCACTTTCCTCTGTTAATATCATGTCTCTTCTCTAAGAAGCCTCCAAACCTCCCAATTTGTCTTGTATATTCCTCAATACAGAAATCCACTCATTCTCTCTAGATTTTCCTTTCCAGACCTCCTCTTCTCGTCCTTGCTTTCTAAGCCATTGTGTTTCTTCTCTCTTCTTCTTCTTGCAAACATTTTTTTTCACAATTTTCTTCTCCCACTCAACCTTTCTCTCTTTCTCCTCTTCTTGAAAGTATTATTATTTATCTTCTAAGAGAAAAACCTATTGTGATACCACCTAATGTAGAGATATTCTTAATTCACAAAAAATATTAATTTAGGTCAGCGAAAAAATCACTTGAAAAATACTTCTTCTTGTATATTAAGACTAGTTTCCTAACACTAGGACTAGCTCTTGCAAGTAATGTTTTGGCTTGAAGAATCTTCTTGATATGTTTGAAATTGAAATATCCTTTATAAACCTATTTCTCAATGTAATAATTCTTATAAAAAGGTTTTATTTTCAATAACTTCGGGAAAACATCATTTTTTTCCTTCTAGCCTAAGCCTTCTTCCTACTAGCCCTAAAAACACATCTTATAGCATGGAGCTAACCATAGTGAATCTTGGAAAATTAAAAGCTTTTTTGGATACCCTTTATCTTTTTTAAGCTTCATGATTTTTTTTGGAACCTAACCTTCCCCATATACCCCTTGAATTCGCTAATTTATTTTTATCAATTAGGTCTTCTACTAGGTGTCCTTTCTCCTAATCCGAATATGTCATAAATTATAGTATATAAGAACCTTGCATGATTCTAAACATTTGAAAATATGCCTCAAGTAATTGAATAGAAGTTTTATTAAAAAAATTATTAAAATATTTAGTATTTAGGTCCTCTAAAGATGAATTTTTCATTAAACCCTAACCAAGTTTTAATATACCTAGTAAGTAAGAAAAGAAAACTTCAATAAATTACAAAAATTTGCAACCCTTGTAACTCCTCTTGTAGGTATATGTAGACCCCCTCACATACTCCTGAGAAGGTAGCTAAAACATAAAAATAAAAATTTGAATGAAACAAAATATTTTCCTCTTCAAGAACAATGTTTTCTTGTTTTTACATCCATATAGGTTGTTTATAGTTATATTTCCACATTCTTCTCTCTGATATATAAAAACATACACTATTCTCCTCTAGGAACACTTATGAAAACTGTGATGAACAGAGATTCCAAAGTTTCAACACAAGAACTTAAGTTTTTATTCAAAATTAGCCTTTTTGACTTTCATATTACACGTAGTCCTCTAAAAACAAAGTTTTTTTCACTTTTCCTTTTTCAAAAATAATCTCCTCACTTGGTTTTTGAGTATATTATTATGAAAAACCATCCCTAACTACCTCCCATTGATTCATTACATTAAGATTTTATATTTCTTACATGGATATCATCTCTTGTTAGAAGCACAATGGACTGAGAGGGGGATGAATCAGTCCCTAAAAATATTTCATTTCATTTACCATCCATTATTCATTACCATTCAAATAAACCATTTATTCAACCATACAACCATATTTGTGTTTACTTAAGTATATGAATACAACCATACACAAGAACAAAAGAAAAGGAGTACACAAGAACATCAAAATATATGTGGGAAACCCTCAAGGGGAAGAAAATCCACTGAAAATTTGTTGATATTACTACAAAACAAATAAATTTAGTGAAGCACCAAATTCATAAGGAGAACCAATCCTACAAGAAGAAATAACCCCTATTTTAGTAGAACACCAACCGTACAAGGAGAAACAACCCCTAATTTAGCACATCACTAACCCTACAAGGAGCAACGACCCCTGGTTTTTTGAAGCGCCAACTCCACAAGGAGGCTTCAACCCCCGAAGGATGATCAAACACCCACTCAACCAACTTATGCTGATATGATCTCTAGAATTTTTATTTCTACCACAACTGATAGAGATTACATGATTCAACTCGCACTTCTTCAAACCCTCATACAAACCCTAGGTGTTCAAACTTACATAATTCTAGATCTTCCTTCACTTCTCAAGTCTTCAAACCCTTGCACTACATGCTGGATGAAATCAGTATTCAACATGTAATTCACACTTGATCAGATCTCAACTCATGCTCACACACCTACAAATCACTCACTCACTCTAGGTTGAAATTCTTACAAATACCACACAGCACTCTCAAATACCACCAAAAATCAACCAAAAACAATGCTTTTATATGCTCCATCTTATTTCAAACTTCAAACCAAAATGATTTCCCTCCTTTGGCTCAACCCATGCATCATAAAAACATTCCATAATTAATAACATAACAATTTACATAGTGAACCAAGTAGATCGTCCTAGCAAAAAACCATCATTTCATACACCAAAAAAGGACTCAAATCCCCATCGGTATGAGACAAAAAATTACCCTATACATCATAACCATTACTTTTTCATGACCCATGAATTCACCACACATTTTTAAATTAACATTTAAACATAATACATGTATCACAATTTAGCATCAACCAATCAGAATTATTTCATTTAATGGGACCACTGTTCTTTTTTCTTCTTAAAAAAAATGTTTCCTACATTCACTTTGGCCCTAAAGACCTCATGAAAACATAAACTATGGAATGTGACCACTATGATCAAGGACCTGTCAAACACTTCCAAACAAGTTATCCCATGTGACCACTCAATGGAAACTAGCAGACTTTTACCTTCACCAAAATGTGCCTAAAATCCTTTTTTCAAATATCATAAAGTTATCACATTTAAAGTAATAATAAAGACCTATAAATGGATTTAATTTGATGAAAAATTTATTCCTCTTCACATTTGAGGTGATAACAAGCATCACCCAATCAATCTCATGCTCCAATAAACTCAAAACTTTAGGAAATTTTGTCCTGTCGTGCATTAGAAAAAATATTCTTATCCACATAACTAGAGTGGAAACCTTATAAAAACTCATCATCATAAGACAAAAATTATATCAGTATAACTATCTCTGAAATCCCCTTTCCAACAAAACTTGAATCACTTCCTAACTCCTCTTATAGCCCCTGCTATGCTCAATTTCATTGAAGACTACTTTTTATTGCCTCAAAACTGCCCTTTGACCTAGTCAACCTAAATAGGAGCTCACTTTGACCATGAAATTGCATTTAAAAATCCTAATGACATATTTTTATATGAATATCACCTCACACAAATCACATAATTTCAATTTAGCTTGTAACTCCTTTGAACAACCTTTTCCCAAAACACTCTTCTTTAGAAACTAACATGATAAAGTGGGGGCCCGCTCATCACCGTGACCTCTACCATACCTTTCTAGAAATATGAAGTATTCCTATACATGTTATAATAATAATCCATGAACTAGGTAGAAATTATTTCCACTTAGGAATCAGTTCTTGCATACCACTTTCAAGCTAGGGTTTTAAACTCATAAATAGTCGTTTACCTTCTTAACATTCGTTCATAAAAACTTGAAGATGAAATGACCTCATTATTTTTGTGAAACCTTATATAATCACTTTAGAAACATCCCTGAAAGACACAAGTTCCCATATAAAGCACACAATTTAGGGTGAGCATCAGAACTTCCAATTCGAGCTAGAAATGTCCTTGTTTTTAACCATGTCTCACCAAAACTAACATATCTTGCAAAATTCATATCATATCATCCTAGATTTTTTCTCAAAATACCATGAAACATCATACTAAATCTCAAATCATCATAAATTCATCATCATTTCTCAAACTCTCTAGACACTGAGACTTGCATAGCTACCCTTTAGGGTTTTGTACTACAGAAGCTAGGGTCAACTAAAAGAACACTATAACTCATCATGAATCCACTCAAAATGATCCAAACATACATGATATATGATAATTCACCTACACACATGCATCAATGATCTCATGTAGCTCCATAACTCATCCTCGTATACCATAACATCCATACCTACTCCAAATGAGCACCTGAAACATGGTCACCAACCTGTATCTGCACCATGCAATACATGTGAGTGCACAAGAACTCTCCAAACATTATCTCCATCATGATAACATGATTATAAAGTAACCAAGAAGATCCAACTACCATGCAACATCACCTAGGCTAGCTACGTCATTTGAATATGCTTGTAAAAACAAGCCATCCTCATTGAATCAACCTGTGCAACCAAGAACATACCTGAATCTCCATGAGAACATCAATTTTAGAATCATCCGACCCTACACCATCATAGAATTTATCATTAATGAGGTTTTTCATCAATAAGTACAATGGGACACTCAGCCTCCCAAAATGCACCATGGCTCTGGGGAACATGAGAAAGAGGATTGGTTGAGTGAGTGTAAGTTAGAGGTCTCCTACATATGAAAAATGTAAGTCATACGTTGTGAAGAGGGATCCATGATGGGGGAGTGCACATTTTTATCCCCCACTTCCACCTTGAACCTTGGGAAAAATGCAACGGGACATCATATTCTTAGAATGCTCTAAAGGGTTTGTTGATCATGTGAAGGGGACCTGGACACTTAAACACTTCACATGCCTCCTCTAATACTCCAAGTTGCACTTTAAGTGACAAAACAATATGAATGGATAGGAGAGAACACTTTGGTGTCACTCATGTCCTATTTTCAACTTAGCTAAAATGTGATGGGACACCAAGGGTAAAAAAGTACATGCAAGCCTTTTTGGCTTTTTGAAGTCATCTGTCAACTCCATTTGAAGACACTGAAAGTGATTTTTCTGCTCCAAGAGCATGGAAGGGTGTTTTGGGGTCAAAAACTATATGATTTTGAATCCAAATCACATAGTTAGATCATCCCGGTCATTATCAAATGCCAGTTATTCCTATAAATTGATTTTAAAGGTCTATTCCAATTTTAGCTTGAAGGGGCAGCTAGAGTGCCTTGATATATCACGTGAGATCTGTTGGGGTAATAATTTCAAGTGGGGATATTGTTTATGTGGACCACCACTTTATGAATCATTTGTTTAAAGTTTACTTAATCAACTTTATTATGTCGATCTTTTGCAAATAGAGTGAAATGGTAAGATCGATTCATCCATCCTATATATAGGATGATCCCACATGGGATTGATATAACTAATTACTATTATGTTTTAGTTATGATTATTGTGATCATTATATTGTAAAATTGTGAAGAAATGTTCTTTAATTATCTCTATGAGACTGAGGAGTGAATTGGAAGTTTCGGGTAAAATGTTATATGAAATTATTAATATAGACATTTTTTTATTCTTAGTGGGGTTTTTTCCTTCGGGTTTCCCCACTATAAATCTGGTGTTTCCATCTCTTTACTTTACTATTATTTACTTTCATCTCTTAGTATTACATTCTATTATTTGTTGTATATAATCAACGAAGTCTATGGTTTTTAACTGCACATCATAATCTATAATATTCAGAAATTTATTTTGTGGATCTATAATTTGTTAAATATATCTTCTCATCATTTTCATAACATGGTATTAGAGCTTGCAATTATGCGTGTGCATGATCAATCTGGATGCTTTTGATTTGTAGGAGTGAAGAAGCTTGAATTTTATTTTCAAATATATGAAATCATATTTATTCCACTATAGAATTCAATTTAATCAGGTGAAAATTTCAAATTTCCACCCAAACATTTTTGAAATATTGGTTAATTGGTTGTTTAGATATTGTTTGAGCATTTTGTGCGCATAGATATGTGTTTCTATGAATCTAGTTCTTTGTTCTTGCTCTTCGCAATTATCTACAACTATTTCAAATGTTTTGCGCTTGTTTTATGTAGCCATCATACCTATAGGTCTTATTTAAAATAAGTTCTTTTATTTTGCATTTTTCCAAGCTTGTCTAGCAGACCCAAAAGTTTTTTCCTTGGAATACGGTTAATCTCATAGTTCTAAGTACGCCCTAAAATTAAAAAGCTTTATTTTGTGAATTTATGTTGTTGCAAAGCTTCAACCAATAAGAAAAGTCCAGGTAGCATCGTTGTGTCAGATATTTTAATATATCTTTTCATTTTTATGAAGCTCAAACCAATCATTAAGCTTTATCTAGCTTTGTGTTGTCAATTCTTTTAATAGATCTATTAAGATCCATATATATTCATGTTGTCAGGTTTTTGTAGATCCTTTTTGTCTTTGTGAAGCACAAGCCAATAATTAAACTCAATCTAGCTTCATTGTGCCAATATTTTTATTGATCTTTTTTGTCGGTTGTTAAGTATGAACTAATAAGGTTGTTCCACGCTCTTCGCAATTTCAGTCTTTTGTTTTTTTCTGATCCAATAGAAAATATCCAAGTTTTTTCTTATCTTGTGTTTTCAGCCTTTTTTTTGTTTTTGTCCAATGCAAAATTCGAGTCAATAGAATTACTCCAATTCTCTTCTCATTTCACATTGTTAGTCTATTGTTAAACATGTTAATGGATAACTAATAAGATTAAGCCACCATTTTTCACTTTTTAATACTTTGTCAAAGTTAGTCAGTTACGAATCAATAGAACGTGTCCATGTTCTTTCATAGATTATTTGTTCTTTGTCATAACTGTGTCAAAGTGCAAAAAAGTGATCCAATAAATTAATGACACGTGTGTACGAGTTATCTGTCTATTTTTTCTATTAATTGTATTCGGACTTGTTTGTTTCACTGTGAAATGTGATCTAATAGCAAAGTTATGCATGTACTTTTTTTTTTTCAATGCTAGAATTTTTATCTTTTGTCGCATGTTCCTTTTTTTGTTTGTTGTATATTTGTTTGACTTTTCAATATTTGTGGACCCGATAATCTATTCATTTTGATTAAATTTTGGGGATTTTACGTCCACCTAGGGGATCTAATTTATATTTTTCCAAAAGGTCGACATGATCCCTCTTGTGTTGCTTTGATCTTTGACACGTGTCATATCCTACTTCGTTTACAGGTTTAAAAAAATTTCTTTATACTGCTGATTTTTAAATTTCTTCATACCATGGGTTTTCTAAGTTTCTTTGTGTTGCAGGATTCAAATTTCCTTTGTCTCACAGATTCCAAAAATTTTAAAGCTAAGATCTCTGCTCGATGGACTTTTGTGGCTTGTCTTTTTTTTTTGGTAAGTTGTTTACATGCGTATACTGCTAAAAAAAATTGCAGCTTGTTTTTTGTCTTTGTTTGGATCTCCTAAAAAGAGTTGGTTCGTTTTTTAGTTGTACTTGTCTTCATAGTTGTCTATGCATTTAAAATGGTCGGTAATGTTAGTTTTTTTATGGATAAATATGAGTTATTAAATAGAACTAATCACAGTATCTATAGAGTAAGATTAAAATCCTATTTTATGGATAGAAAGCTATGGGATCTTGTAACTGGTGCGGAAAAATGACCCACTGGAAGACTTGTAAATCTTGAAAACCTTAACTCCTTCTCTCAAAGATCATAGGAGGCCCTATCGATCCTATTGCAAAGCATAAGAGATAAATTTTTAATGCATACAGGTCATATGGATTCTCTTTTCTATGCATGGAAACAATTATAAACTATGCATGAAGGAAATAGTCTGTATAAGATAACCAAGCTAATTTTAGAACTGTTTACAACTCCCATGAAGGGGGATGAGAAAATTGTTAATTATTTGTCTAAAATTAAAAAATATTAAATCTCAATTGGATGGATGTAATTGTGAATTGTTTCAAGATAATCTTATGTTTTTCATCATTCATATTAATATTCATGAAAAAATTTGGAACTACATCTCCATCCTTAATTCTAAATATTGGAATGAGTCTGATTTACCTGATTTTTGACACTTTGTCCTCTCTTCTGATTCAAGAAGAGGGTGTTATGGAAAAAAATTATTCTATAGAGAATGCCACTCAGGCACTTCTCACTCAAGAATCAAAAAGTAAACCTTCTAGAATCAACTTTTAAAACTCCTAGTAAAGACAAAAAAACTAGGAAAATTAAGAGTTAGTTTTGATGGTAACTGTCGTTTCTATGGAAAATTTGGCCATAAGAAAGAAGAATGTAAATTGAAAAAGAAGTCAAGTTTCAAAAACAAAAATTGGAATAAATTAGAAGAAAATCAATATTAAAATGAAGAGAATAATCATAGATCTGATGTAGTAACTCTATAAATTGCATCTATCACCTCTAAATGAAAATAATTTGTTTTATTTTCTTGTATGATTTGATTATCTATTCAGATCAATTATTTATCAATTCTTCTCTCATTATTTAAAGACTTAGAATAAGATATTGAAGGTATATATGTTTTTTGATAAAACATTTTTTTAATTTCCTGACATGACTAGTTGTGAATCATATAGTTATGATAGTTTTTACACAACTAGTGCTTAACTTTTACATTTGGTTAAAAGTGAAATCATATTATTTATACGATATTATGATTCTAACCATGTTGATTTTTTGATGTATATACATCTGGATTTGTGTTCAAGTGTTTTTTTATGTAGGTTTCATCACTTAGAGCAGTGAAAAATCCATGTGGTTAAAGAGGTTGTTGAAAGTGATACACATGTGAGCTAAAGGAAGTATTCCTCTTTTATGTGAAGGCTAGATTTCTCTTGATAAAGAATCCAGTTTCACATCAGAGATCAATTTGCAAATATCTTAACCAAGCCACTATGTGCTATGAACTTTTGTAATTTTTGAGCCTTGTTAGGCCTATCAAAGTTTCCATTGAGGGCGGGTGTGCATGACAATGCCACCTCTTAAGGACTTGTTGTAATTTTCCAATACTTCCTCCATTTTGTGATAAGTAAATGTTTCACACTAAGTGAATTTACTTTTAAATCCCAGTGAAACATTAATTATGGGAATGCCTTGTTTTATAAAGGCACCATAATCTGATATAAGTCTTCATATATAAAGCACTTGTCCTAAGAAATTTTGTATGGGAATATTTGTATGATTTCTCTTGTTTACATGTTATCCTGAATCGTTGTTGATGATTTATGGATCTGAAAATCCTTTTGTAAAAAAAGGTAATTCGGCATGTTTTGTTTTTTCTTCCCACTTAACATTAAGGGGGGTGTTGGGGTAATAATGTCAAATGGGGATACCATTTGGGTGGGACACAACTTCACGAATCCTCTATTCAAATTTTATTTAATAAACTTTATTATGTCGTTATTTCACAATTAGAGTGAAACACTAAGACCAATTCACCCATCCTATATATATAGGATGATCCCTCATGGGTTTGATATATCTAATTGTTATTTTGTTTTAGTAAAGATCATTGTGATCATTATATTGTAAACTTGCAAAGAACTATTCTACAATTATCTATGTGAGACCAAGGAGTGAAGTGGAAGTTTTGGGTAAAATCTTATATGAAATTCTTAATACAAGCAATGCTTTATTCTTAGCAGGTTTTTTTTCCTTCGGGTTTCCCCACTATAAATATGGTGTTTCTATCTCTTTACTTTAGTTTTATTTGATTTCAACTCTTTTATTACATTCTCTAATCTGTAATATATAATTAGCTAAGTATATGGTTAATTTAACTGCACTACATAATCTATAATCTTTGGCTATTTATTATGTGGATCTATAATTTGTTAATTATATCTTCCCATCATTTCCCTAACAAGATCTTGAGGACTTAGACAAAATTTTATGTTTTCATCATGTGGATGGTTATAATATGTTTCCGTAAAGTATTTTATGAGCTTCCAAATCCTCCTGGAACTCCTATATCTTCCTAACAAGTTGACTTTCTCCATTTGAGCCTTCATTCCATGTGCCCAAAATGACCTTGTTTATCTTAGCTTGTTCCTGACATCAATTATATCCTTAAAATTTACCTAAAATTCCTTGGATAACATCATTTATCTCCTTCATAACTTCTAAATGGGTTGAGTCTTCCCTATCAGTTTGTGGAGGATGTCTTTATGTTGCAATATAAATAAAAAAATAACCAATCTAGTGCTTCAAAGAGCACTATTCTACCTCATAGTGTGACCTCGTTGTGAAATCAATTTAGATTCATTCCCTTGTATGTGAAACACACTTGATATCCATGTTATCACTTTCCTCTTAGGTGGAATGATGGTGAAACAGACCTAGAGGAGTTGCATGATTTGATAGGTTGATTGAAGGAAGGATTTCAAAGTGTGGGCTCAGTTGTCATGACTATTTTTTCAATTTTTAATACTATAAATTTTACATGACAACACTACACAAGACTCAATCATATATTAGAATAAATAAAATATACAAACGCTTGAGTTGGACTAACATCAAAGATCACTTAATTTTAATTTTCAGTGAGCACTACACTATTTTTCAAACTCAATGTAACTATGGTGTGTGTGATAGAAATCATGATCCTTGAAACTAGGTTTCTCTTGTGCAAGTTTCACCAAGATAACGGGCTACAACTAGTTTTCCCTCAATGTGTCATGAAATTCATAATTTTCCCTTCCTATGAAAGGAATGTTGCATCTCAAATGTTGTCCTTAAGTTTTTCCTTCTTGCCCAAGTAGTAGACACATAATAATATCCTAGTGTCCCTTAGAATAGTTATTAGGTGGTGTATATATATGATTCTTTTTTTTAATTTTGACATCAACAACACTAGAATTTGACCCAAAAATATCAATACAAGTTTAGAAAAGATAAAAAAGTTTGTAATTTTAAAATGTAATAACACAAGCAAAGGGACAAAGGTTTCCACAAGGAGACATTAACATCGGCGACTACTATCCATTACAGTTCACTTATGTCCAGAAATTTCTAAAGATAAATCATAAAAGGTTCATCCGAGTAACACATTGTGTGATGTCCAAAAGTAATAGGATAGTTCTAGAAAATTATAGGACAAAAGCATGGAAAGGTAAAAAAATATCAATGTAAAGAAAAATAAATTTTATAATATATATTTTTATTTCTTATAAATAATGCATATAATGACATATTAGAGGCATAATGTAATAGTAATAAGCACATAATTTTGTGTTTACATTTTCCCCCACTTTACATTGGTGAATGAATATTTAGTAGCATAAAGTAGAGAGGAAGAACATAACTTATGGAGTGCCAAAGAAGATTTTACCTAATAACATGTCAAAAGGAAATTTTAGCGAAGAAGGGATAGGAACCCTAGGAGTGACTTATGGGTGTAGTGAAAAGGATACCTTTGTTTGTAACTGAATATTTCCTTTTCCTGAGCATTTTATACTTGAGATTTCTCCTTGTTCCATTTTTGTTTCCTTTTGCTGGGATAAGGGTTAACCTAAAAAAGAAGGAAAGTGTATTCAATGTTCATCATATATGAAATTGAACTTTAACTTAGAGAAATTAGAATTGTATGTATGTGTAAAATAAATAAGTAAATCAAGGGTAAAGTATAACTGAATGTTGAGAGAGAAAGGATAGAATGTCCCTATGTATTGTTACATTGGAGAAATTTTCCTTAGAGATGGTAGGTGGGGTCAAGCATGATCAATTCCTAAACCGATGTAAATAATCTTATAATTTAGGTATCCTACCACCAGAAGAATTTTGTTGGAGAGTGGCTAGATTTTCCCTCTTTTTATGATGCTTCCACAAAAATCCACAGATAAATGCCATTACAGATGGTCACTAACCCAATAGCAATTGGCCACATATGACACTTCATTCTAGACATATTTTTGTCCCTACATATGCCCTAGGTATCACTCCTTATTAGATACTAGTAGGAAAAATGTGAATCAAGAAAGAAAAATAGTTATTTCACTTGAACAAAGTATGAAACAAGATATTGATTTTGTTCCTTCATTTTGGATATTAAACTGGAGATGAATTTTGTTGTTAGATTCTATGAAAAAATATTACTAATAAGTTATGATGACTATCAAATGGTTTTTTTTGCCTTGGAACGAAAACACCCAAGTGGGACAATAGTAGCCACCATTACTGTCTGATATGGGTTATTTTATCCCTTTGTTGTTTCTGGCCCATGTCTAATTCTAAACCATTTTTTGAGTCCCTCTTCTACCCAATTCTGATCTATACCATTATGTCTCTTATTTCTAAAATGTTGAGAGGTTGAAATACTCACCCGATGTTTTCCCCCCATTTAGGGTGCATGAGATGAATGTATGTGAGCGTGGCCTAAACAAGAGAACCTGAGACCAATGTGCACATTTGAAGAAGGATTCTTGTAGCAGGAATAGGGTATGTGTATGGTAACAACCATGACACATGTTAAATAATGGAAAGAAATATAACAAGAAATGTTAGTGATAAATAATCATGGCATATTGTAATAGAGACAAAACATGTAATAACACATCAGAAGGACAACATAGTATCTTATGGAAAACATGAGAAACCACTTAAGATGTCACAATACATTTAATGCCTTCAAGGATAGACAAGAAAACAAACAATAATAGGGAATTTCCCATAAATAATGGAAAATAAGTCACAATCATATAAGACAAGACACAAAATAAAATATAAGTAGATAACCATGGTTAGAAGTAAGCCTTAAAGACAAATGCTACACATAAAGCACCCATTATCATGTTGAAATAATGGATAGTATGTCACAATGTATATATTTGAATGAAATATAAATTAAAGTAGTAGATATTGAAATGATGACACTCAAATGTGGGAAAAGGTAGGGAAGGTAGATACCTCCAAAAGCCTTGGTGGGACTAATAGAGAGCAATTTCAAGCATCATTCATCATGTGATAACTTATATATATCATGTATTCATCTCAAAGTATCATGAAAACAAGAATGTGTACATGTCAAAAGGATAGAACATGATATGAATCAAGCTAACATGATATATAAAATGCAACATGAAATAGTATAATAAATCAAAAATACAACAAACCAAGATTTAAGCTAGTTTTTTTACAAATATTTGAATTTTTTTATTATTAGAATGTGAGATCCTATGACTAGGGAAGGGAAGAAAGGTTTCCCCCTAGTGTATATGTGTGAAAAGTGAGGTTCGTGCATATAAGTGTGCCCTCAATAGTCATGTTTGATCCTAGAACAATATTTCATCATCGAGTATCAAGGGGGAGTTAGATGCCACGACAATGTAACTACCATAGTAATCAATCCAACGAGGACATGGGGCGAGGGCTCACTATCTACTAATGTAAAAGAGGAAGACATGTTAACATGATCCACTGACATAGTGTCATGTGAAAGTGCATGTGTCATGACAACTGGGGTAGGATTGTTTCGCGTATGTGGAGAATGATAATGTGAAGTAGGCCTATATGTACCATGTGCAATATGTATCTTGTGTGGTGACGTGGTCCTATGAGGTGGGATATGGGACTAATAAAGACATCGTGTTTGTGAAGAAAAAATCACATGTGGAGGAGATACATGTGGGGATGTGGAACAAGCACTAGGAGTAATATGAGTTATATATGCCATAGTAATGCATGTCAAATCCATAGGACCATCATCACTAGGTGTAGAACTATGTGCATTAGGGATAATAATAACTGAAGATGTGGGGGTGATAGAGGCCATGAATAAAATATTATGAGGTGGGATGCCTCATATCGTAACAATGTGATGCACGTATATGAACTTGAGACATAAATGAACTAGGGATGTAATAGCTTTAACAACCTTAAACCAAGGAACTATTAAGACCATGTCATAATGTGTAATTTTAGATCCAACAAAGAAAGACATAGAGATCGTAAAATTCCCAACAGTGATTAGGAGAACCAAATTCTAACAAGAAGTTGGTGATATGCATGTCTTCTCAGATGATGGAAATCTAATAACTCTCAAGAAATATAGTGGATGTGCATTACGTTTGAAATTGGGGTCCACCATAACATTGTTAACAACATTAATACCAACATAAGCATCAATGTGACGTCTATATGATGAAAAAGAAGCATGAACATTCACATCAGTGAAAATAATCATAGATGGGGGAATATCAATAGTACCAACAAGAAACTCAAGATGATGATTAGAAGATGATGGAGGTGTAACTGCATGATAAACATGATTAGAATAAGACTCAAGAACCACTTTTTCATGTTTGGGTAATGAATCATTGAAAATATTTGTATATGTAGAGATAGTAGATTCAAGAAATTCAAGTTCATAAGTATCAATCAAGTCCTGAATCAAATCTATAATCTTAAAGCATCTATCAATGAAATGTCTTGTTATCACCAAAAAACATCACCCTCTGGTTTTCCATGAATGGAAGATGAACAATTAATGTTTTTGGGTAACATGGGATTTTCTCTCAATTTGTGGGTCTTGCTACTTGAGGTAGAAATCTAGAGAATTTTGGTTCCTCTTCCTAATCATAATGCTAAATTTATTCTTACTACTGAAAATGCAACTATCTAATCCCATTCAAACAATTCAAGGGGCCAAGGGAAGAGAGATGTGCATGAAAAGGGAATCCTAAACTAAAAGAGGTGATAACACCAAGAAAAATGGGAAATGTGTTCTCAAATGAGGAAAAATGGGAGAAAATGAAGGAGGAGAGGGCAAACATGAGAGCCACAGTCTAAAGTAGCATTCAAACTTCCATTCTCACACAACACACAACAGAAATAGACCTTATAAAGTTAGAAGACATACACAACATACCTATAAATTCATGAAAATGCAAGAACATGCAATATAACACAAGCTATGGTAGATAATACCGACAAAACATGAATTATATTGCCTTAAGAAGTTGCACATATCATTACAATGAAGTAAGAAGGCATAAACACATTAAAAAATCCCAATCTGAGGCTTATAACTCAAGAACTCCTATGCAACACTTTGAAATGATTCCCTTATATTCTAAAAGGGTCCAACCTTTACAAATGAGCATCACTTTACAATATATAGAAGTTGGGAGAGAGAGAGGAGGGAAAAGAGAAGGAAACTCATTTTTTTACCTTCAACCACCAACATCATGCATTGAATGTTTGAAAATAGGCATGGGTACCTTGCCAAGACCATTGATACTTTTCTTGCAAGAGAAGTAATGGGAACCATACCTCATCAAGTTTGGTATTTTGATGTGAAATAGGGATTCACAAGAAATGACGTCGAAAACAATGCACCACAACAAAGTTGCACTCCGATGGTAATGTCAAGTTCAACACAATAACCAAGATTTGAACAATGGAGAGAATATGCAAATAAGAAAACAGGTCTACTCATCCTCATAGATTGAAAAAAAGGAAGCACAAATAGGGGTGTTGTGTAATCCCCATTCCTAAACAAGAAAAGAATATCAATGATGCCACTGACGCATATGATGCCACTAAAGGAGGAGTTACAATTCAAAATAAGGAATGTAACTCCTATGACGCACTGATGCAAATGACAATGACAGATTCTATGACAAAAGCTAACACTTGTCATTTGACTTCCTAAGACCTATAAATCTTGCAAGGTGAGATGACTCACCAGATGATGGGGATGATGACTAGGCATGTCACACACACCAACACCTCCCCTTCATCGAAGCCGAGGAAGAGGTCAAGGTAAGCTAGAATAGAAAATAAGACTCCCCTAGACAACTAAGAAAGATGTGTCAATGGGGCCCAGCAACTAAAGCCCTGATAAGGTGCCCATATACAAACAACATCTTTCTGGAAAGAAGAAGAGGAGAAAGAGGACTATATAGCCTAAAGAAGATGGGCAGCTGCAATAGACCTCACCCTAAGAAGAGACTGCAAGTGAATAAATTTCACCTCAATGAAGGGCTTGGTGAATATGTCTACAACTTGATCAGTTCTCTGAACATACTATATGTCGATGATGTTTTCATGTATCAGCTACTGTATGAAATGCATGTGAATCTCAATGTGCTTCCATTGATGCTAAACTAGATTTCTACAAATCGAGATAGTGCTCATGTTTTCATAGTAGATAATGGTAGGCCACCGAAAGTGGATGCCAAACTCTATCAAGATACCCTGTAACCTAACAGATTTTGTGGCAGTGTTAACTACTCCTCGGTATTCTGCTTCTGTCGATGAAATGGAAATGGCATTTTGCTTCTTGCTGAACCAACTAACAGGACCTGAACCAAGAGTGAAACTGTAGCTTGAGGTATACTTCTAATGATCTAGATCACTGGCCCAATCTGATTCTATAAATCCAACCAAGTCAATCTCAGTCCCTCCTAAGTAATGAATCCCATTGGTGTGAGTGCCACAAAAATAGTGAAGGATCCACTTTGTTGCTTTTAAATGAAGCTTATGAAGCTCCTACATAAATATGGACACGATCCCAACAACATACAAAAGATTTGTCCTAGTGTGAGTAAGGTAGATCAAGCTCCCCACCAACTACTGATAAAGGGTACCGTCAACCAAGGGGGAAGAGCAATCAGAAACCAACTTGACCCCAGAAAGAAAAGGAGTAGGTGAGGACTTACAATTAGACACGTGAAACTGAGCAAGAAAATCAAGAGAGTACTTAGGCTACGAGATCATAATCCCTGAGTTAGATTGTGAAATCTGGGTCCCAAGAAAGTAATAAAGCAATCCTAAGTCAGAAATGGAGAACTTGTTGGCAAAGGAGATCTTCACAAAATCAATGATAGAGGAAGAGCTACCCGTGATCAATAAGTCATCAACATAGAGAACAAGAATAAGCATGGAGTCATCCTAATGCAAAATATACACATTTGGGTCAGAGTGACACCGAGTGAACCCTGATGCAAGTAAAAAGGAGTCCATCTTGGCATACTAAGCCCGAGGGGCTTGTTTAAGGCCGTAGAGAGACTTATTTAACTTACAAACGAGGGATGGATCATGGACATAGCCTGGAGGTTGTTCCATATATATCTCTTCCTCTAGGTCCCCATGAAGGAATGCACTCTTAACGTCCATCTGGTGGACTTCCCATCTGTTAGTGGCAACGATGGCTAGGGTCAGTCGAATGGAAGTCATCTTCACAACTAGAGAAAAGGTTTATGAGTAATCAACCCCAGCAACCTGGGAGAAACCCTTAGCTACAAGTCGCACTTTATACTTCTTGACTTCTCCATTGGCTCCATACTTTGTTTGATATATCCACCTACACTTAATAAATTTTCTTCCTTTTAGAAGAGGGGTAAGATCCCAAGTTTCATTTTTTATGAGTGAGGAATACTCCTCATCCATAGTCGAATCCCACTCAGGAATCCTAGAAGATTCTAGGAAAGATGGTGGATCAGAAGCAGAGGCAAAGAAGGAGTGGGGTTCAATGAAAATCAAGCACGTATATCTCTCATCTGAAGGATATCCAACTAAATCTCCAGCACTCTGTAAAGTTTTCCTGGCCCAAAGAGGTCCTGAAGGTTCAAGATCATAGTTGGAAGATTGTTCACTCGAATGAGAAGGGACATAGTCCTCATCATCACTACTGTCAGAATCAAAAGAATCAAAAGTTTGAGGATCAGGAGGAGCAGTGAGAGGAGGAACTCACTCAACAACATCATCATCTGATGAGTCAGAATTTGAATCAGTGGGCAAAAGAACCTCAGTGGAAGTAAAAGTCAAGGATGACTCGTCAAACTTCACACTCCTCTCAATATAGAGCTCATGGGTAGTAGGGTTCAAAAATTGATATACCTTCACACCATCAAGATACCCGATAAATATACAAGGTTTGGATTGTGGATCCAATGCCTTGCATTTCTTCTTGGGAATCTGAGACATAGCCTTGGATCCGAAGACTCGAAAGTGCTCAACATTAGGCTTGTGTCCAAACTAGGCTTCAAAGGGTGTCATCCCTCTTACTGCCTTGTGTGGAACATGATTCTAAATGTAACAAGCACAATTCACTACTTCAGCCCAATACTGCGGAGGAAGGGACTGTGAGTGAACCATACAAGTAGCCATCTCCTTTAGAGTCCGGTTCTTTCTTTCTGTAACTCCATTTTGGGAAGGGTTGTAAACAACTATACACTGCAAAGAAATCCCCTAAGAAGTGTAGAAATCCTCAAATGTATTACTCACATACTCACCTTCATAGTCGGTTTGAAGAACCTTGATAGGCCGTTCCGCTTGTTTCTTAGCAAGAGCCTTACATTTTTGAAAATGCTCAAAGACTTCAGACTTAAGCTTAAGAAAATATACACAAGTATAACGTGAAAAGTCATCAATGAAGGTTAGTATAAATAGATCTCTAGTGAAAGAAGGAGATGGAAAGGGGCCAGAAACATCACTATGAACAAGATCCAAGGGACGAGTAGCTCTCCAAGATTTTCCCTTATCAAAGTTTTTTTTAGGGTGCTTTCCGAGGGTGTAACCCTCACAAAGACCTTTAGAAAACTTAACTCGGGGTAACACATTGACCATTTCATTTTGGGTCAATTTTTCAAGGTAACAATAATTTAGATTCCCAAAATGCTCATGTCATAGCTTTCTAACCTCATTTGCATTAGTGAGCAAGGCATTGGGCATCAACTTAGAAGAGAAGTGGGAAAAGGTATACAACCGTGAATGGTGATCCACCTTTCCCTCGGCCACGGTGCAGTTAGAGTTAAACTCAAGAATGATCACTGAGTTAGAAAAAAAATTCACTCGCATTCCTTCACCAAGGTGGGTGATTTGGTAAACCAATAGGAGATTGGTAGAGAGATTGGGAACACTCAACACTTGGTTAAATGTTCCACCTTCTATCTCTACTGATCCACTACCAGAAACTGACACATGAGTGTCATCACCCAACGTGATTTGGGACATGCCACATGGTTCAATGCTAGATAATTCAACCTATGAAGAAGCCATGTGGTGTGAGGCACTAGAATCAATAATCCAAGTTGATGATGGAGTTGATCTAGCTACGAGGGCCTTACTTTTCTTCTTTTCATTTTTAGACTCCTTTGCTTTAGAAGACTCACCCTTATGAGCATTTTGTTTAACGGATTCAGGAACATTTATTTTATTCTTCTCAAGAAAATGAGTTAAGTGATCAATTTGTTTCCAAAAATAATGATGCTCATCGTGGCCAGAATTCTTACAATAGGAGCATTTAAACTTTTCCTTCTACGCTTTCGGCTTAGAAGTCAAAGTTTCAGTGTTGGGCTTAGCTAAGGGTTGGTTGGTCTTGGTTTCTTTCTTAGGTTGGTCCTTAGTTTCTTTCTTCTTTTCACTTTTCTTGCCCTTATTCACCACAAGGGCATATGACTTGGATTATAGATTCCCCATTTGAATGAGTTTGTCCTGTTCTCGAATGAGTTGGGATGAAAAACTGTCAAAGGAGGGCATTTTCCAAGTACTACCCAAGGTGGATTTCATGGCGTGGAAAGTTGAAACAAAGACAGAGTATTCAATACCTAACATAGAATGAATCAACGAGATCAATTGAGAGTCTTTCTTTTCCACTTTACATTCCTTTAGAAGCAGTCTAGTGTGGACAAACTTTGAGAAGAAGGCCTGTAAGTTTTCAAAGTCACTAGGATTTAACCCTAGTAGTTCATTCTCCAACTCATGCGTTCTCATGTCATCTTTCTTCCTGTACGATGGAAAAGTGACAAGTGAGCATGGGAATCTACAAGTAACTCTTCCTCACACCCGACCTCCCGAGATCGTGCCGAGACAGCCGGTAGGGATAGAATATACGCGGGTGTATGGAATTACTAATTGGGAAATATTATGTCTTCGAAATGCACTAATGGAATCTACGAATCTAAGGCAATGAAGGCCCTCCTAACCTGAATTGGTGTGATAGATCGGTTGGCGAGGATGACTGCTCGAAGGCTCCAATCAATATCGAGCTCTGGTGTGATTCAATCTATAGGTTGTGGAATACATGGAAAATGACCTGGGATTGTTTCGTGTATGTCTCTGGATAGGTTCATAAGGTGGATTATGGATATATAGTGGATTCTATGGGTGATTTCTTGTCTAGTCCAAAAATCCTTGGCTTGACTAGCTACTATTTCTAGTGAGGATAGTTGTGCGATTATGATTGGTGGAAGTGAAGTGGATCTAAATACTAATGTGCATAAACCAGCATCTACGTCTGATTGACCTATGGAATCCGTTGGGTTGTGGGACCTGTGGATCACAACCATAGATTCATGGTTGTTGCGGACCTCCTATGGTCATGTGCGGAATCAATCCCTAACCCCTAGTATCTAGTAGTCATATACCTTTTCGGCCTCTATATTGAGAACTAAAAGTTGTGCAATCTTCTCAGAGTATCTTATGGGCGGTCTAGCGACTTGGATTCTTAAGCTAGTGTCTATGTCGATTAAAATGTCTCCTGTGTCTAGCTGTGGGACTAAAGGATCACACCCGAACGTTTTCTCTCTTTCAATCCCTTATACAGTCATGTAGATATTTATCTATGGTAATATTGTAGTTTGGTTGGTTTGACTAAAACGTATGCACTCTGTCATCTTCTATGTTTAATCCTCTTAACTGTGAGCTAATTTCTTGTAGGCCTGCTATTGTTCGGAAGACCTGAATTTTGAGATTTTGGTCCATGTTAGTTATTACTGGAAAAAAGTTGGGTTGAGGCACGATTGGCTCAAATACGTATTCTCTGGGCTCCCTAGGTCCCGTGATTGTCATACAAAAGAAACAATGTAAATCTAACTTAAGAAAAGTAAAACTAACTATGTAAATTATATCTACATCATATATAACTTCTCTATTTTTGTGTTTTTGACGAACTATTTGAAAAAAATTGAAAGAGCAATTAATTAAAATATCCAAAAATTGACAACTAATTTAATAACAAAGTTTGAAACAAAAAAGGAAGTCGAGTATAGCTACTTTCCTGTGCAATTGTAAATCTATTCTAAATAACTGAATAACTAATCTAATGTATTTGAAAGACTCTCGATCCTACCTCATAAAGTGAGGAATGAATCACAGTTTCTCAGAAACTATCAATCCCCACATCTTCCCCGGCAATAACAAAAGTGAGATTAACTGAAATGAAATGGTTCACTATTCTATTTGATATGTTTTAACTAAAAATTTTATAGCTTGAACTTGGATTTAGTAGAATAGTGGTGAATCCAGTTGTGTGTGGCTTTGTCCCCTCAGTGTGATCTCCTCATTCCTTCGTGCTCACGTGAATCTAGAAAAGCATGTAATGCTAGCATCGAAAAAAGTAGGTATTGGAATAGTGGTAGCTTAGGATGCAGACTGAATACAATGTGAGTAGGAGAGGGATAGCGTAAGAGAATAGAGCTTGGGTTATGTAATTCCTAATGGGATTTATTGTGAGTCATACAACATAAAACTTCTAGAACCTGAAACTATCTTGTTTGATGAACAAAACCTACAACTTTAATGGCCTCCTACTAAAAATTAAACTGTCCTACTCCAAATGATTACATGAAACAGTAACAACACTAGCACAAGAAGATTATGTGGCTTCCAAATAGCAAAACAACACTAACTATGCATGCAACAAATAAAACTATTGATTCCTAAGAAAAACTAGAAGACTAAGCTATTGAAATGAGAAATGAGAGGAAAATTTGAGGGACCATTTTCTTGAAAACCAACCAACTATTTATAGAATCCCCATTTACCCAAAGGTGAAAACCAATTTGAACTCTTTAACCATAAACAATGCAAAAACACTATTTGAGGGAACCAGAATCATAAATATGAGCAAAGGCGGTGAAAAAAGATGGTAAACGTTGAAATTTTACATGAGTTGTGTTAAAAAGAACATTTTGGAAAATGCGTGAAGGACCACCACCCTAAGCAGGGCGGTAGAAGGGCTGCGGTTTCATAAATGAAGACCAAAACACAAAGAAAAGGAGGGGAGAAGAGAAAAATCAAAGCATGCAAGGTCTAAGCAGGACATGCAAGATGTTACCACATGCTTGGAGATATTTTTTGGATCCCGAACACCTTACGAGGAGACCTGTATCATCATTGGGGCATGTGTAATGTTGTTTCAACGGTGCAGTACCCTACAATTTTGGGTACGCAAATATTGCCCCCTCAGAGAAGTGTTTTAGCCATGAAGAGGCATAAAACGGTGGGTCCGAGTATAGCAGTCCCGAAATGGGAAGTTAGAATTTATACCTGACAAGTCTGTGTGTTGAAATGACACCCTCGAAGATTCCTGCTACTTGCAAAATGAAGAGAGGACTCAAGTGTAGATAGATAAAATAAATACATAAAAACCTAAATACTAAAATAATATGAAATGAGGACTTACCATTTGTGCAGGGATACGAACTTACCTCCGTCGGCACTCCAAACCTACGAATAGGGCATTCAAAATGAGTCAAGATGCTATATATATAAAAATGGGCCCATTTTCCTATTCATTCGCGCATGTTGATTTGATTGATTTTCAGCTCTGGGACCCACGGTGACGGTTTTTGATGAGAGTATAGTCAAAATGTTCGTGATGAGATAGTGATCATGCCTCGATGAGTGGAACATCGACCTGCGTGATCACAAGTTATTTCTTCTTGATTTAACATTTTTATCCCCAAAATGTAAAAATGATGAAATCTTTGTCATGGGGGGATTATTTTTGAAAATGTCAGTTTTAATAGGGTCATTTAGGGGGGGTGCCTAATGGGTAGGATTTGTTTTGGTCAAAAATGGTCTTTGTTTTATGTTTTTAGGTGTTTTTAGGGCATGTGACCCATGCATAAAAATGGGACACGACCGCCACCCTAAGCAGGGTGGCGGTTACACAACCACCTCCCTGATCGGGGGTGGCGATTACAAGACCACTTCCTTTAAGGTGTAAATTATGGAACCACCACCCTGCTCAAGGTAGCGGTCCTTTATAGAATGCATAAAAAAAAATTGTTTGAATTCATTTTTGCATTTCTAGCATTCTTATATGTTTTAATGATTTTTCCAATGTGATTTGAATACTAACTCTCCTTTTTGCGTGTTTTTGGGTGTATGTAGGCGAAGGAGGAGTATATCAGATGGAGCTGAGAGAGAGAGTGTGATTGGCTTCCAGTAGTGTTGGATGCACTTTCTCAGGATGAGAAGGATACTCTTCAGAGGGCCGGCATATTGCACATATCACGGGTCCTGCATGTTGCACCTTCTAGTCACATACTTTGTGACTTGTTTTCATATTGGGATGCTGATCGGAACACTTTCCAATTTCCAGGAGTCAGGGGTGAGTGGACCATCACCTTGGAGGATGTTTACCGCATCTTGGGAGTCTCGATTATTGGGAGATGACTCACACTTGAGATAGTAGGGTCACGGGCTTAGATAGCACAGTGGGCTTCATACATGGGAGATGTAGTTATCTCCACTAGTTCGAAGAAGGGGGTGAGGGTCTGATCTATTCCTAGCCTACCTATCCCCTTGATTCATCAGGCCATTATGGGGATCCTTGCCTCGAGATTGATCGGTGACAAGGGAGGAGACACTTTACTTTATTACTGGTCCCCCATTATTACACAGATTGAGGGACATGGCCAGATTTATGCCTGGGGAGCCGACATTCTTGGCACCACCTATCATGATTTGTACCGGGTGGTTCGTTTACAGGGGTAGTCATTGAGCCATCTGACCCTGGTTATGAGCTGGGTCTATGAGCATTTCATCCCTTATGGGAGAGGTGTAGAGGTGGCAGATCCCGGAGCCGTGAGGGCAGCCAGATGGACAGATATGTCGATGCTCAGAGAACCCCACCAGCCAGTCACCTCCTTGACTACTGATGATATGGAGGCCACACCCTATCAGACCATGGCAGGGTTATGGGGCGAGGAGGCCCTCACTTTGATCTCTTGCTCTACCATAGGGAAGCTTGTGGATAGGATGGGGAAGGTGGAGACACATCCTTTTTCTCGAGTGCCTCAGCAGTTTGGCCTTCCTTACGTCGGTATGCTTCCCCTAGTGGTGCCAGTGTTTAGATTGGTTCAGGAGGCTAGGGGAGGTCCTAGAGGCCGGGGTTGGACCATTGTTACTCCTGGTGTCCCCATTGCAGCTAGGCAGGTAGTACGTGCTCAAGGGAGATTCGGTGCTCCTCAGGCACCCTTACTTCAGATTACCACCGGTCCTGCCCACAGCAGTGACAACCCCATTGATATAGACTCTGAGTCTGAGGAGTTCACAGGGGGAGAGATGGAGGAGGAGACCAAGGCTGAGGTCAGCCAGTTAGGTGGAGAGGAGGACAATGATCCCGAGTGGCATGAAACTTAGGATATCTTATAGGCCGAGAGGGCAGAGCAGAGTGCGAAGAGGGTGACTCTAGTTTCAGAGGAGCCACCTTCTCAAGACTTAGGTGGGGAGGATGAGTCCATAGTAGGACGATACATTGCCCAGACACAGGAGGAGGACTTCAGTAAGTGGTGGCATCTGTGGCAGGTGCTGACCCTAGAGATCCATCTTAGAGGCCTGGAGATCTGAGTGAGTTATCATCCTTCTCTTAATGTTTGTTTCTAGTTAGGATTGCCTTAGTTACTATCTCTCCTTTTGCTTATTTTTGTTTTTATCTTTTGACTATTTCTAACTTGTTTCCTCCTTTGCTTGCAGAGACTGCTGATGAGTGGTGAGACCTGATTCGTCGGGTATGCACTGATACCCTGATGATCCCCATGGAGAAGACTCACGCAGAGCTATTCGTGGATGCAGGGGAGCCCTCAGCAGCCGGTAGGCATACCGATGTTTTTACCCATGTCTGGCATGTGGCCAAGATGGTGACTACCCTCTGTACCAAGTTGGCTAGGTATAGGACAGAAGAGTGCCTGATGAGGAGTCACTCTCATAGCGAGGCCACAGCTGCTCCTCGGGACATGTGAGCCCTCCGTGCACTCAGAGCGTCAGTGTAGCTGGAGTCCTAGACGTGGTCGTGCACCTTCAGAGGGATCTCATAGGGGTTGAGAGGCCGCTTGGCTCTCTTAGATTGTTTATACGATTTATTTTGTATTTCCTGGGCTCATTGAGCATTTTGACCATGCTTAGCGCATGATGGCATTGTACAGGAAACTTGATTATATATATATATATATATATATATATTTTTGGATCAGACTCTTGGTGTCTATGATTTTGTGATTCGTTTCTACATGTAAATTATAATGTTGTTTTTATATGCTTTTCAGAATGTATGCAAATGGAGAACAAAAGATACAAATGCTTTCTTTCTTTTTGTATTTCGTGATGCTGATATATGATAATGCAGACACAATGTGATCTTGAACTTTAGTTTCTATAAGAAATTTTTTGGTACTTCATGTTTGTTTTGACAAAATGAGATGATAAACCGGTATGATGAGTAGATGAACTTGCCCCACTCCTAACTCCACACAACTAGTAAGATGCGAGGGCTCACCACCGAGAGCTAGAAAGGGCACAAGCTATGAAATTTGTTGAATGATAGTGATGAGAGATAGACAAAGATTTGATGGAACCAAATTAGGACGCTACAAACCTACTCTACTCAAGTGACTCCATAGTTTAGAATGTGACTTGCTTTGCGGTTTATCTAGACTTAGATCCGTAGATGGCCACATGGTAGACAAAATCTGGTTTTCAGGGTTTTGAGCTCTCTTAGAATTTTGGACATCTGATTCATTTGTTTTTGACTTAAGATTTCAAAGCTTTATCTGAATTATTTTGTTTACGACCTTCAATGTTTATTGTCAAGAGGACCCCCCACACCTTGCCCCATGCTACTAGTAGGAAGCATGGGCTTATCACCATGGATAAGGTACAGGTGAGTAAGGGCATTCCCATCCTTTCCCAACCCTACGTCACTAGTAAGAGACGCAAGTTCATCACCGAAGGTTGGTAGGGCAAGGGAATGTGTAAAATAAAATTTTCTGTTTGATCTACATTTGACTTATTTATTTGAGAAAAATGTCAGTATGTTCTTCCAAAGAGATATATGTATGGGATAGATGTGACACTATGAAGCTTCTAGAATAGACCATAGGCAAGACACCTATCCTAGGAAGAAACCAAAAGTGAGAACAAGCATGCAGACCTTGGTATGGTTACCGTTAAGACTTTGTCATATCTAGATTTATTTGATGAAATGATTTTGAAATAGGTTGATGATGTTATGAAAATGAAGAAGTATGATTGGAAGGATTATGCCAATACCATCAGAAGTTTGTAATGAATTTCTTTGAGAATAAGTTCCTTGATCACAAAATTTTATAAAACGAATGGAAAAAATGAACCTAACTACATGAAAATGCAATGTAGATATAATTATACAAGTAGTGTTGGTTACTTATGCATAAAATCATTTAAGATGCAAGGAATTGACTGTTTCGTTGAATTCCTCACCTTCTAGTGTACATAAGAGATATGCACCATTTCCGTAGTCTTTCGTGACTCGGTATGGGCCCAACCATTTGGGCCGGAATTTTCCTTCCTTCACTGGTCTTTTTATCAATCCGGTTGTCTAGTCTTAGAACTAGATCTCCTTCATATATATCTCGTTCATAGACCTTTTTATTATACTGGCGGCACATCCGGTCAGCATAGAATCTATGCCACTTGTTCAGCGTCTAGCCTGGCCTCATCTAGGCTTTCTAGTTGGGAGAGACGTGCTTCTCTATAAGCTTCTTCATCTAGAATCCCTTGTAGTGAGATGCGGAGACTGGGTATTTCAACCTCAAGTGGGAGAACTTCTTCTGCTCCGAAATACCAATGAGAAAGGAGTTACTCCTATTGGTGTTCTTATTGAGGTTCGGTGGGCCCACAAGGCCGGATATAACTTTAAATGCCAATCTCGTTTGTTTTCTTTTACCATTTTAAGGAGAATAGCTTTCAATGTTTTGTTTGTTGCTTCAGCCTGTCCGTTGGCTTGAGGGTAATACAGGGAGGCCGTATGATGGTTTATTTTAAATTTACTACATAGCTCATGGACCTCATCTTTCTTAAAAGATGTGCCATTATCTGAGATAATGATTTGTGGAACACCGTACCTGTAAATGATCTGGTTTAAAATGAACTTGGTGATCACGAACCTGGTATAGTGGTGAGAGGCATAGCCTCTACCCATTTGGTAAAATACTCAGTGGCCGTGATTATGAAATTATGGCCATCTGTTGATGAGGGAGAGAATTTCCCTATCAAATCTAGGCCCCATGTAGAAAAGGGCCATGGAGTAGCGATTGGTTGTAGAGCTTGTGCCAACATGTGAATCTCGTGGGAAAATTCTTGACATTTATGGCACTTGTGTACAAACTCTACTGCGTCGTGTTCTAGAGTGGGCCAGAAATAGCCCATCCGATGTATTTTGCAGGCAGTGGCATGACCTCCAAAATGTCCGCCACACATTCCACTGTGGGATTCATAGAGGATCTTCTTGGATTCTTCTATGTCAACACACCTTAGAAGCATTCCATCGAAAGCCTTACGATAGAGAACTTGTTCTATAATAACATATTTAGCTATGATAATGTGTAACCGCCTTCTTTTTTGTGGTGTAGCACCTTTTGGATATGCATGGCCTATGATATAATTAACAATATCAGCATACCAAGGACATTCGGAGATGGGAGGTCTGGTCTCGATGTAATATATGCATTCATCAGGAAAATCCAGATCTACTAGATCACCTCCGTCTAATGGGTTATCAGCTAACCAATCTGTAATGATTTGTCCCTTAACGGACTTCTGGTTTACAAAAGTTAATTTGAATTCACCCATTAAGGTTATGAAGCGTCCAACCTTTTTAGACAAGGACCCTTGCGTGAGGAAAGTTTGTAAATGGTCTGTTTTTACAATGACCCTTGTTTCTTGATTGAGCATGTAATGTCTTAAGTGTTTGGTGGTGAAGACTATGGCAAGGCATTCTCGTTCTACTTGCGTATAACATGTTTCATAATCGAGCAACATGTTCGGCTAATGAAATAGATCGCGTGTTCTCGTTTTTCATCATCTTCTTGAGCCAACATGTAGGCTAGCGAGACATTGGTAGCTCGTGAATATAAGATTAAAGGGTGGTCTGGCTTAGGAGGCATTAGCATAGGTGGTGACAACAAGAAATGCTTAACGGCTTCGAAAGCCTCATTGCAGTCTTTGGTCCAATCGATACTATAATCTTTCTTGAGTAGATTGTTGATTGGATGAATGGACAAAGCTTAAATCTGGGATGAATCTTCAGATTGCACCGAGTTTCCCAAGAAATGACCTGATTCCAGATTCATCCGAAGGTGGGACCATTTCAAGGACAACCTAGATTTTGGCTGGGTCTACATCAATCCCTCATGATGATATGATGTAACCCAGGAGTTTCCCTCCTGTTACACCAAATACACATTTTTCTGGGTTTAGTGTGACTCCGTATTCTATCAAATGTGAAAGAATGATGTGGAGCACTTCTGGGTGATCACAACGCTTCCTGGCTTTAGCCAACAAGTCATCTACATAAGATTCCATGATTTTATGAATAAGATCATGAAATATATATGTCATTTCCCACTGGTATGTAGTGCCAGCGTTCTTGAGACCGAATGGCATAACAACGTAGCAATAGGTTCCCCAAGGAGTTATAAACGTGGTTTTGGCTTGGTCTTGTTTAGATATTCTGATTTGGTTGTATCCCAAGAATCCATCCATGAGAGACAAAAGTTCAAATCTAGTTGTTGCATCAACGATGACGTCAATGGATGGTAACAGGAAGTCATCCTTGGGACACGCCTTGTTAATGTCTTGGAAGTCTATGCAGATGCATATCTTCCCATTCTTTTTTAGTACGGGGATGATATTAGATACCCACTGAGAGTAATCAACCGGTTTGATGAACCCTACTTGGAGAAGCTTCATTACCTCTTCCTTCACCATGAGAGCTACCTTGGGTTTCATTGGTCTTGATTTTTTTTTAATTGGCTTTGCATTTGGTTTGGTGATGAGGTTGTGTACTGCGATGTGTGGTGCAATTCCCGTCATTTCTTTATAATTAAATGCAAAAGCCTTTTGATGTTCTCTGAGGATTCGAGTGTGTATCTCTATCTCTTTGGAGTTAACGAAGATCCTAGTTTCAAGATATTTGGTTCTTCCTCTGTTCTGATGTTAATATTGATTGTTTCTTCAATTAAAGAAGTGTTACCTTCTTCAAACTCAGGCGGGGCTGGAGGTAGTTCCAGATCTTCTCCATTCTCTACCGCGTATATGTCGAGCTCCTTTTTTTGGGGGAAGCTCTATCATGGGATTTCCAAAGTAAGAAGATGAATGTGGGATTAAGGAAAAATCCACCATGTGATGGGTGAGATGTAACTCTGTATAGGTGTTTAGGTAATCAAGAGTGGCTCTATCACTGTCAACACGATCTAAGATAGTAGATGTATTCTCAGCTCTGTTTAAAAGAGGGTTTGACATTTTCTTTATTAATGGTTCAGTACGAAGGGATACCATGAAACGGGTGTCCTCCAACTCACTGCTTGGAGTGAAACATGAAGCTGAGGTTGCTATCAAATCTGCGAGAATGTTTTGTTCTCACAGGATTGCTTCAATTGATATGAAGTTAAATCCTTTGCTCAAATCTAGTACTGCTATTTTGTAGAGCTGTAAATGTTCAGCTCTAGTCTCATACACCTCAGAGACTTGGTTTTCTACTAATTGAGAGTCTCCTAACACCCTGATGTCATTAACACTGAAGCCTCTTAGCTATGATGAGGCCAAGGAGGAGGGCTTCATACTCAGCGCCATTGTTTGTACATTCAAAATTTAGTTTGAAAGGTGAATGGTAAGATCTTTCCCTCGGGAGAAGTAAAGATCACACCTGCCCCAGCCCCATAATGACATCTAGCTCCATCAAAATGGAGTGTCCAATATTTAGTTGGGAAGATGGACGTTGGGACATTTTCTACGTCAACTTCTTCTGCTTTGGTTACTTCTACCATGCAGAGTTCTTTTGCTGGCAGAGAACCAACTCCTAGGGTATATCCCATGCCTACAGAATCAAATGGCAGGAAAATTGGTAGATCCTGTTCTAGCAATTTGACTATTTTTGCCATAGTTCCTAATGATACTGTTTCTACAATGTTAGCCTCTTCCTTGAGGGCTGGGATATTCTTGATTAGGTTCATAGTCTTCTAACTCTGTTGTAGGTACCAACTTTTCTTCTGGTTTTGAGTCAGTTGGTTTGTTAAGTTGGTTTGTTGGGAGTTCAAACTCAGAGTGAACACCTACCCTTTTCTTCAGGTCTGCTAGGTGTATATCGAATGGTTTCGGATCACCTTTTGCTATGAATACCTTTCCTAAGTGCAAGAATCTTACTTCTTGAAATAACGTAGAAGGGATTGCCTTCATACGGTGTATCCACGGTCGGCCGAGGATCATATTATAGTTGGTTTCCCGATCTATAATATAAAACTCAGTGAGGATTGTTTTGGGTCCTAAGGTGACTGGTAGTGTTATGGTTCCAATCGAAGTGGCTTTAAGGCTATCATAGCCTCTCAGTGTATTCTGAGTTGTGGAACAATTTGTTTCTCCATACCCTAGCTTTTGAAGGAAAGAGAAGGGGACTATGTTAACTGCTGCCCCATCGTCAACCATTGCGCGTTTAACGTAATTGTTATAAACCCACACTTGCAAATGTAAGGCTGGATCACCTCTGTGTGCAATCTCAGCATCTGTTGGCATTTTGTTTATGTCAAATATAAACTCAATATCCCTATCCGTCTACCCCGGAGGGTGGATATCAAAGTCTATATGGTTTACCTGTGTTTCGGGAGGTGGAGTGATGTTAATTAAATGACTTAAACCTAATGCTTCTAAAAGAGCAGCCCTATGGGCAGGGGATTTCTTTAATAAGTCCAAAAAGGAGATGTGAGAGAAGGTCTTCGTTAGGTCATTAATTAAATCATAGGCACCTACGGGTTTTACTAATGGTTGTTGAATGTTATCTGTCTCTAGTGGGTAACTCATACTTGGCTGAGAGGAATACTCTCGTGTCCTTGTTACGGCTTCCATGGGTAGCTCAGTGTCTAACTCCACCAAACTGACTATCTTGGGTCATAGCTGATTTCCTAATTGCGGTGCGATAGGTGGATTTAGCGAAGTCGAGGCTTCATGATCATTGTTTCCTGTCATTACACTCTTGTTCATCCCATTTGGATTTAATTTGTTGTTATTGTGATTTGGGAGCAGATCATTGAAGATCTTGAGGGGTGCATTTTGAGGGGAGACTGCTCCCGTGAAAGTATTTGGCACAGGTGTTGCAAGATCTGCCAAGAACATATCTATGAAAACTTTTCTTTGTTCCTCTGGCAAACATTGCATGAATTTATTGTAATCGCGGAAAGTCCTAGTGTCGTGGCCTCGAATCTTGTGGAAACCACAATACGAGTTAGGATTGTAATTCCTAGGTTGCTGGTTTGGCACATATTGTGGTCCAAAACTATGATTAAACTGTTGACTATTAGGATTAAAGTTTTGCACTTGTTGTTTTTGGTTTTGGTTTTGGTTTTGATATCCAATTGTGTTTTGTCTTGGACCCTGTGTTTGGGTCTTCCTTTTACTTGTTGTTGTTGTGGATGATTAAAATCCACCGAATTGATTGTCGGGGTAAAGTTGTTGCTTCGTTGATTGTTAACCAGTGGTGGAGTATTTACAACATTTACTTTTTTTGTTTGGTCAGTTACTCCATCTTTTGTTACGCCATGATTTTTGTTAAGGATTTTAGGTCCTTGGTTGACATTTGTGGTAGTAGGATAAGTCATAGTATTCTGGCTGGGGGTGATTAACCTCCCATTTGTTCCATACGTCTTGCGACCGCTATCTATTGCCACTTGATCTATTCAGAGGGTGCTCTCAAGTACTTCATCGTAAGTCCTTAGTGGGAACTTCTAGACTTCTTCCTTTACCTCTCTGCTGAGAGAATGAAGGAATAAATCACATAGTTCCATCTGGTCCATGTTTGGAGCGCTTGCTGAAGAATAGAGGACTGTACGCCATCTCTGGATGAAATGAGCAACAGATTCATTGTGTTCTTGCTTAATGTGCAAGAATTCCCTGATTCCCATTCTCAACAGTTTGTTCATGTCAAATGCCTTGATGAACTCTGAAACGAGTTGTTTAAACGAATGGATGGAAGCTTCAGGTATTCTGTAATACCAATCGAGGGTGATGCCCTCTAAAGTTTTGGGGAATATTTTGGCAACAACCCCATCCCAAGGGAGAAGTTCTCAAATGGTTGTGGCATAGGCCTTAATGTGTGCATTCGGGTCTCCTTCCCCTTTGTATTTGGGAAAATCGGGAAGAGGTCTTGGAAGCATGATGCTTCATATGGTGAAGTCTAAGGGTTCTTTCAAATATTCTGAATAAGTTCCTATCACATAGGTTTCGACCATCGATGGTGCCTGCTGAGGGGGTGGAGGTGGAATGGGTTGCTGATATGGTACAGTGTAGCATATGCATTTATAGGGACATAAGGAAATCCCTGTGGTTGAGTGAACATGCCAGGAGAAGAGAACATATCTCCCTGCGGTGATTTGGAATACATGTTCAAGTATGGAGGAGTATTGCCCAGGAATGGATTATTTTGTACTAGACTGGGAGGTATCATATTTTCCACCGGAACGGTGTTAGAAAATGCGGTTCTAGTTGGCATTTGTTGTGAATACTGAGGAGGCATGCCCAACGTGCCTATTCCTGTGAGGAGGTCTACTTGGCCAAGGATGATGTGGAGGATTGGAATTCCCTACCTGCATAAATTGAGAATTTTGACTTGCTTGAGCAAGTTCTAATCCTCTAACTTTTTCTACTAAAGTTGAGATGACTTCGTTTGGTGAAGTCACAATATTTTTCCTTAGTAGAATTTGTTGTATATCCTAAGGTTGTATAGGCATGTGGTACCCCGCTATGAACTAATCATTGCCCTGCCAAGTTTCACTGAGGGCATTTCCCATAGGTAGCGGCATGGAGGTGTTTTCTTGAAACGAGACCTCGGGTCATGTTTGTAAACTTCCTATAGGTGGGTACATACTCCGAGAGCATTGTTCATTCCTGGCATAACGCACTGAATGTTCATCGTCTAAAAATAGATATGGATCTGATTGTCTACTAATTTGTGGTCTAAGCAATACCTGAGGAGATGAACCAGATTCTCCCGTAAACATCATGTTGTTCGAGCCTGAAGGCTCTGGTTGTTGCGTTTGAGTGAGCTGGTCCAACTCCTCTATTTGGAAAGAAGAACTATATCTAGTCCTTGGAGGTAGAGTTTGTGTCGACAATCGGTTAGTTGAATAGTTGTCACCCCATGCTGAGAGTGAGGGTGATGGCTGTCTATTTAGTTGATCGTAGTATGCTTCAAGACCTAGGAGAGGTCTGCCATATGCATCGAATCCCATCATATTCGGGGGGTATATGAATACCCGCAGAATAATGGGAAAGAGTGAAGGTGGATGGAAGAAATAAAACTACAAAAAAGAAGAACTATTTTGTTCACGTTGGGTTCACCAATTTTGTACGATGGAAAAGTGACAAGCGAGCATGGGAATCTACAAGTAACTCTTCCTCGCACCCGACCTCCCGAGGTTGTGCCGAGACAGCCGGTAGGGATAGAATATATGTGGGGTAAAGGAAAACTAGTTAGGTAATCTTATATCTTTGACACGCACTAATGGAATCTGCGAATCTAAGGCAATGAAGGCCCTCCTTACCTGAACTGGCATGATAGATTGGTCGGCAAGGATGACTACTCGAAGGCTCCAATCAATATCGAGCTCTGGCATGATTTGATCTATAGGTTGTGGAATACGTGGAAAATGACCTGGGATTGTTTCGTGTATGTCTCCAGATAGGGTCATGAAAATGAATGACAGACTAATGGTGGATTCTATGGGTGATTCTCTAGTCTAGTCCATGGAAATCCTTAGCTTTGTTAGTTGCTATGTCTAACAAGGTTAACTATGTGATGATGATTGGTGGAAGTGGAGTGGATCTAAATACTAATGTGTGTAAACCAGCATCAATGTCGGATTGTCCTGTGGGTCTGTTGGGTTGTGGGACCTGTGGATCACAACCGTAGATTTCGTGGTTGTTGTGGACCTCCTATGGTCATGTGCAGAATCAACCCCTAATCCCTAGTATCTAGTAGTCATATGCCTTTTCGGCCTCTATGTTTAGAATTAATAGTTGTGTAATCTTCTCAGAGTATCTTACAGACGTTCTTGCAACCTGAATTCTTAAACTAGTGTCTATGTCAGTGAGAGTGTCTCCTGCGTCTGGCTGTGGGACCAAAGGATCACAACCAAACATTTGCTCTCTTTCAAGCCCTTCTACAGTCATGCGGATATTTATCTAGGGTAATCTGTAGTTTGGTTGGTTTGACTAAAACGTATATGCTTGGTCATCTTCTATGTTTAATCCTCTTAACTATGTACTAATTTCTTGTAGGTCTATCGTTACTTGGAAGACTTGAATTCTGAGATTCTAGTCTATATCAGTTATTGTTGCAATGAGATTGGGCTGAGGCACTATTGGCTCGAATACATATTCTCTGGGATCTCTAGGTCCCGTGATTGTCATGCAAAAGAAACAGTGTAAATCTAACTGAAACAAAGTAAAACTAATTATGTAAAGTATATCTACAACATATATAACTTCTCTATTTTTGTGTTTTTGATGAACTATTTGAACTAAATTGAAAGAGAAACTATTTAAAATATCTAGAAATTGACAACTAAACTAATGATGAAATTAAAACAAACAAGGCAGCTGAGCATAGCTACTTGCCTGTGCAGTTGTAATTCTATTCTAAATAATGAAATAACTGTTCTAATCTATTTGAAAGACTGTCGATCCTACCTCAAAAGTGAGGAATGAATCATAGTTTCTCAGAAACTATCAATCCCCACAGCTTCCCCGGCAATATCGAAAGTGAGATTAACTGAAATGAAATGATTCACTATTCTATTTGATATATTTTAACTAGAAATTTGATAGCTTGAACCTGGATTTTTCATAATAGTGGCGAATCTAGTTGTGTGGTGCTTTGTCCCCTCAGTGTGATCTCCTCGTTCCTTCCTACTCACGTGAATCCAAAAAAGTGTGTAATGCCAGCATCAATAGAAGTAGGTATTGGGATAGTGGCAGCTTAGGATGCAGACTGAATATAATGCGAGTAGGAGAGGGATAGCACAAGAGAAAAGAGCTTGGCATATGCAATTCCTAGCGGGATTTATTGCGAGTCATACAACATAAAACGTCCAAAACCTGAAACTATCAATGTTTGACAAACAAAACCTACAACTTTAATGGCTTCTGATTGAAAATGAAACTATCCTACTTCAACTGATTGTATGAAACAGTAACAACACTAGCACAAGAAGGTTATGTAGCTTCTAAACAACAAAACAACACTAACTATGCACGCAATAAACGAAAACTATGAACTCCTAAGAATTGAAGGACTAAAACTATGAAATGAGAAGATGAGAGGCAATTTTTGAGGGGCCATTTGCTTAAAAACCAACCACCTATTTATAGAATCCCCATTTACCCAAAGGTGAAAACCAATTTGAACTCTTTAACCATAAACAATGCAAAAACACTATTCCAGGGAACCATAATCATAAATATGAGCAAAGGCGGTGAAAAAAGCTGGTGAACATTGAAATTTTACACGAGTCACGTTAAAAAGAAAAAATTTGAAAATGCATGAAGGACCGCCGCCCTGAGTAGGGCGGCGAACACGAGATCGCCGCCCAGGTAGGGTGGTAGTTTCGTAACTGAAGACCAAAACGCAAAGAAAAGGAGGGGAGAAGAGAAAAACAAAGCACACATGGTCTAAGTGGGACATGCGAGATGTTAACACATGCTTGGAGAGCTTTTCTGGATCCCGAACACCTTGTGAGGAGACATGTATCATCATTGGGGCATGTGTAACGTTGTTCCGACAATTTAGTACCCTACAATTTTTGGTACATACACTTCCCAAACATATTGTCGAGCGTTTTCCACGCTGCATCAAGTGTCAAGGAATTTTCGATGTGGAAGAGTAATTCGGGAGAGACGGACATACATAGAAGACATAAGGCTTCATCACAATGATTGAACCACTTAGATTTTTTAGGTTCATCATTAGGTTCAGTCTCTAACCCCATGGCGACAAGGTATAACCCTTTACTTCACAAAACCAATATAATTTTAGATTTCCATTCAAAGAAGTTAAAAGGTGTGAGCACCTGTACTTTAGAGATATCCATAATGAAGAGAAAAGAAATAAACACCCCAGAACAATATCACACCCCCCTTAGTTTGGCACTTTATAGTTTAGTGCATTAATTACAATTAGATGCGACTGTGTGCCGAGAACCTGTCTGTCACTCACCTTGTAATCAATGTAATAATACGCAATAGTGGAGACAATGATCAAGGTTTGTTGGGCGCAACAGATCGACACCACAAGAAAGCACAAGAACGAGAGAAAACAAGAAGGGGGAAAAAGAGGGCCTTGTGATAAATAGTGTCTCACATTACACAAAAATAATCCCTTTGTTGTTAGACTATGGCAAACACGCACACAAGTCCACAAGTAATAAAAGGGATAGAACAAAGCTCAAGATGATTCGAAATGAGTTGAATTAAGCAATACAAAGACACCCCCCACAATGTGGCACTTTATAAAATAGTGCATTTACAAAATTGATAATCCCATCATCTAGAGTGTGAAAAAACATGTAACTTTGACTAAAGAAGTGCTCAAAATCAAGCAACGAGTCAAAAGTTATAGCAAAAAACCATTCTCGCGACTAATGGAAAAAAATTCTAATAAGCCTGCAAACAGATTTAAAAAGTGCCCCTAAATGCATGCAAAGGGTTTCATATGTATGCTCATTGGAAATTACATCAAATTTTAGATAGGGTTTGTTTTTATTACGAGGGGGTATTAGCCTCCTGCCAACCCCGGACCTCACCGTCCGTCTTCGACACTCGAAGGAAGGATAATAAAACAAGCAAAAGACCCCCAAAAATTTTACAATGCCAATTAAATAAATGATTTACACCTTAAAATATTAAAGGTGAGATTGATTTTACCTTCAAATAATTCCAAAAGGAAATGTTGATGGAGCTGATTTGTTTTTGCAAATTTTGCTGAGTCAAAGTGGTAGGTGAACGCTGAGTGGTGCACGGAGGTGAAACAATGTCTCAAGGTGTAACCAATAAAGGAAAATCAAACCTGATCTGTTTTAACATAGACACTAATGAGGTTAAAAAGTGTAACCATTCATGTAGGAGGGAGTGAGGTCAATGTCGTGAGGAGTGCCAAGTAGGTCAAGGTGTAACCATTGAGTGGCGAGCTAGATACCAGAGGGCAGAGGTGGCGAGAACCCTGAGCAAAGCACGAAGATAGTGCAGTGAACCAAGGAGCACGGGAATGATAGAGAATGGATGTATGGGAGCATAAGTTGCCAAAGGCAAGGGTAGCAAACTAGGTAGAAGCCGGATGTACAGGGCGGGTGGAAGCGGTGCAAGTTATCAAAGGCCGAGACAATCTCAAACGTGAAGATCTCAATTCAATTACTATAGGTTTTAATGTTGTCAAAGACATAAACAAATCTCGCAATGTTGAATCCAAACACAACCATGTAAGAGAACATCACACAAAACCAAGGAAACACTGGGAATGGCCAGTTAGAACCCAAAAAACTAATCCGAACCAGGTGAACCTTAGTCTTTGGATACACCAATGAAAACACAAGTTGAAATAGCTAAAACTGAGCTACCAAGCACAGGTCGAAACAGCATAGGTCAAAACACCTAAAAATCGAGCCACTAAGCACAAGTCAAAAGTAAAAAAAACATGAGGTCAGATGAAGGTTACCAAGCCAAGTTGACACCCAATGGAACACAAGTCACGCCAAAGCAAAGCTGAATAGGTGGTCTAGTGCAAGAGCCAACAAAACCGATGAGCCTCCGTTGAGCAAACCGGGTCGATGCAACCTGAGACTGCAATAGACCCCAAAACATGCATCTAGGCTAGAAAACAAGTGAACCTCAAAAACCTGAGACCACAAACCAAGAACAACCCCTCAAACTTGCAACTACTGAAACCTCAATACAAGGTGAGCAATACAATTCCAAAATAATAATCAAAAAAACTTACACAAGGAAATAAGAAGAAACCATATGATAAACAAAGAGTGCATGTTTTACCAAAACTAGCTCTGATACCATGAAAGAGGGATTCACGAGAACTGATGTTGAAAACGATGCACCACAACGAAGTTGCACTCTGATGGTAACTTCAAGCTCTAACGCAATAAGCAAGATTTGAACAATGGAAAGAATATGCAAATAAGAAAACAGGTCTGCTCATCCTCATAGATCGAAAAAAGGAAGCACAAATAGGGGTGTTGTGTAACCCCCATGCCTAAAAAAGGAAAGAATATCAATGATGTCACTAACACATATGATGTGACTGACGCATATGACACCACTAAAGAAGGAGTTACAATTCCAAATAAGGAATGTAACTCCTATGACGCACTGACGTAAATGACAATGACAGATTCTATGACATAATCTGACACTTGTCATTTGACTTCCTAAAACCTATGACTCTCGTAAGACAAGATGAATCACCAGGTGATGTGGATGATGAATAGGCATGTCACACACACCAACATGATGCAGAGCCTAATAAAAAATGAACAACTTATAATGTTAGATTAATAAAAAATCCAATAATTGTCTTTTCTCAAGCCAACTACTTACTTTTCCAAGCTTGAAGCTCTTCCTTCTTAAGTCAAATCACTTAATATCAACCCACAGTGTTAGTTTGATAACAAAAACTCAAAAAAAATTCCTTAAGGTCTTTAAAACTAGTTGACTTTTCAACTCAAGGTTGTGAACAAGTTCACTCTATATGCTTTCAACTCCAAAATTCTACGTTGTTTCTTACACCTTTAGGCCTATAGCTCAAGTTCGACGGAAAATTATAGTTATGTAAACATTCAAGAAGAAAATTATAATTTATTCACCTCTTATAGATCTCCTAGGAAATATTAAAACTATTCCCAAATCTATTCTCTCTCACTCTCTCATTAGTTATATCTTATACCTTGTTTAAGTCTAGATTGGGTTGTCTTACCTTGTAGCCCTAATATAACCAGTTGTCACAACTTTTAGTCTTTTTGGGGGTTCCTAAAAAACATAGGTTAGGTTTTTATGACACCCTTTTTTCTTCTTGTCTCTCCTTAAGAATTTCAACCATTAATACTTAGTAAAAACTAGGTTTCCTTCTTTAGTTTCCTTGGTCCTTAAGGCATATTAAAATAGCAATGAAAACTGTTAAGGAGTTTCTCACCAATGAATGAATGAATTGAATTTTTTCCTTTAAAATATATTAACCAACCTTAGGAAAAAGTTTTTTACAAAGTTTTAGAAATTTATATTGGTTTGTTTGCAAGAAGTTTGAGTTTTTTAAAACCCTAATTTTAGGGTTATTAACATTATGTATGCCCTAGAAGACAAAACTTAATGTTTCATAGCTATTTTATCATCACCTTTTTGTCCCTGTAGGATTTCAAGAGATCTGTGCCAACTTTTAAAAACTTTCAACATGCAAATCAATTTATGAAACAACTCCTCCCACTCTGCAATCTCGTGTTTTGATAGTGAACTATAGTTGTGGTAACCCATAACAAGGAAGATCTTCTTCTATCTCACAATTGAATATATCCAAGACTTAAAATGAATTATTTCTATTAGAAATAACCTTTTCCTAACACAAACAATCTACCCTTTGAATATTTGGGATGGATTTTCAAATTTCTCGACCCTACACATAGACTTGATTATTAAGAAACACCTCCCTTAACAATATATAACACTCATTCATCATCAAGCCCTAGAATCATAGCATTTAGGGAAATTTCATGTCCTTGTTACCATAATATGTATTCTCAAGGTTCAAGCATAATGACAATTTGATGTATTGAACCTCATACTCATATTCTATAACATAACAACCGTTATTTCTTGACAAGGAATACAAAATCACTTGAAAAAACTACCAAATCTCCTTAACAAATATCACTAAACACTAAGAGGCAGAGGTTTTGAGGATATATTAAGTCTAAACATACCTTGTAGACTCTCTCCAAGCATAACTCATACCTCCTTGATGTTGTTTTCCCACCAAAGTCCTCAAAACTTTTTTTATCCGACAAATTACACAGTCGTCTCAAAATTTCACTAGTTATCTCAACAAATAGAGTCTTAAAAGATCTAAAATAGCCTTTCCAAGAAAAAAATAGAGTAATTAACCTTCTACTAACCATGCATGCACCATTATTCAAAAAGATATCAGAAACAAGTGATATTTAATGTCTACACACATATTTAGAACTATCATATTTGTTTGTGAACAAGAAAATTTCCTTCTTTCTTTAATCCTGGAGATCTCTTTGATTATTATTTGAATGGAATGAGGATAATTAGTTAAAATTTTAATTTTATAATCCTTCAATCATTTTTATGACTGAATGCAAGCCTTTATACCTATTGGTCACATCCTTGGCTCTTAACAATCATTAGGATATCTAATTGGAACTCCAAGATCCTAACACTTAAACACTCAAATTATGACTCCAGGAACTCTATAGGTCCTATTACAATCTTAACACATGTTTGAATATTCATGAATGACCCATTGAATACAAAAAACTCCAAAAATCAAGATAAAAGGCCTTTAAGACTCAAGTTTGCATTTTGGAGGGAAAATAGAATATTCAAATTTTGAAAAGGCTAGCTATAAACTAACAAGACCTAATGACTCACAATGACTCCCTAGACCTACAAACACACTGATAACCCAAAAATGGATGATGTAAGCCATATTTACATGTTAGGATTGATGTTCATAGCATCATATTTAAGCTACCTAGAACTATTCTTTTAATGTTAGGATTATTTTTCCTAAATTTTCCACCCATCTAACCCCACCAAATTCAAGATTTCTTGTGTTCGTGTTGAATTACATGATGGACCTTTCTAACAAGTCCAATTTTGTGAAATTTGGAGTTGTAGTGTGAAATTTATGGTCATTTGAAGTTTTAGGAGCTCAAAATAAACATAACAAGGGTACCCTACGGGCTATAACAAACCACTTTAATGTTTGTGTGTAAAGGGTGGATGAATCGTCATTCAGATAAGCTAGAGGAAGGGTGTAACTATTCACTTTGTGCTCACAGGTCTTGACTTACCCACTTTTTCCAACTTTTCCACCCTTGTCACCTATGTCATCTTGTTAGGGAACCAATGAAATATGGGAGCATTTTGTCAATTCCAATGATGACCACTTAATTTGATCCAACAAACACCCCACCCCCAATCAACTTCCATGGTAAATAGGGAATAAGAGGAATAGATGAATAGCTTTCTTGTTCCGAAAAAGGATAATTTTGCTGATCTTGTCCCAAATTCATTCATTTTTCTAATTTTTGGGTAAGTATGGGTAACGGGAAATTAGGAAAGGTAGAATAGAGTGTCCTAGCATTTTTTTTCTCCATTTTTGATGAACTTATACCTACCCAAGTCCAAAAATGAAGTGAAAGTTATCAAAATAACCTCTGGGTATTTTGGATAACAATTTGGTAACTTAACAAGGCTATCTACTTGTTAGATAAGAGATTAGTGGCCTTGAAGCATCCATTGGGCATGAATTCAAGTTGAAAGACTTGAAAACTGATCTAAAATTTGAAAAAATCAACATGCACCCTCATAAATCATTTCTCATACTTAGCATTAACTTATTATGCAAGAACTATTTGTTCTCAAAATGAGAGTTTTTCAAAATAGAATTTTAATGAGAGTGGAAAACTATCTTTAACTTGGATTTCGACCCTCTTCTTAGGAACCCATGAATAAGGTTATAACAGTGAATCTTTCACATGATAATTTCTCTCAAACTAGCTTGAACTCTGTCATACTAATTTTTACAACTCATCCTTCTTGTTTACGAACTCTATCTAAAACATATCTTCTTCGGAATCCTCCATGAACCATTGTAACGAACCATGTCATCCAGAGACAATAAAACATTATGCAAAGCACTTAGGGAAAGGAAACTACAATACCAAAAAGAAAATGTGATGAAAAACACTTGGAGGAATTAAAAATAATCTACTATGTATAATGAAGTCTCTTTTCTCAATAGCAATGCTTAAGATAGATCCCGTTTACTGGAATCTACAGCTCTTCTTCATTCAACCTTGATAATTGGAAGGCATTTTTTTGATTTGTAGTTTGAAATCATGTAGGATCCACTCCATATTGACATCAAAATTTGAATTCCTACCTGGTTTGGCTTTGTCTTGGTCCCATTTAAGGATAAGATATCCTTCTTGGAAACTCCTGGATTTTTCTTTCTTATCAAAAACTTCTTGATCTGAGTTTGATTTCTCTCCATTGTTTGTATTGGTTAATTTATTGATTCCTGTAATTCCATGAGCTCTCTATACCTGACTTTCCATTTCCTCAAAACTCATTTAATTACATTTGTTTGATGAGCTATAATACTAGATAATTCAATAGATATTAGCAACCTTTTTCCTTTTTACCATAAACTAGTTTGTAGGGGGGGAAACCAATTGATCTTTTGGGATTGATTCTATCAGCCCACAAGGATGATTTCAATTTATTGTCCCAGGTTCTTTGATTTTAATCTAAGGTCCTCCTTATGATTCTAAAAAGGTTCTTGTTAGTTGATTTAGCTTGGTCCATTACCTTAGGATAATAATTTGAGGAGGTGTTTAAGTATATGCCATTTTTACAGCCCAGTAAGAGATTTTTGTTCTAAGGAAAGCTAGAGAATTATCAGAAATGATTTTGGAAGCAACACTAAATCTAGTCATAATAGCTTCATATAAGTCTAGAATATTAGCCTCATTTTCTTCCTTTAATGCAATTATATTTTTCTATTTGGTGAAATAGTCCATGGCTATGAGGATCCACTTTTGGCCTGAGCTTAAATTTGGTTTTATCACTCTAATGAAATCTAACCCCCACTACACAAATGATTGATTTACAAAGATGGGGTGGAGTGGAAGGGTCGTAAATGTTTCCTTACCTATAAAAAAGGCACAATCTCTACATTTCTTGACCCATGAATGACAATCATTAAAAATATTGGGTCAATAGTAACCGGACTTCATGATCTTGAGTGTTTTGTCATTGGAGAAAATTTTCCTCTTGCTTTTTCCATCATGAAACTCATGAAAAATTTTGTCAATTTGATTCATTCTAATCATTTCCAGAGAATAACATTCACATATTTCCTAAATATGATGCCATCAACAAGCATGAATGGAATGGACTAGATTCTAAAGTACCTCCTTTTTTATTTACTTAATCTTTGGGGACATTATCCTGTTTTGAGAAAGTTGACCACATCATGAGTCCAACAAGGACTAGGTTAGACATTGGTTGGTTACTCTTGATCATGTTGCAGCATGAATATGGTTTCTTTGTCAGTATGTTGTTCTGAAACTAGTTTCTCAAATAATCCCTTGCCTCTAACTAACTTAATTCCTTGACATCAATGTTGTACTCCATTACCTTGATTATCCAACCACCCCTCTTTTCATTCAAATCCTTACTTAGAAGAAAATATTCCACAGTAGCATGAGAAACCATTAGGTGGATTTTTTTGTTGGACTACTAAATGTTTAAACTTCTTTAATATTGTTATAAAATCCAATGCATGTTTCTCAATAAATGAATATCTCAACTTGTTATCATCTAGTATTTGACTAAAAAGTGCAACATGATTGTTCCAAGCCTTCTTCATTTTAGTTGCACCAGTATAGCAGATGTTGTCTTCATGCCACCAAAAGCATACAAGGTGAAATATTTAGTGAAATCAAGGTTGATAAGAGTTGGATCATGAGCTATTGCTTACTTTATGGCTTCAATGTTGATTTTCCCTTCATTGGACCATTTAAAGACCATAATCTTATTTAGCATCAATATCAGTAGATTTGACAAGGTTGGAAAAAATTAGAATAAACCCCCTAACAAAATTAATTCTCCCTAAAAATCTTTGAAGTGATTTCTTGTGACTAGGAAATGACAATGCAAGGATGGCATTATCTCTCTCTGGATTAATAGTTAACTCTTATTTAGAGACAATATGGCCAAAGATATTACCTTCATGAGCTAGGAAGATGCATTTCTTTTGGTTGAGAGAAACTTCAAACTGTCTACACCTCTAAAATACATGTCTTAGGTGGAGAAGATGATCGACTACATTCTTAGAGAACACTATGATATTGTTAAGGTAGACCAGAACAACATTGTTGATCAATTCCTTAAACACCATGTCCATGGCTCTCTAAAATGTTTCTCCTACATTGAACAAACCAAAAGGCCTTTTCTTATAGGCATAGGGTCCCCATTTTATGGTAAAGGAAGTCTTGAATTGGTCTTCCTCCTTTACCATGATTTAATTATGGCTAGAGTGACCATAAAAATGGAAAAACCTTTATGACCTGACCACCATTTGCAATATTTGTTCCATTTAAGGAAGTGGGTAATGGTCCTTTAAAGATTCATTATTTAGATCCCTGAAAGACACACAGTCTAATTTCTCCATTCATTTTCTGCACTAAAACTAAGTTAACAACCCAAGATAAATGTTTGATGGGAAAAATGATGCTTACCTCAATTAAATTTTTTAATTCCTTCTTCATCAGAGGCCCAATATGTGGATTAATAAGTCTTTTCTTTTTTTATAGGCTTGGCAGTTGAATCTAGCTCAATGGTGTGTTAAGCTAAACTAGGATCGAAACCTCTAAGGTCTTGATTTAATATAAATTTAATTAAATGTTAATTTCAGAGTAACTATTGTGATAAATGATATATAAATGCTAATATACAATGATACATAAGAAAACAAACATGTACAATGTGAAACCCTAAGCAAAAGGAGGAGATAAAGTGACTTAGCTGATTCTCGAGAAATTTGGAAGTGATTTGGGTAGGTGAATAGTTGAAAAATACTGAGAAGAGTGTCATCAATGGTCGTTGTAGGTTCTAAAACTTGGGAATGTGTAGGACATGAGCACCCATGGGAGGACATGAGCACCTAGGTGAAACTGTCTATTCTGGTCACTAGTGTTTGTATAAATAGTCAGGAACTGATCCCTTCTGTGTAGGATGACCTTTTTTGTTAGTCTTTGGATTCGCTCTTAGATCGTTGAATGTACCTATGCCCTATAAAAAAAATTATACATACACATGTCCACAAACCACATCAAATCTAATAAAAAAGATGCAGAATGTGGAGTCAAACTGACCCTAATGATCACCCAAAGAGTGAACTTAGTATCGAGTGTTGCACTACATTTCCATGTAGTTTTTTTAGGAGTGTGTGTAATGATGCCTTAGGATGCCCTTGTGTAAGTTTCACTAAGATGACAGTCTAGATCTAGAATGCTCTAATGATGCAAATGTGTGTAATGGAATAGAATAGATTTCCCCTCCTATGTTGTGTATACAGAAGTGATGCAACCCTTGTCTCTTGAGTGAATGTGCTAGATAATGCCTTTGAAGTGCTCTTGTGCCTTTGGATGCAAGTTTAGGTGATAGTAGTAATGCTTAGTGTTTGGTCCCTTATTTGAGAGCTATAACCATGTATGTATATAATTCCCTTATTTGAATTTCATAATTGACAACTGTAAGGCCGATCCATAACCAAAAAATATGCCCAAAAGATAAAATATACCCAAAAAGTGAGAAAATGTGAGAGAGGGTCAGGATCACCCAGAAGGGAGAGGAGCACCTAGGAGCTTCTGTCCTAAATGGGTGCTAGTGTCTAAAACCATAAAATATAAATAATTCAAATATCGACTGGGATGTAGGGTGTGCAAGGTTAATAAAAGTATAAGAGACAAAGAAAAAGACCAAAAAGATAGTGTCAATTACTAGTTTTATTTCTTAGGAATCATTTATATATTAGTATGCTTTAGGACCTAGAAATGTACCAAGGCGCATAGATTTTATGTCTACAGATCTTCATAGCTTCATGTGAAAATATCAACACATTCTTGGTAAAGTTATAGAAAATCATCTTTTTCATGTTGAGTGCTTACCTTACCAATCTGAAGTAATTTTTCTTCACCAATTGATATGGGTTTTGAATCTTCACCCTTAACTATCATATTTTTCTTTTGCTTTCTGATATGGTCATCAAATTTGAAGATGGATTCCAAGGTCATTAGGCCCTTAGGTAATTTATTTGATGTAATTTGGAAAACTTGGTCTGCATATTACTACTCCAACTTGTCTTAATTTCTTGAAGAAAACTCAGCCTCCTCTTGAATAAAATTAACAATCTACTGATCATTTTAAAACACTTTCCAATTAGTGTCATTGTTTGGTATAGCAGGCCTCACTAATACCTTAATATGTGGTTTTATTTTATCTCTCTTAATGTTCTCAACCATGTCAAACTTTGCCACAACTGTAGCCAGTATGTTGGCTAACTCATTTTCCTTTATTGGAATGGCTTGAATATCGAAGGCTTAAAAATCCTCCAGAAGGTCCCAAACCCTATGTTTGTAGGCATTTAGCAAGTCATTCTTGGCTGCATTTGATCCTCTATAAATGGTTTACAATTAGCTCATTGTCTTAAAAGGTATAAAAAAATTTGATGTTCTTGTTCCTTGCCCATTGGAAGCCATGGATAAGGGATTCATATTTTGTTGTATTGTTGGAGCAACTAAACTTAAATTTGAAAGAGAATTAATACTTCATACCTATAGGAGACATAAGTACTACACCTCCTCTTTCTCCTTGTTTACTTCTAAGTTCTCAATCCATCAAAGAACATTTTCCAAATGTCACCTTCCTCTTCATTAGTAGGTTTGACAACACTAGGCAGGGGTGAATTCTCCTCATATAGATAATAAATACCAAGACCAATTTACTCAAAATATTGGTATGGATCAAAACTATGATATTCATTTCCCCACTCATCAAGTAGTAAATTTGGAATACCTTAGATTTGAGTATCTACTTCTTGGGTACTTGGGTGATCTTCTTGATCAAAAATTATGAAATTTTCATTGATGGGGCTAGGCACATAAGGATCTATGTGATATGTAGCAATGGGTTCATACTTTATGGTATCCTTAGTGTCATATCTGGTCTTGAAGAACATATGAGACCAATCAGTTGATAGATATCCTTCAATATTGGCAGTGAAGTCTCTAGACAGACATAGAGCAAAGAGCGGAGGTAGATCAGGTTATGAATATATCTTGGGGAATAGAAAAGTTAGGGCATGCATGAAATGTGAGGCTTAAACTATTGATAACCCTAATAGTCCCCACTGTTTTCCTTTCAAACTACACCAATACATTAGAAATAGGCTCATATTTGAGACCTATTTGGTCTATAATCTACTTAGGCATTACAGAGTTGTTTACTCCTGAATCAATCATACAATTGTGAACTAAATTACTGCCAATGATCAGGGATACATAAAAGGGAGGAGGTTTTAGAAAAAAAAAATGTTGATCTTCCTTCTATTGTATTGCGTTAGTGGGAAAAAATTTGGCTTGTTCATTGGGCTATTAACTTGAAACAAAAAATTTGGCCATAGCTACTTATAAGAGACCTCTTTGTCTTGGAATTGCCAAGAAATCCCACATTAACATACTCACATTGGTCTTATTCATTTTTTCAAGGATATTGAAGGCAATTAAATTATCCTTTTATCATACCTTACTTGCAACAACATTTTCTTGTGCTTGAGATGATGTGGGAGACCCTTGGGATGGCCTTGCACATTTAGAGCTATGTTTGAATTACCACCTCCTTGGAGTGTCAAAGAAGGTTGGGAAAGACCTAAATTTGATGATTTTCCCTCTTCCATCAATCTTCTTTTTTATCTAGTATTAGTAACCACACTTTGTGGAGGAGTCTAATTTATTCCACAAGTCATCCATTTTCCAATTTACAAATGAATTATCACTTGGAGGTGTCTATAAAATGACTATATGTTGATGAATTTTCTCTAAGGGTACATCCTGAGAGATAGATGCACTTTTCACCATCAATTCTTGGTTTAAAATGCCATTTAGGCATATTGTTTTGTTGTGTGGAAGATGACAAGTGAAGCACCACTCATAATATTACACTATATTGTTGTGAATAGGAACCAAGGCCTTGGATGAACTAGCCACACTTGGGTTATATGGTTAAAATGGTCTTATAGAGGGAAACTGATTCTGATTTGGAGGAGCATTTTAGATAGTTTCCTCTTTATGGATACCAACTCATTCCCAAAATTTTGCAATTGTTTCATGACTTCTTGTAACTTAGTTGAGGTACTTGAGGAAGTAGATGCCTGGCTAGAACTATGATTTCTTAGGGCTTATAATGGGAGATAACTCAAGATCTTGATGAGAATTATACATCTCACTCTCTTGTAATATAGGCATTAAAGGTCTAGGAGCAATCTTCCTAGCCTAAATGAGACTATTTTCAGCCCTAATAGCAATTTCATAAACATTTGGTAATGTTCTACCCCCCATAGGTTAAATCATGACTGAAAGATCACTATTTAAAGCCTTTAGATAAAAAAGGAATGAATATTAGGGTGTAGGTATCACCACTCGAGGAATTCAATCCTAAGTCCTCTGAAATCTTATGTTAAAATCAATCATTTGTTTATTTGGGGCTCGTTTTAGAGTGCAATTTCTCTACCAATGATATGTGATCTAATTTTTCCTTAAAATGATTGTAAAGGTTTGTACCAAGTTTATACCAGTTATAAATTAAATTTGGTCTCAAAATATTTTACCATTGGAGAGATTTCCATTTGAATTATGAAGCCAAAATTTTGATTGTTACATCATCCTCAGTAACAAGATAGACTGATCAAATGTTAACAACATCTATGAATTTCATCAGTGAAGAAATGGATAATTTTAAGGGAAGAAACTGGTATATCATGTTGTGTATTTAGTATTAGAGGGATACCATAATTAAAGTTGACAAAAGGTAGATTTCTTGGTTGTGAAATGAAGAGGATGGGCCTTAGAATTCTTGAGGAGAGAATATAGGGCCTACTAGGAGGAGTAGAAAGGAATCTATTTGGTGGAGATGGTGATCTCTGAGTTGATATATATCTTATGATTCTCCTTGGTGACAATTTCAAGTAGTTGAATGACTCTCTAGATGTTATCCTTTGTCTTATTTTTATTCTTCTTATGAAATTGAGGCACTAAACTATTGAAACCATTGGATATGTAGTTGAGAGTCTCCATATGTGTTCTATAAGGCTTCCAAAGGCTAAAAAATCTTACCAAGATCACATTAACCTTGAAAAAAAGGAGATATTAAATTCTAAGTGTCCCACTAGGCATTTCAGAACTATTATCACCAAAAAATAGCACGCTTTGATTTGTCATGAATGGAAGATGATCAATCAATGTTTTTGGGTAGCATGGGACTGTCTCTCAAGTTGTGAGACTTGTTACTTGAGACAAACCTCTGGAGAAGGTCGGTTCTTCTTCCTAATCCTAATGATAAAGTTACACCTACTACTAAAAATGCAACTATCTAATCCTATTCTAACAATCCAAGGGACCGGAGGAAGAGAGAGGTGCATGAAAAGGTAAATCCTAAACTAATAGAGGTGATAACACCAAGAACAAGGGGAAAGAAACTCTCCAATTAGGGGAAATGAGAGAAAATGAAGGAGGAGAGGGCATGAATGAGAGCCACAGTCTATAGCAACATTCAAACTTCCATTATCACACAATGCATAATAGAAATAAACCCTATAAAGTGAGAAGGCATACACAACATACCTAGAAATGCATGAAAAGGAAAGAACCTGCAATAAAACACAAGGTAGAGCAGATAATAGCCAAAAAAACATGAATTATATTTCCTTAAGAAGTTGTATAGATCATTATAATGAAGGGAGAAGGCATAAAAACATTGTGAAATCCCAATCTAAGGCCTGCAACTCAAGAACACTTGTGCAACACTTTGAAATAATGCCCTTGTATTCTAAAAGGGTCCAACCTTTAAAAATGAGCATTACTTTACAATATATAGAAGATGGGAGAGGGAGGGGAGGGAAAAGAGAGGGAAACTGAAATTTATGCCTTCAACCACAACATCATGCATTGAATGTCTAAAAATAGGTATGGGCACCCTGTCAAGAGCATTTCCCCGTGATAATTTTCTTGTAGGAGAAGGAATGGGCACCATACCTCATCAAATCTAGTAGTTGAGCTACGTGGAAGTGTTCTTTTAATGCTAATAATTTTTTCCTCTTTTTTATTCACCAAACCCTACCAAATTTAGTATTTCTTATTTCTATGTTGCAGTACATGATGAGAAATTTCCAACAAGTCTAATTTTGTGAAATTTGGAGTTGCAAAGAGAAATTTATGTCCATCAGAAGTTCAAGAGCTCGAAAGAAACATGACGAGGTACCCTACAAGCTGTAACAAACCACTTTAATGTTAATGTGGAAGGGTTACATAAATCATCCAGTCAATGAATTGGAGGACGAGTAGAACTGTTCACTTTGTTCTTATAGGGCCCGACTTACCCACTTTATCTGAACTTTCTGCCCTTGTAACCTATATCATACTATTAGGGAATCAATAGAACATGGGAGACTTTTGTAAGGTTCCCACAATGCCTACTTTGTCTAATCCAACCGAAACCCCGCCCCTAATTGGATTTCATGGTAAACTGGGGAACATGATGAATAGTTCTTGTTGTTCTACCAAAGGTTTATTTGGCCAATCTTGTCCCAAATTCATCCATTTTTCTGATTTTTAGCTAAGTATCAAAAAAGGGGAAACTAGGCAAGGCAGAATAGAGTGTCCTAGCACTGGTTTTCTCCATTTTTGATCAACTTATACCTGCCAAAATCCAAGTAGAAGTGAAATTTATCAAAATAACCTAAACGTATTTTGGATAACATGTCTATTACTTCTATGTTAATCATTATGTGATTTTTCATCAAAAGTCTTACCACAAGGATGATTAAGATCTAACTAAAGAGGGGATAGAAGATAAATTAGATAAATTTCATTAACCTTAGGAAATAATATCTGAGGGGGATATGCAATCTAGTTAAAATTCAGTGTGTAGGTTTTTTTTGTCATGTTAAATGTCTAGCATGCAAAATTTAAAATGTTGGTCATGACAACCAAACCCACACTTGAAATTCCCTTTCTCATTCAATATAAACCTTTCCTCCAACCATCATTTCAATTGTGTCACCCTCATTATGGTCAAGAGGAATGTGATAACATGATTTTCAAGTGTGTTTCATGTACAAATATGTGTACCTATATTTATTCTTAAAGTTATCAAGATTTTTAAAATAACAGTGCTCTTGAAGGCTTCAAAATGGTTATTTTTGGTCTTTTATCACTGGTGGACATCCTCCAAAATCTTACATGGAAAATTAAAATCATTTTGGATTTTTATGGGACATCAATGAATTTTTTCAAGTAATTTTAGTAATATTATGTGGGGATAATTGAGGTCAAGAACAAGTTAAACAAAATCAGGTCGTTTTGGGAAATGGGGAATGCATGTTTCAAAGAAGTTAGTCACCTTATTTGAATGGTTTCATGAGCCTCATGAAGTTTAGGGAGCTCATTTAATAGGTATTGGAAAGATGATAAATCCTACTTCATGTTTTAATAATCAAAGAAGAATTATGGGAGTATAAATGTGGAAACATGTCCATCAGTGCAACACAAGATTTTGTCTACAAGGTGGAAATTGCTCGAAGGGTTTAAGAAACCTAGAGAGGAGTAAGGATCCTAATAAAATTTTACCCTCCTCATGGTCCATGTGTTATATTGGTTCATACTCATTCTAGACTCTGGTGGCAACTAATCTTATCCACACATGCGCAAGGGATAAAGTGGAAAATGGAATTAAAAGGAAAATTAAAAATTGAATCGGGTATTAACAATGGTGGAAATTGATTCAATGGGTCATTTTTAGTCAAAATCATATAATTTTTTCCCTCTGAACTCCATGTGTTTCTCCTGGGCTTGAAAATCCACTCCTTATCCTATTTTCATGTGGAGATTGATGACATCAACATTCCAAGAAGCTTGGGCGGGTTTATGTAGGAATGGTGTCCCTTTTTTCTAACTACTAAGGGGACATGGGGGACACAAAAGTGTGTTCCCTTGTGGATGAGTTTCTTTCGTCACTTAAGTGACAACTTAAGTGGTTTGGAGGAGGTTATAAACTCACTTTAAGTCATTTTGACTACTTTTTATGGAGGATAGACCCTTGACAGCCATTTGAACGTGTGATTTCCCCATGTCCCTTTGTCCCAACAACTAATGGGACATGGGGAACACAAAAAATTTCTCCCCCTATGGAGGATATTTTTTTCACTTAAAAGTGACAATTTGGGTCTTAAAAATAGGTTATCAACTCACCATTCTTGCAAATTTTTACCTCCTCGTGGGAGATTCACCCATGGAAAATTTTAGATAGGTGGTTGTTCATTTATCCCTTTCCCCCAAAATTTTAGGGCGAAACCACACCTCTAACCTCCACTTGACCCAGGATGAGCTTATTTGAGTTAAATGTGGGTTAAGGTGTGCATATGGGAGGGAAAATAAATTTGAATGAAGGAAAGTCATCTAAATGCATAACTTAACCATTTTTCACCTCATTTGTGTTATTTTATTTCCCTCATTTTTGTTGGTATGTTGTTATGCTACCAAAATCTCTTCAAACATCCTCCATGCCAAAACCTTTTTTTCTCGTATCTCCTAAACCCCATGTTCGTTTGCCATGAAATTTTAACTGTAGATTCCTTACGAAAAAGTATTTATAAATATTTTTTACATGCCTCCATTTATGCTACATACAATTTTTATATCCATTTTAAAAAATCATCTAAAAATGTGTTTTCTCGGATCTACCAAAACCTGACAATTGAAATCCTTCAAAAATTGGAGCAAAGCATTCTTATGAATTAGGTAAAGTTTTTAGAATAACTTCATTTCATTCCAAAAATGGGAAGAACCATATATAAAAATAGTAATCCTTCCTAAATATCATTTTCTATAAATAGTAAGTGCTAAAAATAGTTCATTTTTAGAGTTTCCATTTCTCTTTGAACATCAGGGAAACTCAAAATTACCAAAATAAACAAAAAACAACTAAAATGGACTTCTAAAAATCGAGCTTACTAAAAGTAGTAAGTGACAGGATAATGGTTAATGAACATGTATGTTGAGCCCCCCATGATGAAGAAAGCAAATTTGGATGTGTTTGAAACAATACAAATCTTCATAGGGGTTGACATATTTATAAGTTCACACTTGGCTCATTCGGTTGAATGAAGGAGAAATTATTCTATTTGGAGAAGAATACCTTTTTCAATGAGTAATAGGTAAGATGTAATTGTGTTAATATACTGGGGTTGATTCCATTCAAAAATAAAACATCTATGTTAGGAAGGTGAATTTTGAAGCCAAGAAGAGAAAGGTGATTATCTTCATGTGTTGGCTTTGACCTTGTGCTCAGAATGAGCACCATGTTTGCAAGAATGGGAAATCATCTCAATTTAATATGTTACAATTCACTTAGTGTTGTTTTTAACCACTCATTAAAACACCTTGAGGTGTGTCCACATATCACAATAATAAGCATTTGTAATCATTGTGTTCTGGTTCAAAAAGTGGTCAAGAGAAAATAACTTCATTCAAGGTCCATTAGAAGGTGGAGTCTTCATCATTAGGATCTTTCCCATCTCCAGATTTCCATTTCTCTCCCTCTATCTTCTCTTTATTCTCTCTCTACTTTATAATTCTCCATTGTAATTTTTACTTTATGTCTCTTTTGTCCTATTCACTTAAGTGACCATTGTAATTTTTCATTGTAAAATTCCCCTTGTCATTAATAAGAAAGGGGCTTATTTTTATTTCCTAGAGGAATGTGAAAGGTCACAAGTGGTAGGACTATGAAAGGTTATGTGGGGGTAGATGAAGAGATGGATTGTAAAGTTATAAAATGGAATGGCTTCTCCATTCCAAAGGTTTAGATTTTCTTGGTTAATAGCTCCCATTGTCTTACTACAAGCAAGAAACTACAATTCTTATATCTTTTTGTCTTATGTTTTCCTCTCCATCTCAACTTTAGTCCATGATCATGTTTACTTTTGTAATATTATGCAAATAAACTATTATTTACTTATGTTTTGTTCCTTATTCCTTGACATGGTGCCTTCTCATTGATAACTTGGAAATATTTTGGTTTTATGTCAATAAACTCAGCTTGTTATTTATTAAGTAAAAACCCCTTCTCTCTTTCTCCCCTCTCTCTGTATACACACCTTTCCTCCACCTCCTTTTTGCACACAAATTTAGTGGAGTTTTCCTATGTAATTCCCAGTCGAAAGGCCACCCATGATGGTTAGAGTAGTGTAAATATTTCTTGTTTTCAATAAATGGAGCTTCCTTGTTCCTAAATATAGGGACCTAGTCCCGGAGAGTTAATAGTAGGATTAGGCTCATTAGATTTTCTCTTAAAGGTATATTTAATTTGGAATTTGTTACTATATTTATTGGAAGTATTATCACCATACTTAATCTTTCTCGTAGAATGTAACTTGCTTTCAAATTCATTAAGATTTTGACATAAATGATAAAAATAATGAAAATAATCAAATAGCACACATTCTTGTAGACGAGGTTAGAGACATTATATTAATGAATCTTACAATTCAGTTTTAGCCAATACATTTTTCATTTTAGTAAGATTACTCTTATAACACAAAACATGGTTACTAAGATGCTCATTAGATCCATACTTCACTTTAGCCATTTGTGCATATAATATTTTAGTTCCAATGTTCATATAAAAATGTGTCCATAATAGATTTCCTAAAGGAATGAAATATCTGATAGAGTGTAGAGGTAAACCATATAACCATCATAAAGAATTTCTGTAAACTCCTAGGAAAAAACTCAGTCTACAATGTATCATCACAAGCATAGTCCAAGCATGTGGTGTGAAATGATCTAAGATGCTCTTTTGGATCTCCATGACCATAAAAAAGAGTAAAATTAGGTAAAACAAAATTAGGGGGAAGTGTCTAAGAAGAAACTTTAGGTGCAAAAGGAATATGTAGGAGAAGTGAAGAATCGAGAGAGGGAGAAGAAGATGAAGAATAGGTGTGTTTTATTTGTCGAATTTGAGCCTATAAATCACAGTACAAGGATTTTTAGGCATGAGTGCCTAAAGAGGTACTAGGTTGTATATAAGAAATGATAGGGGAAGAAAAGTGAGTGTTAGGTCTGGGAATAGGAATATGGATGACAAATGCCCTCGTATTGGTGGGGGGAGAAGAAATTGAAATACAAGATGTCGGAGCCTTGGTGGGGATAACAATATTAATCACAGGGGTTGAATTAGATAATTGTTGTTCCTCTTCACAAGAAGCATATAACAAGAGATCCAATTTCATAAGATGGTCAACAATGTATGTATTTAGGCCTTTAATATTTCAGCAGTAAATTCATGAGAATCCCTAGCCATAATATGAAACAAATAGATCTAATGTGCGCAATTTGATTATCAGGTTCACCAAATGGTTAAAAAAAAAATCTTAATCAGAGGACTAGAATAAATCAGATATATAAGAAACATGCAAGATATCAACATAAAACGATGAGTAAGTGCAACCAAAAAGAGGATAAGAGTGACTTAGCTAATATTTGGCTGTTTGGATTGGATTTTTTCTAGATTTTGGTGGAACAATCTCAGTATAGACTATGTATGCTTCGTCTAGAAAATAGTGATTTGGAAGTTATTATGGACAATATCGCCAAGAAGGGGAAAAATTTTCTTAGGCTCTAGTGTTTGAATTGGGTGCTAGTGTCTTAGGAATGGGTGTAGATCTAGTTCTTTTAATGTTTGATAATTTTTCCTTCACTTTTCTCTATGTCACATCCACTTTGTTGTAGGGTTCTCCTATTGCACCTATACTTGAAAAAAAACCTACCTAGCTACACAAAACTCAAGCACACATTAGACTAAATAAAATATAAAAATTCTTGAGTCAGACTAACCTTAACGGTCACTCCAATGTGATTTTCACTAAGTGCTACACTAAATTTTAGACTCAATATTGTGTGTGTGTGTGTGTGTGTGTGTGTGTGTGTGTGTGTGTGTGTGTGTGTGTGTGTGTGTGTGTGTGTGTGTGTGTGTCATAGAAATAGTTTCCCTTGAAAATAGATTACCCTTGTGCAATTTGCACTAAGATAGTGGGATAAAATTAATCTTCCCTCAGTATAAAGTGTGTCATGAAATTCAAAAGATTCCAGAGAATGTTGTAACCCAAACGCATTCCTCAATTTTATCCTTTTTTCTCAGGTAGTAGATAGAGACTAATAGCATAGTACCCCATTAGAATAGTTAGTAGTTTATGTTATATATGATTCCCTTGTTTTAATTTCGACATTAACAACACTAGAATTCAAATCGATGTGATCAATAAATGTTTAGAAAATAAAAACAAGTGGTGTGTAATTTTAAAATGTAAGAACACGAGAAAAGGGATAGAAGCTCCCACAAGGGGACAATAGCATTGGCTGCTACTATCCCTAACTTGGCACTTATGTATATAAAGTTCCAAAGATAAATCATGATGTCCAAAAGTAACAAGATAATTCCTAAAAACTAGATGATGAAAGCATGGAAAGGTAAAACAATGTCGATGTCAAGAAAAATAAATGTTATCAATGTCTAGTTTTCTTGCTTAGGAATCATGCTTATAATGACATACTAGAGGAATAATGTAATAGTAATAAATGCATAATTTTGTGTCTACACGATGTGTTAATGGATATAGGAGAGGGGAAAGTACTTAGATGATGGACCATAGGCAACAACGAGTATCACCCATGATCTTTGATGATTAGATTGAGTCTCATATATGTTATACAAACTTTGGATATCCAAAAGGTCATCATTAGGATAATTTTGGCATGAGTCTTATGTCACAAGACAGATGTATCAGTACCACTATTTGTGCTAATGGAATGTAGGGATACTTTTGAGGTTAAGATTTATTTCAATTAGGATACAATCATATGTGTGCAACTACTGCATGATCTATATAAGATTCGAGTGAGGTAGTAGATGGTGGTAAGGCCTGTCATACTTTTGTTAGCCTATATATATTGTTGGATCAAAAATTATAAGTGCACAGGTACATTGTTATAAGTATAATGAGATTCCCTAAGGATTTTACAGTGGGAGAGAGGTCTGATAGTGAGACACGTGGAAGGTTTTAGGAGATTTCCACATGTTAGGAGGAATATGTGGTATGAGATCCCTATAAAGGGTAAATGGACTACTAGACTAAATATTCCACTATGGTTATAGCCAAGGGGATATATGATATTATATGGCATTACATGTGGTGGGTGGAGATAAACTAATGGATAGGGTACCTTTGCAATTTAGGTGTTTGTATCATCTGCAGGCCCCACCTCTCCCAAAGTATCAAAAAATACATGTTAGAGAGAGATGAGGGAGAGTGGGATCATTGGTAGTCATACCACCATTACAACCATGTTGAGTGAGGTGTTCCCCACATCTAAGTGGTAGGTGGCAGTGATAAATGGGAGTTGGATATGCATAAGGACCTTAGGTAGTGGAGGTCAAGGATAGACCTTAGAGACAATCTATGAGAGAAGAGGAGAGAGTAGTGAGGCCTCATGGATGACACCATAAGTGGTGACTACAAAGGCCCGAAGGAGGATATTTATAAGATATAGGGGCTGAAATAGCTACATACATGATGGGTAAGCTAGGGAAAAGGGAAGGGGATCCATGGAGATCACCAATGGTATTGTACCTCAAGATATGTGGGAAAGATTGGTATCAACATGCTATCTAAGGTATGAGCTTGCTATATGAGGTATGAGGAGGTGAGAGTAGTTTTGGGAGGCCAAAAATATGGAGTGGTTGCAAGAGAGCATCCCATGTAGCCAACTACTCCTTAAGAGTAATATCGATAGGACATTTGTTATGATTAGATAGGTATTGAATGGATATCTAATAGGTGGATGGTTTATTTTGTAGGGAATACTATAAATGATGATAATAGGATGATCAAGGATACACTTCATGAGATCCTAGATGATGTCTTGGATTTGATGGATGTAACCGTGATGATGGATCCAGCATCAACGATATTCATAGAATTGATAGGTGCCTTTAGAATCATGGGAGGGTGGCTCATGAATTGAATAGGTATAAAGATACTATAGCAGTGACAAGTGTAGGAAATATTTCATCCTTGGTGTAGGGCCTTTTTCCAGGAATAGATAGCGTTGACATGAGAGTAGGAAACAAGATTGTCGGATACAAAGGGATGGAAATGTGCAAGGTAGAAAATGTGACCCATATTATGGTGTTAGAGGTTTGGGTAGCTATAATAGAGGGAGAGGCTTGGGATCTTGGTCTAAAGACACATAGTTAACTTGATCCCTATGCGTGACTAGTAAGGCACAGAAATAGCAAGACTATGCTTGTGATTTGTGTGAGAATAAATCAGTATAATTTTCCAAACATGGGATTATCCTAAAGTTTGGGACCTTGCGAGTATTTCAACCCTCCAGAGAATGTTGGATCTTCTCCCTAAACTAGTGCAAGAACTAACCCTAAATGCAAAAAGATAACCCTATAGAGAAATTTGGTTATTCTCCCTAAACTAGTGCCACAAATGACCGTAAATGCAGAGAAATAGTTAATTTAATCCTACCCTAATGCTTTCCAAGGAGTCAGGGATATAAGGATACATGAAAATTAAAACCTACACTAAGAGGGTGATATACCAAGAAGAGGGGTGTTGAACAATTTATACACTACATGGGGATAAAAGATAAGTGAAAATCAGGAGGGTGGTCAAGCACCACAGATCATCACACAAGTTATAAACCCCACTTCCATTAAGCAAAATCAAATATGGACCAGCAATAGACAATCTTATATGCACAATATACCCATAATCTTGAATAAAGGTAAGTTAAAACAAGAAGATCAAGCAAGGATAGAGAATAATCACATGAAAATTGATTTTATTGCTCCAATTAATATTACAAAATGATTCATTTCATGGGCTAAGAGGTAATATTTCTATTACAAATCTCTAAAAATGGAGGCTAGAAGTTTCCACAAATCGCTCACAAGTGAGAGAGAAGGGAGGATAGGATACAAGAATTTCCAACATTGTAAAGATATCCCAACTAGTACATTTTATAAAAGAATGAGATGAGAGAGAGGGAGAAAATATCGAATTAATGCTTCAACCACTCCCAAAATCTATCATGGCACCTATAAAAAATGATGGGCTTGCTTTCACATCAAATGTTTTCTTGTACTTTTCCTTGTGTATTAGAAGCAATGGCTCCCATACCTACATTTACTCCATCTCTATACCCTAGATATGGCTCCCATGGCCTTGGAGCTTCATCATCATTTTTCACCTACCTAATAGCATTTAATTTTCCATATTTTTGGTCATTTCATGATGAGGGGCTCAGAATAAGATTTCCAATCGACTATAATTTTGTAAAAAAATGATATCTATGGGTGAAAGTTATTAAGGTTTGAGGGAAAGGAATAGTCTTTAGGCTTATATCCCAAAAACCTTGCCCCACCTAACTCTTTACCTCCTTGGGTAGTCTTCCATTCATGTTGAGGTCTAAGTTTTGCATTTGCATTGGCAGGGGTGGTGAGCCTCTTACATTTTGAGCTTGGAATCTCAACTCCCGACCCCTACTTCTACTTTTTAGACTCGATGATTATTCCTACTTCATGTGTTTGAACTTATGTGTCAGGGGTGAGATTATTCGAATGCAATTACATCAGGCTCAGGGGGTGTGTTTATGCATTGTGTTGTTCCAATGGCTGCCCCTGCATTGCATTGACCTGACCACCATCCTCAACATGCCATCCTCTGACTTGCATTATGTATTGGGATATGTTTCACACTCCCCGACATGACTTCACCCTATGCATCACCCAGTCGTGTCTCCTTGACATGCCATGTCCGATGCATGTATGCATCCCAACCCATGCCCAACACATTGCTTTATCATTTAGCTTCGAATCAAATTTACCCCCCACCATCGCCGCGTGCCACCTTGGATGCACTGACTAACTGTGGCATTTAAATTCTTAAACCCATGCCTAACACCTATCTCCATGATGAGCTCCTCCAAGCATTGCCATGTGTCACACCTCAACTCTCCACGGCCAAACATGGCTTGCCCGAGCTATGGATAGAACTCGGCCCCCCCTTTTTGCATAGGATAGCTTTGACCCGAGCTGGAAAATTCCCCAACTCACCATTCTAGCTCGCTGAGTAGCCAGCCAACCTGTTTTCAACTCAGTTCCCTCAATTGACCCCCTTATGGGCCATTTTAATTGATTTTTTTAATTTCTTCAAGGGGATTTTTTAGATTTTTTCAATACCAGAAGCTGAAGGGAAAAGCACCATGAAATGTCCCTAAAGCTGATTTTTTTGTTTTTCCCATTTTTATCTCATCTCTCAATGAGAGTGGGCCTAGGAGATCATGTTTTCACCGTGAAGTGGAGTATCTCTGGGTCATTCAAGACCAAGAATAGGAAAAATTATCCTCTGTTTATTTCAAAACCTCTAAAATGACCTATAATGCTCCCAAAATGTGAAATCTCACTTGTGCCCCTCCAGATTACCCTATGAAGTCATGTCCAGTGTCTGAGTCAATTCTACCCCTGTTGTCCATTTTTCCCAATGGGCAAAAATGGATAATAAATTTGGTGACTTGGCGGGGGTCATCTACCTGCTAGGTGAAGTGACCAGAAGCCCGAATGCATCCATTGGGCATAGAGTCTCCTTTGCTAGCCTAAAACTAATCAAACCCCCTAAAATTGGTCTTGGAAACTACTTGATCACCATTGGCCTAAATTGGCCAACTGCTCACACTCTAATTTGTAAAAAATATTATGAATAAGATTTATGCAAGTAGAAAATTGTTCAGAACCCTGAAATTTTCCTTTATCTCGTAAATCTTACCTATGGAATGGAAAAGGAGCACTCGAAACTTGTTCAAAAACTGAGGCCATGAAACACTTGTGACACAGTAAGTTTCCCCGAATATGATTCTCAAATTCCTACAAAGGGTACTAAAATATCACATGTTGATCTGTAGGAACAAGAGGATGAAACTCATTAAAATCCATCCCTAATCAAGTTTATTTGCTCTGCATTCGAAATCTTTTGAGGTCTACAACTGTTCCCTTCCACTTTGAGCTTCATGTTCAACATTATTTTCAAAGAGCATAATGGATTTGTGTAATGGCACAACCTAGGAGAAATAAAACTCGTGCTAATAGAACTTAGGGAAACTGAAACCTATACTACAACAAGACAATGTGCACAAGCACTTAGAGGAATTGAAAACCTAAAGTAATATGTACAAGGGTGAGAATATTCCTTCTAGTAATAATGCTTGAGATAGATCCCATTGACCAAAATATGGAATTCCACTCTGTCCTACTTAGCTAGCTAGAAATTGGTGTTAACCTTGCATCCTATGGCCATATAGGATGGTTTGCATTACATGCTCTCTAATTTCTTCAAATTCCATTGATTCTACATACCTAGCTTCCATAAGCTCAAATCGAACAACTCTAGCTGCTTCATGAGCTCTAATGTCAGTAACTCAAGTGATATGAGAAGCACTGCTTCTTTCCCATAGACTAATGTGTATGGAGAGATTCATGTAGACCTATTTGGCATTATCCTATCAACTCACAAGGCTGATTTGAGTTTGGTATGCCACACTCTCTGATTTTCATCCAGATTCCTCCTAATGATCCTTGGCAAGTTCTTGTTAGTTGACTCTATTTGTTTGTTACCCTAGGGATAATAATTTTAAGAGTTGCTTAAATAGATCATGTTCTTAGCAACCCATTATGTGATCTTTGTGTCAAGGAATTCCAAAGGGTTATCCCATATGTTTGTTGTCGAGACTCCAAATCTTGTGACAATCCCTTCATAAAAATTCAGTACGTTGGACTCATTTTCTTCCTTGAGTGCTACTGCCTTGGTCCACTTGGTGAAGTATTCTATTGATGTTAGAATCCACTTATGGCCTAGGATTGATTTTTTTTTTATGCTCCAATGAATTCCAATCCCCACTACATGAATGTATGATCAAATGTGATTGGATGAAGGGGCAGCACTGCTAGTTTCTCCTTTCCTGTGAAGAATGCACATTTTTTTCATTTATTTACCCAAGTGTAATAGTCACTAAACACTAGAGGCCAATAGTAGCATGCCTTCATAATATTGATAATTTTCACTCACAGAGCAAAATGACCTCGAAATTCTCGATCGTGTAACTCATGTAGCACTTTTTTAATTTGACTCGTAGGAACACATCTTAGGAGAACTCCATTCATATCCCTTTTGAACAAAACACCATCAATGAGTACATATGGAATGGCTTAGAGCCTAAAGTATCTCCTCTTTGCTCTACTCATCTCTAGAGGGCATAGACCTATTTGTAGGAAATTAATTAGATCCCGAGTCTAATGAGGAGTACGCATGTTATCATTTATATGTTCTTGATTATCCTACAATACCAGAACAGTCTCTTCTCAATCATTTATCTCAACATGTTGACTAGAATCTAGTTGCTCACATAATCCATTTCCATGGACTAACTTAGTGACCTTGATCTCTATGTCATATTCCATGACATGATTGATCCAACCTGACCTTTTATCATTCAAGTATTTTTTCAAAAGAAAATCCCTTGACCCCGGCATGAGACACTAACAATTGTATCATGTTGTTTAAGACTAAGTGCCTGAATTTCTTCAAGCTTCTAATAATAGCGAGGAAATGTTTTTCAATGAATGAGTACCTTATTTCGTAGTCTTATAATCTCTGGATGAAGAAAGAAATGGGTTATTTGGATCCCTCCTTATTTTGTTACACCAAGATTGCAGAAATTGTGTCCGAACTATCAAAGGTATAGAGCATGAAATCCTTGGAGAAGTTTGGATTGATGAGAGTTGGAGCTTGGGATATTACACATTTGATGGTTTCAAAACTCTCCTTTCTCTCCATTTTCCATTTAAAACCTTCCATATTCTTCATCATCATAGTCAATGGCTTCACGAGAGTGGAAAAATTTGGTACAAATATACGAACAAAATTGATTCTTCCCAAGAAACTTTGGAGAGCCTTCTTATGGCTTGACAATGGAAATGCTCGAATGACTTCTACCCTTTTTGGATCAATAGTCAATCCTTCCTTAGACACTATATGGCCAAGAATTTTTCCCTAATGATCCAAGAATAATGCACTTTTTGGGATTCGAAGACACTCTGAATCTTGTGCACCTTTGAAACACTTACCTAAGGTGAAATATATGACTTGTTGCATTCTTGGAAAAACACTATGATGTCATCCAAGTATACTAGAACTATTTTGTTGATCAATCCTTTGAACGTCGTGTCCGTGTCCATATCCCTCTTGAACATAGCTCTGGCATTTGACAACCCGAATGGAATCTTCCTATAAGTGTATGTACCCCCCATTTTGTAGTGAAATCCATCTTGAACTAGTCCTCTTCTTTCACCATTATCTAATTTTATCCCGAATAACCGTTTGGCAATGAGAATCTTTCTGACCTAGCTACTACTTGTAGAATTTTCTCCATAGAGGGAAGAATATAGTGACATTTGAGAGATTCCATGTTCAAGTCTCGAAAGTCCATACATAGCCCGATCTCTCCATTTATTTTCCTGACCAGTATTAGATTTGTAACTAAGCTCGAGTTCTTAATCGGAAAGATGATGCTTGCCTCTATCAACTTATTCAATTCTTTCTTCATAAGAGGTTTGATTTTAGGGATTCACTGGTATTTGTTTTTTATCTGATAGGCTTAGCTTCAAGATCCAATTCAATAGTGTGGTATGCCAACTTAGGATTAAATCCTTTCAAGTCCTCGTAGCTCCAAGAAAATACATATGTGAATTCTTGGTAAAGCTATATGAAATCATATTTTTCTTGATCAGTACTCACCTTCCCAATCTGGAGCACTTTTCCTTCTCCAACCGAGATAGGCTCTGAATCTTCACCCCTTACTTGAATATTCACCTTTTCCTTCCAAAATTGATAATTTGGGTTGAAGATAGACTCTAGATTCATGAGGCCCTTTGGCAATTTTTTTTGTCCACAACTGCACTACTTGATCCCTGTACTTCTGCTCTAATTTATCATGATTCCTAGTTGAGAACTCAACTTCTTCTTATAGGAAATTGATGATTTGTTGATCATTATCAAACACTTGACAATTAATGTCATTATCTGGAATTGCTAGCCTCATGACCACTTTGATATAGGGTTGTGTTTTTATCCCTCTTAGTATTGTCAGCTACATCAAATTTTTGCTCCAATTATTGCAAGCTTGTTTGTAGCCTCATTCTTCTTTCTTGGTATGGAACTGATATTGAATGCTTTGAAATATTCAATAAGATCCCATACCTAGATCTTATAGATTTTAAGAAGATTATTCTTTACTGCATTGACCCCTCGGGCCTGATTCACAATAAGCTCATTATCTCCAAAAACTTGTAGGTTCCTAATACCTCTTTTCCCTTTCCCAATGCATTATGTGAATCAATTGTGTCATACTTAGTTGCGTTGTTAGAAAAAGTGAACTAAAAATGGAAATTTGAGAAGTAATTTATACCTTTTGTGACATCAACAATGCACCTCCTCTAGCACCTTTCTTTCTCCTTGAACTGTCAAAGAACAGTTGTCATATTGCATTATCATCCCTGTCTTGGTGAGGCTAGGAATGGGTGGGTTTTCTTTATGTAGACAATAAATGCATAGTTCCACCTCCTCTATCTCCTTGTATAGGTCATAGCCATACTTTTTATGGGCCCAATCATTAAGTGTTAGATCAAGAATATTCTTGAGTTTAGTATCTGTTTCATAGGTTTCTAAATAATCTTCATGTTCAAATATTACACAATTAGCATTTATTAGGCTTGTCACATGGGGCTCAATGTGGAAGTGTATAATTGGCTCTAATATGATAGTAACCTTAGTTCTATAACTTGTTCTAAATATCATGTGGGTCTAATCGACTGATAAGTACCCACCAATTTTGGTCGTGAATTCCCTTGATAAGCAAAGGGCAAAAATCTGTGCCAAATCGATAATAGACACATCCTGTAGGAATTTAACATTCGGGCATGCATTTAGTGTAAGGATTAACTCTTTCATCACCCTAACTTTCCCTATTGTTGTACCATATATTTACACCACTCCTTTGTATATGGACTCATACTTTAATCCTAAACTATCAAAAATCTACTTAGGCATTACAAAACTGCTTGCAAGTAAATCAATCATGCAGTTGTGCACTAGTTGATCCCTGATGATCAAGGACACATAGAATAGTGGAGTCTAAAATTTTTTACTTGGTTGACCTTTTTTCTTGTCACGATGTATTAGTGATCACCCTCTCCTAATTTTTTGATGTCTCATTTGAAACAGAACAATTGTCCATAGTTGTTTGTAATAGATCTCGTTGTCCCAACATTTCTAGTGATTCCCACATGGAAATATTGATGTTGTTCCTTTTCATTTGATCAATAATATTAAAATGAGAAGGGTTTTCCTTACCTTTCCCCTTACTTGGCACTAACTTTTCTGGTGCTTGAATTGGTACATGGGTTGTTGCAGCTGGTGCCCTAGGTTTATTTTACACATTCGAAGTTGTACCTGACTTGATAACACCTTGTAACATGGTAGGAGGTTATGAAACAACTGGATTAGATGATTTCCCCTCCTCTATGTTCCTATTATTTAAGTGTGTGTTAGACGATACACCCTAGAAAGTAGATTCATTGTCTCCACAAAATTCTTCTATTTGCGAATTCATTGGTGTGGCCTAGGTCTGAGGTGCCTTTTGTGAACTAGCTTGTTGTTGATTTTCCTCTTGACTCATCTCTTGAGGCATGCCAACAATTTGTACCACCAAGGCCTAATTTGATGGATCTTGCAATTATGTTGTTTGATCATAAGGTTGGTCATATGGAGTATACCATTCATACTCTAGTGTCATGTTGTCCTAGACCAAAAATAGAGCCCTTGATGTTGATGTTGTACTAGGATAATAGGGATGGAATTATTTAGCAGCAGGAGGTTTCCCTTGATTTTGATTGGTAGCTTGAATGGTGGCTTATTTTGCTAATATGGGGGCCTAGCTTGATAATGAGGGGAATAGGGTAAGAAATTATGGCAATGTTGCCTCTTAAGTGCCACTAAATCTTTCCCAAAGGTTTATTACCCCTTGACTACTTCTTGCGACACTTTCTTGAGCTCCTGAAATTTGAATGAATTTCCTAAAGAAGTGGAATCCTCACTATTTCTTTGATTTCTAGGATTTGGAATAGGGGATGTCTCTGATTGATCCATAGGGATCTAGAAAAACACACCACTTCATCAATTCCATCAGCACCAAGAAGGAGAAACAAGAAAAGTGAGAGAAAAACGAGGTAAACCGAGGTTCTGGATAGAACTACCGCTCTATGCATAGCAGCGGTTTCAAAACCGTTGCCCTGCAGGGCGGTGGTCCTGAAACCACCGCCCAGCCATGGTCATGGTTCTGAGACCACCGGTCTACACAGGTTTGTAGTCCTGACACTTTCAAATAGAAAAGAAGAATGGAATGCGAGTGGACGTGTTCTTAAAGCACCCAACCGTGTCTCTTCCCTTCCATTCCCTTTCACATCCTCCAGTGCACATGAGGACATGGGAAGGCCTATAAATAGATAAAAGGAGCAAGAGAATAGGCATTCGAAGATTCAGAGAGATCGAGAAGTATATTTTTATGAGAGCAATGAGCAAGATCTTTAGTGCTGGAATGGAATTGTAGGAGCAAGGTGTAAAAACAGAGAAAGCAAGTAATTAGAGAGAAGGCTTACACTGTTTCTTCTTTTCATAATTTTTGTAATCTGTAATTGTCAATGTTAGACCAATAAAAGTGGTAAAAAAGAGCAGTTACCCTTCCCGAATGGTTTTCCTCCTTGGATGTTTCTAAGATAAAATTATTGGTGTTGAAGTTTGAATTATTTCCTTCTCTACAATTTCCTTTCTATAGCACTAGATAATCAGTCATGAAGCTCTAATTTTTTTAACAATTCTATCATTTTCCAAAGTTGAAAGTAGAACAACATAGTTGTGTGATTCATAGAGTTCCAAAGTAGAAGTTTACGGATCATTTTGGTATCAAAGCTGATTATATATCCAGGACTATGGCATTTGAATCTTTCTTGTGATTTTGTATGACAGTGACAAGGTCCAAAGGTGAAGAAGTTTTACCTTATGAGCCAAATATTTCTACAAAGAAGTGTAAATGGAAAATTTGAGCTCAAATGGAGGAAGAGAACTTGGTCCGTAGAGTCAAAATGCTAGAGACCATGATGGATAGATTGCATAGGAAACAAGAAAAGATTTCAGATCTGTAAAAGACGGCTTTGGTTAAGCAAGATTCCATGGACTCGGTGGTTCGAGCACTAGCTGAAAAAATCAGTATCGGAAAGAGCCACGAAGAGGAAGAATGGGAAGAGTGTGAAGAGACGACAATTGTAAGCGAGAAGGTAAAATTTGTGCATACACCTTTTAAAGTTGAAACAAAAGTGGAAATAAAAAATTTTGAAGGACAAGTAGATGCGGAATTACTGGATAAATGGCTAAAAAAGTTGGAAGTCTATTTTAGTGTGAATGATGTCACTAAGGCACAAAGGGTCACCTTTGTATGTCTCAAAATGGAAGGTCATGCTCTGGTTTGGTGGGAAACCCATCTAGCCACTTGTGAGAAGAAGAAACGTCCTATTGTCAGTACTTGGAAGGGTTTTAAAGAATTAATTAGATATAACTTCTATCCTATTGGCCATAAGACTGACATGATGATTAAGTAGCAGTAATTTAGACAGGGCAGCGGTCAAAGCGTGCAAGACTACACTACGGAATTTCGAAGACAAGCCATGTTGCTTAATATGGACTTGGAGGATGAGGACATTCTGACCAAGTATTTGGGAGGACTTCACACTCACCTTCGGAGGAAGGTAATCTCCATGAAGCCTAAGGATCTCAATGAAGCTTGTGTACAAGCATACTACATTGATGATGAGAAGAAGCAAGGAGAAATAGAGCCAAAGGGAGACTAGTCGGCAACAGAACAGTACAGACAAAGAACAAGGGAAGACAAGTAGCAGAGGTAAATGGAAAGGTAAACATGTCACTACTGCTTTGCATACTTTGTAAAGATCCTAAGAATTTCTGTAAGAATTGTGATGTAAATGGACATACTGACACCACATGTTGGAAGTTGCATCTGAAATTGCACCCAAAGCATCGAACCAAGGATTCCAAGAAATCCATGGCCACTGTGAAGACAGAGAGAGGTGGAGATTGAGGATGATTCAGATGTAGATGAGAGGTTGGGATGCATGGCCACTAACATGTAAAGGGCCGCAACAGAAGAAGAGATGAGTAAGCTATTTCAAATCAGAATCCAAATCAAGAAGGCTAAGGTAAACGCTTTAGTAGATTCTGGTTCTCAGTCAAATTTGATTTCTGATGTAGTTGTAGAACAGCTTGGTCTAGAGACTTACACGCATCCACATCCATACCCACTGGGATGGGTGAAGAAGGGTGTAGAAATACAAGTTACAAGGAAGTGTAAGTTTCATTTTGGGATAAATACCCAATACATAGATGTATTAGATGATATTATTACACTTGATGCATTTGACGTTGTCTTTGGAAGTCCTTACTTGTATACCAGGGATGTTCTGTTCATAAGGAGGGAGAACCGGTATAGATGGGTCAAGGATGGAGTCAATTTTTAACATCCAGGACACACCAGAGAAAATCAAAGAAGGCTATGGTAAGTGCCAACCAAGCCACCAAGACTTTTTCAGGGAAATCATCAGTTTTGTTTGCTTTCATTGGAAGAAAAGAAAAATATACGTGAGAGCACAGATATTTCTGACCAAAGGATGGAGAATTTGGATAGCACTTGTCAGTTTTTATAGAAGAAGCCACCATAGGAACTGCTCATTCAAGGAGCAAAACAAACTTCTGCTATGCATTCATCGTATCTACCTACAGATTCATTGGACCTGACCATGGGGCAGCAAGGAGAAGAAGAGATATAAGGAATGGTGGTGACTATAGCAACAACTTACTTGGAGAGGATTCGTTTGATCCATCTCAAGAGACAAAGACAAGAAAGGACTAAACCACTACAGTATGGGACCTTCGCCATACTTGAGCAGGTTGGAGAAGAAACCTTTAGGCCATATTTCATACAGATGCACGCGATAATAAGTTGTAAGAGCTCGCATCCACTAACGCCATCTATGTATGACAAAGAAGGAAAGATACAAAAGTTACCTTCCAAAGAGGATTGTACTCGAGGAAACTCAAAGGAGGATGTAACACTGGAACAACAAACCAGAGATCCACATGAGTCTTGGCAGGTTGGATGAGAGAAGACACCAAGGCAGACCCAGTGGTACTTGAATGAGCATGAGAGGGAGTTGATTCCTCTACCACTCCCCCACTAAGATTTTGTGGGAAAAAAATACTCCTAAGTAAGGGAGGTATGATCCATAGGGATCCAGAAAAACACACCACTTCATCAGTTCCATCAGCACCAAGAAGGAGAAACAAGAAAAGTGAGAGAAAAATGAGGTAAACAGAGGTTTTAGATAGAACCGCTACTCTGTGCAGAGTGGCGGTTTCCAAACTATCGCCCTGCATGGTGGCGGTCCTGAAACCACCGCCTAGCCAGGGTAGTAGTACTGAGACCACCGGTCTACACAGGGCGGCGGTCCTAACACTTTCGAACAGAATAGAAGAATGGAATGCGAGTGGACACATTCTTGAAGTGCTCATATGTGTCTCTTCCCTTCCATGCCCTTTCACATCCTCTAGTGCACGGGAGGACATGGGAAGCCCTATAAATGCATTAAAGGAGCAAGAGAATAGGCATTCAAAGATCCAGAGAGATTGAGAATCAAAGTTTAATTAGAACAGTGAGCAAGATCTTCAGTGCTAGAATGGAATTGTAGGAGCAAGGTGTAGAAACAGAGCAAGCAAGTAATTGGAGAGAAGGTTTACAGTGTTGTTTCTTTTCATACTTATTGTAATATGTAATTGTATATGTTAGTCCAATAAAAGTGGTAAGAAAGAGCAGTTGCCCTTCCTGACTATTTTTCCTCCTTAGAGGTTTCCAGGATAAATTGTTGGTGTTAAAGTTTGAATTATTTCCTTCTCTACAATTTCCTTTCTATAGCACTAGATAATCAGTCACAAAGCTCTAATTTTTTTAACAATTATGTCATTTTCCAAAGTTGAAAGTAGAACAGCATAGTTGTGTGATTCGAAGAGTTCCAAAGTAGAAGTTTACGGATCACTGGTGCTTGACAGGTAGAGGGGTTCCCTGACTCTAGATATAGTGGCATAGGTGGCCTAGGAGCAAGCTTGCCAACTTGAATCAAACAATTCTCCAATATGATTACTGTGTCATATGCCCTTGGCAACGTTGTTCCTCCCATTGATTGTATCATCATAACTATGTCAGAATTTACAGCCTTCAAGAAGTAAATTAATACACCTTATGTCATTAGCCTCATGGTAATCGTAATTCGGTCCCATGTCCGCTAGAATCGGAAATTGAAATTTTCCAACTACTCGTTAAGATTCCTCTTAATTGTGGTCAATTTTTCTAATAAAGACAAATTATCTGCCCTTTCTCTGAACTGATTACAGAGAGTTATACACAATTGATTCCAATTCATAATGGACCCTGTTGTTAAGCTCCTAAACCATTGCAAGGCTTTACCTTTGAAAGAGGAAGCTAACATTTTAACTGTAACATCCATTTCGTTGATCTCATGAATGGTACACACATTTGCAATGTCTTTAATATGGTCAGAAGGAGTTGTGTGGTTTTCCTGAGTGAATTAAGGAATATTTTTTAATTCCACAATTGGGATTGGGTTGTGAGCATTGAGGGCAAGTGGACTACTTCCCGTGAAGTTGACAAAGGGTTTTGGTGGTGCTTGTTGATGTGCCATCTTGATTGGATTGAGAACTTTGGTCAATTAGAGAAAAGGTCTACCTAGCGGAGGTGTTGATAAGGTTCTATTTGGTGGGGATGGAGACCTTTTTAATCCTCTTCCCGTACTTCCTCTACCTGGAGATAATTTTAGATACTCGAAAACACCTTCTTCTTTTACTATAGATCTGGTTTGGATTCTTCTCCTACACTTGAGAGACCTGTACTGATACACCACTGAGTTCGTCTCTTTTAGAGTCTCTAGAGGTGTTGAGAATGAGCCTTCAAAGGCTAGAGTTTCACCAAGACACACATCAAATCTTGATAAAATAGGACTGTTATTGTTGAGAGCATAAGACTTTGTTTCAGGGTTTGGCTCTTATTTTGTAGTTGTCAAAACCTGAAATACAAGGGTTGGAACTTAGGTCATGTAAGCAACCTTCAAAACCCAAAATGATTCAGAAATTTCCTCATATAATGCACCTGAAAAAACCCAAAACACTAGCTTTCAAGGTTTAGGACCTACTTTGCAACCTCCAAAACCGGAAACCACTAAGATTTAAAACTTTGGACTTGTTTTGTATGTATGAAATCCCAAAACAATGTTTCCTTTGAGTGAGAACTTGGGACTTGTTATACAGTTCTAAAAACCTGAAATACACTGTCGGAAGTTGGGGCATGCAATGCAACCCCCAAAACCTGAAATACAAGGATTTGGTCCTTTTGGGTGTTTTCCAACCTTAAACTCCCAATTTAACTTACAAATCCTCCAAATTTGTAGAAACACTTGATCTTTTACCTATGGTTCCATCGGGCATGCCAAAACTATTATCGCAAAATCACAGCACCCCACGAATGGCTAGTTTGTGACACTGGGGAATTTGGTGTGATTGTGTAACATGGAGCTATCCTAAGTGTGGGACCTTGTGAAATGGATAGCTCTCCGGAGAAGACCAGATCTTCTCCCTAAATTAGTGTCATAACTGACCTGAAATGTAGAAAGATAACTAATCTAATCCTACCCTAATGCTTTCTATAGAGACAGGGGTAAAAGGATGCATGAAAATTAAAATCTACACTCAGAGGATGATACACCAAGAATATGGGTGTTGAAAAATATCCTACATGAGAATGAAAGAAAGTAAAAATGAAGAGGGTGGTCAAGCACCACAGATAATTATACAAGTAACAAACCCATTTCCATTAAGCACAATAAAATCTAGATCTATAATAGATGAAGGACATACACAATATACCCATAACACAAATAAAGGTAAGCTAAAACAACAACACCAGACTAATACAAATAACAATCACAAATCTTATTTTATTTCTCCAATGATTTTACACAATGATCCATTACATGGGAAAGAGGAAATATTTCTATTACAAAGCTCCAAAAATGGAGGCTAGAATTTCCACAAAACACTCACGGGTGAGAGATAAGGGACGACAGATACAAGAATGTCCAACATTGTAAAAATTCCCTCTATTACATTTTATAGAAGATTGAGGTGAGAGAGAAAGAGAAAATCTCAAATCCATGCTCCAACCACTCCCAAAATCTATTATGGTACCTACAAAAAAATGATGGGCTTGCTTACATAGCCCATGTTTTCTTGTACTTTTCCTTGAGAAGGAAGGAATGGCTCCCATACTTGCATTTTTTCCAAAATTATACCATGTTATCACTCGATGGTCCTATAGATTCATCATGATTTTTTACCTATCAAATTCATTAATTTTCAATTTTTGGTCATTTCGTGATGAGGGGCTCTGAATAATCTTTCCAATGACTATAATTTTGTGAGATTTTGATAACCTGAGTGGAAGTTATGAAGGTTTAAGCAAGGGTGATTTTTAGGGCCATCTCCTAGACCTACCCCACCTAACTTGCCACACGGCTTTCCATTTAGCTCAGGTGTAGGATTTTCATTTGTATTGGTATGGGAGGCAATCAACTTATATCATGGTTTCAAATCCTCACCTCTGATTTACCTACCAACTCACCATTGGCTCGACGGGTTTGACATTTTGCATCAGGTTCAGGATTTATAATGCAATGACATTAGGCTCGTGAGGTGTGTTTACACCATGTTTTCCCACCTTGAAAACCCAACCACCATTCCTGACATGTCACCCTCTGATTCACCCATGTGTTGGGCCAATTTGCACTCCTGACATGCTCTTGCCATATGCAAACTTGTTCGTGTCACCTGACGCACCGTCTCCGATGCATTATGCATCCCAACACCTGACACACTATTCTTTATGGGTTTGAAACCCACCGAACACCCAATGCTCTCTGCCATGAGCCATGCAATGTGTCATTGCATTCCAAAACCCGCAGTTGACAGCTATCTCCACATGACCCAACCAAGGATTGGATTTGTCAACCAACTCGCCATGGCCAATCATGGCTCACTTGAGCTATGTATAGAACTCAGTCCTACTTTTGCATAAGATAGCTCGACTGAGCTAGAAAATTCCCCACTCGCTATTTATCTCTTTGAGATACTGAGCAGCTCAGCAAGCTATTTTTAATTTGGTTCTCCATTGACCCCTAGGGAACTTTTAATTGAATTTTTGAAGTTCTTCGAGGATTTTTTAGATTTTGTCAATGTCAAAGGCTGAAGGGAAGGCCTGAAAATGCTTGAAGCTGACTTTCATATTTTTGCTAATTTTTTCTCATTTTTGCTTGAGAGTTGACCCAGGAGGCATATTTTCACCGTGAAGTGGAGTTTTGGGTCTTTTAAGACCAAGAAGAGGAAAATTTCCTCTATTGATTTCAAAACCTCTAAAACCACCTGTAATGCTCCCAAAATGTGAAATCTCACATGTGCCCCTCCAGATTTCCCTATGAAGGCTTATCCATTGTTTGAGTCAATTTTTCCCCCGTTGTTTATTTTTCCCAGGGAGAAAATGGATAACAGTCGACTACAGTGCTAGCTGAGGGGATATATGATATTATAGGGCATTACATGTGGTGGGTGGAGATAAACCCAATGGATACAGTACCTTTGTAGTTTAGGTGTCTGGCTCATCTGGTGGTCCCACCTCTCCCAAAGTATCAAAAAATACATGTTAGAGAGAGATGAGGGAGAGTGGGATCAATGGTAGTCATGTCACCATTACGACCATATTGAGTGAGGAATTCCCCACATCCAAGTGGTAAGCGGCAGTAACATATGGTAGCTAGAGGTGCGTAAGGGCCTTAGATAGTGGAGGTCAAGGATAGACTTTAGAGACAATCTATCAGAAAGGAGGAGAGAGTAGTGAGGCCTCAGGGATGACACCATATGCGGTGACTACGAAGGCCCAAAGGAGGATATTTATAAGGTATAAGGGCTGAAATAGCTACATATATGATGGATAAGCTAGGGAAAAGGGAAGGGGATCCATGGATATAGATGGTATTATGCCTTAAGATATGTGGGAATGATTGGTATCAACATGTCATCTAAGGTAGGAGCTTTCCATATGAGGTGTGAGGAGGTGAAGGCAGTTTTGGGGGGCCAAAAATATGGAGTGGTTGTAAGAGAGCATCCCATGTAACCAACTAATCCTTAAGAGTAAGATTGATAGGATATTTTTTATGATTAGATAGGTGCTGAATGGATATCTAATATGTGGATGGTTTATTTTGTAGGGCATACTATAAATGATGAGCATATGATGATCAAGGATACACGTCATGAGATCCTATATGGTGTCCTGGATTTGATGGATGTAACAGTGATGACGGATCTAGCAGTAATGATATTCATAGAATTGATAGGTGTCTTTAGAATCATGGGAGGGTGTCTCATGAGTTTCAGAGGTATAAAGATAATATAGCAGTGACAAGTGTAGCAAATATGTCATCCTTGGAATAGGGCCTTTTCCAGGAATAGACAATGTTGACATGAGAGTAAGAAGAAATATTGTTAGCTACACAAGGATGGAAATGCGCAAGGTAGAAAATGTGACCCATATTATGGTGTTAGAGGTTTGGGTGGCTACAATAGAGGGAGAATCTTGGGATCTTAGTCTAGAGACACATACTTGACCTGATCCCTATGCAAGATTAGTCAAGCACCGAAATCTCAAAGATTTGAATGAACTCCATTTGGGGGAGGGATTTTTGAGGGATGGTTGATTGCATTATTTTTCCAGATATGTGATGATGTATAAAATAATGTATTATCACACACACACACACGTGTTCCTACACGCGCGTGCTCGTGCGCACACACACACACACGGGATACAATTTTTGGTTGAGCTTTTGTGGCTTTGATGTTTATATATGTTTACTTTTATAATTCCATTTTCTTATGTATGCATAGATGTATGAACATTTATAATTACAAAGGATGAAATGATAAGATGTTTTTAATAATTAAAGAGTAGAAGTTATGGATGAGATAGGATGGGATGGGAACAATCCAAGTGATAAGTTATAAATCCAAGTAGGAGTTATGATAAGTTTGAGGATTATAGCATCTAAATTAGGAATCCATGACCATATAAACCCAAATGGGAAGGATAAACTAGGTGGGAGATGGATAAGAATGATAATAAGATGCTTTAATGATGATGTTCAATGGATTGGCTTGCATTGTTGATGATTTCGGCTACATCATATAAGATTTTTTGGTGAGTATGAATCATGAGGTCCTTGAGGTTATCTTTGATAGTATTGATAATTAAATGTATTGATGATCATGTAGAAAAGAGTGAATCATCAATCTTGTCAGAAATATGGGTGAGTACACCATGATAATATAATCAATGGGGGGATGAGAGGGAGAATGAAGAGATCAAGAATGATGTGAAGGAGGATATTATGCTCAAATTTTAAGCATATGAGGAGAATTATCTAGAGAGTGGCACTTTCGGGAGAGGACCCAACAAGTATCATCAGTATGTGAGTAAAAACCATTATGAGAAAAAAGAGTGGTGTGAGAACATAGGGTTACAACACTTTATTTTGTCGATATCACCCGAATTCCACCTCAAGATTTTTCATATTTGGTTTATATTATGACGCATCCATATGTGGGCTGGGAACTATAATGGTAAGCTGATCTAGTAGTGACATCATGAAAGGTATAGGTATAGTGGGATGTGGAGGAATGAGAGGGGAAGGAGAGGGAGATGTTGCAATAGGTTGAGTAGAAGGGATAATTGACATAGTGAAATGGGGCTTAGGCATAAAATTGCTGATTAGGGGAGTTTATTTCATAAGGTCATCCTTAGAGTCAAATTCAAAATAGATACCTTCATCATCCATAAGGTAATTGGCCCTTAGATCAAATGTACAACGTGAATCTTTTGTGGATACAGTGATAGTATTGATGTTATGACTAAAGGTAGAGTCTAGTGTATCATGTTAACAAATAATTTCTACATTATTATCTTGAGCGTAGCCTACTAAGAAGGTATAATAAAGAGAATAACCATCATCATAGTTAAGTGTAACAACATTGATAGAAATTGAGTCAATGATAGTCTTAGGTTCGACAAGATGCTCGACAGGAGGATATTGAGTACAAGAGATAGTGATAGGGACACAATTAACATCATTTTTACATGATTGTGGTCATACGGTGGGAGGTAATTGGGAAATAATTACCTTAAAATATCAGATGGATGAATGAAAAGTTTAATTTCATCAGGTTCATCATCATAATAATTGAGAAGGTTAGGCAAATTATGGCCCATAACCTCAAGATGACCACTATATCTGCAAAAAAGAGTCCACTTGATAGTTGAAGCATTGATATTATTGGAATGAGATGGTAGGAAGTTATTATAGGGTAGGAATTTTGAATCTCCCATATTTTTAGAATAGGTTAGTGTGTCAAGGGTTTGTGGTGCCTTGTATTTTATAGATATGTGTTAGGTTTGCAAACTTAACACATTGACATGCAGATGATGCAATTGGATGCATGCGGTGAGTCCACAATCATCCTAAGAGGATATTATAAGATAAGGAGAATTTGAATACCATGTATTTGATGTGAATAGTATGATAAGGCACATCGATAGGGGCCAAATGCATCCCATAGGAGGCATTTTTCTATAATCGTAACCTTGACACGTGCTCTGGGTGGATTTTAGATTTTTTATAGAGTAACCTAGTGATATGGAGAATATCTTTGGGATGTCAGGAGTTCCCTAAATCTCTCTAAACCATTATAGAATGGTATAGTATTCAGAGAGCTTTCCGTTGGTACCTGGAACAAAAAAATAGACTTTACATACTCAAGTTATGGCCGGTCAAAGTTTAGTCATAGTTAGGACTCGGAAGAGTCAACTGACCAAGGTGGAAATGACATGTGGTGGAAGTAGAGTACAAGCATGGAGTGTTAGGAATTAATAATATCCAATGTGAAATATATTCCTCAGAATCACAATAATAAGAAGTATGAATAGAATTATAGAAATGAAAAATGCACAACACAAAGACAATATTTAACATGGTTCACCCAATGTGGGCTACAACCACCAAGAACACTTGCTCAAATTTTATTACAAGCCAACAGTCTTCACAATTACAATAATCAGATCTTGTTTGGAGTTGCACTCAACAAACCCCCCGGAATTCACACTTGAATTCACACACGCTATTCAACTTCACAAAACACACTCATGTAAATCCTATTATATGTCCATTTATTTATAAGTACATCAATAGGTAGCCGAAGAGGAAGTTTTACAAAACAATGGGTACCGAAAAACCATGGGCCCAAAAATAGCCCATAACGGTTACCCATTACCCATGGGTTAATAAACCACCCATGAAAATTTGCTTCGGGGGCTTCGCCCCTGAACCCCCTTGACCCACTCACCGGCGAGTGGGACTGCAGTAAAAATATCTGAGTGTAACACATGGAAGGTGTACCAAACTCTAACATGAAAATAGGCTCCACAAACATAACAATCTCCCACTTGGAGACTGATTTCCACTTAGCAAGCTTCTCAACCCTTCACTGTCATCCACGAAGGCCAACCAAAGTTGAACATAGCTTTATTTTATCCCTTGTGACCACCTTGGTCATCATGTCTACAGGATTCTGACTGGTATGAATCTTCTCCAACTTCAACTTATCTTCCTCCAAAGCTGTCCTGATGAAGTGATATCTCAACTGTATATGCTTCGTCCTGGAGTGGAAAGTAGAGTTCTTAGCTAGGTGTATAGCACTCTGACTATCACTATGCAGCTTACATTCCTCCTGCTTATGCCCCAACTCCTCAAGAAATTATTGTAACCAAATCATATCTTTACTTGCCTCTATGGAGGCAACATACTCAGCCTCCGTGGTTGACAAATCCACCAACTTTTGTAGTCATGAAATCCAGCTCACCGTTGTCCCACCTACAGTGTAAATACAACTTTTCGTGCTCCTCCTATTGTCTACATCTCCAGCCATGTCTGAATCTACATAACCACGTAAAGTGGTGTCTAATCCACTGTAGCACAAAACTATCCCCATGGTCCCTCTCAAATACCGAAGGATCCACTTTACTGTTTGCCAATGCTCTTTACCTGGATCACTCATAAATCTACTCACAGCTCCCACTACATGGGCAATATCAGGCCTAGTACACACCATAGCATACATCAAACTGCCAACCGCTGATGAGTAAGGTATCTTGGACATCTGGTTTCTTTCTTGCTCTATCTTAGGACACTACTCCTTTGATAACTTAAAATGGCCTGCCAAAGGAGTCCCAATAGGTTTAGCATCCTGCATGTTAAACCTATCCAATACCTTCTTAATGTACTCTTCCTGAGATAAAGTTAGCTTTCGTTCCTTCCTATCCCGAGTTATCCTCATACCAAGAATTTTTCTGGCTACCCACAAATCCTTCATATCAAAGGATTCACTTAGCTGTTTCTTAAGTAATTTTATTTCCTGCATGTTTTTACCTGCAACCAACATGTCACAACATACAAACATAGGATAATATAACTTCCATCCTCAAATTTCTTTGTATACATGCAATGGTCAGAATGACATCTAGTATAACCTTGCTCCATCATGAAGCTATCAAACTTCTTATACCATTTACGTGGAGCTTGTTTCAGGCCATACAAGCTCCTCTTTAGTTTGCACACCATCTCCTCTTTACCTTTGACTTCATATCCTTCTGGCTGCTGCATATATAGCTCCACCTCCAAATCACCATGGAGAAATGCAGTCTTTGCATCTAACTGTTCTAAGTGCAATTCTTATGCTACCACTATTCCAAGAACAGTTCTAATAGAAGTCATTTTTACTACAGGAGAAAAAATCTCATCAAAATCTATACCTTATTTCTATGCAAACCCCTTGACCACCAACCGGGACTTATATCTTTTCTTTCTTCCTTCATCGTTAACTCTGTACACCCACTTGTTCTGCAATGCTCTTTTGCCTTCTGGTAGCTTCACCAAATCCCAAGTTTGGTTCTCCATGAGAGACTTATGCTCCTCATCCATGGCTTGCTCCCACTTCTTATTGGCATCTACTTGCATTGCTTCATCAAATCTCTCTGGCTCTCCACTATCAGTGAGTAATAAATAATAAAGAAAAGTAGAAAAAAAATTAGGTTCTTTTCTTACCCTAGAAGACCTCCTCATTGTAGGAGTTTGGGGTTCCTATTGAGTAGGTTCCTGAACTGATTCATGGGTCATTTTCCCATCGGGAAGATCCTCTACCACTGCATATTCTTTCTTGGATTCTTCCTTGTTTTCCTGCAAATATTGCTTATACATGACTTTCTCATTAAAGACCACATCCCTAGACTGAATGATTTTCTTGTCCTTAATACTCCAACATTTAAATCCAAAGTCATCACAACCATAACCAATAAAAGTGCATTTTTCTAATTTAGTATCTAGCTTGGTCCTATCATCCTTGTCAATATGAACAAACACCTCACATCCAAAGACTCTAAGAAATGAGTAATCGACTTTCTTACCATACCAAGCCTCCTCATGTATTCCTCCATCAAAGGCACTTGAGGGTCCTCTATTTATCAAGTACACAGTTGTGCTCACCGCTTTTTCCCAAAAATAAAGAGGCGGTCCTACATGTATCCTCATGCTCCTAGCATGTTCCATTATTGTTTTGTTCATCCTTTCTGACACCCTATTCTGTTGCGGGGTTCCTGGAACCATCTTTTTCCTGCGGATTCCATTCTTTAGAACAATAATCATGAAATTCATTGTTGCAATACTCCCCTCCATTATCTGACATGAGACATTTTAACTTAAGACCTATTTCATTATCTACCAAGGCTTTCCATTTAACAAAAGTATCAAATACATCAGATTTGTTTCTAATACAATAAACCCAAACTTTCCTTGTTGCATCATCAATAAAAGTAACATAATAACTCAAGAACCCCCAAGAGATGATACCTGAGCTGGCCCCCACACATCAGAATGTACCAGCTCTAACTTACTCTCTTTCTTCGTAGATCCAACCTTGAGAAACCTTACTCACTTTTTGTTTCCCATATATGCAGTTCTCACATAAGTCCAAACTTGTTTCTGTATATCCAGGAAAATTCTTCTTTATGATGTCCATGCCCTTATGGCTCATATGACCGAGCCTATAGTGCCATAATTTTGTATCTACATCTAAAGCCACAAGATTACAATCATTAGTACTATCAGTGGATAAATACAAGGTTCCAACCTTCTTACCTCTTGCCACCACAAGAGCACCCTTGGTAACCTTCCAAGAGTCAGCTATAAATATCACAGTACAACCATCACTTCCCAATTGTCTCGCCGATATCAAATTTCTCCTTAATGTAGGCACATGCCTGACATCCTTCAATAGCCATGTATTCCCATTCTACATCTTAACCTGAACAAAACATTTTCCAACTATACTGCAAGGCTCATCATCACCAAGAAAAACATGCCCAAAACCTCCTTGAACATAATCAACAAAATAATGCCTATGGAGTAGCATGAAAAGAAGCCCCTGAATCTAAAACCCAAGATTCGGTGATATTATGCAAAGAAAGAATCAAAGCATCCTAGCATACATTACCCGATGCCACATTTTCCTCCTTGTTTTCTTCCTGTTGTTTCTTCTTATCCCGAAGCTCCCAACAGTCCTTCTTTGCGTGCCCAGACTTTCCACAATTCCAACATACAATCTTGCTCTTGGATTTTGACCTTGCCTGAACTTTCGATTTTCCACAGTTTCCTCTATTCTTTTGTCTCCCTCTAGTTTCCACTGTCAAAGCATGCCCTAAAGTAGAAGATTCCCCAGATCTTTTTCTTCACATTTCCTCGCTTAGAATCACCCCTACAACATCCTCAAACTTCAACTTTGAGTTAGTTGGAACTGAGTTGCTTACCGCCATTACCAAGTTATTCCAACTTTCAGGTAAAGAGCACATAATTAATAAAGCCCTAACTTCTTCATCAAATTCTATTGTAAGCAAAGCTAGCATATTCACAACCTTATTGAAATCATTTAAATGATCTGCTACTAAACTATTCTCAAATATCTTCAAATTAAACAAATTTTTCATTAAAAATATCTTGTTAGAGGCAGAGGATTTTTCATACAATTTCCCTAATGCATCCATTAGATCTTTTGTAGTATTTTCCTTTAAAACATTAAATAATACTAAAGATACAAGACATAGCTAGATTGTCCCAAGTGCCTTCCTATCCAGCAAATCCCATTCTGCATCTTTCATGCTCGAGGGTTTGTTCACCTTCTCAGACAACGGAGTATAAAGATCCTTATGATAAAGGTGATCTTCCATCTGCATCTTCCAAAGACTAAAATTATGCCCGTTGAATTTATCAACCCTAGATCTTCCATCATCTGCCATAGCTCCCACTCAAGCTAAAAACTTTCCCTATGATTCAACACTTCAGCAAACCAAACCAAGCTCTGATACCAATTGTTAGGAATTAATAATATCTAATGCAGAATAATTCCTTAGAATTGCAATAATAAGAAGTATGAATAGAATTATAGAAATGAAAAATGCAAAACACGAAGACAATATTTAACGTGGTTCACCCAATGTGGGATACATCCACCAAGAACACTTGCTCAAATTTTATTACAAGCCCAACACTCTTCACAATTACAATAATCAGATCTTATTTGGAGTTGCGCTCAACAAACCCCCCCAAATTCGCACTTGAATTCACACACACTATTCACCTTCACAAAACACACTCATGTAAATCCTATTATATGTCCATCTATTTATAAGTACATCAATAGGTAGCCGAAGAGGTGGTTTTACAAAACAATGGGTACCGAAAAAACCATGGGCCCAAAAATAGCCCATAACGGTTACCCATTACCCATGGCTTAATAAACCACCCATGAAAATTTGCTTCGGGGGCTTCACCCCCGAACCCCCTTGACCCGCTCACCGGTGAGTGGGGTCACCATAAAAATATCCAAGTGTAACACATGGAAGGTTTACCAAAATCTAACATGAAAACATGCTGCACAAATAGGCTCCCATTGATAGGGGCCAAATGCATCCCATAGGAGGCATTTTTCTATAATCGTAGCCTTGACACATGCTTTGGGTGTATTTTAGATTTTTTATAGAGTAACCTAATGATATGGAGAATATTTTTGGGATGTTAGGAGTTCCCTAAATCTCTCTAAAACCATTATAGAATGGTATAGTATTCGGCGAGCTTTCCGTCGGTACCTGGAACCAAAAAAATAGACTTTGCATACTCAAGTTATGGCCGGTCAAAGTTTGGTCACAGTTAGGACTCGGAAGAGTCAACTGGCCAAGGTGGAAGTGACATGTGGTGGAAGTAGAGTACAAGCATGGAGGAGTAAAAATATTTGTTTTGCGATGTCAGTCTTCGACACTCATATTTGGATGGGTAGACCCCACCTTTTATTGATTGAGGACCCATGCCAGGTTCGACACACTCTTTTCGTAGAGGGGTGCCTTTGTCACCGCATCGTTATTTTTCCATGTGGTGGGTCCTTAGGCCACCACATGACTTGCCACCATGATGAAAATTTCATTGGATCGAGCTAACTTAGTGATCTCATGGGCTAACTCAGAGAGCTCTTTATTTTCATTACAAGGAAAGCTCTTTATCTACTCGGTGAGCTCTCTTCATAATGGAAGGGAGATTTCATTAGAGGACAAGTGGAAATTAAAACTCAGTGGTGAAATTTAAGGCACTACAAACTCAGTGAACCATACAACTCGACCGCACCGCCTAATCCACCCATGTGGCAGAACATAGCTCAACACAACAAACTCGATGGGAACACAATCCAACCCAGTGCCCCATGTATCAACATAGCCATTACTTGGAAAAACGGAGGTATACATGGCCACAACCACAATAGATATTGGTGGGTGGGCTAACTTAAACCACACCGCTCCTTTGGATGTGTGTATGTGGGATTAATACCCACAATTCAAATCGAGGCAGTTGGGAAGATTTGAACTCCCAACCACCCCTTTACAAAAATTAACACTCACCAGTATGGTATGAGGGTTCAATTAGCATATATATATGCTCATTGGAATTTGTAAAAAACAATTGTTCTGTACACATATCACACAGGCCTGCTAAGGTGATCAAGGCCAATTATAAGCCATATTGTAAATGTCCATTTTTGGGGCACTTAGGATTTTTTTGCAACTCGGCATCAACTGGAAAAATTTCTAGCACCCCGAGATGCTCCTTGATACCTCTTAATTTTGCATTTTATATTTCCATTTGGGAGTTATGGAGGCAAGTCCGATCACTATCTGTATATAAGCCATGTGCTTAAGGAGCAGCATATGGAAAGCATCATTTTAGGCGTGTTTAGAGGAAGAATGAGCCTTCGGTGTAAACTAGATAAATTATCAGAATTCCGATATGCTCTTGATGATGTATTTTTTTCCTAATTTGGAGGTGTTGTGATATAATTTTACCTTGCAGAATTCATTCGAGTGCTTGGAATCTAGCGTGCATTTCTTTGAAGGAAGACATTTTGGAGATCCGATCTTCAACACATTATTTATCTCAATTCTTCACTTTGCATAGAGGTTGTTTACAACCATGAAACAAAGTGGTAGTTATTAGTAGACGAGATTATTTTTCTCTATTTACCAGTTTGGATTCATTGTGAATCAATTGGTTACGTGATCATTTTATTATTTGGTTTGGAGTCCTTGTGAGTCAACTGGATATATGCTCACCTTTATGAACAGAGCCATTGCGGATCATCCAGGGAATTGTTCTTTTGCATTTATTTATCTTGGTTCTTCACTCTGCATAAATTTTGTTCATGGTCATGTAACAAAGTGGTACTTATTTGTGGAGAATACTTAGTACTTCAGGAGGATTAGTTTAGAGTCCATTGGAATCAATTGTTATATATTCTTCTAGAGGCCAATTCAGATTCCTTATGGAATAAACAAGTAATATTTGGTTCATTGTTGTGCGTTCATAGCTTCATTGTAAATTGTATCTATTTACAATCAGAAGTGTAAATGAATTAGTTCAACATTTGAACCCAGAGACGTAGGCGTTTTCCAAACTCTGTTATCAACTTGTTTGTAGTGTGTGGGTGTTTTCTTCCCCTTACATTTCCATTTAAGTTGATAATTTTATGGATTTTATTTAACAAGTGCCTATAGGAGTCTGACGGTCATAAAAAAAATTGGCCCTATTTTCATATCATGTTGGTATCAGAGCTGGTCATCTTATCAGTAACCTATTAATCTCCAAGTAGGTTGGTATCATTGCAGGTCAGTTAGATAGCATGTTTGCTTCATCTTGTGCTTTTTGGAGTCTAGATTGGTGAGAAAGACTGAGGGACAGGTTTATAATACTCAGTAGTTTTCTTGCATTTAAATTTGGAATAATCCATAAATATACATCCTAATCATGTTTTGAGTGCCTATTACAGTTTGTATACAAGTTTGAACTCATATTTATAAGCTTAGATATTTTTCAGCCATTTGTGCAGACAGGATCTCATCGGTGCCCTATTTTCATTCTGTGTAGAGGATCATTATGGTCATGTAGTAGATTGGTACCTGATTATGATTTCCAGTCAGGGATTTATACTGTGTAGTAGTAGATGTTGTGCAACGGGGTAAAAAGTCACCATCACACCACAGACACTTCTCACTCATGTGTAGAGGTAGAGACCATACAGTGGGGTGAAGGAAATTGTCTTCTTTAGTTGGCATAAAACTTTTTTCTATGTAGAGGTGTAGTCCATGCAGCAGGATGGATATTACCAAGATTTGTGATTGGCCTAGTGCAAATTCCACAGGTCCTAGGGATTGAGCCATCAGTTGTCTCATTATGGAGTAGTCATATGTTGTGGAGATCTCTTCTCAGTTTCATCAGAATCAAGATTCACAAGATTTTTGTGGACAAAAATCCTTCTCACTAGGGAGGTGTGATCTGAAGTAAATTTTTGGGATGTTAGGAGTTCCCTAAATCTCCCTAAACCATAACTAGAAGTGGGAGATTATTCAGTGATCTTTCTATTGGTAACTACAACGTGGAAAACGGACTTCGTATGCTCAACTTATGGCTAGTCAAAGTTTGGTCTCGTAGTTCAGACTCGGCAGAGTCAGCTGGTCAACATGACAATGACACATAGTGGAAGCAAGTGGAGTGCAAGCGTGGAGGAGTTAAAAATATTGGTTTTGCGAAATGTCAGTCTTTGACACTCGTCATTCTAGATGGGTGGACCCCAAGTTTCAATGGTTGAGGGCCCTTGGCTAGGTTCAACACACTCTTTTCACATAAGGGGTGCCTTTGTCCGTCGTGTCATTGATATTTCCACCATGTGGTGGGTTCTCAAGCCACCACTATTTTTATTGTGTTAGATCCAACTAACTGTCGGGTGAGCTCTTTATTTTCCTTAGTAAGCTCCTTCAGTGTGAGTTCATTACAATTGGGTGAGCTCATCTATCTATACTCAGGACAAGCTCTCATCATAACTCGGTTGAGTCATTATCTTAGCTCGGCAGTCGTATGCTACATTGAAAGTTGCATTGGAGGATGAGCTACATGGTATACACCATTTGGCCATTCCAACTCAACAAGTACCCAACAACTTATTAGCGGAGGGCATCCCACGTGTACCCTACTCAATTAGCTCTACGTGGCATTCTATACAACCCTTACAACCTAGGATTAAACCACTAGCTCAACCATGGCTCAAATCAATGTCAGCCATTCTGGATATATGCTCAGTGGAAATAACACAGTGTGGTAGTAGACGTTAAGGCCCTAGCATATGTATCATACCATACGACTCGATCATACTGCCTTATTAACCCATGTGGCATAACATAGATTTGTACATAATACTATGTGGGAACACAGTCCAACCCATTGCCCCATGTATCAACACAACCTCTACATGGAAAAATAGAGGTATATGTAGATACAGCCACAATGGAGATTAGCGAGTGGGCTCACTTAAACCACAACACCCCTTTAGACGCGTGCATCTGGGATTAATACCCACAATTCAAATTGGGTCAGCTGGGGTGATTCAAACTCCCAACCACCCCCTTTCTAAAATTAGAACTCACCATTATGGTATAAGGGGTCACTTAGCCTATATAGACACTCATTGGGATTTGTTAAAAACAACAACTTTGTAAACAGGTCAAACAGGCCTGCTAAGGTGATCAAGGTCTATTATAGGCCATATTGTAAATGTCCATTTTTGGGGCACTCATGAGTTTTTTCTGCAACTCGGTGTCAACTAGAAAAATTTCCAACACCCCCAAGACGCTACTACTAGACCTATTAATTTTCCATTTTAGATTTCCATCTAGGAGTTATGGAGGTAGGTATGATCACTATCTTTGTATAATCCATGTGCTTAAGGAGCATCCTATGGAAATCATCATTTTAGGAGCGCTTAGAGGAAGAATGAGCCTTTGGTGTGAACTAGAGAAATTCTCATAATTCTTATACACTCTTGATATTGTATTTGTTTTCCTAATTTAAGGTGTTGTGACGCCATTTTACCTTTCAGAAATCATTCGAGTGCTTGGATTCCATCTAGAGCCTTTATCAAGTGTGCATCTCTTTGAAAAAAGACATTTTGGAGATTTGATATTTGACACGTTATTTAGATTGGTTCTTCACTTTGCGTAGAGGTTGTTTACACCGTGCAATAGAGTGGTAGTTTTTAGTGGAGGATATTATTGTTCTCTATTTACCAGTTTGGATTCATTTTGAATCAATTGGCTACGTGATCATTTTATTATCTAGTTCGGAGTCCTTATGAGTCAGCTAGATATATGATCACCTTTATGTTTTGGTTCGAAGCCATTACAGATCAGCCAAGGCATTTTTCTTCCACATTTTTTAGCTCAGTTCTTCACTTTGTGTAGATGTTGTTCATTTCCATGCAACAAAGTGGTAGTTATTCGTGAAGAATACTTAGTACTTTAGGAGGATCAGTTCAAAGTCCATTGGAATCAACTGTTATATATTCTTCTAGAGGTCAGTTTGGAGTCCTTGTGGAATTAACTAGTAACAATTGGTTCATTGTTGCACATTCATAGCTTCATTGTAAATTTTATCTGTTTGTAATTGGAAGTGTAAATGAATCGGTTCAACATTTGAAATTGGAGATGTAGGCATTTTCCGAACTCCATCATCAACTTTTTTGCAATGTTTGGGTGTTTTCTTTCCCTTGCATTTCCATTTAAGTTGATATTTGTATGGATTTTATTTGAAAAGTTCCTATAGGGGTCCAAGGGTCATAAAAAAATTTGACCCTATTTTTGGATCACCTAATATCTTTATGAAGTCGAGAGAAGAAAAAAAGTATTGAAACCTTCATCTATGAGGGATCTATTAATTTTAGCGTGTCCACTCTTGACAAAGATAAAGCGGCGAGGGTCATCAATACACAATAGGAGTTCATCCGAAGTCAAGAAATCAAGGGGGAAGAAAATGCATGAAGAGCGATTGGTAGAAAGGTCGATGAAAATGGATCTCTTCACATTGTTTCATAATGGTCTCTTCTGAACATAACTCTTCACATTGTCATATAATGGTATCTTTTGAACTAAGTATTGTAGGTTGTTGCACAAAAGTGAGTGGAAAGGAAATATTCATGGGTAACGAGTGTGGTCATAATATTCTTAGGATGTTATGGTGAGGTACAAAGATTTATAAGAATAATATTTGGATAGTAAAACAATAAAGTTTTGCAAAAGGATCATATTCTTCAAGGGTAGGCTATGTAGTTGTTTGAACCTAAGAAGGGTCAGTCTGAAATTGTTTTGAAAAAGAGGGTATAGTAGAAAACTATAGAAGAGGGGTATTATATACCATTTCTATGGGATCGGTCATGGTATTTATACCACAAGGGCCGATAATGTATGAAGTAGTACGAGTTATGATATATGGGATCAACCCTATAAGGATGTCTGTACAGGGGCTAGTGGCATTCATCTGTATTGAGGTTTTGGGTATAGTGGTTGGTTTGTGAGGTGTTTTTCATGAGGAATACAAATATATTGTCCTGTAATGGCGAGTATGAGCTTAAAGAGGATATACAAGTTCAATGTAAGTGAAAATACGTGTAGAACCATCCAAAAAAACAAAAAAATTAGTAGATGAAATAGTAGAGGGACATGAGCTATCAAAAACATTGTATCTACCTTAACAACATGATATGTGTTATATTTTTTAGATTTAATGTGATCGAGAAGGAGGTCATTCTATAGTTTGATTCACGTGTTAGGTTGATGAACCACTTCATATTGATCACATTATTGGGCTTTGTCACATGCCTTGATGAACTCATCTAATCTTTCCTAGGTGATAACTTCATGATCAAATTTATCATCAAGAAGAAAGGCATGGTAAAGTATCAAAGGGCACAATATATGTCATATGAATGGCCCCAATTGGTGTGATGCTAATAAAATTTAATTTCATTATGTCTTTGAGGGAGAGGGTGAGAGGGGTCTAATGTCATGGTAAATGGGTGTGGTAGGTGTTGTCTCAACTCTTCCTTAGATATAGGTTGGTGACAATCATCATGGGAGGAAATAGAGTTTTATTGGGTAATAGATTGATCAATGTTATAGATGGTCCTATTAGAAGAAGTACCCTGAGGATGAGTATCTATGAACATATCATTAGTAGCATTCTTGTTTCTAAGACACACGAGGAATTGGGTGTTCTTAGTAGTTTGTTTATTTGGAGAAGACTTTTTAAATTCTCTCATGAGATAATATTAGCATTTGGCTTATTTTAATTCTTCATTCAACTAGGTAGGAGAAAATTCTCTAACCTTTTATTCAATTTGAGGCTCAAGTGCTCTAAAAAACAATTGGAATAGGCTCATGTTAGACATGTTATGTTCAACCCTAATGGATAAGGTATTCCAAAGTTTGATGAAGGATTCAAAATATTCATTATCCATATACTTTAATTTTATGAAGGCACTAATGTTATTTTCAAGAAGTTCATGATATTGGAAGTCACTCACTAGGGTGGTTACCAAGCTTTATGTTTTAACAGTGGAGTTGGTTGGGAGAGTGTGATACCAATCCAAGGCATATCCTCTGATGGTATTATCTAAGATCTTGGTGGAATCATAAGAGTTATTCTTGACCTAGTCCTTGTAGAGATTACCAAAATATTTTATATGAAGAGTATGTTTAGTAGAACCATCATAAATGGTGGAAGGGGAAATACCTCCAATGTTTATATCAGTGATGTAGGGAGCTAATGGTTTTTATTGGATAGCTTGAAGGGTCTTGTTGTGAATTGATGGTTGTGCAATGGTATTTCCATTAGATCCAACTAGAAGTAGATGGGGTTGGTATTTATTTGTCATACCCCAAGAGACCATTTGAGGTTGATTAGTGAGATGAGTTGGGCTGGTTTGAATTTGTAGAAACTGATTTGCAGCCATGGTATTTCGGTGACTTAGACGGCTAATAATATGTATAATGAGTTGGGTAGACTTGTTATTTGGAGAAGTATCACTATTTTTAGATGAATTAGGATTTTTTCCATCAAGGGGAGGCTCATGATGGTTAATATCAACATCCAATTTTTAATAAATCTATTTTCTAAGATAGTTACATAGCATTTTGGGAGACTCTCATAAATACTTAGGAAATTGTTACAAGAAATTTTACATAGCTGGAGTATAATTAGGTATAGAGAAATCCTCATGTTTCACTTATTCTTTAAGTTCAAAGACAAGATTTCGAATATTGGACTTGGTTTAGATGTTTCAAGTTGGGGACATGGTCCTCCGATTATTGGCTCCTATGACGAGACAATCAAAGTTATATGAAACTAGATTGGGAATGACTTGATTCTAAGAGCTATTGTGATGAGGTAGAGATGGATCAATTAGAGATGTACAAGAATATACAAATAAGTATTTCATGGTGAAGTGATAATGCTTTAGGAAAGCCTATTGGAGATTATTTTTATATGGGATCGACCATGTAGTAATATTATGCATGGATTCATGGCATCTAGGCTGATGTTTTTGAAGAAATGGATAGTTTACAAATAGTATCGACCATGTTAAAAAGTTTGCATAGGGGTTGATGGTGTCTGTAAATATTACCCTAGTGAGAACATGATTGAATGTGTAATAGGGTTGTGCACAAGGGATGATGGTGTACAAAAGTAGGATAGTGGAACGAATATGACCTAATTTAGGGTAGAGTAAGATTCACGTCAGGATCACCAAAGCGTATGATTTGTAAAAGATAAGTTCACAAATATAGGGATCCAATATAAGAAAAACCACATCGTATAAATAAAAATATGCTCAAGGAGTTCCAACATCACAAACCTATAGGATAGTAACCCTAGGATAGTTATAGGTTCCTAGGGACTACAACCAAGATAAACACAAGCATCCTACTAGGATTATGAAATAAAGAGGGAAACATCTAAGGGGTGGATAAATCCAAGGTTGTAGTCATAATAATGCAACGTAAAAAACAAAAGAAAACATACATCTACTCTAACCTATAATAATGAATGCACAAAAAAAACAAGCATGCACATAAAAATAAGAGACTAAAGAGGGTTTCAAATACTTACCTATAGCATGTGTTTGATCATTGATGCATAATCCTTCCTAGAGAAAACAAAACCAAGAGATAATTTCCATGGGTGGAGAAATGGAAATATCAACAAGAATATCTCCAATCCCAACTCACTATGGTGACCCAAGTGCAAAAGAGGCAAGCTACAAGACTCTAAAGCCAGTTAAGAAGTGTGAAATAGTGTGAATAAGAGAAAATAATGCACAAATGTATGTGAACAAGTGATTGTAAATTAGTTGATGTGGTGAAACTAAAAAGGAAACAAAGGGTATATATGTGATGGTTTCATCCATGGTAAAACCAAAACAAGTGCCATCACTCATGGGTGACGGCATCGACCTTCAGGGAAACCATAAGGTAAAAGGTTGAAAAAATGAGGAATGGAGGCCAAAATATGAATAGGGATAAATGATGAAGTTATAAAATGATCAAAAGCAGGTATATTAGGATATCGCAAGAGGAAATAATTAGACATAATATGACACTTAGGAATAATGAGTACAATGTGTGAACAAGGGGACGAAATAAGGCAAGTATAGAGTGAATAAGGCTAAGAGTATAATATCTCAAATGTTATGGTCTAGTACACATGACCAAGTCCTATCATACCTCAATCTCGGAAGGCCCCTTAAGGAACCTTCTCAAGAAGAGAATGCATCAACAACTCCTACATTAAATAAATGGTTAGCATGTGTAAAAAATATGGTTTATATAAAAACATTGGTTTATGGTAGAGAAATCAGTCATTTCAACCCTTGCTAGTATTGTTTGCCCTTTATTAGTTTAGGAGACAACCTAAAAGTGGAGAATGTTGGCCATAATTCTAAGGGTATGTTCTGTATATATCATGAAAGTTTTTGATGAGCTATAACTAGGCGATAAGTTTTACCTAGTGGCTATGGAGTGTTGAATTGAGAGAGATTCCTATAGGAATAAGTCAATTAATTGCACAAATGGGAATGAGCTAAAAAAATGTCAAACAATTATTTCTAAATTTAATTAGTCCACATTTAGGGTGCTATAATTTTCTCCTTTTTAATCTAGTAATTTAATTTTTTTGGATAAAATAAGAATTATAAATGCAAACCTCCCAATAGGATATGTGTGTTTCCTTATTAGTATTTATGCACATGAAAAAGCATGTATTGATTCTCAATCAAGATGCTTATAAAAAATTGTAAAAATAAATAAACTAAAATAAAAACATGAAACATGTAAGCCTATATACCCCCAATGTCAAATGCAAGGGATGTAAATGTCAAAATGTTTTTTTTTGGGATTTTAAGCTTTCTATAAGCCACTATAGAAATTGAGCATGCTATGAGAGCCAACTTATGTGCAATTGATCCTAGCATGGAGCCAACCTATGTGTATTTGAGCATGCCAATAGGCCAATTTGTTTGTGATGTGAATATAAGCCATAATGTTATATATATATATATGTCATAGTTACACATGTTTGAATTTTTACAATATGGTTAGAATAACCATATGATTTCCATTATATGGCATATGATAAATCACTCCATCTATGATTTGAATGAATTTGTTAGAATAATCCAGCCATATGCGCCCTTTTAGGATGAGGGATGATGAAAAGGCTCATTTAGATTAATTTAGAGAAAGTGTTAGTTGTATAAAGTTTATAAACAACAACATGAATGATATAAGTTGTATCTATTGTATCAACTAATCTGGTTATAAGTAGTGATCATAATATGTAAAAATTTAAAGCATAACTAGTATGTATCATAAAAAGAGTGAAACATATTATGATAATGTTTTTGTAATTTAGAAAGATAACATAACGACTAATTGATCCATAATGACCTATGGCATGACATAACATGACATGATATGAAAAACCCATCATAAAGAGACATAACTGACAAGACTTGACCAAATGGAATATTGTTAGTAGTGTTAATTGTTAGATCATGTGTGTAAAAACAAGCATATATTCAACCATGCTCTTAAGGAAAGTACATAAAAAGAAGTGAAATAAAATAACTATTACGTAATGATATTATTGTAATAGTTCAACAAACAATGGGCCTAGAGTCAAGGTACGAGCTATTAATCAAACATTAATTAAATATTACAAATTTTATCAACTATAGCAAATTAAACTATAATATAAAACATAAAAATTAAATATAACATCAACACCAAGATTTAATGTGGAAAACCCCGAAGGGTAAAAAATCACGGTAGAAATAGATTTCCAATTAGTGAGAAAATTTTTACAATCCAATAACTTCTTCTCCCACTTCTCTCCTTTTTACATTTTCCAAAAAAATTTGCATGAATTCATATTCACCTTATTTTTTTATGGGTGTGTCTCCTCGTAAAGCACCCCATCGCATTTATAAATTTATTTAAAAATTAAATTAAACCTATAACCTAAATTTTATATTAAATAAATTAAAATATTATATATTTTTTATTTATTTAATTATAAACTATAGTTTATAGCATATATAACACTTAATATTAATGTTCTAACACTCCCCCTTAATACTAAGTGGGGTTTTTTATGCCAACATTACATGTTTATACAACATAATTTACAATCCTTAAACCATAGTGAGGGTTTAGGCTAGCATATCACATTTGAAGGATTTATACACTTTCATCATGTTAAATTAACCTTTTGGTAAAAAAGGATTTGGATTCCATAAATCAGAAGTGATGATTTAAGCTAAGCATGATTTTTGAGACTACATCTCACCGTTTCTCGTGGAAAATTTATACCAACATCTCTAGGATCCTTGTATGTAAATTAAGTACATCCTTTACATCATGATGTTACATTACTAGACTACACAATAAACTTAGAGTGATAAGTTTACTAAAAAAAATATCTTTTATAATGCTTTAAATTGGAGCAGAAGTATAGATGTTAAGAAGAAAACATATGGTCGAACGTTAAGAGGTGACATTGTCATACACACCGCCCTGTAATGGAAAATATGAAATGCCAAGCATTACATAAAACTTTTACATATTTACAACACATAATGAATTCATAAATATATCTACAACTTGATTTTCATTTGGGCAGTATTAGAGATCTATATCACCGTAGAGTACCTTCTCTTGGATGAATTACATATGTATCTCTATAGGCTTCATTATTTTATGTTGAACTAGATTATTAGCAAGAGAAATACAACTCTAACTATCACATAGAAGAGGATTACCTCCTTTAACTTCCATGCGAATCTGTTCCAAAACCTGCTTTAGCCACATTGGTTCTTTTGTTGCTTCCATCACACTTCTATATTTTGCCTCAGTAGAAGACATGGAGACTATCGTCTACTTTGTACTTCTCTAAGTAATGACACATGTACCAAACTTGAATACATATCTAGTTGGAGATTTTCTATCTATCACATCACCAGTATGGTCAGAATCACAATATCAATATAAACATGCATTATCAGAAGAAGTGTAATGTTAACCAAAATTAATTATTCCTTTGATATATCTCAATATTCTTTTTACTAACTTACAATGATCCTAATATTTTTCCTGCATGAATTTGGATGCAATATCTACTATATATGAAATGTCAGGTCTAGTAATTGTTAGATAAATTAAACTACATATAAGCTTCATGTAAAGAGTGGAATTAGTTTTTTCACGTGCAGGTTTAGAATCAAGTTTACAACCAACTTCAATAGGAATAAGAACTAGTTTACAATCTACCATATTAAATCTTATAAGAAATTTAGTAGCATATTACCACTGAGATACACCAAAAGACTTTTTTTCTTTAAAAAAATTCATTCCTAAAAAATGATGTAATAATCCTAAATCAATCATTTCAATGTATTGTTTCAATTTAGCTTTAATTTTGAAAAATAAACTATTAGAATTGCCTATAATAAGAAAATCATCAACATATAATACAATAATAATAATCTAATTATTTTTAATTTTAACAAAAATATCATTATCAAATGAACAGTTAGTGAAACCAACATCTTTAAAAAACTTTTTATTTTTACATACCAAGCTCTAAAAGCTTGTTTTAAGCCATATAGAGATTTTTTCAGTTTACACACTTAAATTTCTTTTCCAGGTTCCTCAAAAGCTTTAGGTCTGGTCATCTAGATTTCTTATTTTAAATCACCATTTAGGAATGCATTCTTAACATCCATTTTGTGGATTTCCAAACCATATTGAGCAACTAAGGAAATAATAATCCTAAATGTGCTCATTTTTTGTTAGAGTGCAAAGGTTTCTACGTATTCGATACAAGATTTTGAATAAACTTGTGTTGGAAAAAAAAATTGTGTCGTAAATTATATATTTTTCAATAAAACTCTGGGCCTAAGCCCCTCCTTCTCATGTATGGGGAGGCTCCCATTATTGAATGTAAACTAACCTAAAGTTGTGGGTAGTCGTTAGGTCAGTGATCACACATGAATACTCCACTAAACCTGTGGAAAATACTTTTGCAAGGTAGAAGGGAGGAATTTATAGCAAAGAAAGGTAAAGGGGAGTTGGGGAAATAAGGAGAGAGAGGGTTATTGTTGTGAGTAGGCTTACAAAATTCACATACGGTAACTAGATTAGGTCCACATAAAATTATAAGAACACATCAATGTAAACAACAATAAGACCAGCAAATCATAGACATGGAATTCCATTGACTCATTTATCAAATGGGAAAACACATTTCTTGGTTTTACAATATTATCATGTATGCAAATTTGGAAAGTAGAGAGAGATAGTAGAGGAACATAATTAAAGGAATAGAAGAATTGTAACTTTTATTACTTGATGTAGTAGTGGTAATCTCAACAACATACATTCAATTAACAATTGCCAACCCTTTGAAATAGATAATTCATTCCAATTTATAGCATACAAAAATGTTTCTTCATCTACCCCCACATGACTTTTCTCCTATCCCCATCACTTGTGACCTTTCATATTCGTAGGTGGTGAGTCTTTTTCTTATTGATGAAAAAGGACTCTTGCAATGTTGAATTGAGGGTCACTTCAGTGAATAAGATGAAGTAACAAAAAGTACATTCTTAATGGAAAATTAGAATATGGAGAGAGAAGGAGAGATAGTGCGAAAGATAAAAGGTTTGACTTATCTGATGAAGATGAAGCTTTGTTGATAGACCTTTGATGAAATGTTTCATAAACAAGAATCTTGACCTCTAATCACTTGTTGAACTGAAACATTAAGATGACATATGATTCCTCATGTTATGGGATGAAAGAATACTCCAAATTGTTAAATAAGTGTTTAGAAACACCGTTGTGAGGCATTACAAAGTGAACTTGGGATGACCACTAACACCACCCATGATGATCCTCTTTTGTCATGCTTCTTTTGACTACTTCCTTTATCACATGAATTATGATGTTTCAACACCCCCACAGGCTTCATATTGTTCTTAATTTCTCCAATTTCCTAAGTGACCATCTGTGGAATCATAACACCATGGTTGTAAAATACTCTTATGATGATATGTAGAAACAGTTCAAGAAATTGAATTAATGTTAAAGAAAATTGCTATGATATCTACACTTTGATGGAAACATGATGGTTTTTATAGCAGGAGTTAGGGCATAAGGATCACTTTCTTGCTTCTTAGTCTTTCAAAATTTACCCCAATGATCAAAAAATACTACTCCATGATGCTCTAACTTTTCTATGCTTTTCCTTTTCTTACTAAGAAGATTCTTCATCATGCGAGTGAAAGGATTAACCCTGAGTGAAATTCTCTTCATGTGGCCACCTATTGGAATGGAATGAGGTGATGGAGATGTCATTCCTTCTTGAGGCATGATCACACTACAACTTTTTAGGTGAGTGTTTAAGAATGCTACCAAGTGGATGGAAATAAATTAAATGGAGATTATTACCAATTCTTGTACATATGATGCTCAAATGAAGATCGTTACCTTTTTACCTTTCCTGGCTCCATAATCTTCTTTAAATGGAATCATCCTTAGAATGCTCATGCACTTTATTTCTCATATGCCTCTTATGAGAAGGTTTCACCACTAAGAAAGTTACATTTGGATGCCAATGAAGAGCAGTGGCTGTGATGGATCCATCTTACATGGCTCAAGTTACTTTATGGGATTCACGATAATTTTCACTTTCTTATGAAACTTCCTAGGATAAATAACCTCTATGTGCCCTCTTTCCTCATATTTCTTTTTGAATATTATTATTAAATGACCCTTAATGACACTGAAGTGAGATTTGATTGTAATGTTTCTTCCTTTAAGGAGTGACCACATTACAAAGGGTTTGACTGGGTGTTTAAGAGCACTATTGTGAATGAATTCAAATGAGATTGAGATGATTTCTCATTCTTGCATTCATGACCAGTGTCCCACATGAAGATCACATATTTACCCCTCCCAAATCCAAATTAGTTGAATGAAATTAAACTTGGGATACTTACATACCTTCATGCTCATATGTTCTCGATGGGAAATTATGATTCCTTGATTCTTCACACATGATGATTTTGAGTGCCCTGATAACTCGATTAGTTCACTTCACTTGCTTCTCAAACAAATGACCCTCAACTTGCTCCATGAGTTTCTCATCTCATTTTTTATCATGATGGCATCCTTTTCAACTTCGCAACTCACTCCTTTGACCAATATGCCATTTGAGTGAAAATATGCCTACAACATTTGAACACCCTTTTGATCAATTTTTTCCTCATATGAATAGAACTCAAAGATGAATCACATGTTTCAGACCTCCACATTGTACTGAGATCATCACCAAGAACTGATTAAGTTTTTAGAAACATTCTTGGGAATTATGTTTTGTTTGAGAGTATGATATGATTTCCAACATCACTCATGGTGGTCTTTTCTCATCATTTCACCTTCTTGCATCAAGTGGCGCTTTGCAAGGATCACTTCAGAAATGATGCTTTGAGAGTTTACAGAGGGTTTATTTTATTTTTTGGGCCACAAAAAAACTTATTGACCTTGAGATGATGGAAAAAAGAAAAAATATAAGCAAAACTGGAGCTGCCACAACTTTATGGGATCAATTCCAAGACTTACTATTTTTTGCAGGTCCTATCCAAGGAACTTTGGATGATATTAATTCACCTCATTTGACCACTTGATATTTTTAGGCATGCCTTACCATGACCACATGTTATTTTTAGTAAGTGCACTGTAGGAGTCGGATTGCAACAAAAATAGTCTTGAAATTATGGGTTTTATTCCAAAATTCCCTGCTCCAAATTTCATATGCTTCCTTCACCTGAATGAATTGGATAATTATTTTTTCATAGGAGGGTGAAGAATGATAATAAAAAATGAGTACTCCATATCTTGAAATAGCAGTAACCCCATTGAGAAAGAAATGTCTCAGATGAAACTAGATTTTTTGAAGATCCTCCCCTCCAAGTTTCCAAGTTTTTCGCCTACCGAATCTTCGTGAAAGTGAAAAAATATTCAAGGATGGTAGAATTTTGAGAGGAAAAACATTACTAAATATCCCTAAAAATAAGATACTTCATTATTCAAAAATTGGCTTGCATGAAAGAAGATTTTTTATTATCATTTGTTCCAATTTTTCAGGTGATTTCGCATGTCGGATCGTTGGGAAATGGAGAAGGATATCAATTTCACCTCATTATTGTGGAATGAAAACCATTAATTCAGGTTGGAATTTTTTACATCAAAAAAAATGGAGAAATTTAAACCGTGTGTGAAGAAAATAGCCAAAATAGTTAAAACTATGTTTAAAGACACTTTGTATCACCTCGTTAACCATAGTTAAAATTTGGGTTGGAGCGGGGTCTATGTGAGGTTAAGATCTAGTTAAAAATGGAAAATGGGGACATTAGTAAAATGGGGACTCCAATGTGCATCTTTGAGAAGTATGGAGATAAGTGGCAGCACAGGAGCAAGTGTGAGTGAGATGGAGGGGTTGGGAAAATAACATGTGGAGCTGGGAGAAGTCACATGGAAGTCTGGGGGATTGAGCATGGGCATGGGTACATTTTATTTTCCCTTATTTCCCCTAAGAAAATTTTGAAAATGGGGACACAAAAATTTTCCCATAGGCAGGAGTGGAAGCAAGAAGGATTGAGTGAATGAGCACAAGGGGTTGTAAAACAAGCCAGTGGAGCACATGTAGGTCATGTGAGTGTTTGGGGGATTAGAATGAGAATGGGGTGCACTTTCTTATCCCTTATGTACCCTTGGGGACATGGGGGATACAAGGGAAAAAAATTTATCCCCATGTGAGGGAGTTTGGATGCATCTTTGTGTCCCTCATGTTCCCTTTGTCCCATGGGACAAACGGGACACATGAGACACCTGGGACACCAGGTGCTCAAAAGTGCGCCTATGGGAGGAGTATGAGGGTGATATTTTGTTTCCATCATGTCCCCAATGTCCCAAAGTGTAAAATATGGATAATATGATGTCAAAAGTGAGCCTTACCATAGCTACAAAGCTTGATTTTGCATTGGCTGGCCAAAATAGCCTAAAGACCAACTTTTTTCACCCAGGAAGCTTAAGATAATGTTTTGGGGTAAATTATATATGAATTTGACTCAAAAAAACATTATAAAACCAATTGAATATGTTTAATACCTTGAATATTCCTAAAACTCAAAAAATGTCCCCTTTTGTTTGGAACTACAAGGGCTAGCTGCATTGTTTAGACTGTCTCAAGACATCTTCATACCTTAGACAAAAATAAATGTTTCCAACATGTATATAAATATCATAAATTTAAAATTCCTATTTAATTTCCTCATAAATAATTATGGATATCCTAAAATCAGTTGGAAAAGTTAAGGTTCACCATTGGATTACGCATTCCTTGCACCTAAAAACACACTGTTAAACAAATTATCCCTGAATGATAAAAAAAAATTCTAAATATTCTTAAATTATTTCCAAAATTTTCAAGGCTCTCCAATACCACCTCCTAATTACTAATACCTTTTTAAAACCCTCCTAGAGGATGCATACAAGCCTCCAAAATGGTCAAAAAATTTGCCTTTCTAGGCTTCCTGGAGAACTAGTCTTTGAATGTACTTCACTTAATGGAATAATGGACCTTTTTACACCTTTTTTAAAACTTATACATGTTCACCCAATACGTTAGAACTACCTTTAAGGACAAGGTTACCATGACACATGAGGGAAGTTAGCCAGGAGAGGGATTCATGGAGATTTGAAGTAAGATTTCACATTGTGGCTTGGTTGTCATGGTTTAAGTTTTGGATTTTTGGGATAGTAATTTCACATGAAAACAACTGGATCTAACTCGAGGACAATGTAATTCAAGGGGAAATAGATAACCATAAATTTATCATGGGTGAACAGACTAATACCTTTTCAAGTTGGACCATACAGTTAGTTCTTTTACTACTAGTATGTAAACAACGAGCATGCACGAGGGAAAACCAAACAAACACACCGAACTAAATGGAAACGCACCAAAACTAGAAAGGAAAGACACAACGGAAAGGGAAATTATAGTACATTAGAGGTAAATTTATTGAGGTGGAAGAAGAATGTACACACACCTAGACAATGGTTTAAGAGAAGTACGTACCATCATGGAATAATGGGTTGAATTCACACAATTCAAAGCTTGAAGATAGTCATATGATCATTGCATACTCTCGTGATGGATCTGGATGGTTTTAAAAGAAAAAGAGAGACCAAGTTTCCATCCTTGTATTGATATTGCATAGAAAACATTTTTTCATCTAATTACCACTTTTTAACTTGCTTAGAACCCTTGCCTTCAGTAGTCTCCACCTCATGCTTCATGACCATAAGGAGTCATTCTCTCAAGTTCTGAAAACAAAATATTTGATTTTATCATGAAAGCATTCATCATACATGAGTGAATTTTGTGGCACCGAATCATTCCTAATATGAATAGGGCATTTGGAGGTGGTGAAAACAAGTTGACTTTGACTTCATTCAGAAGACTTATGCACATTCTTATTCATTTGTTCAAAATTATTTCTTTATGTGCTTATCAACTCATCGCTGACCTTGATATCCCTTTCTACGGTGGAGGTACTATCTTTATGTATGAAGACATTCACAGGAGACTTAATAATTTCATTTCCTTTCCATTCACAGTATTCTTCACAAAACAAGAAAGGGGAAGACTCGCCTTCACATTCATATTCATTCGTCAAGGCTTCAAAGAGAACATTAAGCTCATCCACTTGTTCTATATCGTTATTGAACATTGGTGAATCAAAAGGAGAATAACAATTGAACTCATACATATCTTGCATTATCATGGCATATGTCAAAATTTCAATACTCGCTTGAGGGTCTTCATTCTCTTCTAAAATCTTCAAAACATCTTATTTGGATTCCTTCTTCAAAGCTACCACATACCCATTTTCACATTATTTTAAAGAATCTTCAAATTGGGTCTCAGGGAGATGATTAGAAATTTGATATTCATATGGCCAAGACTCATTTGAATAATCTTCCTCCTCGTGATCCATGTTTCTTATCATCTGGGGGTTACCTTCTTAAATGTTTTGCAATACCTTGTCTTCGTCATTTTCAAATGGAGAGAAAAGATCCATGTTGCATAGGAAGGGTACACCTTTCAATTCAAGATTCATCAAATCATCATCATGATAGGAGGAAGAATATAATGTTGGGTCTGCAACATGAGAATATTCATTTAATCTGTCCTGAATGTCTCCTAGGGAGTCTTCTTCTTTGCAGGGAAAATGGAAGACTCCATACTTATTGTGGTGATCAGCATTACATTCCTTTTGTGATGATAGGGAAATCAACTCCTCAGAGAGGCCATGCTCTATTTGTTCACCCACAATTATTTCAAGAAGGAAATTAGACTCTTCCATTTTCTCCATTTCATCATTTATCATTTGTGTATTATATGAAGAGGAAAATTTGGAAAGAAACCCATCAATGATTACCTCGAATGCATCCTATTGAAGATCCTGTGATGGGGAAAGAGGGTCTGTTTCTTAAACAGCCTCATGGTCAGTGGAATTCTCAACAAGCATTACATCATCCATCAAGATGTAATAATTCTTATCCATGGTGCATATTGTTCCTTCAACGGATAGTGCCTTGAGCCAAAATTAATATATGAATGGAATTTCAACTTTCATGTTTTCTTCGTTATCCTCCAAGGTGTTGATTTGACTTCTATTGGAAGGCTTAAGAACAAGGCAATCATGAGAAACAAACACATAGGAGTCTTTTAGGAACAAACACTTTATAATAAAGAGATTCATTAGGATCTTCTTCCAAAAGGTGAACCTCTTCTTATTCACTATTACGGAGTTCTTCAAGATGCTCATACCTTTTTTACGTAGCCTTAACATAATTGAGAATCTCCAAATTAGTTTGGGGATCAGAATTTTTAACACTAACAATTCTTGGCACAAAATATATTTTCAAGGTTATCATTTCTTCATCTTCATAAGCAATAAAATCATCCATAGGAAGAGAGACAAAATAAAAAACTTTTAATTTCTCATTCAGCTGCATCAAGTTAAAAACATTAACTTCAGTAGATTTTTCACCATCATGATTTTCATACAACATTTCATATAAATTTTTCATGTTTCTCATCAAGCTCTTGGAGTCTCGATCATCAATCGGTATAATTCCCATTTTCTTTCCTCTATTAACAGTCTCTTGAATTGAATCCACAAATATTTGATGGAAGGATCTTCAGATGCAGCAATTTTTTCTATTTTAGACATTCTTTTCATAACTATTGTAGAAATGTTACTAACCTTCTTTCCTTTTTCCGGTTGCATTGGATTTTTGTTTGAAGCAAGAGACCTCTTCACTGTGCCAAAATCCTTACCTTTGCAAGAACTAGTCTAGAATGATGGTTGATAAAAAAAAATTAGATCTTGGTGGTCATCTTCTTCTTCATTATTGTTTCCACTTATTGGTGTTGAACACTAATCTCGAAACTTCATCATTGTGATGTGGGAAATGAATGTGACATGCATTTGTTCCTTGATAGAGTCACCTTCAAAATCTAATTTTTACTTTGATATGTGATTTTTTTTTTGAATATATATATATTTGTATTTTCTAGAGATCTTTAAGGGTGCACGAGGGATAATCTCTCCCTAGCGGAGTTTCCAAAAATTGTCAGCGAACTAATTTTTCATGTTGCAAATTATTGATTTTTCACCAATGCTTCGAGGTTAAGCCCCTTCTTCTTGTGTATGAGGAGGCTCCCATTATTGAATGCAAACTAACCTAAAGTTGTGGTTTGTCATTAGGTTGAGGATCACATAGGAATACTCCACTAAACCTGCGGAAAAATTTTGTACAAGGTATAAGAGAGGAATTTGCAGTGGAGAGAGGTAAAGGGGATTTGGGGAAATAAGGAGAGGGATAGGGTTAATGTTGTGAGTAGGTTTACAAAAATTGCATACAATAACTAGATTAGGTCCACATTCAATTAGAAGAACACAATAATGCAAATAATGATAATACCAATGAATCATAGACACATAATTCCATTGACTCATTTATCAAAGGTGCAAACAACTTTCTTGGTTTTACAATATTATCATGTATGTAAATTTGAAAAGTAGAGAGAGAGAGAGTGGAGGAACATAAGCAATAGGAGTAAAAGAATTAAAACTTTTATTGCTTGATGTAGTAGTGGTAATATCAACAACATACATTCAATCAACAATTGCTAACCCTTTGGAATGGAGAAGTCATTCCAATTTATAGCATACAAAAATGTCTCTTCATCTACCCCCCACATGACTTTTCACCTATCCCCATCACTTGTGACCTTTCATATTCCTAGGAGGTGATTCTTTTTTAATTCATGAAAAAGGTACTCTTACAATGTTTAATTGAGGATCACTTAAGTGAATAGGATGAAGTAACCAAAAGTACATTCTTAATGGAAAATTATAATATGGAGAGAGAAGAATGAAAGAGAGAGTGAGAGAAAGAAGGGTTGAAGATGAAGCTTTAATGATATACCTTTAAGGAAATGCTTCATGAATGAGAATCTTGACCTTTGATCATCTGTTGAAGTAAAACATTGAGATTACATATGCTTCCTCTTGTTGTGAGATTCAAGAATACTCTAAAGTGTTGAATACGTGTTTAGAAACATTGTTATGAGGCATTGTAAAGTGAACTTGGGATGACCACTGACACCACCCATGATGATCCTCTTTTATCATGCTTCTTATGAATACTGCCTTGATGACCTAAATTTTGATGTTTCAACACCCTCATAGGTTTATAATGTTCTCAATATCTCTTATTTCCTGACTGACCATATGTGGAATCAAAACACCGTGGTTGTAAATTACTCTTCTGCTGAGATGTAGAAACCATCCAATACATTGAATTAGTGTTGAAGAACATTGTTATGATACTTGCACTATGATGGAAACACAATGGTTTCTATAGCAGAGGTTAGGGTATAAGGATCATGTCCTTGCTTCTTAGACTTTCACAATTTACCCCAATGATCACAAAAGACAACTCCATGATACTCAAACTTTTTAATGTTTGTCCTTCTTTTATTGAGATGAGTGAAATTATCGGCATGTGGCCACTTGTTGGAATGGAATGAGATGATGGAGATGTCATTACTTCTTGAGGCATGATCAAAATACAAGGTTTTAGGTGAGTATTTAATAATGCTACCAAGTGGATGGAAACAAATGAAATGGAGATGATTTCCCAATTCTCTACATATGATGCTCAAAAGAAGATCATCACCTTCTTACCTTTCCTAGCTCCAGAATCTTCTTTGAATGGATTCATCCTTACAATGCACATGCACTTTCTTTCTTAGATGCCTCTTATGAGAAGGTTTCACCACCGATAAAGACACATTTGGATTCCCATGAAGAGCAAGTGGGTTTTGATGGATCTATCTTACATGGATCAAGATACTTGATGGGATTCACGATGAATCTCAACTTCCTAGTATAGAGAACATCTGTGCGCCCTATTTCCTCATCTTTATTGTCAAAAATTCTTGTTTAATGGCCCTTGATGGCACTGAAGTGAGATTTGATTAAAAAAAAAATTCTTTGAGGAGTGACCACATTACCAAGTGTTTTATTGAATGATTAAGAACACTATTTTGAATGACCTCAAATGATATTGGGAGTATTTATCATTCTTGCATTCATGGTGTCCCACATAAAGAGTGCCTATTTACTCCTCCCAAATATATAATACTTTGAATGAAATCAGACTTGGGATATGTATATACCTTCGTGCTCAGATGTCCTCGATGAGAAAATATGATTCCTTGATTCTTCGCACATGATGATTTTGAGTGCCTTGATAGCTCAATTAGCTCACTTCACTTGCTTCTCGAAGAAACAAACCTCATCTTGCTCCATGAGTTTCTCATCTCATTTTTTATCATGATGACACCCTTTTCCACTTCACAACTCACTCATTTGACAAAGGTTCCATTTGATTGAAAATGTGCCTACAACATTTGAACACCCTTTTGATCAATTTTCTCCTCGTAGGAATAGAACTCGAAGATGAAACCCAGGTTTTTGACCTCTAGATTGTACTGAAATCATCACCAAGCACTGATTAAGTGTTTAGAAACACTCTATGGAAGTATGATTTGTTTAAGTAGCATGAGATGATTACCAGCATCACTCATGGTGGTATTTTCTCACTCGTTCCAACTTCTTGCATCAAGTGGTACTTTGCAAGGATCACTTCATAAATGATGCTTTGAGAGTTTGTAGATGGTTTATTTTCTTGTTTGGGACACAAAAAAACGTATTCACCTTACGAAGATGGAAAAAAGAAACAATTTAAGTAGAATGGGAGTTGCCACAACTTTATGGGCTCAATTCCTAGACTTGCTATTTTTAGTAGGTCCTATCCAGGACAGCTATTTTTAGCAATTTTGCACTATTTCAACTTCCAGATGTTTCTTGCTTGACCAAGGGACCGCAAATGATAGGAATTCACCTCATTTGACCACTTTCTATTTTTATACATGCCTTACTATGAACACATGTTATTTTTAGTAATACGCTCCTTGGGGGAACTCACTATCATCGAGGATACAATGAGACCTTGTTACGGTGTCTAAATTTGGAAAAGTATATCTAAGCTACCAAAGAGGTGCATGTAGTTTTTTTTCTTACTCAAACCCCTATACATGTTGGCACATCACTCAGACAGATCTAAGTGCTCACCCGAAGTGTGCATAGGTATCAAGTCCCTCATTTAATACCATCTTTGTTAAGGTGTTAGCATGATCACACAAGTATTCCATACATGTAACAAACAATTAAAGGTAAAGTATAGCATGAGCTTATCACAACCATAATGCATAATGAATCAAACAAGGATAAAAATCAGATTTTCCATACAATAACCACTAATAAATATGTCAACAATCAATATCCATCTACAAAGCTCCATTGTAAATTAATCCATAGAAAAACCAATAGCTGAATACATCATAATAGTCTACATCACTAAGTCAAGCACAAAAATACACCAACAACATAACTTTTTGTTACATCCAGTAATATATGTAGTGGAGACTTTCCCTTCACTACTCATACACTCTTAAAAATAGGGAGCATGCTAACAATAGTCATGCATCAGTACAAAAGTAACTACAGAAGGATGCAAGCTTCGCCTAATAATAGATTACCTATAAATAACTCTAGTTCTAATCCTATTATTAGCTCAAAATTCGCATGACTCTTCATCTCCTTCTTGTTCCAAAAATAGCATGGTGTGTCTTCCAAGTCTTCTATAAAAACGTGTTCAGCACTCAATTCATCCTTAACCTATCCCTTCTTACTGAGTCCCTTCTTGGCCCTAGCAGGGATGTCACTAAGCACCCCATCCATATCATCTAATGTCAAGTCTTATCCCTGGTTCTTTAACACTCTGAGAATATTAACAAGTGATGAGAGCATGCCTTCCATTACATCCATTCTTCTTGCTATATTTTGAGGTGACTTAAGTGAAATAAGGTTGCGTGATGCTCCCCTAAGGTACTTTATGATTTTTTTTGTCGATGAATTAAGTGATGGGTGAATATATGGTACTTTATTTTCTATTTCTTTGTTGGGGGTAACTTAAGTGTACTTTTGGCATAGTGGTGATAAAGTAACTTAAGTTATTTTATTATTATGTGGATTTTCCCTAAGGAGGTCAGTTAGGGTTGTTTTGGGCCCTTTGTTGTAAAAGAAAATTATAAAAGGAAGCACTTGGGGGAGAAAAGGGCATTCATTCATTCATACACTCACTCTTTTATGATATTGAAGCCATTGTTCATTGCATACTTTTTTTCTTGTGGAGTAAGATCCCACAGGAACCCTAGTTTTGGTGGTGACAGATCCACTCCTAACTAGCAGAGCACTCTTCGGTCGTGAAAGATCCTCCCTAGTTTGTTATTTTTGGAGCTTTATTAAAAAATTTGGATCAGATATGGAGAGTAATCAAAAATTTAAATTCAGAGAAAGAGGACAAACATTCTTCATCAAGGGTTTCAGTTCAGATTCAGAACGACTATTTTCTAAGGTTTTATCTACTCAGTTCCAGATTTGAGGAGCAGTTTTGGAGGGACTTCTGTGGTTTGATTCTAGAGATTTGGGAGCTGGAGATTGTTATCTTCATGAAGATGCCCTAGAATTTATTTCCATCAATTTTCCATTTTTTTTGTAAATTACGGTCATATGTATTTCTCTCATTTTCTGCCCTAAAATAAATAAATCAAATCAAATCTGAGAGATAAAATTTATTTCTTTCTTGTTTATTATTCAATATATTTTTCTGAGTTGTTTGAAGCTTTTGAGTAGTGCTGGAAGTGATTAGTTTACAAAATAAAAAAATCTTTAAAATTGCATGTTGCTGTCATAAAATTTAGAAAAATCATAATTTAGTTCGTTGTTATTTTATACATATTTTGTGAATTTCAAGTGATATCCCACAAGGGATATTTCAGTGGTATCAAAGCGGTTGTTTCCTCTAACTTGTTTGGGTTAAAATGGATAGTTATAAGATGGAAGAACGGTTGCTACAGCAGTTGATTGGGACAAGTATAGAGCTACATGATCTTCTACCTCCCCCTGATTTGAGGAGGGCATTAACCCATGTTCTAGACCAATTAGTTGGTTTGTTGGTTCAAGTAAATTCGTCACCATCACAAAGCATATTATTTACATTGGACAAACTCGAGATATGTTACTCTTCCTAGCTTTGTTAATACATCAGAGTAGGAGAGTTAGATTGAGCGTGACAACATGCGTCATAGAGATATTATGGGTTACGATACCAGATATACCAGATGATGAGGACCTGATAAGATGACTACTTCAGTCATTGGTTGAGTCTTTTGGTTGGCTGATGCAGAAAAATGTTCAATCATTTGGGTTAAGTGTCTGAATATTAGAGATACTGGCTGGAGTTAGACTCTATTGGATGATGTGGGACCATGAGTGTTGGACCTTGTTAGAGTGTGTTCCATCTTTTCCATTTAGTGGTCAAAAAGATGCATTCCAGGGAGGTGTTGAGTCACATTCATGAGATTGTTACATTTACACGATATGAGGATGTCTCAGGGATAGTGACCCATGAGTTGTGTGTAGAGATTTTGGAGTTATGCACGCAGGACGAGCCACAAGATTAGACAGGTGACGTGGTTGAGACCTTGCACGAGGAGAGACCAGTTACTGAGTGTTGTGATATGGTGTCACGGTGTGAAGCTAGATAGTCATGAGATGACTATAGATGTGATCAAATAACATGTAATTTAGGAGGGGCATATTGTGGAGGATGGTACGATGACATTGAGGAGTGCACCATGCTTGCCATAGGACATTGTGTTGGCACCTATTATGCCAATACTAGAACATACATCATCAGACATGGTATGTTATTTCCATGAGTTGGTTGGACCTTATTCTATAAATGTTTGGTTGAGGTGGATACCCTACTATGATTATAGAGGATATGTTTTCTAGTTGGTTCTTGGGAACCGTGATGATGGTTTAGGAGCCTCAGATCATAGGTGCTTAGAGAGAGGCAAGGTACAATGTGTTGATTTAGATCCTAGTGTGGAGACTTTCCGATGTCTTCATCCTTTTATGATGACTTTTTCGAATAGGAGAGTCATACTTGTTGGCTATAAGACTTATTCTGGGGGTTGGATATTCCTGGTTGAGTCTTTTTAGCACATTTCAGGTATATTGGGACATGTATGAGGTGGGTGACAGCATTAGCCAAATTGTAGGAGAATCCACATTAGTGGTAAGGACCTTGTTGGTTGGTCCATTATTATTTGGAGAGATCCTAAGGAGTTGGTTTCTTTAGCATTGCATTGGGATATTGAGTTCCATGTATTGGAGTTTGTTTTCCACTGATTGGGATTCATCTTTATGTCATCACCATTGGCCTAGTATTGTTCAGGAACACTTCGGGGGGTTTCACTATTGTTGGCTAATGTGGAGTTCGATGGTCTGTACCATGGAGTTAGAGCTCATGGTGGTTAGATAGGATACGAGGATCAGTTTTCTTCCTTTCCCCGTGAGATTTGGGAGTATCCTTGGGAGCACACTTTCTCAGTCCACTTTTTCGGGTGAGACAAGTGGGATATTTAATGACTCCTATTCTGATGGATTGTTTTCTATAGACACAGAGCACACCATGATGACTTATGTGGAGAGTGATTTGGATGATGTTGAATCAGGGAGTGAGTTGGGTATGATGCATACTTTTACTCTAGATGACGGGGTGAGTGGAGTCATGGATGTGGGTGTGACCAGTAGTGTTGTACATGAGATAGTTATAGAGATTGGGGTTACAGGTTCAGATCACCCGAGTCTATCATTATGTTAGTTATCGAGGTTTTGGTAGACTAGAGATCTCATTTGCTTGTTGATTACTCCAAGAACTGACACACTTGTGAGATTCTGGATGGTCACATACAGGATGACATCTACAAATTGGAGGATGAGATGATCTTCTATCAGGGAAGATTGTACCTTGTGTTAGATTCATGGTTGAGGACAAAGATATCGCGACATGTGCATTGTTCTTCCGTGAATGGACACTTGAGCTTCGATGAGACCTACAAGTTCATATCAAAGAGGTTCAAATGGCATGGGTTGAGGTAGGATATCCTCAACTTCATACAAGGGTGTACGGTTTGTCGTTATGACAAATCAAAGTTTAGAAGTCCATCATTTATGAGTCGACATGGGATAACAAACCTATGTATTTTACTGCTTCTATGCACGGTGGGCACTTCACCCATTTGCTAATCAGTGGAGGGACGGAGCTGACTCAGTTACCCGGTTATTGAGTAGGTTCACACTCATCACAGGAGGTGAACTATGTAGAGTTGACATTGCCGATTGACCATTTACTGGAGTCTCGGGATTTTTCCCCCACGGGACATTGAGAGACGTTATGAGGAGCTTTAATCGCACACAAGTGGGGGTCATGTGGGAGAGTTAACACACTTTGTGCGTATACAGGTTATTTCACATGTTGATATTCTACAGGATTCGGAGTGGACTTTCGTACACAGGAGTTGATTGGAGAGGTAGTGAGTGATCACATGATGATGGTATCAGATTGGCAGGGATTGGACAGTTTGGAAGTCCCGATGTGGGTACCAGTGGAGAGTCGGTTTGGGCATCATTCTACTTCACGGACAGCATTGTTCTCTATTCGACATGGAGGTCATGATGACTACATGGGGTTTCTTGGTTACTTCAAATCACACCAATCTTTGGTTAACTCCAGGGTGAGGAGGAGAAACTTACTTTGTGGTATTCAGCTTCTGCCGCATGACAGGGTAATGCTTGGGGTCAAGCATTTCTTGAGAAAAGAGGATTGTAATGTCCCCATTTCCGAGCAGTTGGCCTAGGAGGTTTTTCGTTCGTCTTAGCCTTGGTCATACCCAAGGGGCTATCGACACTGGAAACTATTGGGTATGGACATTTGCTACCACCTTGCTTATTTGTTATAATTTTGCATTGACATGAATTTTAAGTGGCTTGGCGGGGTTAGATGTTATGTTTCGTCGATTAAGGGGGACCTCATAACACTTTAATGTTATAATTCTTTATTGGGAGTCAATTATGTCCCTATGGCGACTTGAAGGGGGAATGGGAACATAGAAAGAATAAATGCCCATTTTACTATTATTTCCCCTAGAAAAATGCGACTTGCATTAGGAGGGGTAAAGTTGTTGGGAAAAGCATTTAATATGGAAAATATTAAATGAAAGCAAGGAAAAATATTAAATAAAGTGTGAAAAACATTACATGAGGCAAGTGATGTTGATTGGATATTGTGGAGGTTTTTTTTGGGTCTCTTGTTGCGTGGAAAAATTATATAAGGAGATTTGGGGTGTTAGAGATTCGTTCTTGCATACACTCATATTTTCTCTATGTGCAACTGATATTTGCGAAATTCCAGCTTGCGGAGTGAGATCCCACGGGGACCCTGGCTTCGATGGTGAGAGATCCATCCCTAGCTAGTAGTGCATTCTTCGGTGGTGAGAGATCCATCCCTAGCTAGTAGTGCATTCTTCGGTGGTGAAAGATCCGCCCTAGCTTGTCATTTTGAGTTGTTTTTTGGAGTTGTTTTACAGAGTTGTTTTACAGAGATATTTTCAGAGGTTTTAGAGGAAGGGTTTTGAAGTTTTTGAAAGTATTTGGTGGAGAAAGGTAAAGGGTTATCAAATCAGATTTACGGCAGCAATAATAACATGTTTTGGCATCATTTCTAGAGACTTTTCAGAGGGTTTTGATCATTTTCCAAGGGGGTGACTTACTCTGGAGATTGCAGCACCTTTTTGGAGGGTTTCCGGACTGACATTTTTAGATTTGGAGATTGGGTAATCATTCTCCATATTAGTATATGTAATTTTCAAAATTTCATAATTTTATCTTCCTTATTGGAGAAGTTATGATTTTTTTAAGTTTCACAGCTATTTAGGGCATTCTGTAATTTTTTGGCAGCATTATATTATTCCAAAAATTCCAAAAATATTTTTTTGTGTTATTTATAATATTAGCAAACTCTCCTTAAAATTTCAAGTGATTTGGACAAGTATCATGTGAGTTATTGATTTTATTCAGTTCATTGCCCTAGCTGTTAAAAATCTGCAAAAATCAGTATTTTATTTGGCTGCAATTTTCTATATTTTGTGGTATCCCCATAAGGGATATTTCAAAAACACGCAATATCAGTTTTAAGATTTGCTAGTGTCAGCCATGTGATATTATATTTTATAGACTAAAAATAAGTATAATGCAATGTATGTATGTATGTATGTATGTATGCATGCAAGCATGTATGCATGTATGTATGTCTATTGTATAGACGTTTCCCTGCCATTTCATTTCAAATGGTTTTTGGCAAATCTGCATTTCCACGTTTTGGACCCGTTTCTGTTTCTGTTTCCTGGCAACTTAACTCTGCAGGAATATGCTGCCAGATATAGATTTATGGTTATAATTTTATAAATTACAGAAAAATCGCATAACCGTGCTTATATTATAACCATTATTTGAAAAATTAACTACAGATGGTAATTCTGGTAAATTCAGATTTCTATTAAATGATGGATAAATCTAACCCCGCCCAAGTGACAGGTTGAGATCATACATATTTCAATATTTGTATTAAAGCTTAAAGCATTGTAGATGTGTATGTGAATAACCCCCATAAAGAGAATAAACAGTGTGGGCCATTACAAAATAGGCGAGGTAGTCCTCTGCATGCAATTTGAATAATCTTGGATAAGCGGCCAAGTCTAGACTGGTGTAACACTTGAAAGTCCTTGACTAGCATTTCTCCAGGAAAACCAAAATTTGAGGAACTTTGCAGCAAAGAAGAGTGTTCATATTACAAAATTATTTGCTTCTAGTTTAATTTGATTCTGAAGTTTAGACAAGCACATTTATTATACTTTATTCTTTAGCATAGATTAAACTTATGAGGACTGTAGAAGGTTATTATTAGTGAAATTCCGATATAGCAGAGTAACAGTACGGGTAGGTTGAATAATTTATGTGGAATGTTAAAACTTTGAACAGTATAATTTAATGGTGACTTTTTATTTTGACTGAGATGATTGCTTTATTTTTAAGCCTGTAAATTTCAACATCCTACGCATTTCCAGGTAATAATAAGTAAATCTAGAAATTTCCCAAAACCAAATCATGGCAAGGCCCTTCCATGACAAGCTTAAATCTTGTAATGCCCGTTCCAAAACACACAACAAGAATTGCGTCAGTTTTAACAACTGAAAATATAAACTGCAATTATAGAGGAACACAATGATTAGACAAATGAAAATTGGAAGAATAATCAAAAAACTCAAAACCAAAAGAGATTTAAATATTGAATGACCAACATGGCCTAAGAATCAAAAAGGAAGACAAACGAGATGCAATGCTATTCACCTGATAATCTTTGGAAATCCGTTCCCTATATTCTCTCTGCCTCTGCACCTGCAAGCAAGGAGAAAGGCATATTAGAACTCCCGGTATTTTTGTGACTCCCATCAAAAATATAGCAAAAGCCCCCTCCACTACCCATTCAAAAAGGAGAATAACACTACTTGGCAAAAAACATACACATAGTACATAAACTTAAGATAGACTATCCATCGTAGGCTTCTCGGCCTTGAACTGGGTTTCATGTCAAGCAGTTCTTTCACATTCGCAAATAAAGCAGTCATTCTTATAGGTTATTTTACTTATTTTCAAATTTCAAAAATACCAATAATATGATTTGTGCTTTAATAAAATCAAAGTTTGTTTGCATTAGCTTAAGGTCAAGGCAAAACATCACATTTCCACGGATTCAGCAAATTTGCAAGATTTGCTTCCTCCATTTTTTTAAGTTCAAGATCATAAATTAAGAGGGCAAATTACAAAATCCAATTTACAGAGAAAAGCAGGCCAATTTATTGACTAACTCCAATCAGCTCAAACTAAATGCTGCTTAAACAAAATATGAGTGCATTTTCTTTACTTAAACATAATATCAAGAGTGCATTTGCTTTAATCATTCTAACAGCATCTCTGAGATTTTCTAAAAATATAACATAAAGAGTATCTTGCCGACTATTTATCAAGATGTTCATAATGTAAAAATAAGTCTTTATCATGATGTTCGTAATGCTAATATTGTTGGGTCATTTGATGCAAGTGGTTTTATTTTATATGTTGTTGTGTTTAGTATGTTGATGGGGCACGCTTCTCATATACAAGACACCCCCTTATTAAATAAATTAATGTAAGTCATTAATATTATGGTGTTAGTGAGTTACGGGTAGAAGTTAGTTCGGGTTGGAAGCATTGTAAGAATTCAACAGTGAATATAAGATATAATTCAAGGTTTGATATATTAATTCTTCCATTTTATCTTTGTTTGAAGTTCTATCAATGGTATCAGAGCCATGACAAAGGATCTATAAGCAAGAGAGATGAAGCCATGCAAGAACAGAGAAGTATTAGCTTAAAGAGCTTTTGGAGAAAGTTTTTTTAAGCATTTTTTTTGTTTGATTTTTATTTTTTATCACAGAGGAATTGAAATGTTATTGGAGCTTTACTTGCTGCGTGGAATTTGGCTTTGATCAGTATTTACTTGAAAAGTGTTGAGAATTGCCAAAATAATTGTCTAGAGGGCTCAAAACAATTGGTAGGCATTTACAATTTGCTATTTTATGGCTGAAATCTGCTCATAGCAATTACATTGGAGTGATGGTTAGCTGGGAAAATGTTGGAAATTGATTTTGCAGCAAAGAAACATGCTGGGAAGTTAAAATATTCATTTCATTTGCATTTTTTGATAAATAGTGTCATTTATTTACCATGGAGCGTTAAGGAGGGCGTGGGTCCCATTTCTTATTGCTGGCCACTTTCAAAAGATTGCTGGAATTTACTTATTTTTGGGTAAAATTTTTCAATTGCTGCAAATCGTGAAATTGCAGACAAAGGAAATTAAAAGATTTCTTTTGTTAGAATATGTGGAGAAGAGTATAAAGAAAGAATAGAATGTACAAAGAACAAATGAAGAGTAATTGGAATGCACACATTATTCATTGTGTTTGTCCTTTTACTATGTGAGAGATGGTTACAAAATGGTTGAAATGGTTACAACTGTTTATTTGTTAGCACATAACTAATATTAACATAACGCTAATTTATAAGCTTGTTATTAAGCCTGCTATTAAGCCTTATATTATAATACCCCCTCTTAAAGCTTACACTATAGAACATATTGGTAGAAGATTACGGTAATAGAACCAAATAAGATCACACATTCTTTACAAGCTTCTTCACTGAACATAGTGCTTTGACCAAGTAGAACTCTATCAAACTGTCTCCTTGACCCTCATAAAGGTGTAGTTCCTAAGCTAAATTCTCGAGTTCCCAAATTCCACCTCCTTGAACTCCCGAATTACAAAATCTCCCGAATTGTTGGGCAACCATCCATAGTGAGCTACTCCCATAATGCTCCATCAAGTTGTCTCATGACCCTCGTAAGGGTATAATTCCCTAGATCCACAAACTTCCAAACTAACTAGTCAACAATCCATGTTGAGCTTCATCTACACTAGATCCCTTCATGTCTTCAACATGTGGGGCTTATTTAAAATATGTATTTTTCCTCATTTTCAGCATCCGTTGGATCTTCAACAATGGCTACATTAATTTCATTTGGAATGCGTGCTAGTTTTCGTTCGAGAATATCGTTGGCTAGAATGGTACAATTTCTTGTGTAACATTGTTTTTTGTAGTAGTAACATTCAATTTCCCCTCTATCTTTATCTGATCTTCTATGATTATTTCTTGAATACAACGCTATCTCACATTGAAGATCATCTTTTGTATCTCCTACAATAGTTCTCTTTTCTTCAACTAAGAGAGCTGAATAATATCTTCCAGACTTTGAAAAGGCAATTGATTTAAAGTAAAAATGACATTGCTGAATTTTGAAGGAAGATTGTTTAACAAAATGAGTTTGCTATCCTCATCATCTACCATGGCATTAACGTATATTAATCGTCTAAGGAGATCTCTTAGATTTCTTATGTGGCTAGACATAATGACTCTGTCAGCCATCTTGAATCTAAAAAGTTGAAGTTTTAGCGAAAATTTTGCATTGACAACTTTCGTTTCAAACAACTTCTTTAGGGTATCCCAAATTTCCTTGCACAATTTTTCTAGGTCTACTTGATGTAATTCAAAGTTGGAGAGAGCAAGACCAATAATGGCTTTGGCATTATCATCTTTGCTCTACCAATCTAGTACTTTAGTTGCATTTATAGATGATTGTTTTTTCCCATTAATTATTCCCCACAAATTTTTATTCATTAATTACATTTGTATTTTAACTTTCCAAGTGTGAAAGTTGAAGCCTGGATATTTCTCCACTGGAATTTCTATTCTTTAAAAAACTACTTAATCAAAAATGCTCTTGCTAAATTTGTAACAAAGATATGAAGATAAATAGCCTCAACTACAACATCAACGAAATAAATGAAGTCGGGAATGTATACCTTTGACCAACATGACTAACATATTAAAGCAACAATGATACTTTTGTTTCGTTAATGTACCCGAAAGTATTATGTGACCTAGCAATTGCGTTAGAAATACCAAAAAAAGACCCTCTTTGCTCTTGAACTAGTGTCCACGTTGCTCCTATACCCTTCGAAAATCCTCTATCGCAATTTGTGTTTTTGTGCCCTTTGAAAATCTTGAATTGTGATTTGCGCTGAAAGTGCCCTCTAAAATGAGTGTAAATTTGCGACTATATTAATTCGCAATCCATAGATTTGCAATTGTATCTTTGTTAGCGACTGTGAATTTGTGCTTTCATGACTTTATTCTTCTGTCATGTCCCCTAGATGCTTCAAAAAAATAATCTAAATGATCTTCCTTCGCAATTGAAACTTGAACTTAAGTCACGTGCCCCAGATGCATTTGAAAATACATAGAATGCTTATTTCTTCGTGATTGAAACTAGACTCATGAATCTCCTTTGAAATACTCCCTTACGTCTTGCTCCTTGCTTGTTTGGCTCTAATACCAATGTTAGAAGATGTAAACAGGGATATAAGGAAGGATCAAAATGCACCCATTATTCATTGTGTGTCCACCATTTTATTATGTGACAGATGGTTACGAAATGGTTAAAGTGGTTACAATCATTTATTAGTTAATACTTAACTAATATTGACTTACTGCTAAATAATAAGCCCTACATTCTAATGTAAACAGATTGGGGATCTTTCTTTTTACAACCAGATTCTTTACTCCATTTCATCCATAGAAAACGAGTTCTTTGGTGGGTTTCCAATTTTAGATAGCACACATTTAACTTTTTGAAGGGTAAGTTGGGTCTGGTAATTGTTCTTTTGGCATGGTATTGAATGAATCCTTGTAGATCTTATTTGCAAACTTGGGGGTTTCCCAAGAAACAAATGATCTGAAATTTTGATTTGGATTCTGAGGGTTGATATTTCGAGAGGGGGGCATTGCCTCCTGTAGGTAACTACCTCAAACTCCAATCAGCCATCAGCTGCTTGGGGTAGAGAGTTGGAGATTTTAATGGCTGAAATGTAGAGGTTTGACGAATATTGGAGGTAGCTTGGATGTGTATTTTCCGCTCATCAAATGGCATGCTCCTTTTCTTCCAATAAGGAAGCAACTTTTCGGTTCATATGGAGCATAATTATAGATGACTACAAATGGGCATAATGCATCTGCTTCCATATACAAAACAGCTTCTGGAACACATGCTATCGTCATTGCCACGTCTATTTCAGCCCTAAAATATGTATATCACAACCACTACGATGCTGAAATCAAATTTATATATTCATGCTACAATCATTGTAATGTTGGAATGCTTCACCCAAGAATGAATGACTTCTTTGATCTTTCCATTACTATCACTTTGCAATGGCATTGAGGATATTATTCATGGAACCTACTCCTTGTTTTCCCCCTTCTCCGACCACTACGTTTTAGAGTACATGTGTATCAGATACTTCTTTCCCCTTGACCTTAGTTGTATTTTCCTTCATGGCTTGCGCACTTTTTTTCTCATGGTGAAGTTGAGGATGTAATTTCCAATACTTCATATCTCAATGCCCACTTATGTTGTAATGGCTACAATAATCCTTTTTAATAAAGTTGGAAGGAATCCCTTTCCTCTTGCTTTACACTTCAGGATGTTTTAAATAATGGCCTTCACAACTTTGCCTTCTCCTTGAAGTACTTGGGATTTTTGGTACCCAATCAATCACTCCAACACATGGCCACACAATAATTACTCATTCCACAAAAAGAATCCAACAATGGGATGTTGCATGCCTCTTTTTTAAAGATGGAAATTCTTGGGCTGTCCTTATGCTTTCTTAGACAAAGTTGATGGAGAGGTGACACTCTACCTTCTCCTTTTTTCTTCAAGGCTGGCCTCTCCTTTGAAATGTGTGGCATTATTTCTTTGGAGATTCTTTGCACTCTTTTTCAAATCTTTGTACAATGGCTTTACCTTCATTGCAATGTTGCCCTTTTTGAAGAGACTTTAAATTCTTCTTCAACCTTCACAAAAAAGATATTGGGGGTGTTGACACTTGTTTGGGACATATTTCAACAAATGGGTGCCTTGGATTCCTATTTGGAAGATGGTTCTGTTTCGACTACCCTTGAGCATTCTCCAACCTCCTCTTTACCACCAAAATACCCATAACCTTCATATTGTGTCCTATAGCCTAAACCTCCATGCAATTCTTATTAATTGGGCATCAAGTCCTTGCCCGCTATAACCCATATTTTCCAACAACATAAAGCTAGTTCCTTTAGCGTGATTTTCAAAACCACCAAGGGACTCGTTTAATGCTTCACTGGAAGAAAGAGCATATGGTGTGTTGCTTACAATGCTTACCTCTAACATCGTTTGGGCATATTTTCTAAATGTTGGTCTTCTTTGTTGGGTAGGCTCTTCTTTCCTCTTCACTTCTTCATAATCTTATTGGATCTTGAGCAACATCTCTTCTTTCGTAACCATTTCTTGTTACCACTCCTCAGTGACATCAATGGAAAAGCTCCATGGCTGGCCAATTAATCTTGTAACTCTTGATTCTACATTTCTAATTGTTGTGCCATTTGACTATGCAACCAAATAGGATGTACAATTCCTTGTGAAAAATAAACAAGTATGGATCTCTTAAATAAATTTAACTGAAATATGCCTAGAGATAGCAATTTCAAGGCCCTTATGTTGGATATTTCACATACCACATTGATTAATAACTCCATTACTTCCTCTACAAATTTCCCACTAATTGGTGACAATTAACAACAATTTAGTTGCACCACTCTATCAGGCTCGAAAAAATATTTCTAGGGGAAAAAGGACTCCAAACTCTAACTTATGGCCAAGAGTTAATGATTTTTCAATTGAATTCTCCAAGAATAAAAGAAAAACCTTCTAAGTGATGGTCAAATTGATGTTAAATTTTAGGTAGAAATTGCCCTATGATGGTCCAATGGATGTCAAATTTAAGGTCAGGAATTAATTGTTAGCAACATGGACATCACACTCCACCACTACCCTAACTACCACTCTAGGGTGTCTATCGATGTAACTAGTTACACCATTGTGTTGGGCTCAAAAGGAAAATTCCGGGAAAAAAAAAAAGCAGGGCTCCAAACTTAAGATATCACCAAGATATTGTGATTTTATCATGAATTCTCTAAGAAATTTAAAAATATATATATGTAGGTGATGGTCCATTTAAAGTCAAATTTAAGGTTGAAATTGCCTTGTAATGGTCAAATGGACTTCAAATTTGAGGTCAAACAATAATTGCTAACTCATGGACATTACGTTCTCCACCACCACCCCTGGCTACCATTGTAGAATGTCTATCGGCATAAGGACATCAATAGGAATAAATATAAAAGCAAATACACATAGAGCTAAAGTGTGTTAGCAAAACTTTTCACAAGCCACAAGGAAAAAATTCACTGATGTTCCATAATTTGTAATTGACTTGGATATTCCAATGTACAATTCTTCTACATAAACTTAAATTTTCTTATGTGCCAATCCATTTCAAACTGCTACTGAAACCAACATACATAAGGTTGAGAATCAATGTGTTTTATAGATTGGTTGCCATCTATATCATTTAATCAAATTGCAATGATTACATGTCCAAATTTATGCCTATGATGCCAAAAACTAATCCTAAATAAAATAATCAAATCAAATTTGCTTGTGAAAACCATCAACTTAACATAAAACACATGATTGGATTGTAATTGGTTTATCCCACATTGCTAATAATTATAAGAAAAGAGTGATTCATCAGGCACTCACCAAAATTTTTACCAATGGGGCAAGAGGCTAGAGGTTAAGAAGCCAAAAATGGTGAATTATATTCACCATTCCTCCCCCTACTAACAAACGTTTTTGGTGCTTGTGTGCTAAAGTGGGTCCCCCTGCCTTGTAAATAGTACCAAAAATACATGATAAAAAATGTCATTAGAGTAATGACTACTCATGGAGGTTATTTACGTGATGACTAAAAACTACACAAGTAAAAATCCCACATAAATAAAAATAATCTAATTAAAACTGTTAGTGGAAACCATCAACTTAACATAAAATACATTATTTGCTTGTATTTGGATTGACCCCACATTGCTAATAATTGACATACAATACATGATTGGGTTGTAATTGGGTTAATCCCATATTGCTAGTAATTGTAACAAAAGGAATTTATTACGAACTACACTCATCAAAAGCTTTGCCAATGAGGAAAGAGACTAGAGGGTGAGAAGCCCAAATTGGTGAATTATATTCACCATTTCTCTCCCTACTAACAAATGCTTACAGTGCTTGTCTACTAAAGTAGGTCCTAGCCTTTTAATTATTACCAATAATAAATAAGGAAAAATGTCTTTAGAGTAACGACTACTCATGGAAGTCATCTAAGTAAAGACTAAAAAACCACATGAGCAAAAAAAATCCCACAAAAATAAAATTATCTAAATAAAATTGCTCGTGGAAAGTGTCAACTTAACATAAAATACATGACTGGGTTGTAATTGGGTTAATCTCACATTGCTAATAATAGTAAAAAATGGTGATTTATTAGGCACCACACTTACCAAAAGCGTTGTCAATGAGGAAAGAGGCTAGAGGGTGAGAAGCCCAAAGTGGTGAATTATATTCACCATTCCCCCCCTACTAACAAAAGTTTACGGTGCTTGTGTGCTAAAGTGGGTCTCCTTGCCTTGTAATTATTACCCAAAATACAGGAGGAAAAATGTCAATGGAGTAATGACTACTCATGGAGGTCATTTAAGTAATGACTAAAAATCCTAAAAAAATAAATAATCAAATTGTATATATTTGTATGATTCCCCTTAACACAAATTCAATGGTATGTGACAAAACTTATTTTTCTTTGCTGCCGTAGACTAAAACTATTCATAAAATAAGCTTAAATAGAACTAGAATGTTCGCTTAAATACTTAAAATGAAATCAACATGAAAGAAATGAACATTTGAACAAGTAAAGTATCACACAACAACAAGAACGTACGATATAACTTTGAGAAACCCAGTGTAAGAATACTCCAGAAACTTGGGTCGTGCCTCCTAATGTCAACTGAAATTAGTAATATGACAAGCCAATGCTTTTCTTTTGAGCCATCTAGCACACCATCTAACTATAACACTGCATCTACAATTATTATTCTTGCTTGCTATGCTCTATAACCATCTTTGGAGCTATCAATAACGCTATTGAACTATGACATCCCTACAACGATTGTTCTTTCCTGCTCTGCTCTATAACTTACTGTAAAGCTTCATTACATCTCCTACACTAAGCTGGAATGCGTATAGTAGTTATTGATCCAAACTCTGGATGCAGATATTTGCAATTGCTGTTGGAAATGAGGTGTCTCAACCTTGTTTGGTTTATTCATTTAAGATTTTCCTACAACCGTTTCACATTGTCTAGGCTCTAAAAATAGAAATAGGAGTTGTCAAAAGCTTCCCATATGATAGTATATCATGGAAGGACTATTTTTAGAGATATTATGACAGATTTTATGACATCTGTAAGGGTCAAAAATAGGGGAGAATATTGTGGACGTGGGAGCCTAATTTTAGACCAAAATCTTGCTCTTTAATGCTATCCACCTCATGAGAGGTTTGGCACATGGTTTTGTAAACCATAGATGGTTTCTTGTATAACCGGAGGTTTATAAATTGAAGGCTTGGAGAAGCAATTGGAGTAGTGAGTTTTAATCCTCCTAGAATTGTTTATGGTGATACTCCCGTAAGAAACTTGCTCTGCAAGTGTATGTAATCTTGTTATTAGATTGGAAATACATTGAGTGGGTTTTTGGAGTGTGGGGTTTTTTATCCGAAAGGATTTTTCCCGCGTATATCTGGTGTTTGTGTTTTGTTATGAATATGTTGCTGATATTTCTGTAACTGTTTCACTATGTTAAAAGTTTTGCATAATATCTCTCCTCAAAGATTAGCGTAGGAAGTTGTTCCGCTACTCTTAATTTCCTATCAATTGCAAGAGCCCAATGGGCATATTTGTGCATACGTTGAGTTATTAAAGCGACACAATAGACTCGAAAACGCCATTTCATCTCGATAGTCGGGATGTGCAACATCATGGGTTCCACTTTGAGTTGTTGGTCTTCCTATTTGTTACATTCGACTGCTGACATACCTGCCTAATACATTAATACAATCCACTCATTTGCTTCACCTGACCTATTTTCAATCATTGATTATACTTCATGTTTCTCTAACGATATCAATAATTAAAGAAGGATGGCAAAAATTGTAAGATCTCTCGTCAGAGTTCTCATGAAAAAACTTTCTAAATAGATGTTTCGCCATGAACCACTTCATTAAGAAAGACATTATATATCTCACAAAATGGAGATGCAAATCAGAGCTAAACCCCATTTGATGCCTGGTTCATTATTTAAATAGTTCTGATAAAAGGGCCCCAAAGAGGATCAACCGGAGGTTAGGGAACTCATACTCGATTGATTTACTAATTAGTAACTTGGGTTGTAATATGTGTTGTCATCAAAATGGATCCTTGTCCTTGTTCTGTCAGGGATATCATTGCCAGTCGCAGTGATTCCTTATAAGGGCATTGATTCTCGCGTTAATTTTTGCTATAATGAAACGCTATTTCAAACACAGATGTGGAAGAAAATATTCTAATGACAAACTATGAAACCCATACATACCTACGATTTAGGAAAACACCATCTAGAAAACACCATCTAGTTTCTCATCATTCACAGAGTAGGAAGAATGATTGTTACAATTTAGGAAAACACAATGTAGTTTCTCATCATTCACACAGCAGGAAGAATGCTAAAATTTAAGTTACCTGATACTTCACTCAACACCTGTCTGGTACATGTATCAAGGGCAGAAATATACCACCAATACATATCAGGTACATCTAGTTTTCCAAGCCATATCTGGATACATCGCTCCCATAATTGGGTTGTATCAGCGATTGCATGATGTATCCAGTCATATCTGGCTATGACACTAGTATCCGGCCAAATCCAAAACTTAATCGACCATATCCAATCATTATCAATCAATGGTATGTCATATATTTGTCATATGGACGAAAATATCACATTTCAATCTTCCTACACATATATACACGTGTGGGTGGGAAGGCCATATCCACATCATACCATGTCCACGAGTACCTAAAACAATTTGTAAGCACACCCTTATCTATATCCATATCCTTGTAACAAAGTATTCTTATTTATATCTGTACCTTATCTGTTCATAAGATTCTTGTCTATAGAGTACTATTGGTGACTATCTTTTCACAGTTTTCTGTCAATGATATATTTAATGTATTTGATTGTCAATACGGTACATGTGATGAATGTGATTTTCTAAAACAATTACGGTACGTCAACTATGCAGTTGGCTTGTAAAGTTGTAATCACTTTTCCTTATAGTACAATTGGAATGGTGTCGCACTTATGATCTTGGTGAGATCCTCAATGATCATACACAAATCTTTGGTTCTGTGCATTATTGTCTTTGTTCGTGTAAATTTGGATGGCTTCGCGATGTGTATATCTCATCTAAGCTATGCTGCTATACAAGTCTGTATCTGAAGTGATCGAGAAGTTATATCATGCTGAACTCATTTTTCAAGAGCACCATTATCCACAAAAACCAACTCTTAAACCATGAATGAAACATATTTTAGAATTTAATGGAAAATATAAAGATTATAAAAATACTGCGACTACCCCTCAATCCTTACTAAATGGCCTAGGTTCTGACCAGCATAGTGTCACACCTTACACGAGGCATCCCTTTTATGCTTTGAGATGGAGCTTCGTACAAAGTGAAAAAAATATAACATATATTTGAAATAGAGAAAATGGCATGTAGAAAAGAGTAAGTAAAACTTGCACTCACTTGCATGTACTTTGTTATTGAAGTAATGTTTTGTGGGAAATTTATGGTGTGTCCTGAGTATTTGTATTGTCCTCCACGTATTTGTATTTGGGTGACTTGTAGTAATGGATCAACTCGTGCCATAAGCATCTCCTTGATTTGGGTTAAAGATGCAAGAATGGTAGGCTACTTTTCAGGGTCCATGTTGTTCCACGAAGAGAAGCGGTGGCCGTGTTTTTCAGTTTTGCATATGTTATAGAAAGGAAGACCTTCAAAGAAAATTGTTTTAATTCTAGGGTAATTTTCCAAACAGATTGAGGAAGTTTGGATGTTTGAAAACAAATCCATTCTTTTGTGAAACCAGCATTGGGCTTCAATAGTATGCGATGAAATCAAGAATATGGGAAATCTTCTGTGTATGGGAAGAGGTGGGGTGTTCTGTTAGGGTTGATTTTGGATTACAAGGTGGAAAACAATTAGAAGGAGAGGAGGAACTGATTTTACATGTGAAAGGAACTGAAAGCAAGGTCGTTACTTGAGAGAGTTTCATGTGACATCCTAAAAAAATGGGGAGACATGGCATTAGTTAGCAAAGATGGGTTTGTATGGGTGGAATTGGTATGGTTTGTGCAAAATTGTTTCCATGGAAGTTACTTGCATAATGTTGGTTGTCAATCCTACAATAGTTGTATTTGATGGAAAGTTTGGAATGTCAGGGAATGGTAGGTTATTGGTTGATGTCAGTTGATGAATATTAGAGATTTTCATTGTTTTACGCTTTAGGAGATGATGTCACTACTAAACATTTATGTGATCTTTATTTTTTTTGTAGTTCTCTCTTCGTTTCGGGCTCGTTTTGCAGAAGTCGACATGATTGCAAAGTCCACACACCTATGGAGTACATACAAATGTAGAAATAAGTGAAAATCAATAAACTATACACAATTGAAATGCATGTGGAGTTCCAATGGGAATTACTCGTAAGAAGAAACAATTTGAGCATAAAAAAATTGCATTTTTTTGCTTACGGAAAAGAAAAATTGTTATATGGAAAGATACAATATGTTCTAATAGTATACAAGGATGCAAATACATACATAATAAAAGTGCAAGTAATATTCATTTATTTTCTTAAAAGTACTTACAATCTGTATGGTAGTAGGAGACAATAGTATGTCAGAGTATAAGGAAATACAATCGTTTTCTTTTGAAGCAAGGAAAAAGATCGAAACATAGATATAAAATAACTATCATAGTTGTGATAGTTCAAAGTATATAATGAGATGGGTGAGGGGGTAAAGTTTGAAGGGACGTATGCATTAGAATTCTTTGTGTAAAGAAGGTTACGAAGGAGTTGCATTTGTTATCCACTTTCTTTGAATTGAGGATGACACATTTCAATATGTTGTTTCCACAGTATGTATCTTTTTTTAGGGAAAGTGTGAAGAAATATTCTTTTTCGATGACATTTCTTGTAATTTCATTAGTTACATCTTCATCTATAGACAATAAGTGGAGGTTGCTAGCTGTAACACCCATGATTGACTCAGTTATCTCATCAAAAGCAGTAATTGATTGGAGTTCTTTTGTTGGGTCCTTTAGATCAATCCTGAGTGCATATTTGTAATCATAGTTCTGAACTTGTACGTTGCAACTCGAACAAAACCATGAACCATTACCATTCTCTATCACCTTTTTCCTACATTTTTTGTCACCTTTTTTAAGATGACATGCCTTGTAAAAAAAATTGTCCATGTTGATATTTTTTATTTCTGTAGTAACTATGGCCCATTCATTTCTCTTAGTGTACCCCATTTGTAAGACCTGCAAAATCATTCTTACAGAGGTCAATATTTTTTGAGGGCCTAGAAATTTGCTTGTGATAGAGGGTGCCAGAAGGGAGTATTCATAATAATCAACCCAGCCATGAAGTGTATTAATTTTTTAAATTAGAGGGTTGACGTAACATTTGGTACTTGAAACAATGTCAACTGAGGTCCCATTGAAACTAAAGACGTGAGAAACTTTCAAGGCAAGGATCGGAAGAGGTGGTATATAAATCATGTCTTCAAGTTCTTTTCTTATCTTGTCTAATTTTTGTCCCCATAATCTGACAGTTACATTGAATCCCGAAATGTCCTTTAATTGTAGAGTTCTTCTCTTTGTTTTAGACTTGTCATGCCTATGAATTGTTGAGCATGGTGTTGCAAAGAACAATGCCAATCAAATCAACTATAGAACCTAAACACTTGCAAGCATGTCCTTGATTTTGGTGAAGTGAAAGTGATGGGAAGGTATTGTATCCTCATTTTCTATGAGTGGAGTTATGGTTGAGGAAGGTTGCAGGAAAATCTCCAAAGCATTGTTCAAATGGTTGTAACATAGCTTTGCATCAGTAATCCTCCCATTGGAAATTGTATATAGCTTCCCATTTTCAATCCGCTCATAGAATTCTTTGGCAACGTCATTGAAATAGGTGATGTGGATTTCCCCTCCTTCTTGATCCACAAAATCAAACCCAAACATGAAGCCATCTCCCCTTGGATTGTGATGTTCACAAAGGCTATTTTTTGCTAGGTCACGACCCTCTATGGACAACATGTACATAGATGTATTCAATCCATTTATTTTAGTTGGTGTTCTCACAAAATATTTATTAACCTGGTTTGTAGTTGTATATGTTTGTGACAACTGATTGTCTTTGTGAGCATTTAAGGATATAATGAATAACACATTGAAAATGTGTTGTTGTTGGTTACATAAAGAAGCGAGCAATTGTAAAAATAAAAAATTGAACATGTATATTGAAAAGTTAGATTTTGTGTTCTATATGTTTTGCCACAATATATACATGTATTTATTTGAAATGAATTACATATTATTATGTTAAGCAAATAGAATGGAAAACAATAAGAACAACATGTACACTTGAAGTAAATAAACTATAGGTATTTTTATGGAGATACAATTATAAATAAATTAGAAATGCATAGTTATTGGTTTAAAAAGATTGATTCTCTGTCTGATATATATTGCCACAATACATACATGTAATTATTTGGAACGAGTTACAGGTTGTTTCAAAAATAATTATAAATGAACCAGCACAAGCTATTTTTTTTAAATCAAATTTCTTGCTTTTTGTTTGTGGAATTTTCTTTGCATGTTTCTTGTTTTTTGTCCAGTTGTAGATACCTCGATTGGTATTCCCATTCTCCTCAATTTGTGGGGTGGTTCATATTTCATTGCTTCTTCGTTATAATCATAAATCAAGTGGAAGCCTTGTCAATTCGATCCAATTGTTCAGAATTTGGAGAGAAAAATTGGAGATGATAACAACAAGTGGAGGTGATCTCTAATCATTTCGGCTATCACTGTTTTAGGTGGTTTTGGTTGCCTACAATGCAAAACATTAACAACACATTAAATGTGTTTAAACTCTTCCTCCCTTTGGAAGTGAGGTGTAGTTAATGTCAAGCCCATTGTAGGGAGGGGTATTGTGTTTCTAGTCTGCATTGTATTAAACTGGAGAGGGAAAATAAGTGTGTTAGTCTAAGAAGATATTCTTAATTATGACAAACAACTTTAAAATCCTTGTTGTTGATCAGTCTAATGTCCAACTTGGGATGCTTCAAAATGGCCTCATTGGGGAACAAGCCCCTCGGCACATAACGAATCATGTCATTTACGAAGGCACGTTCCCCCACATGTCACTTTAGAAAAAGGATTGGAGCCAAATGTAAATATAAATGGAACAATCAAAAGTAAAATAACATGAAAGAACTCTACAATAATTTTTAAGTCCATAACATGCAATAAACAGAAAAAATGAATAAATACTTCAATTAATATTGAAACCCACCTAAATTTAGTTTAGAGACAACACTCTCTTCTTTACCGCAAGAGAAAGAGAATAAAAAACGTCCTGCAAGAAAGGGAAAAGAAGAAGTTAAAGAGTTGTCATAAACAATAAAAAGAGAAATCCATCCAAACCACTATATAAAGAGAGTTTCACATATGAGTGGGAGTAATATTATAAAACTATCAAAGTGCATATTAACTAATCCAACCAAATTCAGAGTTGATTCCACAGTTCGTGTTATGGGTAACAAAATGATATAGATAGTTGCACTCAAAGAAGGTTTCTCTAAAAAATTAGTATTGTTGCAAATAAAAATAATTCAAACAAACTTTATCATAAACAATTGTATAAGAAAAAACAAACATATACACTAATATCAAGATTAAATGACGAGCCTAAAAGCATGCAACAAAGTAGAGTTCAAACTAAAACAAGCAAAACAACATTTATCATCTAAAAGGGAAGAAAAATACAATTTCTATGTCTGCGAGTGAAACATTGAATTGAAACTGCCAATGCAAAACTTTGGAAACAAAAAAATGGCTAATTTGGAATATTGTGTACATCTTTCTAGTTTCTTCTTTGAAATAAATCATCTAACCAATAAATACCTCTCATAGAAAAAGCGTCCTAGTTTCAAATCTAACTCAGGGTTTAGTCAGTCACATAGACCTCTTTATAAAAACAAAACCATTTTATAAATTTCTAATAGTAAAAATATTCAAGTGGTGGAAAACTCTTAGTCCAATTATAAGAATGCTAAAGTTTATCAACAAAAAAAATGCACTTTGCAAGTAAAATGAACTATTTAACTTGAGTGAAAAGCTCATTTAAACTATACATTCATTAGCAAAATCCTTCAAACCGGGATACTCTGTACCACGGATACTCTATACCAAGATCTTCATCTTAGTCTGATAGTGCTCTATTAGAGGAATGAAATTGGTCCCATTTATGGGTGTGATTATGCCATTGGCTCCAATTTTCTTGCATACAATTAAATGCCCAAATTCTATTATAATTTTAATTTCATTTCACTACAAAATTTACCAATTAGTTTAGCTGTATTTTATACCTGCGCTAATTTCAAAATTATGGCATTTTAGTTCTCTCATAAAGGCCTCTAATGCCTCCTCCCTCTATAAATCAGGGGCAAAGAGGACACAATATTATTAGTAATATCAGTATGAATTTGATATGTTTACCATGAGGCTAACTTGCTTTTGACTAATGCTTGCAACCAAAACCTTCTAGGTTTTCTATCTGTATGAAAACGATGCTCAAGAGAAGAGTTCAGATACAAATGCAAGATATACTCTCCCAAAATCATCATATATTCTGAAGATTTCACTACCATATTATCCTAGCAATATATAATAATACGTTGAGTTCCTCTAAAAAATTTCCTTCATTAATAAAAATTTCCAATGAGACAATTTTCTTAATATTTTTTGGGAATGCATTCCCAATTATAAAACATGGTAGTTAATTAGCAATAATTATGATATTTTTTGATAACTTGTTCTTTAGGAATGATTCAGACACAAACAACACTTATCACCTTATATGCACCTTTTAAGAAGGAACAACGAGTTCTTTCCAGTTTCTATCTTACATTGAAAAAGAGTCCAGGTGAAAAATTAGAATAGAAAATTCTTGTGCATGATTTAATACATCTTTTTAAAGACACTTTTCAAATAGCCTTATTTATTTTGTGTCTCATGCTTTGATAATCATACTTTGTAAGTGCAAATATTACCTATGGAACCTGGTTTATGAGAGGAAGAGGATAAAATAATAGAACTAAATGCAAAGAAAATGTAGAGTGGGTAGCATTGAGAGTAAAAAGAAAAGCATATTGATTGATTGGTTATATCATCTTTGATAGAAATATATCCATAACACATGGAGTGGGAACAACTCCTAGCAGTTTTACATGCATCCCTTTCTTTTCCCATTACTTTGTGCAATGCAATGGCTTCTCTTTTTCTGCTCATGATCATCTAATGTTCCCATAAATTACTACTAAGTCCAGTAGTGATATCCAAAACATTGGATAAACACTTTGACACAATTCAGATAAGTGTTTTGAATGATATTTAAGTGAGGGGGAAGCCTTACAGGAAAACTGAGGGAGAAATTTTTTGCATCTGTTTGGGTTCAGTAATACTATTGTGCATAATTATAACCATGTACCGTTCAAATCATCTAAAGGCATTTACAAAAAGCTCTGCAAAAAACGGAGCAAGGTGATATAACTAAACATGGCTAGACATGATTTCATATTGTATAGATTATCAAACAACAAATTAGAAAGCAATATCTTATAAGAATTTCTTTATTGACACATCTATTTGTTACATTGAGGTTCTCCAAGGTTGTTCATACTGCACATATTGTTAAATACAATGGCATACACTTAATACATTTATAACTATTGTTAGATAAGTCATCAATTCTCGGTTCTAATTGTTGTAGAGGTTACATTATATGAAATTAGATATTTCTTTGAGTTAATTTAGTATGGTAGAGTCTGTTAGAAATGAAAAAAGAATTTAGAATATTGTGTACGTCTTTCCAGTTTCTTCCCATAAATAAATCATTTAACTAGTAAATTCCTCTCATAGAAAAAGCATAATAGTTTCAAATATAACTCAGTGTTTATTCAGTCACATAGACCTCTTTATAAAAACAAAACCATTTTTGTAAATTTCTAACAATAAAAATATTCAAGGGGTGGAAAAATCTTAGTCCAATTATAAGAATACTAAAGTTTATCAACAACTTCTTTATAAAAACAAAACCATTTAATAAATTTCTAATAGTAAAAAATATTCAAAATCTCATTTAAACTATAAATTCATCCAAATCCTTCAAATTGGGATGCTTTGTACCAAGAACTTCATCTCAGTCTGGCGAGTAACTTTGTTAGAGGAATGAAATTCTAGCAAGGAAAGGATATTTGGGCCTAAGAAGGTATTGATAAAGGTTGTCAAGTCATTAGGAGATTGAAGGGAGTATAAGTTTCACAAACTATTCTTATAAGGAGTGTTGTATATGTGGCGTTGAGTGTAAACAAGAAGGCTGATGAGCCCTAAGATATTTGAAAAAATCGTTACTTATAAAAATAATTAAACACGGTCCTAGCTATACCAATTTGAAGGTTGAAGGCAATAAAATCTTGTGATAAGTGTTCTTAGAAGTCCAAGTAGAAGTGGAAATTGTTATTGAACATGTTTAAGGATGCTATATAGGAGTGTTAAGACCTTGAGTAGGGTGAAGAAGATATCTCAGAGATCTAACAATGTGGAATTATCTAAATGCCCTATCACAATACAGTCTTGTTCTAGCAGCTATGACAGTCAAGTCTAGAGTAAGGATTACAATGTTTGCATAGAAGGTGTATTGTTGTCTAACAAGTTTAAAAAAAAGAAAGATTTAAAATAAATGAGGGTATTGAGGAATTCCTTGGAAGCCAATAATAGTCTCTAACTACAAGAATATGCATAAAAGGTTGTAATAGTGATTACGTTTGAGGTTATTGTGAACTCAAATGGAGATCTTCCCTATTGTAGGTGATCTTCTTGCATTTTATGGATAAAGCTGTTTAGAGCATAAGGAGCATCTACAAACTTCATCCTTAAAAGAAGAAACTTGCATCAAGTTCCCATAGAGCTTATTCAATAGGTTAAGGAGTGTAGAAAGGTTTGTAAGGTAATAAAGTTGAATTTTTCTTTTCTCTGGCCCTTAGAAACCATGTTTTGGGTTTTCAAATCAAAATCTTCATATCTTTTCTATTGCATAATTTCCAAAGCTAAAACTATTAACATATCATCTATAGAGGGTGTGTTTAAGGATAAAATGGGTTGCAGAGTATTTAGGCTTGATTGGTGAAATATCTAGTTGACAGTCCCTTAGGACCAATTGTGTAAACCGATAGACCTAATCTTTTATCCTCTAAGCCAAAAGTGGGGAGAAACTCTAAGGAGACATTATATGAAACTTTGTAGACATGCTAAACTGTGAAAACATAACAAAGCGATAGTCGATGTAAGGAAAATATTGTGAATTGGAATCCACCTTCTTTTCTGATCAAGAGATCATGATAACAAGGTTGAAATAGGTAATTAGAACAAGATAGACCTTTATAAATCTCAAGTTCTCCAAAGTTGGTATTGCTTTATTATTATACATTGGAAAACCAAATTCTTGTTTTATAATTTTAAATTGACAAAGGAAGACCCTTGACCATATAAAACAAAAACATCTTCAGGAATATCTAAATTTAGGCCTAGTTTTTTACACAAGTATCAACACCCACATCAACCAAAAATCACACACGAAGGCCTAGTTTTTGCACAAGTATCAATTTTTTGCACTCAAGCTATGAAACCATCTTAGTGGTTGGTTTTGGGTGTAAGTTTATACAAGTTTTAGACCCATACCCAATACAATGTCTATTGTTTTTCCCTTATTAGAGACATGGGCCAGGACACAAACCTACTGTAATAGCTAGAAATTTTTTCAAAACCTAATATCTAAAATGCAATCTGCAATGATATTTCTAGAAAAAATACAAATTTATAGTTTACCCTGAATGCAAATACTAATCAATCAAAATAAAATCCAATAGATACTCGAGCAGATAATTGTGTTGGAATTTCTTGGAAAAAAAATATAACTTTATGCTTTTGCACTGAATGCAAATACCAATCAATCAAAAGAAAATCCAACAGATAATTGAGCAGATAATTGTGTTGGAATTTCCTTAAATTAATCATCATCAAATACGAATTATAATCTCAACCAATGTGGGTATACCATATATTTACGAATACGGGCAGCACGGTATGCACGGGGAAAAAACATCGACTCTTCTGAATGTGAAAGCCATGTCGGCCACAACACACGCAAAGGGTAATAATGTTTAGACAGAGATTCCACCTTTTTGTTACAGTAATCAAGATGAATCTTTGGATGCATGACAGTGAAACAAATAATCTTATGCACCCTATTCATAGCTAAACATTATTCTAGATCTCAAACCTAGAGTTTAACCAGCGATTGCATTGAAGTTTCCCATCCATCGACGACTACTGTTAACTAGACTTATCTTCCACTTATGATCATGCATGGGTTTCCATCCACCGGCTGGCTACAGGGACAAACTTTCTGGGGGGACTAATAATAGGAAAACAAAAATTAGAGAAAACAAAAAATCCAAAAAGTAAATCTGCGAAAATAGCATGGAAAATTTGAACTGTCATTTTGGTCATCAAAGTTGCCATAGTCTCGTCAATGTTGGTAAATCCCTTTCCCATAGAGGGAGCACCTTCGGCGTAATTATGGTAATATTTTTTAAGTTTACGAAATATGTTTTAAGTTTAAGTTGTCATGAGTTAAAATTTGAGCCAAAGTCAATATAAAAGTATATCTTTGTTTGAAAAATCCAATCTCTAATTGGGTTTTGGGTTTAGAATTATTGTCAAAATTGTTGTGTTTTCTTCTCGTAATCATCGTCACATAAAGTTGAGTCACACTTTTATTATTATTTCATTATCAAAATTTAGTTGTGGGTAAGTGCACGGAGATGGGGGACCAAAAAGTAGCAAAAAAAATTATTTAAAGTGAAACGCAAATGCATTTTAGGAAACCGCAAGCACGTTTTGAATTACTATGATTGGTAATTATCAAGCCTAAAATGCAAGTGCATTATAACATGTTCATGTTCCTATTAGTAATGGTATATATGTGCATTTGGGAGGTATATATTTACAAAAAGTAAATTTATTTTAGTAAATAGAAGAAATTAGGGTCACTCTGCACCTTATGGAACTAGTCTCACAACTCCATAAGTCACGATTTAGAAGATAGTTTTTCATATTCTAATTTGGTCAGTACATAGGTATTTTTTCAAGATTTCAGTATTTAGTCTAAATCTTTTAGGCTTTAAATTCTATAATCAATATCTATTTTGGGAAATAATATATTCATTCTTTAGGTTTTGGAACCTTCTTTATTGGTTATTGACATGTTGTCATCCAAAATATATAGCATGCGAAATCAAAGCTTTGAGCATGACAACTAAGCCTATGATTGAAAATCATGTTTCCCTATCATTGTGAATCCTTCCTTTGGCCAAATTTCCCTCAGTTCAACCCTCACCCCAGCTTAGAGGAAAGTCTTAAAAAGGTTTTTAAGTTTGTTTAAGTGTGAGTCACATCCCTCAATTTCATTATGTTTTGTCGCATGAGTAAGTTGTAATATAGGAAGTGGTTTACGAAGGAAAGGGGATAGGCATAGTTACTTGGTTGAGTTTACAGCTATACGTATGTATGTATATCCTGAAAAAGGATATATACACTTACATGTAGTTTCATGCCCAACCGCGTAACAATGTTTGTCGTCGAGAATTCATGGAGTACTTGATATTTATAACTTAGTTTATCATACTTAGTTGTGTGAATTTACCTTACCTTGTTGTGTGTGGTAATTTCATAACATCAGTATGTAATTTCATTTTTGTACCTATTAATTTGATTCGGGTTTATCTTGCTAACTTTAGTTAATGGTTTGCTAATGTTGGTTTTAATGTGATCCTCCATACTTTGAACTTTGGCAAGTTTTAAATGCTAAGATCAATAACCGACCACACTATGGAAACATCTTAAATTGCAAAAAGGTTTTGGAATGGTCGTTGATCAACCCATGCAACATGGTTAATTATTGTCTTCAACCAAACGTTGCTCGCCATGTAAACTATAGAAATATGGGAGATGTTAAGTTGTTTATTTTTATTTATAATTATCACCATGAAAACCTATGACAAAGTATTTAAGTTTTTTTCGATGATCAACTGGGATCCGCCGCTCGTAGCTCTTTTAGAGGGAAATATAAAAGGGCAGTGGGTGAGATTACTAAGCCATTATGTGGCATCTGCAAGAAATAAAGATCAATAAATTTACTTGGGAAACCTGAAGCTTCCTTAGAAAGCTATCTTGCATGCAATGAAGTTCATTCTTCATTTTGTGTTATTGTTAGTTTGAGCTCTTTCTTTAGCCATTCGAACTCCATTCATGTTCAGACTATGCACGGGGTTTGTTAAGCTATTTTTTGTTGGGAATATTAAGGGAAAGACCTTGGCAGTATATTATTGTTATTTTATTTGGGTTGATGGTGTTGCTTATTTTTCAAATCTGGGGTTGATTTATTTGAGATTTGTTGGAGGAAATACTTGGAGAAATTATCAATTTGTCTACTCGACTTGCTGGAAGTTTTCAAAGGAAATAATAGGAAGAAATTTTGTAGAGATTTTTTGTGGACTATCAGGTGATGACTATATCTCTCTCCATTTTTGTTGTTACATTTTATCTAAATGAAAATAGAATTGGGTCTTTCTCTCTTTCTTAAATCTACTGAGATTGGTTTTGCATGGATAAATCTGAAAAGGGGTGTTGGAAAATAAAAATAAATATGTTTGAATGATTTTATGTTCTGATGAATGTTTATTTCTTTCTCTTTTAAAGAAATACTCCTTCCTTTATTAAAACGAACCTGGGATTTGTTTGTGGCTTTTTTAAAGCATGAATTTATCTCTTTCTTCTACTATTACGATTGGAGCTACATAAATTTATGGGTTTTTTATATTTTCTTAAACCTGTTATATTCGCGCTTAACAATGAAGTATGATGAACTTTCAGGAAAACTTGGGGATCTAGGGCTTTAAAAAAAATAAAGATCTTGTCTTTTTACTTGATGGGTTAATCAATGCTGGAAAAGGGTGTGATGATTGTCTACAAATAGATTCCTTGATAACGAATTAGCCTGCTCAAACTTTCTAAATCAAAGAATGGGTAATGAGTAGATATATATTTTGAAACCTTACATCTCAATATTTCAATTATGTTACAACATATATACACACACATATATATACACATATATATAGAAACTCAGGGGTTTTCTCTTCTAGTTGGCATGAGAGTAAAACATGTTTTTTTTCATATGGGTTTCATTTAATGTTTTTCGTATAGCATGTAATGGAAGTCAGAGGGAATAAGAGTTTTTTTATTGTTTTCCCCCATATGGGATGGATCTGCAACTACTACAAATTGGATATCACAAATTTTGAGTTTAGTGAAAATAAAAAAGCTTTGATGACAAATATATTAGGAAACTTCCTTAGTTGTTGATGGGTTTAGTATTACTGGATTTTTGTCATTTCTTGTGTGAGTTTTTGGTATAAAGAGGATGGGCTCTGCTTTTATTTCGATGATTTTTGTGGGGATTAGGTAATTCAAAGGATGATTTTTAAACTTTGAATCTATTGTCCATTAAGATTTTTGGAAGGGACCACCTAAGGAAAAAACTTTGATATTGGACTTTGATTGGACTTAGGTATGGTATGGTATGTTGGTTGTTAAAATGTCAAATATTGTGATTGCTTCGTAAGGATTAATGGTGTAATTGTTAGCCAAAATATTAAGCTTATTTGGTTTTGCTGGAAATAGAGAAAATGAGAAGTTCTTTTCCTTATTACACACAGGGGTGTGGATGCATTAAAATGTTTATCTGAAACTTGTTAGTATTAATTTCCTTTAAAAACCACGAGTTTGTTATGTGGAATATTGTCTTACTTGTATTAAATCTTTAGACAAAGAAATGTGAAAATATCATAAACAAGTGATGGATTATTGAAGGTCATTATGTTATTAGAATAAATTTGATTCAGATAAACAGATCATATTGAATTGCAATAGAGTCTATCTATCTAGTTGAAGTGATTAGGATTGAATAACAATGTTTGTTGTTTGGTTTTGTTTGAATTTTATGAGAATTGAGTTTCATCATTAAGCTCATGATATTATCTAAGTTAACCATGCTTGATTAATATAATGTCTTATATGAGATCTTTATGTGGGATAAAGAATATCATTAATAGGTTATTCTCATAATTATGGATAGTTTTGTTAGTCTGGTTATTTGTAAGTTAACATGGTTCATTTCATGTAAATTGGAACAAGCATACTTATTTAATGAAATGAGATGATCTTTTAATATTTATTTAGTTCATAACCTAACAACATGAATAAAAGAGAACTATTCATACCAATTCTATTAAACTGACCATGTAAATTATTTTATTTATCCTATAGATTGCAGGATATAATAGATACTAAGAGGTTCTATTTGGATTATTTTAACGCATGTTCTTCGTGTGATGATTTTGTTTATCTGATTTCAGATATTGATTGATGTGCTACATTGTTAAAAAATAGTTACAAAAGTCCCCAATGATGATTCAAGTCCTTTCAAGAAGGTGTTCAAGCTCCAAAACCCATTCGCAGTGTATATTTGTTTCCTAGACATCTTTACTTAGCCTTCCCACACTTTTTCCAGCTTTCTGCCTCTTTCTGCGCATGTTTTGGCCTTTAGTGCCAGGACCGCCACCCTACCTGGGTCGCGTGGTTCTGAAACCAGCCCCACCTCTTTCTGTGTATGTTTTGGCAAGGCAGCCCTGGTCCTAAAATTGTCCAATGTAGGGCGGTGGTTTTCAATTTTTCTATATTTCATCATGCATGTTTTAACATGTGATGATTCACTTAACTTCACTTTTAGCATGCATCTATGGGCCAAATTGTCTAAAAATAGTTTTGATTGCTTGGTTCTCCTTCCCTCTTCTATTTTTGCATGTGCTTTAGTTAGTTGGAACTACCTCTTCTTGCCTTGTGCATGAAGGCACATCCCAGCCCCAATTCTTATATATTCCATGCTTGTATTCAAGAAAAAGGCCTGAGAATTTTTGTGTATCTTGCATTGTATTGATGCCACAATCTTGCTAGGAATTACATAGCCAAGCTCAGATCTCTTGTGTTATCTCTCTTCTACTTGCATTGCATCCAGACTGCCTTCAAGATGTCATTGCTCAAGTGTCATCCTCCTGCCATTGTTCTTGCATTCCCAATCCCTTGGACTCATATGAAAACTCGGAGAAAGAAAGGAACAAACTGAGGGGACAGATACAGATACAACCAGATTTTCCAAAGCTCTTTCTTATCCAGGTTGGAATTGTGTTTTGTTTTCTTTATTTGTTAAATTGTCAATTTCAAATCACTAGTTTCAATTACATATCAAATAGAGTAGTAAAATTGTTCATTTCAATAGGTTAGGAAATTACAAGTAGATCAAATCATTAGAAAGTTTTCTCTTTAACATTACCAGGGAAGTTGTGGGGAACAATAGCTCTTTCAGGGTCATGATTTGTTCTTCACCTCTGAGGTAGGGTTTGAAGGGTTTTGATTGGATTAGGTTATTTGTTTTAGATTAGATTCACATATTCACACAAGTAACCAGCTACATCCAGCTGATTACTTGTCTTTAGTTTATTTATTAGATTAGAATGCATTGCTTAAAAATTAGAAAAGATAAAAAAGATTTCCTTTGATAGATTAGTTTTCTTTTTATTGTTTTGATCTGATATATTGTGAAAACTCCAAAAACATAGATTAGATTTCCTTTAATAGTTAGTTTTCTTATTAAAATCATTTCATTTCATTTTGTATGACCATCAACGGTCCACAACAAGAAAAGACGTATAGTTGTGATCCCTTGGTCCCACAACCCAATGGCCTAGAATTGATAACTGACATTGATACAAGTTTACGTTTGACAAGTCTTACGCACACCCACAACTTTTGCTGAGAAAATAGAACAACTAAATATGCTAAACATCATTGCTAATCAATCCTATGATTATTGGACTACTCCTGGCAACATGGTTTGATTACACGCATGACCATACAAGGGCCACAACCTCCACAAGTCTTTGGTTGTGATCCTCAGGTCCCACAACCCAATGGGCCTGCTAACCAGTTAGACATTGACACTAGTTTGCATACATTAGTATTCAGATCTTCACCACTTCCACCAGACATTATTGCACAACTTTCCTTACTGAACATAGCATCCGATCAGGCTAAGACTTTCTAGACTAGACCATAAAATCACCCATAAATCCTTGTGGCTCCACCACATCTCTCATTCTTACTTCCATGACCTTGTCTGGAAATCCATACGAGGCACCCGCAGGTCATTTTCCACGTGTTCAACAACCAATAAACAAGAATCTTGACAGAGCTCAATATTGATTGGAGTCTCCGAGCAGCTATTATATCAGACCGAGCCATCACACCACTTCAAGTTAGGAGAGCATTCTTTTCCTTAGACTCACAGATCCTGATATTGCTTGTTGAAGACATAAGATTTCCCAATTAGCTTGATCCCATCACCACACTCACATTCACATTCATTCTACACCGGCTGTCTCAGCATGACCTTGAGAGGTCGGGTGCAAAGAAGGTCACGTGTTGATTTTCTATCGTACAAATTGGTGAACCCAATGTGAAGAGTTAGTCTCTAAATGTTTATGCTTTCTTCATCCATCCTTTATTCTGTGGGTATTCTTATACCCCCCGAATATGTCGGGATATGATGAGTACGGTTGACCCATCCCGGGTTTTGACATGTATAACTACCAAACAAGTATACCACAACAATCACCTTCACTTTCAATGTGGGTGGACAACCACTCAACTACTCAAAACCCTCTTCTTCAGGGAACCAATGTTGGTTCCTCTGTACGTATTGAGGAACTTGACCAAATCATGTAGACCTATCCTCATGAAACAATCAAGTTCAAACAACATGACTTTCACTGGGGAAGCAAGTTCATCTCCTCGGGTATTGTTTCGACAACCCATTAGCATGTAATTGGACCAACTCCCACATCTAGATGAGGAATACTTAGCACGATATGCTAGGAGTGAACAACACTTCCAGAATATGAACTGAGATTTTGATAGGTTGCAAGGAAAAGGTGATGTTCTACTCCAAAACAATAACGTTACCCCTCCACCAACTAAAAATACTACTAATGAGGGGTGGCAACATAGTGAACAATTCATAGCAGGATACCATACTCCTCAACAACCTCTGAGGGTTCAACAAAAATCACCTAAGCAAAGCACCACCCCATCAATGGGCGATGTCATCTTGGCATTTGGTAGAAAAATTCAAGGAGCTAGAGCTTTCCCAAAATGCTCAAAATTCATACACAGGGCAAGCATGAACTTCTCCCTATCCATAGAATTACAGACAAATACCTACTACACAGAATCCTCCAGTTTATATGGGTACTCCAAACCCTAGAGATCTACTTATGGGGATGGGCACCTTGGGTATGCCCCCTCATGCCACATATGGATATCTGTAATAGGCACTAGCCAGAAGTGCATTCTCAAACACCATACCCGCCAGAAATGCAACATTCCCTGGCTTTGTGCCTTTGATTCCATATCAAGGTAATCAACCCCCCTATGTACACATGTATTCTAAATCTCTGCAGGGGGATATGTACACTTACCTAGGTCCGTATGGACAACCGCAGGGGATGCCATACACCCAAAAAATGTTTATGTTGTCCCATTTCAGCAACCAATGCAACCTCCACCTCCCCAACAAGGATCTTCAATGGTGGAAACATATGCAATGGGGACCTATTCTGAATATCTTAAGGAGCCTCTAGACTTCTCCATTTGGACATTCATACTCCCAAGACCCTTTCCTGATCTTCCAAAATTCAAAGGGGAGGGAAATCCTAACACCCACATCAAAGCTTACGCAACGGCCATTCGAGAGCTTCTCCCATGGGACGCAGTTGTTGCAAATATTTTCCCTAAGACACTAGAAGGTATTTCTCTCAATTGGTACTATAGGATACTAAGGGCTTCAATACACTCCTTCAAGAAACTTGTATCAGAATTTATTAAGGCTTTTGATATGAACAAACTTTTGAGAATAGGAATCAGGGAATTCCTTCATATCAAGCAAGAGCACAATGAGTCTGCAACCCACTTCATTCAAAGGTGGCGAAAAGTTCTCTACTCCTCTGAAGCACTCCAAATATGGATCAGATGGAGCTTTGTGATTTTTTCCTCCACTCTCTCAATAGGGAGACAAAGGAAGAAGTTCAAAAGTTCCCGCTAAGGAGCTATGAAGAGGTACTAGAGGGTGCTCTTTGAATTGACCAAGCAGCCATTGACAGTGGTCGTAAGACTTATGGAGCTAATGGAAGGTTAGTCACCCCTAATCAAAATAACCCCAGTTACTCCAACAACACGAATAAGTAACCAAGGACCAAAAATCCTCAATAAGAATCATGGAGTCATGATGGATGGGGTGACGGACCAACCTAAGAAACCTAACATTGTTAATGCTCCTAATACAAGCACTTCAAACAACAACAATAACAATGAAAACAATCAAAGAAACAATAACTTCTCACCCTCAGTCAATGTTGTAGATTTTAACCATCAACAACAACAACAACAACAACAACCTCAGCAATCAAGACAAACATAGACCCAAGGCCCTAACCAATACCCAAGCGGGTATCTAAACCAATTTCAAAACCAAGGGCAAGGGTTCCCAAATTTTGGTTATAACAATCAACAACTGAACAATAACCGTAATTTTTAACCACAACAAGGTACAAACCAAAGGCCTCAAGATTATGATCCTGATTTATATTGCGGTTTCCATAGGGTTCATAGGCATGATGCAAGAACATGCCATGATTGTAAATAGTTTTTACATTTTTCCAGAGGATCAAAGACAGTTATTTGTTGACATGTTTTTGGCAAACCCAACAGCGCCCACTCAAAACACCTACATGGGACCAGTATCTCCATAGAACACACCACTCAGAATCTTTAATGATCCTCTCCCCACACATCCAAAGGATGGTAGAATAGATCCCAACAATTCAAACAAAGGTATTATAATAGGGACCCATGATCACGAAGCCTCAACTTCATCAAACCCACAAGTGGCACCTCCTTTGGATGGTCACCAACAAACAAAAATTGTGGGGTTGGTGAGTTAGACACTGAACCTCAAATTAACACTGCCACTAGAACCAAGGATTATTCTTCACAGCCTATCCCGATCTACCCGACTATATCAAATGACATTCACGATATGCTAAGCAAGCTAGTAGGAGCTTATGATTTGATCAGTGACTTAACTAAGACCTTCTCTCACATTTCCTTCTTGGATCTGTTAAAGAATTCCCCTGCTCATAGGCCGCTCTACTAGAAGCATTGGGTCTTGGTCATTTGACTAACATCACCCCTCCTCCAGAAGCACAAATAAACCATGTGGACTTTGATGTCTATCCTCCAAGGAAGCCTGAAAGAGATGTTGGATTTGTATTCGACATCAGCAAGATGCCCACAAATGTTGAAATAGCTCGTAGAGGTGATCCAACATTGTTTTTACAAGTCTAGATTTATAACAACTATGTAAAGCATGTGATGATTGATGATGGGGAAGCAGTCAACATAGTCCCCTTCTCTTTCCTTCAAAAGCTAGGGTACAGAGAGACCAATTTCTCTTCGACATGAAACACATGTTGAGAGGCTATGACAACCTCAAGGTAACATCAATCGGAACTATAGTGTTGTCAGTCACCCTTGGACCTAAGATGGTACTAACTGAGTTTTATATTATAGATCAGGAAACCAACTATAATATGATCCTTGGTCATCCTTGGATTCATTGCATGAAGGCGATTCCCTCCACTTTATTTCAGGAAGTTAGGTTCCTACATTTAGGGAAGGTCTTTGTGGTGCAGGGTGATCCAAAACCCTTCAACATACACCTAGCTAACTTGAAGAAGAGGCCAGGAATCCACTCTGAGTTTGAGCTTCCTAAAAATCAGTTAAATAAACCTACAAGCTCAGTACCAGAGGAAAATTGGTTCCTACAATGGAATTAGAAGTCATGGGTTTGATCGAAGGCATTCTGACAGTCAAAGATGAAACCGTCATCATAGAGACAGTGTCGTTGGGAACCACGGAAAATATTGTCAAGCTATTAGAGAAATATTTACCCATTCTCCTTCCTTTTGATTCTATGGGCATGGGACATACCCTGGGACTCGGTTCTCTTCCAGAAAATGAGGTTTGTATGGTTGAGGTAACTGAGGTAAAGGAGAAAGATTCAAAAGATGATCCAACATCCATTTTTCCAAGTAACTGTTGGACTCTCCATTTTGATGGAGCCAAATTCATTTTGGCACTGGGGCAGGTGTGATTCTTACCTCTCTTGAGGGAAGGATTCTACCTTTTTCCTTCAAATTAAACTTTGAGTGCACAAATAATGGGGCTGAATACGAAGCCCTTCTACTTGGTCTCATCATAGCCAAAAGAATGGGTGCTCTTAATATTAGGGTGTTGGGTGATTCACAACTTGTTGCAAATCAGATATCCAAAGTATATGAGACTAGAGCTGAGCATTTACAACTCTACAAAACAGTAGTGCTTGAATCTAACAAAGAGATTTGACTTCATATCAATCGAAGCAATTCCATGAGAGTAGAATCTCCTCGTAGAATCGATAGAAACTTCTCACTTCTCACTTTACTCCAAGAAGTGAGTTGGAAGATTCAAACTTCACGGTCTCAGTTCATGTAGAACCTTTGGTTCGTAAGACACTGGTAACTCCAATGTTGACATACATAGAGACTGAGAGTGAGTCTGTCATTGCAGATCACATTGACATTGACAAAGTAACTCTAGGATATCTAAACGCTCTCGCAGAATTACATCTTACACATCATGAGGTTAATCTTTCTCTAATTCCACACTCTTCCTCCTATTTTGGAAATCCCATGATAGAATCTTCCCCTAGGAAGGAACTCAAAATTTGTGAGGTAGGAGAAGAGGGGGATTTAGAGTTGCCTCCGGCCCCACCTGAGTTTGAGGAAGGCAACACCTCCTTAATCAAGGGAACAATCGATATAAATATTGGGACCAAGGAAGAACCAAAAATCTTGAAGCTAGGGTCCTCTTTAACTCCTAAGGAAGTTGAAATACATACCTGTATTCTCAAGGAGCATCAAAAATCATTCACGTTTAGCTACAAAGAAATGACGGAATTACATCACACATTGTAGTGCACAATCTCATCACCAAACCAGATGCTAAGCCAATTAAGCAAAATTCAAGGCCCATGAAGCCAAAGGTGGCCCTCATGGTGAAGGAAGAAGTGATGAAACTCCTCCAGGTAGGGTTCATCAAGCCAGTTGACTACTCACAATGGGTGTCTAACATAGTCCCTGTTCTCAAGAAAAATGGAAAGATCCGCATTTGCATAGACTTTCGGGATATAAATAAGGCTTTGTCCCAAAGATGATTTCCCATTACCATCCATCGATGTTATTGTTGACGCAATAACTGGTTTCAAGTTGTTGTCTCTCATGGATGGATTCTCTGGGTACAATCAGATCAGAATCTCTGAAGAAGATCAGGCCAAAACTACATTTATAACTCCTTGGGGAACCTACTGTTATGTTGTTATGTCATTCGGGCTTAATAACGTTGGTGCTACGTACCAATAGGTGATGACTTATATATTCCATGATCTTATACATAAGATTGTGGAATCCTACGTGGATGACCTGCTGGCTAAGGCCAGAAAAGTGTTGTGATCACCCAGAGGTGATTTGTATCATCCTTTCTCGCTTAATCGAATACGGTGTCACATTGAATCTAGAAAAATGTGTATTTGGTGTAACAGGAGGCAAGATTTTGGGGTACATCATATCTTCATGAGGAATTGATGTGGACCCAGCCAAAATCTGAGTTGTATTGGAAATGATTCCACCGAAAGGATGAGTCTGGCATCATATCTTTTTTTGGAAAACTTGGGGTAATCCGAAGGTTTATCCCTGACTTGACCTTTTCTATTCACCCAATCAACAATTTGTTGAAAAATTATTGTTGCATTGATTGGACAGATGAATGCGATGAGGCATTTGATTTGGTTAAACGATTCTTATTGTCCCCTCCCACGCTCATGCCACCTAGGTCAAATCACCCTTTGATCTTGTATTCGCGAGCTACATATGTTTCATAGCCTGCATGTTGGCTCAAGAAGATGATGATAAACGAGAGCGTGTAGTATATTTTATTAGTCGAATGTTGCTTGATTATGAGACATGTTACACCCAGGTAGAAAAATAATGCCTTGTTATAGTCTTTGTGATAAAGTGTTTGAGACATTATATGTTGAATCAAGAAACAAGGATTATTGTTAAGTCAGATCACTTGTGGACATTCCTCACACAAGGATCCTTATCTAAGAAATCAGGTGCTTCATAACTCTGATGGGTAAAATTTGAGTTAACATTTGTTAATAAAAAATCCATCAAAGGAAAATCATTACGTACTAGTTAGCTGATAATCCGTTGGATGGAGGTGATCTGGTAGATCTAAACTTCCCTGATGAGTGTGTATTCTTCGTCGAGACTAGGCCCCCCATTTCTGCATTGTCCATGAATACTACATCATTAATTTTATAGTGGACCATACGTATCCTGAAGGGGAAACATAGAACAAAGGGTGAGGTCATTTTAACTGAATACTTATTTTGAACATGTGATCTATCAGAGCCTGACAGAATGTTGTTACTGTGTTTGATGAGAAGAATTAGCATCTTTATGAAGGTCACATAGCGGAGTATGTGGAGGACACTCTGCATTGCCACTTTCAAAGATACATCCATGTTCATTTCTGTAAAATTTAGTGCATCAAGGTAGAATTATGTCTTATATGCAACAAATGTAAGATACTTCTGAAATCCACATAATGGCAAAACTCTTCAACCAATTGCATATCTCTTCAAATTTTCGTGGGGCTATGGATCTGATTGGGAAATTCTCTGAGTCATTTCCATCAATTCATAATCAGGCCATAAGTACTTTACTAAGTGGGTGAAGATATGTCTTACCATACCAAGGCCTGCATATTTAAGTTCATGCTTATAATCAAATCTTTCTAGATTAGGTGTCTTTTCCTATAGTCATGTATCTAGAAGCTTCATGGTGTCGCATCTATCAAAAATAAATATCTCTTTGGAAATTCAAGATACATCACTTAACATTTATTATCCTCAAATGAGTAAGTCAAATGCAAATCCACATAAAAAATTTATTTTACAAATTTCTTTGCCCTACCAACCTTTGATGTTGAGCCTACATCTCTTATTGGTGATGTAGGGTTGGGAAAGGAGAGAAATGCCCTTACTCACCTATTCCTTGTCCACGGTGATGAGCCCATACTTTCTACTAGTATCATGAGGCAAGGTGTAGGGGGTCTCTTTGATAAACTTGAAAAGTTAGAAACAATCCATTCAAATATTGTGAAATCATAAGTTAAAAACAAAGTGAGTTAGATGTCCAAAATTCCAAAAGAGTTTAAAACCTCAAAACCAGATTTTTTCAACCAAGTGGCCATCTAAGGATCTAAGTCTAGATAAACTAGAAAGAAAATCACATTCTAAACTATGAGTGACTTGAGTAGGGTGACATTGTAGTGTCTCAATTTGGTTCAGTCAAACCATTATCTTTCCCTCATCATTACCATTCAACAAATTTTCATAACTTTTGCCCTTTCCGTCTCTTGGTGTTGAGCCCTTGCATCCTACTGGTTGTGTGGATTCAGGAGTGGGGCAAGTACATTTACTTATCATATCATTGTATCACCATGTTTTTCCAAGACAACATGAAGTATCAAAGATTGCTTAAAGACACTAAAGTTCAACATCACACGGTGTCCGCATTATCATATATCATCATTATAAAATACAAAAAGAAATCATTTTGTTAACATTTCACATCCACTGCATGCATTCTGAAAAGAATCAAAAAATGAAAAATTCTAACATCTAGAGTACACATGAGAAATAAACCAAAATAAAGTTAACTCAGATACAATGGATTACCAAACAAAAAATAAATGTTTGTATATATCATGGTGAATCAAGTTTGTATACAATGCCATCACACGCTAAGGCGTGGTCAAAACGATCGCAATGAGCCTGAGATATACAAAAAAATCATATAGCACCCGAAAAAATGACAGAAAACCAATAAAAGGCCTAATGACATATCAATCTTTTTGGGATCCCTCGGATGGTGCACGGCCACGTCCAAGGCTCCTACTGTGGCTGCAACGACGCTAAGAATGAACCAAATGGTTTGAATGCTCGTGATGGTGCTCGTTAGCTGTGGTCTCACTACGGGAATGGATCTGCCTCATCAAACTCTCAGTGGTCTCATATCTAGCCACCTGGGTACGAAGGGAGGTCACCACTTACACTTATCCTCCAAATAGGAGCAAACATGTCAGTATGTCTGGCAGCAGCTAGCGGGTAACCTGAATCCTCAATCAGCTTGGCTTGGGGATTCCTCCCCAAGGGAATCAACAAGGTGTCCATGCACACACATCGTCTAATAAGCTCTCACCACTCCTATTTGAAGTCACTGCAAGCAAGGAAATAAGAAGAAACAGATAAATTAGAAAACCATAAAATGCAAATAAAAGGAAAGTACCAAACTAATGCTTCCAAGTAACAAAGATGATAAAAGAGTACTAGACATACTCAGATCTCCAGGCATCCAAGTGGGGTCAGTGGCTACTGCTAGATGGTGGCTATGGGGCATCTCCCAAAGCTAGAGGCTAAAGGTTTTATAATCATGGACTCATTATCCCCCTCCCCATCTAGAGGAAATGGATCCTCTGAGACTAAGGTCTATATCCCTGCACGTTGGTCTCCGAGTACGTTGCTCTTAGCATCTCTTGAGTTTCATGCCACTTAGGATCAAATCTCCTTCCTCTACCATACAGGCTACCTCACTAGTCTCTGTACCAACGCCCCATCATCCTTCGTCCTCAGTATCCTCTCATGATTGACTCCTCCTTGGTCTCATCTATTGTGTGCTTCTTAGAATCAGATTCTACATCAATAGGCTCATCCTCCTCTCCTGCTGTGAGTAGGAGTGGCCATCTGTAATTTGAAGTAAAGGAACTTGAGTGGTACTAACTTCCCTTCAAAAGACACAGACGACTTGCATAACTTGTAATAGGCACACCAGGGGTAGCCACTATCCATCCGGGATATCCTCTAGGGCCCTTCTGGGCCTCTTAAATGGTCATGTAGACAAGTACCATTGGAGGAAGTATGTCAACATATGGGAGGCCAAACTGCTAAGGAACGCAATCAAATATATGAATCTCGAATCTCCCAACCCTATCAACTAACTGACTATGCGGTGGAACAAGCTACCACCGTGGTCACCTCTTTTCCCCATAACCCTGCCATGTTCTAGTAGGAAGTGAAAACCATCTCTATCTATGGTCAGAGAAGACACTGGTTGATGAGGTGTCATAAGGACTAACATAGCTATCCACCTCACTGCTCGAGATAGCCCCTGGATCCAATACCTATACTCCCCTTCACATAGGGGGTGATGCTCCTCATATACCTAGCTCATACCAAGAGTGGGGTGACTCAGTGACTACCCTTGCAATTGGACTGCCCTGTATAAGTGATGGAAGTTGGTCCCTAGGATGTTATGCTCCAAAATCATACCTGTGACCATTTCCCTCAATTTGTGTACAATAATAGGAGTCCAACATGTAGAGAATGGTGTGACCTCTCTTGTCCTCGATCAGTCGCAAGGACATGCTATTCCCATAATGGCTCTCCGAATGATAGGAATAGGAGAAGTGAGCAATGGACCAGAATTTCATTCCCTTCTTCAAAGTAAATGAGACATAGCGGCATCTCCCATATACATGGCCCACTGTGTTATCTCAACCTTGGATCCCGCTATCTCTAAAGTCAGTATCCTCCTAAGAATTAGGAGCCCAAGGATGCGGTATACATCCTCCAGAGTAATGGTATACTCGCCCTTGACACATGGAAACCATAAAATGTTTCAATCTAAGTCCCAGTAGGAAAACAAGTCACACAATATGTGACTAGTAGGGGAAACATGGGGCACTCGTTTAATCCTCCAGATACCTACCCCATGTAGAATTTCCATCTCATCCTGAGTCAGCTGATCTAGAATCCCAGGGAGCTAATCACACTCCCTCTCTTGACTCAAGCGTATGTACTCCTCCTTCTGCATTCACCAAAACATGGAAAAAGAGCAGGTTAGTAACGTATACAAGAAGATAAGCTCCCTAAAAACATGAAAAAACATGAAAAATCTAAAAAAATTCAAGTTAATGTAAGTTTTGGTCATTCTGTTTAGAACCGCCACATAGTGCAAGGAGGCGGTTCCAGGACCTCCGCCCTAGTAGGGTGACGGTCCTAAGACGGTTTTCCAAACGTACGCCCTTCAACCCTAAAAAATGCTCAAAATTTCAAAAAAAAGACCATTTATGACAAAATAAAAGATTGCCCCCTATGGGCACCCCCCTCAGAGACTCAATTAAGACAAAAAAATTGAAAGTAATCCCCCCTAGGTGAACTTTTCAACATTTTACATTTTAGGTATGAAAATACAAAAGTGGAAATAACCAACCTTAGACCGCACTGGTCAATCTCCCACACATGGAGGCATGATCACTATCTCAGAACGATCTTTTTGGCTGTAATCTCATTGAAAATGGTCAATGTGAATCCAGATCTCTAAATTCACCAAATAGAGAATGCACAAATGAATTGAAAAATGGTTGTTTTTGTTTTGATATATATATATATATATATATATATATATATATATATATATATATATATATATATATATAATGTTTTATATATATATATATATTATATATATATATAGTTTTAATCTTGTTTTGAGTGTATGTGTTCATAGGGCTGAAGCGTTGGTGCAGGTATATCTCTATATCCCTACATAAATGGTAGTGACATGTCAGTTATAACTTATAACTCCCCTTTTTGGGAATGCCATACTTGGACTCTACATTTTACGCCTTTTCATGCTTAAGAAAGTTCTCCGAGGGGGGTAATATGTACGCACCCAAAATTTCATGTGCTACATTTTCTGAAAATGGTTACAAAAATCCCCAATGATGATTCAAGTCCTTTCAAGAAGGTGTTTGAGATCCAAAACCCATTCATGGTGTATATTTGTTTCCTAGACATCTTTAGTTATCCTTCCCACACTTTTTCCAGCTTTTTGCCTCTTTCTACTTATTTTTTGGCCTTTAGTGCTAGGAACGCCACCCTGGCTAGGCGGTGGTTCTAAAACCACCTCCTAGGTAGGGTGGCGGTCCTGAATGACTTTTCCAAATTCCTTCATGTGTGTTTTAACATGCAATGATTCACTTAACTTCACTTTTAGCATGCATCCATGGGCCAAATTGTCTAAAAATAGTTTTGATTGCTTGGTTCTCTTTCCCTCTTCTATTTTTGCATGTGCTTTAGTTAGTTAGAACTTCCTCTTCTTGCCTTGTGCATGAAGTCACATACCAACCTAAATTATTATATATTCTATGCTTGTATTCAACCAAAAGGCTTGAGAATGTTTATGTATCTTGCATTGTATTGCTACCACAATCTTGTTAGGAATTGCATAGCCAAGCTAAGATCTCTTGTGCTATCTCTCTTCTACTTGCATTACATCCATATTGCCTTCAATCTGCCTTGCTCGAATGCAATCCTCCTCACATTGTTCTTACATTCCCAATCCCTTGGACTCATATGAATACTCAGAGAAAGAAAGGAACATACTGAGGGGATAGATACAAATATAACCAGATTTTCCAAAGCTCCTCTTATCTAGGTTGGAATTGTGTTTTGTTTTCTTTATTTGTTAAATTGTTAATTTCAAATCACTTATTTCAATTACATATCAAATAGAGTAGTAAAATTGTTCATTTCAATAGGTTAGGTAATCAGAAGTAGATCAAATCATTAGAAAGTTTTCTCTTTAACATTACTAGGGAATTTGTGGGGAACAATAGCCCTTTCAAGGTCATGACTTGTTCTTCACCTCTGTGGTAGGGTTTGAAGGAATTTGATTGGATTAGGTTATTTGTTTTAGGTTAGATTCACATATTCGCACAAGTAACCAACTACATCTCGCTGATTACTTGTCTGTAGTTTATTTATTATACTAGAATGCATTACTTTAAAATTAGAAAAGATGAAAAATATTTCCTTTGAAAGATTACTTTTCTTTTATTGCTTTGATCTGATATATTGTGAAAACTCCAAAAACATAGACTAGATTTCCTTTGGTAAGTATTTTACTTATCAAAATCACTTTCATTTCATTCTGTATGACCATCAATGATCCACAAAAAGAAAATATGTACAGTTGTGATCCCTTGGTCCCACAACCCAATGAGTCAGAATTGATAACTGAAATTGATACTAGTTTACGTTTGATAGTCTTACGCACACCTGAAACTTTTTATGAGAAAATAGAAGAACTAAATACACTAAACATCACTGCTAATCAAGCCTAAGATTATTGGAATGCTCCTAGCAATAGGGTTTGATTATGCACATGACCATACAAGGGCCACAACCTCCATGAGTCATTGGCTATGATCCTGAGGTCCCACAACCCAACGGGCCGGCTAACCAATTAGAAATTGATAGTAGTTTGTGTACATTATTATTCAAATCTTCACCACTTCCATCAAACATTATTGCATAGCTTTCCTCAATAAACATAGTAGCCGATCAGGCTAAGACTTTCTAGACTAGACCAGAAAATTGCCCATAAATCCCTATGGCTCCACCACATATCTTGTTCTTACTTCCATGTCCTTGTTTGGAAATCCATATAATGCACCCGTAAGTCATTTTCCATGTGTTCAAAAACCAACAAATAGAATCTCAATAGAGCTTGATATTGATTGGAGTCTCTGAGTAGCCTATTATATCAGATCAAGCCATCACACCACTTCAAGTTAGGAGAGCATTCTTTGCCTTAGACTCACAGATCCTAATATTGCATGTCGAAGATATAAGATTGCCCAATTATCATGATCCCCGTCACCAGATTCACATTCACATTCATTCTACACTGGTTGTCTCGGCATGACCTCAAGAGATTGGGTGCGAAGAAGATCACGTGTTAATTTTCTGTCGTACATGTACCAACTAGAAATTATTGTAATATTTTGTAATATAAGGAAGGATTCATCCTTATTGAGTTTAAATAAATAATTTTATTGTGTGTATACATCATATGTGTTGTAATAATGTTATACGATGTTTTTAACATCTGTGTGTATTTATGAAATTAATTACAAATTGTACTTTTCTTATTCTTGTAATTGTACTTTGTGACAATTATTATCCTTAACTATCAATTAGAAATTATTGCAACAATATGTAAGACACTATCATTAGTGTGTACAAATGAATGAGATTAAATAAACAACGTTGTCATAGACATCGATACATGAAATAATGACATTTCATTATAAACTTAGTCAGAATGGGATTAATTAAATAATTAGTTCATTACTTAGTACAACTATAAAAGTACATTGACGAAAGTTGTACCTTTACGACAACAACATCTATACACAACATAATGATGTCATAAGAGCAAAAGTAATATACCTTAACTATAAATTAAGATGATAATAAGTATAATGAGATAAATAGATTTACGATTATCAACAATCTTAATTAGACTTAATACTTAAAGGTTTATATCTCTTTCGTGAAGAGATACGTAGACACTAGTAAACAACTAGTGGAATTACGATACAATCTAAATTGGATTGGATTGTTGCAAAATTAAAAGACATGGTTAAGCTAAACATATTCCTAACAACAAAATTGTAAAGTGATACTATGGAATTAAGATACTTTGTATGATAGTAACTAGTTAAGTTACTATAGATCTTGTCGTTAAACGTATAACTTGACTTAACGACTAAAAAATGAATTCTACCTTGTACAACGATAATGTGTATTATGAAAGCGTGGACTTTAAGTCTTGCATATCCATTTGATTGAACTATATCCATACCATATTAAGATGACTAAGGGAAGGGTAATGATTATTTAATGATGAAATTCATTAAGTAATCATTATCTTTCCCACAAGGGTCCTAAGACGGGATTGATAGCGCACTCTCGAGTCAAGAGGTGATACATAGACTATATGCCTTATGAATACAAGAACTTAAACTTTTAATTAATGAGATGTGATCCAAATAACTATGTAGACATGATTGTGCGGTGATGAGACAAGTTTCGTTCGACTTATGTGTGGTCACGAAACTAAGAATGCAAAGCATAGCTTGAAAACTTTGGCCTAAGTAGTGTATTAGCTGAATACACTCTCAGTTCGCTGAGTTCCTATTTAACAATGTGAGATGCTGGATAAAACTTGGTTAGCTGATTTTCAGGTAGACACTTAGGAATTGCATCAACTCTTAGACTTGAATGAAAATGTTAACCAATTGCATACAAGGTATGCACACTTGGTTAGAGTGACGATAAAGGGAATCAAGTAGATTAAATTGAACTTTACAGTTACACATGGTTATGTTGTTATCAGATGGATTGTAGAATATGTTTTATGTTGGATTATAATTGTTGCTAAGATTAAATCATTGAAGGCATTTAATGCCCATATATAAAGGGGTTTGTTTTAAAATATATAAAAAAATCACTTAATTTGGAGTAATTATAACATGGGTGTTATAGTGCGCAAGGATGATCACCCAAGATGATTGATGAATTTAGTGTGACTCGATGAAAGACTACTTCCTCTATAGGCCTAAAAAGGCCATTTTTAGCCATTCTACAACCATTAAACATCCTCCAAGAGCATTCAGGTAAAATCCGAAGCGTTTGAGGGTGGTGTTAGAGAGTATTGAAGATGTCTGAGGTAGTTTAAGAAAGCTTAGTTAAGAAGATTTGATTTAGGGACAACTTCTGTGAGACTGTGTCTTCTTGGTGCAGGAAATGAATGTCCTAACGGTATAAGCTAAAACCTTTGGATGATTTCCGAAGTTCCAGAAGGAATTTGGAGGTAAAAAAATTGAAGGATTAAATAATGAACATGATTATGAAAATGAATCTTTTTCTTTTCCATTTGAGGAATCATACCTTCTTAATGGTGAATACACGAGTATGAAAGTACTCAATTCTTTTAAGGATGAAACCACTCATGAAGAAAAAAGGGTGATATTCAATGAGATTTGGGAATGTGAGTTCCAAGTGTTCAACCATTTTCTCGAGACCCAATGTGAATACTTTCTAAATGAGTATGAATCTTTCTTTTTCCCTTTTGGTGGAGAAGATTGTATAAATAATGAACGGGATGAAATGAAGGTCCTTAAATCTCCCATGTGTACAAACCACAATGAGAATGATGATCATTCCATTTTGTCCCCAAATTTTTGTCCGCTCTCTGTTCAAGAGTGAAATTCTATGTAAGCCACATCATAGCATCCAATGGGTCAAACATGAGTTGGTGAGTATGAAAGAAAATTATTTGGGGTAGTTGTCAAACATGAATCAAAAATAACTATGATGATGTTGAATATTTCAAAAATAACTAGCAAGATCCATCTCACTGAAGCAATTATCATAGAAAAAATAACAAATCAAGACTACTTTCTCATTAGAGAGAATGAGGCTAGTTCTGAATAAGGTGAGCCCGAAATAGTCAAAAATCAATCTCGTGGTAGTGTGAGGATGAAGAATGTGAAATCACAATCATGATTGAATGAAAAAATGGATTGGTAGCCCAAAATGGAATTTTGGGACAATGAGATAAGTGATAATTTTATATTGACCCTCGTTTACTAGAACAATCATGAAAAATTTCTCAAGAAGTTGAGGAAAGTATCATACTTCATCGAACCATTCAATGGGTTTACTAAGCAAAAATCATTCAGTGCTACAAACACAAGGTAATATCAAAAACGGAAAAAGTGCTACAGTGAAAGTGGGTTGTCCCTCGCATGTACCATAGGTGAGTTAGGTTGTTTTTCATTGTTGTACGATGTGTTTCCCTTTCCATCATGTGTTCGTTTTATTTATTCTTGTTTGTTAAGCTAAGAAACATGCCAAGTGAGCAGTTGAAACCGTATGGTAAAGGTTTCTGGATCCAGGGCACACAATTTACTAAAATTGCATAAATGATTTTCACACACATAAGAAATGGTACCAATGAAGAGGACACCTAAGAACAAGAAGCCAATGGAAGAAATAAATGATTAGTACTCGAAGATGTAGTACCCTCAAGAAGTAATATTTGGAAAGCATTAGGCATTACATATCGGTAAGTGTAAGATCAATGAGTATAAGCACCGCGTGCCAGGCCATGAAGGTGATATCAAGAATGATGTCATAAGGGAAACATGCCAACTTACAACATCAGGAAAAATTGTAATTGATGGTGAGGTGTGCAAGACCTTAGTAGGTGTTGGGGTCTTACAGTTGTTAAAATTTCCATTTCTTGGCAAGTCCACACGCCTATATCAATGATTGATGTCAATAGTCTGTGAGGACTACTTTTACTTCATAAGTAGCTAGAGCATGCGCGAGAAGATGGTGAATGAAGTAGCATAGAGGAATATTGACAAAAGAGTGACAATCCTCAATGCGCCGGATAATGTTGCACATTAGAATGCAACATGAAAAATTATTTCAATCATGATGGATTCATTTCCTCAACCTCCCAAAAGTGCTATGTCGTCATCATATCTTGACATACATATTCTTATCAATTGTGCCCACCTATCTTAAGGCACCAAATCGTCTATGATCCCCTCAGATCCTTTACTCTTTGCTTGGTTTGCTACATCACATAAGTCATACTCTATGCATCTAGGATGAAGTATATGATCATCCATGTCTATACAGCCATTGCTCATGGTGTCATCCCCTACTTCTCTCTTTCCTCCTAAAAAACTTGTCTCTCATGTTTTCCCCCACCTCTATAGCCTATAGTCTTCTACTCTTCTGTTTCCCTACAAAACTACCACCTAATACTCAACTATGGGTCATGCCTCACTTTGCATGGCCTCAATGGTGGAATATATACTACCATACTTATTATCTCACCTCTTTATCAAGCATTTCGTCGACGATATTCTAGGAGGGGGTATGACACTGCATAAGTTACTATACACTAATTTTTTATGTTTGTTGACTATTTCTCTTATGTAGGGGTTATTGATGTATTTACTCCTTAGTAATTTGTTAAAATTTCCTTCCAAAATTGGGGTGTGATAAAACTTGGTCATATGCGTTAGACAAAAACATTTTAGAGATGTTGTTATTATACCGTAGTTCCACATACCTTCAACCTATATTTAGATGAGGAAACCTCTAACTCATCTTCCTCTCATCAAAAAATATATTAGATTAAAGTAATGGTTGTGAGAAAATTACAATAATATTATGATAACATTGGTAAAAAGTATGATATTTTCACCTTGCGACTTCTGGAAAATTGGGTTTTTCCACAGTGTCCAAATTAGGACACTAAAAAAAGAAATTTTCACCCGAGAGCATAAGAAAGTGTTTTGGGGTCAAAAATTATATGATTGTGACTCCAAGACACTTTATAAGATCATTGAATCCATTTTTTAGATCCAATTCTTCATGAAATCTCAAATTTTGGGCATATTTCATCTTGAACTGAGAGGAACAACTAGTATGTTTTGAATGGCCTTGTGAAATGTTTGAGCCTTAGAATAAAATTAATATTTCTATCTTATATAGGATTCTAAGAGTTTTATTATGATTATTTATTTGTCTCCTAAATCCTTCTGGAACTCCCATAATATTCCATAAAAGTCAGCTTTCACTATTGGAGCTTTCATTCCTTGCACCCGAATGACCCATTTTTGTTCAGATTGTTCCTGAATCAAATTTTCTACATAGAAGTTTCCTAAACCACCTCAGACATATTTAATTATCATCAAAAACAACCCCATATATTTTATATTTTCTATAAAGGATTTTGAAGGGTGTCTCCGAGCTACAAAATGACCAAAAATGACCTTTTTAGGCCTCTAAAGGAAGTTGACTTTCATCGAATCTCAATGAGTTCATCAATCACATTAGGCACTCTTCCCTACACCCTAAAACACACTTAAAAACCTTGTTATCACTTTCCTCTGAGCCATGGTGTGGGTGGAACCGAGGGTATGCTAGCTGGAGGAAGGATGCATGGTGATTGGGAAATAATATTTTCAAATATGGGCTTAGTTGTAGTGATCAAAAGTTTCAATTTTTCATACTAGACATTTTACATGAAAACATTTCCTCTCTAATAAAGGTTGGATAAAAGAAAGAAATAATGAATAAATTGAGCTATGTGAAACTAATTGGAACTTTATGATGTGATTGTTTACTTTGTCTCTAGGGCTAATTATAACTCTAGACAATATTTGTTGATAATACATGTAAAAGGAGCACATAAAGAGTCATCAACAAAAACCACCCACTCACCTTCCAATGTAGAAATATATAGAACCTAAGAAAACATAAAATCAGTCAAGTCCACCATTGAGCGGATAGAGTGGTAAAGATTAGAGAGACAAACTGAGTTGCGTTGAATAAGTGAAACTTGTCAAGGGTCTTGGAGGAACACCGTTGTAATAACTATAGGTTTTGGATGACAACATGTCAATAACCAATCAAGAAGACCCCAAAACCTAAACAATGACTACTATTCTTTCCCAAACAGATATCAATTGCATAATTTAAACCCTAAAATCTTTAGGATGAATGTTGAAATCCTAAAAAATACCAATGTACAGACCAGATTAGAATATGAAAAACTATCTTCTAAACAGTGACGTATGGATTTGTGAGACTAGTTCCATAAGGTGCAGAGTGACCCTGATTTTTTATATTTACTAAAATAAATTTGAAGTATAAGAAATAATAAAGTATAAAGATCAATGAATGAAATATAAAGTTTAATAAATGAAGTAATTATACTTAATTACTTCATTTATTAAACTTTATATTTCATTCATTGATCTTTATACTTTATTATTTCTTATACTTAAACATTTAATTTTTTGTAAATATACACCTCCCAAATGCACATATACAACACTACTAACACGAATGTGAGCGTGCTATAAACGTGCTCACGTTTTATCTTTTATGGATTCAAAAAAATTCCCAATCTATAGGCTTGGATTTTCTTAGGATATCCAAACTTAAGGTCTGAACTGTGTAATCTATGAATAAAATTCGTGTTTTAACAAAAAACATAACAAATCTCATGTGTACACCCTGATTTCTCATGCATTATAAAATAATATTACAAAAAAATTATACTTTGATTTCGCCACATTGATTTCAAGTTCAATTTTACCTTTGTGATGATGATACTTCTTTCTTAAAATCTGATTATATAAAGACTTTTATCCTTAATTGAATTTCTTTTACTAGTGACTTATTTTTCTTGTCAAAACGTATGTATAATTTTTTTTGTACGCAAAATATGATTTTTTTCATCCATTTTTTTAAAAAAAAAAAGGTTTCATCTAAACTCCATCTACACTCATTAAAAAACAAAAAAATGGACTATTTTTTCTCAAAATTACAGGGTGTACACACAAATATTTCATTTTCAGGATGTGTTTCACTTTGAAAATTAGTACAAAAAAAAAAAATTAATATATTCATCCAAAAATTATGAAAAAATAGTGGGCCCCTCGTACACTGGTCTTAACTAACTTTCTACTAAAAGGATTGCTAGATAATTTATAACACTCAAAAAATGGGGGCGGGGGGGGGGGAGTGGGGGGGGGGGGGGGGGGGGGGGGGGGGGGGGGGGGGGGTGGGGGGGGGGGGGGGGGGGGGGGGGGGGGGGGCGGGGCACACAACCTCTTATCTTTTTGACACAAAAATAGACACACTGTGTGTGCACCACATGTTGACCTTCTTAATCTCTACCATTTTAAAAATAGTAGTTTAAACTAGATTATGAACACTTTCGATTTCTTATTCTTATCACATTTTCAAAGTTTTGAGCATATGCATGCCGAATTATTAGTTGAAGTTCATGTTTTTGCTGATTTCAGGGAAAAATGTGACCACTTTTGACTCTCTTTTTGGTCCCCCGTTTCCATTCCACTTACTTACCCTTTGTGTTCAAGTCCATTTCAATATGAACGTCGAAGTAAAATTTTTTTGCAAAAATCAAAATAAAATTGCCTTTACGGATGCAGTTTTTGTAACATCCCCATTTTAAGATACTAGAACAAGGGAATTTTTTTTTTTACACACCGTTTCCATGTTATGAATTAATAATTCAAACACACGTTCAAAGTTTTAATAATGTTCTCTGTCCAATTAATGCAGTTTGGATCACACAATTTCCTTTTAAAACTAATGTTCTTCTGTTCACATATTTGCAATATGGAACACACATTCAGTGTCATTCAATCATATAACAGATACCATATGCTGCTATAAATGACTCGCATAACGAACTACCGATCCCCATTTTATGGCTCGGAGATTCAGCGATCTCTCATTTCATGACTTGGCGACTTACGATCCTTCATGTTAATTCATGCATTGTAATAATGAATATACAGGGTTTCTCTTACCGTTTCCGGTTATCGAAGTAATCCATTAAGAAGCCTATCTGAATATCTGTTACTGATATTCATCTGACATCCTCAATCTTAAACTTGGTGATTAGGACAATGCAACCAGCACTTGCGATACGTTTTGGCCAAAGATTTTCACATGCTTTGCATGATCATATTCCTGGATGTGATAATCACACCAATGGAATACGTCCTTCACCATCACTTCGTCTGTTATCTAGAATGGTCTTTCCTGGCCTCTACCAGTCCTTCCATTTAAGGTCAAGCTCAAACCCCAACTAGCAATATGAACGAGTATATGGGAAGGTTACTCATGGTAACTAAAGAATACGCAGACATACGGTGTCGTCCCCTAACGATCCGTGTGTCTAGTTACCTTTAGTCCTCTCTGGAGTTACTCTTGGTCTACGTGATACATTCCATCCCCATCTAAGAATAGTACCCAGATTATATAAAATCGAATTTAATTCGGGTGAGGGCATTGTAATATGTCAGCTATAATATTGTGTCGTCATGAAGGTCCCACCTACATGATGACACCATAGGTAGTTGGCGTATGTTAATGTCCTACGGAATCCGCCTCATCGAGAGTATACACTCAGCTCGAGTGTGATTTGGTGTAATCTAATCATTAAGATCAACTCTTCAGCAGTCATGCTGATCCTTATTAAACCTTGTTCTCGTTACCGTTGTATGTAGCTAAGAGAGACTTAATTGGTCTTCTAGCTTATATACATCCTCTCCTTCATACCGAAGGGCTGTATATTTTCTTCTTGGTTTCTTTCTTTATTTATCGGCACTAATCAGTCCTATTATCGATAAACTTAATAATGTTTAACCTATTAAACTTAACCAAGTTTTTCCACAACTGCTAAACAATCAGAATTCCATCTTATTAGACATCATTTAAATGATGGTCTAATTCTAAATGAACCTATTCATTTATTCTCCTTAACCTTACTTCTGTTAAGGTCAGTTATCAATTAGATATGTTTTCCCATATCCATATTTTCTGAATTTAAAACATTCGAGGTTATTAACAGAGGTCCCGAATACAAGGTTCGGCTGTTCCTAAGTTATTTATATTCCTTAGCTTTCAAGATAATCCCGAATACCTTTCAATTAAGAGATCATGTTGACCTAATCCCTTTTTAATGCCAATTTAAAATTCATCTTAACCCAAGTATGAACTAATTACACATTTCAACGTAAAAGTTGCATTTAGGTAAAGAATAGTGTTATTTCCTTTTAAATCCATCCATTAACATTTGAATAATTCCAATCAAGGAATAATGTTATATTCTCAAACTTATTCAACAATATCAACTGATACAGTCATTAAAAATATCACACTCGTACTTGTATTCATCCATCGGTTTTACAATCTATACATTTGCCAGTCCAAATGGCTGGAACTTTGTTATATTAAACAACATTACAAATCATAAGATAGAAGATCTGTAATTTCTTCTTTTCCTCATTCCTCGTAGAGGAGTACTAGCTATCAATTACAATCCATCTTCAATCAATCCAAAAGAAGTATAAAGAAAACAACCATGTCTTGTTTATACTCAAGTTTCATCTGCCAAATTACTTGCACGGGTCAGTTCATTGAACTAAGCATATTAAGCACTTGTCCTTAAAATGAGGTGTTCTAATTAACTGTCTCAATAAAGAATCCTGCTTTTATGAAACATTAATATGAACATCATTCAAGAATTAAGTACGAAAAGGATGAACAACATAACAACTAAATCATCTTAATTACCCTCCCAATCAGAAAAGATAGAATTACTACCTCTTTCCCAATAATTACTACAAGAAGTAATTTCCCTTTAAATAGTTCCAGAATTAGCATCTGTAAGAACTCAAACATAATCATGCATACTGCTTGTTCAACATAAAAACTGTAATTTCCTTTCACTTACAACAGTTATAATTTCAAAAGATAAAAATTGACTGAAATTTAAACCGAAATACTTTCCTTTCCTTTCATGCTACTCAATTGATTTCAAGCAATCAAACGCTGAAGAGAAAAGTAAACAACCATAAAATGCAGATGCTTAAACCAAAGCAGTACAAAATTTAATCCATAATAATTATAGATTTCCAACTGTGTAAGAGAAGAAATGATCACCAATTCAAATTATCCATCCACACTCCTTTTCTTTTCTCATGCTGTACTGAAAATTTAATCTAGACATGATACCAATCAATGGTATCAGTTCAAAGAGAGATAAACGAAAATCAATAATCAAATATAAGGGAGAAAGATCATATCACCTCTTCTCACTGTCTATTCAATTACCATTAATTAAATAGACATGATCCATCAATATGATTCAATCCGCATAATATATTCCCCCTTTAAAATAAGTCACTCTACAAACATTTACGTCTTTATAACATGTAGAGTGTACAACAACAACAACAGTCACATTTTCATCCTAATAATGAGAAAATTCACTTTCCAGCAGCAAGGTATAAATCCATTCATATTATGCTCTTAATGAAAACAATGAAAGGTCCACAATCCTTAAAATTCTATATATATATATACTATCTTGAGTTCAGCAAGACACAATATAATTTGCATGCTCTACTCAGTCTATTATATAGACTGATTTTCTGTTCCTCATCAGATTAGAACTTCCTTCCTAACAGTCCTATAAGAATACCAAAAAAAATTAGCAGGCAGAATACTATAACAAATTAGGACAACAAGTAAGATACTACTATAACCTTACTGTCCTCGGAAACCCGTATTTTATGCAATGAGAAACATCAAGGAATTATAACTCGCATAATAGTCTATCAACATCATCACAACTTTTTTTTCCCAAACGTTTCCACACACTGAACTTAGAAATACAATATTCGCATATTAATACCTTTATCAATGCAAACCCGCATAGGGTAATAGATGGGCAAGCAAGGTTCATTCAAAACAATCTCAACAGCAAGCCAAATCTCATTGTTTCATTCATTTGTACAGAAACACTAACCCATGTTTGTTTTCATGATAACAGTTCAGACTAGAAGATCAAATCACATCCAAAATGCATAATAAAATCCTCTTTCTCATTACCTTTAGATTTTAGAACAACAAAGAGAAAACATAATTCATTAATGATTTCAATAAGAACAACAATCATTTTCTTCAAACGCACAAGAATACCCAAATCGTATTCACCCATATAATGATGGTTCAACCAGTCATAAAAAAAAATCATCTCATCCTCCTATTTTCGCAAGGATGCACAAAACTCAGAAGTGATATTCATTTAGCTAATGTATCTATTAGCACAAACCCATAATGGTAATGAAACGAATACCCAACACTGTCAAAACAACCATACAACAAGGACAGTTCAACCAGACATACAAATCATCATGCAAAGAATGCTCAAGCCGCGTTCAGCAAAGAAAAATGACTCAACTCGAAATCTTCTCAGCATAACAGCCAAATCAATAACCAAAACCCCCATCATAAGAGTAGGGTTGTTTTAATGAGACGATTAAGCAAAAGCAAATGGTTTAAGGAGAAGGGCTTAACATGCATGTTAATCTTTCTTGAAGCTCAAAGAAAACCGCGCCCACAGGAGCTATTCTTCTCCACGGCGACAGTAGTAAAGCTTTTCAAACAATCACCTACTTCCACAGGCTCAAAAATAGCCCTCGGCTTCTCCAAAGACAAAATCAATACCCAAAAATTACAGCAGGTTTGACAGAACCATAGAGGAACAAAATGCAGAGCAACTAAAATCCAAATGCGCATAGCAACAAACAAACTTCCTTCACAATCCTCTTTCCAAGGCGAGCTGGTCGCTAAGACCAATGCCATTGAATGCATTCCTTTTTCCTTTTTCCTCATGCCACCGCCGACTCAAGGTTGGCGAATTCCAAATTTCAAATTTTGCGTGAAATCAAAGTTTAGCTTCATAGCTAGTTGGACGCCTCCAACTTTTCCATGTTCCCGCCAAACTTGGCGCTGCACATGCAAGGACCTCATTTACTGTCCCATTAAATTCCTACTTTCCCTCCTTATCCTTTCCATCCACATGGGTCTATACGTCCCCTTCCTTAGGTTAGGATTAGTTTAGGATTTTAATAGTCCATATCTAGGTCATTCGTCTAGTTCATAGGTTAGTAGGATTTACATCTATTTTCTCCTTTATAAAATTTAAAATCCATATAGAATAGTAGTTAAGGGTATATGATATAACTTAGGGGTAGGTTAGGGTTTTAGTCCCCTAATATTTAATTAATTAGTTTCCAATCAAGTTCTTCCGCCTGATAGTCGTATTCGACACAATGCAGGACATTTCGTCCTATGTTCCACATACTTGTGCCACTTGTATCCAGGCCCTTATCGTCTTACACTGTCTAGTGTTACAACAATGTATGGTTCGAGAATCGAACCTTTTCCATTGGCATCTACGTGCCAGATATTCATACCTGTAATCAGGTGCTGCAACCTTTATATCAACCTTCAGTCTGGTTTTAGAAGTTAATTGACAAAGCGATCACAAGAAGGCCACAACATACCTTGGATCAATGGAATTGATTCAAGGTGTGTTGTTAATCAACGAAAAGAGTTCATCGAGCATACGACATATTTGTTGTCACATCAACAATCATACAAGCAATAATAACTTCTATCCCAAGTAACAAATTACAACAAACAAGGGTCCAGATTAGCAACACATTCCTTTAAGAAGATGTGTCTTAACATATTTATCTTCATTTCTGCAGTTACAACATCATGAAAAGTAATCACCATGATAACTTACGAAAATCAAGGCGTTACATTTTTGGTGGAAACCGACGTCTGAAAAATAATTTTTTTTCACATTGCAGGAGGGAAGAAATGAATAATTAGAATGTGGAAACAAATGAGCTTCAAATCTTCATCAGTTGAGTAAGCAAAAACATAGTAGAGGATGAAGGTGCATGAGGTTGGAGGTCAATCATGGACCTCTTGTGAGTCACCAATGACGGGTCACGCAAAGGTGTGGTGATAGTTTGTCAGTTGTGTGTTTTGGTTTCTGTGTGCTTCACTTTTCAAAATTCCAGTTTCAATTGTTTGCAATGTGTTCCTATGTTCATGTTGAGAAATGATTCCTCTATAATTCCCTGATGTAATAACATAAAGCATAATGAAATGCAACATCGTGATACTTGAAGAGGTTGAACAAACATCTGTGTTCTTGTTCATACCTAGGTTTGTGATAAACCTTTGTACAACTATTGAAGGCTATGCAAATGGTTCATGATTGAGTTCCCACATTGAGTGGGTCAGATATGTTCCCTATAATGCTTGGTTGATAAACAAATGGTTCCTGTACGTTTTCCCACACTAGTTTGATAAGATGTGTTCTTAATAGTGTATGGTTGATAAGAAGTTGATGTGTTCCTTCTTCTACCTCTAGCTCAAGTGTGTGCTAAGATCATGAGCAAGAAGAAGCAACAAACTGTAGAAGAAGTGTGAATGTTTTTTCTACCATGTAATCACTAAGGGGGGAATGTTGGGAATCAATATTTACGTTAGGTAAATTACTATTTACTATGTATAGTTTACCGTATGGTCAATATGGTTATTATTGATTGCTGGGTTGATCTTATCTATTAGACATAGATTATTATTGGTTAAGCGTAATATTGTTATACGTAAATAAGTTTATGGAGAGATTGTTGGGAAACTAGTTTCCTAAATTATAGGGATATATATATATATATATATATATATATATGGAGTGGTGTATGTTGTGCAAACATCTAGAATGAATTGAATATAATATCATTATTCCATGAATTATATGATGTAAATTTGATCTCAAGCTCTCAAAGCATTCAATTTTTTATAAAGTGAAGTGTATAATAGTCAAGTGCTTCTCCCCTTTTCATATTGCCGCAAATGTAATTGGTATATGAAGAGGTGGCACTTTATCGGGAGGATAGAAGTCTTATATTTATCCTTTAGTCTAAGCCTTACTACAATACTAAATATTAAGCCAAACTTAATATATATTAGGCGCATAATATATTACAACAACACGAACTACTATTATATAGATATTGAATTTGAATAATTTTAAACATTCTGATAGCAACTATTATCTAAATATTGAATTTAAGTAACCTTCCCATGTTTTGAGCGTAACATCTTTATCAAACCCAAATTAGGAGTTAAATAATAATTTGGAGAGATAAAACAAGCCCCATTAACATCCTCTAACTTGTATAGGTTTTGTAAGGTGTTGAGTATAAATTACAATATATAATAAGTAGACTAATTTCCCATTGATTCACAAGCAATACATACATTATAAAGAAACACTTCGCATGTGAACACATAATCATCAAGATGTAATTGACTTGCGAAGAAGTAGAATTATATTGAAGGATAACAACTTATCTTTTATTTTAAACCCTTATTATGGTACTATATAATAAGTAAAGTTAATGTATACGAGGTACATACTATATTGCACCTGTTGGCACCCCAAATGGTCTTGCTCCATTTTAGGGCCTTATAGTCAAAATTTTCAAGCTCAAAGGTGTTTAATGGCAGTATGTACACATTTTGAGTGGATATGAGATCTTTGCATCTTCATAGTTGGCCTTAGGTAGATTGGTGTCCTTTACACTGTTCTCTAGTTGAGAGAAAGCTTCAAGAAAGACTATGTATACAATCGGGTACAACAAAATCACGTTGAACCTCTATTTTCAAACATTCATGGTTGTCTACCTTTTCACTGTGTTATTTACTCAAAGCCACGGCCATATTTTACTTTGTTTGTTTGTTGAGGGACATAAATGTTTGCCTTGGTCATTGCCTTGGAATTCATAGATGTGTTTCAAGCCATGAAGACGCCCTTTATCACTTTGTTTGGAGATACCAAACACAACCATGTCTACCAAATGATTTAAAGCATTTTTATTTTAAACAATAATCCCACATTTGTTGATAGTGGGCCACACACAATGTTTTTATATATGAGCACTTCATTACTTAAGTGGAGCAAAGGCTTCGTCCATTGAGCCCTTTTCCTAAGGTGAAAAATGACCAAGATCGAGAGCATATGGACACATGTCAACATTCCTTAAACTCGATAAAGTTACAAATTCGACTAAGGCAAAAGTTTGAGGGTTGAGAAACTTAGGTGCATGGGTGCATGAAATCGTGTCATGTGGTGTAATTTTGGATACTCATGTACCATAAAGAAAATGGAGAAAATAGTTGATGAAATTAGCGAAATGAGTCAGGGAAGTGGGAACCCGTGAATTGTGCCATGTGGCCCAATCATGGTCGGTTGGTTGCCAAGTTTAAGTCAATTACAGATCAAAAGGAGTCTGGAGAGAGGCGAGGACACATGATCAGGCCGTGTGGCCCAATCACGGGTTAACAATAAACCAATTAGAAATAGCCACATGGAAGAAAATTGAAATCTTGTTTTCTTTGGGAAGAATCAAACAAGACAAAAAAGTATGGGGAATGAGCGAGTTTGAGAACTTGAAGGCTCATGAGTAGTGCCACATGGCACCAGTCACAGATGAGTGGATCTAAGGAAGATAAAGAAAGAAGTGAGAAGAGGTCTAGATATTTGTGGAAACGTGATTAGCCCATGTGGCACAGTCATAAAACGACACATGGCCTAATGAAAAAAAAACAAAAAGACTATTGTTGTAAAAAATAAATCTCTTGCACAATTTTAATGGAGAAGCCGCAAACAAATCTCTACTTTATTACTCACAACTTTTGGTAGATAGTTCCATTTTAATATTGGTTGATAGTGTTGGAAAGCTTTCTTCAAATGATTGGTAATGGTTGTAATCTCATAAAAAAATTGCAATGGTTAATGAATAGTTCATGATTGAGTTTTGACACCCATTTCCTCCACTTTTGCCACCTTTCATTCCCCCTTCAGGTTTTCTCGATTTTGCACATGTGTGGGGCCTTTCAGGTGTTATTTGATTTTCATTGAGATGGATGGGGACCCTTAGATCTTATGTATATTACAATTAGTGTGCCAATTGTCACTCAATCTCTAGTAGAGCCACTAGAGTAATCTGTCCCTGCTCATTCTTCCTCTCTCGTTGGTTCTTCTTAATTCAATTACCTCCATTTCCAATTTTGGAATGTCCTATCAATTATATAAATGGACGAAGTATTGGCCTCATTAATCATCTTCCCATCCTCCAGCTTTTCGCATCGGGCTTTCCATCTTGGTCGGACCTCTAGTCCCCTCAGATGCTTAGTCTCCAGGTGTTCATTTTAGCTTTGTTTTAGGTGTTTAGGATATGAATAATTGTGATTAAGTCAAGGACATTGTAATTCAGATCTAGGAGAGTGACCATGCATGTTTAATTTAGTCATATATGAGATAACAAATTTGAAAGGAAATCATCATTCGAGTCCGAAGTGTATTCACTTTAGTTATTAGGATTTCCATTTGGTGAATAGGTTGATAGGTCAGATGTGTAATCACTCGAACACCAATTTATAAAATCCTCATAGCATTTGGTTTCATTTGCACTTATTAACATTGCATTTACTATACGTCGGATTCTAAATTGTAGTAATATGATAAATAACTAAATTTTTGTGTACGAGATTTGTTGTTTATTTGAATTGTGGGGAGTTTGTAGCAATTGTACAAATTGATGCAACTATTATGTTATTTCCTACTCCTTCATCAAAGTTTCACATATTTGGTCCAATGGACAAGACATTAGTTGAAATTGGAATGATCAACCCCTTTTTATACCAAAGCTTGTTGTACTTACTTTTATGAGATCTCTATTTTCATCTTGCATATCCATATAGATCTCTCTGTTATAACTTAGGCTTCATGCCTCTAGGTTATGCTTTATACTTGTTAAATCCCTATGATGGAAGGCGTGGAAGTTATGGATATTGGTGTATGTTTGAATTAGAGTAATTCTAATTTGTGTTTCCCTGTAAATGTGTGATTCAGTTACAAGTGACACTTAATTGGATGCTCATTCATAAAAGTTACATTTGTAGATAGATTTGCTATGTTTATTTGAGCTGATTTTGTGTTAGATTTGCTAGGGTCTCTCTCCCATGACATTGGAGAACCAAAAGAAGCAGAGAAGTGACTGCCCTTATCACATTCATTACCTCAAATTTGATCCCAATCAATAAAAGAACATTTAATTACAACGACCTCCTCCCTTCCATCCACCTATTTACTAACAAATTTGAGTACCAACACCAACACGGATCATTATTATAAAGATACCTAATTCAACTTAACTTTCACACGTTGTGATCCCAACATCTTCATCAAAACCAAACGAGAAGTCCAATACAAATTTAGAGAGATAACAAGAGCTCCCTTAACATCCTCTATTTTTAAATGGGTTTGAAAATTAATGATTGGTCTCATCTCAAGTCTCAACTCGAAGAAAGCTACTCCAAAAACAGTGTGCGAGTAATGTCCTGCAAACGCAGAAGCATCTTGCCTTTACCTACTTAGTGACTTTAACCCCTTTTCCCCCGAAATACAATTCTTAAATCCTGTCCGGAACTCGGCAAAGTTCACCCGTGGAAAACCGTAAAAATGTGTCTCAGATTCCTGCGCCAGTATTGATTATCGTGATTATTGAAGAAAATGGCGAGGTCCCTGGGAGGGGTTGGAGCTTGGGCCGAGGAAGCCGAACGCGAAGAAGCCGAACGCTTAAAAGCAGCAGCAGAAGCAGAAGCAGAAGCAGAAGTCGCCCCAGCGGCAGCCATTAGCAAATCGAGGAGAAAAAAGAATCCAACTTACAGCATTTCTGAGGTAACGACAGGCCAGTATGTTGGCCCCGGGGGTCGATCCCGGGCCCTCCCAGATACGAGGATTTTCCCGTTCGCTGACAGAAGTATGGTCTCCGATCAATCGTCTAGGGGAAGGGGTTTCGATACCAGGCCTCAGGAATTTGACAGAAAACGGGAGGCATTTCCGGTCCCTGCGTCTCGTGCCGATCAGGTGGATGATTGGGGTTCCGTCAAAAGAGCATCAGCTGCCGGTTCAGCTGCAGCTCCTCGCGATCAGCCGCATTCGAACAGCGACCGCCGCCGTTTTCCGTCTCAAGACGGAAAAAGAACTGTAGAATCTTCATCCGAGGAAACGAAACAGGCAGAGTTAGTGCAACGGCAGGCGAGGGTTAGAAGTGACCCATTTGCAGGCGCCAGGCCGCGGGAGCAGGTGCTGGCAGACAAGGAGAAAGAGGGGCAGCTGGACAAAGATAGGATTAGCGAAAAAGATAAAATGTACGCGGCGGTTAAAGACGGAGATAAAGTTAGTAGTGTTGTAGAGGAGCAGGAGGAGGTTATTGGGGAAGAGAAAAGTAGGAGTTCATTGTCGAGTAGACCACCAACTCCAAGAGGTCTAGAGCTCGAATCCCAGATCGTTGCGCCCAAGAAGAAAGTGAATCCGTTTGGCGAAGCCAAGCCCAGGGAAGTCCAGCTAGAGCAGAGGGGTGTCGACTATCGTCAGATAGACTTGGATTTGGAGCGCCGGTCGGCTGTCAGGTGAACTCCATAACCTATTTAGACCTTTGAACTAAAACCTGAATCGGTTCCTTTTTAGCTTTCCTTTGAGCAAAAATCTGAAAGTTTTGATTCTTTTTTAGCTTTCCTTTGAGCAAAAATCTGATTTTTTTGATTCTTTTTTTAGCTTTCCTTTGAGCAAAAATCTGATTTATTGGATTCTTTTTCTGTTTTCATTCTTGGAACGAAAATGAAATGAATGAATTTTTCTTTCCGGCAATGAAACTCAAATGCTTAGTTGTAGTTAAATTGAATATTTGCCATTTTTTGGAATAATAATTAGCTTTTTGATCAATCTTGTCGAGATTGGGTACTAGAGTGGATTGGCAAGATTCAGGTTGTTCCCCAGTGAGGTTGAAACCGTGGGGTAAAAAGATAAATAATATGTAAGGTAAATGAAATGAAATCTCGTCGTGGACTTTGCATCTGGCTTGGGCGGGACCTAAAAAGCAACCTGTTCATATTATTGCACGAAAACTTCCAGCTTGGTTGTGACCTAAAACATAACCCTTACCTTTTTACAGCCTAAAAAAAAATAGCAGGCTATGGGTGTCTCAGGCTCCTGGCTCTAAGATAAGCATAATTTAAGTTGACTCGATGCATTATTTACAAATGCAAACATTTGAAAGTTACTTTTTTTTGCCTTTCCCTTGTGAAATTCCAAGGGAAGAAGCGTAGTTGGCTTCTGCTTTTGTTAATTCAATGGTAGTTGGTCTCTGTGTATAACTGCCAATTCAATGGTAGTTACTCTCTGTGTTTAACTGCCACTGTCACTGCATTGTTTCACATTTTACCCGTTTGTGGAATTGTATGAATGAACCACCTTAGTCATCTTTTATTTGACTGCTGGGTTTCATTTTGTAGATAATGCCCTGGAGTGCACACCATGTAGGCCCTGCAGGCTGTAGGTACATACAATGCTATTTGAAATTGCATTTGACATGTGGTATATGCCTTTAGTTCAATATGTATAATAAGTGGAGGCCATTGAGCATCTGGAATGTTGCACTAGAGTGCAAAGATTGAAAGGTTGTATGGAATCATTATTATATGCAAATGAAATGACCTTTTTTCCCCATACACGTGGGTTAATGAATCCATCCGAGGCACTTGTTGTGAATATGGGCCCAATATCTAGTTGCGAACATAGGCCAGGTATGTTTCAGGAACTTTTTTTTGGCCATTAGAATGCACGAAGGAATTTGTCCAAGACTTTGATAGTCTTTATATATTCCATGTAAAATTAGTTTTGGCGCTATCAAATATTCATTAGCAACATTTTGTTTCAATAAAATCTCTTCCAATATAGCCGCTGAATAGCATCATATTGTTGCTAATGTTTCTTTCATATAATGGAAAGATGTTGACTATTTGTCTTTCTAGAACTCTCATTATACTCGATTTTAATAGCAAGTTTTACTATATTGCCTATTCTTTCACCCATGCTATCATTCTTTCTTCTTATCAGACTTTTTGAGCTGTCATTGCTGGATTTTTCATAATTTAATTTCTTGTCGCCATGAGATTGCATCACATGCTCTATTTTCCAATCTTTATCCTTGTTCATCATACCTCATCTGGTTTCTAGTCACTCTCTGTTATTATATGAATTTGTTGTGCTTTGATTGAAGAAGGTTGAACAAAAGTATGCTGACAACCAAGAAACTATGAATTTAAAAAATGATCTTTCTTGAAGATGACATATATACCTTGCTTAACTTATTTTCTTTTCCTTTGCAATTTACTTGGCATGTTCTTGTGCCTTGAAAACTCAATGTGCTCACATGAGAAAGAAGAAATTTACTCGCTTTTCTCACATGAGAAAGAAGAAATTTACTCGCGTTTCTCTTTCCTATAGTTTGTCATCACTTATGATGGCTTTACACTGTGTAGAGGACTCTGAAACATTTCCATGTTGGAAACAATGCATTCTACCCAATTAGAATTATGAGAAATTGAGTTTTGCTGTACAGTCCTCTTTATTTCCAATTCCATAGACAACCATGACATGTTTAAAATGTTTGTCTACTAATAGCTCTTGACAATTGAGTATTCTTGCTTATCAAAAAGAAGATTAACTTTATTGACTTGATAATGCTGATGATTCCAAACATGGTGCCTCTCAACCCTTTCATGTAACTCAGGTCAACTCTAGTTACTAGTAAAGTATTTTGGGCATCATTCACTTTGGATTGGGAAGCAATAGAATACATTATATATCACATAAGAACTGTTGAGATGAATAGTTTAGAAAGAAAATTGGTTGAAAGTTGCGAGCTTTGGAAATACATTAAATCTCAATCTTTCTCTCTCTCTCACTCAAGAAACTCTTAACTCTTTCTCAAAGGATAGGAGAAGGTCAAGTGAAGCAACGGTGGATAGTGCAGCAAAGAAGCAAGCTACAGGTCTTTTTTTATTGGCTAATTAAAGTAAGCAACTTTGTAAAAAAAAGTCCACAATTCTATATAAATTTAGGGCAAAACTATTTTTTATATAGTTTAAACTATAGAAAAAATTAAATTTTTGCCTCTAAGTCTATCCGGAAGACGGTTGATTCCGTAGCCGGAAAATTGTAAAGTGAAAAACACTTGAAATTTTGCCACATTGTCCGTGTTGAGGTGCTTGCCCGCATGCAAAAGGAATTTTTGCAAAATAGCTTGAAAATCTTGAGATTTTATTTTATTTTGTCTTTTTTAGGCAATTTTACTGAAAATTGTTAATTTAAAATCTCGCAAGCTATAAGGATTTTTTTGCTGAAAAATGGCAGCATTGCCTAGTTTTGGGGTAGAATTAGTGACTATGTTGCCAGGATACGTCCCCTAGCCCCCCCATAACTTGCTTGATACGTATTCGGTACGGATACATCAAGGTATGTGTACGGATACATGATGGGTACGTCCAGGTTCTTCTTGGGTACGTCATGGGTACCCGGACGTACCCATGACGTACCCGTTACGAACCCAAGTTTAAATATGCCTTTTAAGGCATTAAACCACTTTTTTTTGACTCAGGTAATGCAAAAAACGAACCCTAACATTTAAGTAAATAAAATATTAAACCCTAAACACTTCAAAAGCTATAAAAAGCACTCACCCATTCATTTAAAATCACACAAACAATTCATTGTTGGTTTTTGCAAGTGTATGAGCAAAGAGCCAAAGAGGAATTGAAGAGCTTAGAGGAGGCAAACATTGGAAGGAGGGTTTGTTTGGAGTCCACCATTGCAAGGAGGAGGAGATTGGGGGCAACCATTGCTTGTAAGAAATTCAAGTTTGTTTAGAGGAAGCAATTATTGAGAGGAAGACATTGTTTTAAATTTATTGTTCATTCAAAATTAAAAGAGTAGACATCACATTTGGTCCTTGGAGGTAGCATTTGTTTGGAGGCAACAAGGTTGAAGGATCTATTGCAACACGGATCTACACTATAGGTATTTTTTATTTAATTCATCCTTTTATTTTATTTTTTATAGTTATTTATTTATTTATTTTGTTGCATTTTTAAAAAAAGTTTTGAGTTTAAACACATCATAAATCTGTGTATGCTCTCACCTCACACCTTTATGGCAATCTTGGTGATAAAAAACAGATTAGGATGACATGGTTTAGGGTTTTTTAATTTAATAATTAGTAAAAATCATTTTTTTAAATTTTTAAATGCATTGTTCAATGTTGATGATTAACAGTTTAACATTTATCATTTGATTTATCTAAGGCAATTTTTTTTTTTTTAAATGTCCTCAATCTATGTATGCTCTTACCTCACACCTTTATGGTGATCTTGACGATCAAAAGCAAATTAGGATGACATGATTTAAGGTTTTTTTAATTTAATAATTAGTAAATATCATTAGTTCTAATTTTTAAATGTATTGTTCAATGTTAATAATTAATATTTTAACATTTATCATTTGATTTATATAAAGGCATTGCATTTTTTTTAGCTTCCTAAATTTGTATATGCTCTCACCTCGTGCCTTTATGGTGATCTTGGTGATCAAAAATAGATGAAGATGACATAATTAATTTATTTTTGTAAAGGCAAAATGTTTTCAATTTTTTAAACATCCTAACTCTGTATATGCTCTCACCTCGCACCTTTATGGTGATAAAAAAATAGATTAGGATGGCATCAAGTTTTGCTTCAGTCAGAGTGCAAGGCTAAGAAGCTTCTAAAAATACATTAGTTCCTGTGAAACATGATCCTAATTCCCCTCTTTGGAGACATGTGATAGTGGTAGACAACCTTGTTGGTGGTGGGGGTCGGATTTGGATGTCATGGTTGTCATATTCAATACAAATCCTTATATAACCGACTGAAAATCCATTTGACTGGGGTTGGAGGTGTGGGGATAAAGAAGTGCCCTAAAATATCAAATGAAAAAATGGCAGAGTACTTAAGAGAGCAAGAGGAGGTTGAAAGGCAATGCGAAAGAAATAGATCTAGAACAATTCCATTGTAAAGACGACCTTCATCACGACCACCCACACCTAAATCTACTACTCATCCTTTCATCCAAACTCAAAGTCAACCACTTAATACCCTTTTTGATGAAGAGAGTCCAGAGACCTCATGAAAAAAGCGAAAAGGAGCATTGGAAAGAGCATTTAATAATGAAGAGAGGGATGTTACTGATGGGGTGGTTGCTCGATGCATTTATGTATGTGGGCTGCCCTTTAATGTATTGAGGTCTCCATCTTGGCATCAGATGGTGAAGGCTGTCAATGAAGCTCCACAAGGGTACAAATCCCCAAGTTATGAAAAGGTTATAACCACACTCTTGGGAAAGGAAGTGGAACACATTCACACCTCTTTGCAGCCAATCAGAGAATCATGGAAGATGGAAAGATGCTAGAAATAGAGCCCTCATAAATGTTGTTACAATATGCCCTAAAGGGGCAATATTCCTAAAAGCCATTGACTGTGAAGGGCAAGTCAAAGATGCACAATTTATTACCGACATTTTGATGGAGGTAATTGAGTCGGTGGGCCCTCAGAATGTTGTCTAAGTCATCACAGACAATGCTAAAAACTGTAAAGCAACATGATTGATTATAGAGGGTAGATATGAGCACATTTTTGGACCCCTTGTGTTGTCCACTCCTTTAATTTGATGCTCCAAAAGATTGGGAAAATCCCATGGATTGAGCAAATTTACATTGAGACAAATGACATTCAGATGTTTATCACAGGCCATAATATGTCACAGGTCATATTCAGGAGATTCTCAAGGTTGGAGTTGTTGAAACAAGATTTGCCACTCACACGCTCGTTTTGAGATGACTTGTGAAGGTGAGAGAGACTTTAAGCAGCATGTTGATCAACAATGTTTGGATAGTGTGGAGGCAGTCAAATACATAGAAAGCTTCAAAGGTAAAATCATGGGTCCTTGATGATGATTGGTGGGCTAAGCTTGAGTACTTGCTCAGTTTTATAGAGCTCATTGTCTCCATGATTAGATTCGTAGATATTGATGCAACATGCATGGGAGAGATATATGATGGAATAGATTCTATGCTTGAACGTATCAGAGATGTCATACAAACAAAAGAGTAAGAACTAGAAGAGACCTTCTACAATGAGGTCAAGAGCGTGGTCATGAAGAGGCGGAATAAAATGATCACCCCATTACATCTCCTTGCTTATGCACTGAACCCAAAGTATTATAACTCTAAAATACTTGGGACAGGTCTAATGACTATGTTAGAGGGCCTCACAAACTTTGGGATCTTCTTCCAGAGACCACAGACTTGGATGCCTCCGCAACCACTCTTGCGCAACTTTCAATAGTTGATGGCGAAGATGACATTCAAGGGAGTTTGCAAGGAGTGGAGAGTGGAGCTAGCGCAAGTGGCACACAAGAACTTGATTTTGAGGAAAATCTAGATGATATATTCTAGATTTGTTTGTATTCATGTTGACATGATATTCCTATATCATATGTATGGCAGCCACATGATCAATGAAATGTAAAATCTTAAGTATATTGTATGTTTTAAAAATTTGAACATTGATCCTAGTATATTTTTCAAGTTTTGTTTGTATTCATGTTGACATGATATTCATATATCATATGTATGTCAGCCATATGATCAATGAAAATGTGAAGTCTTAAGAATATTGAATGTTTTGAACATTGATCCTACTATAATTTTCAAGTTTTCAGTTTTGTATTACTATTTCTTATGGACTAAAAAATGAGTAAAATGAGTATATATATATACATTAATTTGTTAATACATATGTACGAACGTATCCAAGATGTATCGTACCCAAGGGTTTTTTAAAATTGACGTATTTGTGTATTGAACCCATACCTGTACCTGTATCATGGCAACATAGATTAGTGAGCAAAAGGAAATTTGTAAAAGCCTTTATAGTTTTTCTGATTTAATTATTTTTGTGAAAAACTAGGTTAAATGGCTGGTTTACAACACTTGTTGCTGCAAATTCTCAAAAATTGACTGGCAAAAACTTTAGTTTGTGGAGTTATAAGATACTTACAATATGTGAGTATCAAAATATTGACCAAATAGTACTTGGTAAAGAGTCTAGACTAGATAATGATGAACTTTGAGTTGATGAACCTGATGATTATGATAAACGTCATCGTGAAGCTTTGATGTTGTTAAAACTTTTTGTAGCTGACAATTTGATACCAGTAGTTAGGAATGCTACTAGTGCATCAGATTTATGGTTTCAACTAAAAAATAAATACCAGGCTTCTGAAGCTGGAAGGGTGTTATATTTAAAGAATTTGTTGTTTTCAACTAAGATGCAAGAAGGTGGTTCTATCTCTAAATTCTTATTGCAGTTAAAGGATATTTGTGACCAATTACACGCGGTGGACAAGCCTGTAGATGAGCAAGATATGATTGCTTTGGTATTGCAGAGCTTGCCAACATCATTTGACTCATTTGTTGAGTCATTGCATATGATTGCGGAAACACAAGAGATTGATTTTGAGAAGTTGTCTACACTTCTTATGCAAAAAGAAAGGAGGCTTGATCGGTCGGTTGCCTCGACATCAATGGCTTCAAAAAGTGTGTTTAGTGCAAGTCAGTTCAAGGGCAGTTTAGGGTGGTAGTGGTTCATTCAGTAACACTGATCTCAAAAGAAGTGACAAGTCATAGTAGAAATGTCACTATTGTAAGAAACCAGGGCATTTCAAAAGAGACTGTTGGAAAAGACAATATGGTCTTGCAAATAATTAGATGAAGTCATGACATGCAAATGTTGTTGAAGGAGATGAACAAGCATCAATGGATGCATCACACAACCAGTCAGAGAAGTCAAGAACATTGTTCTTTGACTCAGGTGCTTTGCGACATTGCATGTGTCATAGAGATTGGTATGTAAATTTTGTTGAAGATACTAGTTGCAATGAAACAATTTCCTTATGTGATGTTTGGGTTCACTATGTTAGAGGATATGGTGATGTTCGTATTGCATTCAACCATTATGTTACTTACACTTTCAAGAATGTTCGGTTTGTGCCTGATATAAACAATAATCTTCTTTCCATAAGTGAAATAACCACAAAGCCTAACCTTTGTGTGGAGTTCAGGAAACAAATGCATGGTTAGTAATCTTCATGATAAGAAAGTCATTGTTGTTGGTCTTAGTAACAAGGGATTGTATAAGTTGATTGATCCTAACACAATAAATGAGCATACACTAGTAACTGATAACACTAGTGATCTTTGGCATAAGAGGTATGGCCACCTCAGTTACCAACATTTACATACATTAAGTCATTCTAACATGGTGAATGGGATTTCTCCTATTCAAAAGAGTAAGAATGTATGTTCAAAGCTTATTGAGCCAATGCACAGTCGTGTAGGGCAAAGCCTTCTTGTCAAGAGTGTTGTTGGAAGAGTTTCTCTTCCACTTGGCCCCGTTTTCCGGAACAGGGGAGCTTGTCTTGAGGCCTCCTTATGGCTGGGTGGAAGGACAACGATTTTCACCAGGAGCATTCCCTGGAGACTCTAACCCTTTTTGGGCGGGGTCGGTATCGCTAGCTGTAAAGAACATATGGTCTTGTTGCTTGGTATCTTTCGCGGGGAGGAGTGATGTAGACTGAGTCCCACCGTTGGGTGCACTATCAGACTTGTAGAATCTGGAGTCGAGGGGTGATTCTCGAAAACTACACTTGCCCCTGACCTTCCTGAGCAAGGAACTCTTCCAGTTCAGGAAAACTAGGAAAACTAGGAAACTATGTTCAAGTTGTCTAATGGGTAAAGATTTTCAACGTCCATTTGACAATGGTACGAAATGGAAAACAAAAGGTGCATTGGATTTGGTACATGTGGGTTTGCATGGTCCAATGTGGACACTTTCAATATATGGAGCTTTGTATTACTTGTTGATTATAAATGACTTCTCTAAGAATATGTGGGATTGTATTCTTCATATAAAGTTAGAATGTTTCTCAAATTTTGTTGTTTGGAAAGGTATGGTAGAGAAACAAGGAGGGAAACATGTAAAAGCTCTTAGGTCAGTTAATGCAGATGAATTTGTCTTTGAAAGATTCATCGAATTTTGCAAGAAAAAACGTATACATAAGCAATATTCTACATAGCAGAATGAAAGTCCCGGTAAGGCAAAACAAGATAGTGATGGAGATGGCATGGGGTATGGTAGCCAAAATGTACCATATCAGTATTAGACAGAAGCGGTGAATACAATTGTGTACATTCTCATCCAAAGTCTCACACAAGCTCTGGAGAATATAACATTAGAAGGAGCATGGTCTGGAAATACTCCTAGATGTAAGTAATTTTCGTGTTTTCGGATCCACTACTTCTATATTGGGAAAATTGTACATGTTTGCTGATTATTGTGAGCAGAGGAATGCATACAGGTTAATAGATGTCTCCACATATATGATTGTTATGAGTAGAGAGGTTTTTATAGATGAGAAAGTAACATTCTTTTCAGGTAAATCTATTGAGAGTATTGTAGCGGTTTCTGCCGAAAATATTTCTGGAACAAACTCTGGTAGTAGTGATGAACAAAGTTCAAAGAAAGTACCAGAGGTGTCAAGCTCTAAGGAAGAATCTAGTGATGAAGAGGGTGTTTCTCAGTCTTCACAAGTAGATCAAGAAAACCAACACAAAAGGCCTAAGTGGTACCATACCACAATGAATGATATGCACAAATATGAATTGCCTTATTTGATGAAAGGGCAATGTTTAAGGTCACGAAAACAAAAGGTGCAAGGTGAAGAGCAGGTCAATTTTGCTCTTACTGTTTTGCAGGTATTGAAACCAGGCATCATTTCAAGGACCAAAGTCAAACCTAAATGGAAGTTTTTCATGAAGGTTGGTGAAAGAGGAAAGGGCATACAAGAAAAGCACAGGAGTGTCGTGAACAACAAATGTCCCAAAATTATTTGACAATGGAAAATAGTAGGCATTGGGTCTTCAACAACTCAATGCAGAAGTATCTCTCAAGAGATATGCTATGTTGTTTAGTCTTGATGTCTATTCTAAACTACTTGTTGGAACTGATCACTCTGACAAACAAGTGAAGCATGACACATTCAAGACATGACGACAATTCTAGGAACAACAACATCCAGTGCATCCAATATTCAACACCATTTCCTACTCTACTTGGCGATTGTAGCGGCTAATTACCCATGTACTTTGGGAAGATGGATTGGCGACAATAGGGACATTTGGATACATCACTGCAGAGGCAATAGCACTACACCTTGGTTGAGTTCATGTATGGACTTAATCATATTATTGTAATAATGACTAAAACATTTGATTTAGTCATTAAGGGAGGGTGTTAGAATAATTAACTCATATTGTATGTATAATATTGTAACTGAATGAGTTACATAAGTTGTTACGTAGTTAGTGAGCTTATTTAGGCTTGTTATTTGGTTAAGCTACTTACTAGCCTATACTTGGGTTGGTTAGTTGTAGGTTTAGCCTCTAGCCATGTTTGGCTGTATTGTTGAGTCTTTGTTCCTAGATTCTAGACTCTTGCTTTGCCTATTTCATAGGCCTTCACATTTGTAATATTGACGGCTTGATTATTCCTACATATTAAATATTTCTGTTACGGTCCTACATATTAAATATTTCTGTTACGGTCCTACATATTAAAATTTGTTACCATAAAAAATACAAGGGATATTGTATAGATGCTACTGGTGTAGAAGGTTCTATCACACATAAAGAATACTTAGCTAGTGGTAATGTGAAGCCTTGACATATTCATCAGTCATTGGCTTAATATTTGGCTCCATTCCACTCTCGAAGAGCCATCATAAAGCTGCATATTGTGTCGTTTAATTTGTGTTGGCTTTCAAAATGCTGAACCTTCTAACATTATTAGTCAATAGTAATTTCTGTATGAAATTGGTATTTTTTTGGATTGGTACATCATTACAAGCTGCTTTGCCATGGAACTCCATCCATAAGATAGAAATAAGTAACACCACCAAGCTAGTTTGCAAACCAAAATCAGCACAAAAGACTGTAATGATGGTAAAGTAGAAGTTTATGAAGAGAAGCTGTCATTTCTTCCCATTACTTTTAAGTTCCAGGTTTACATATATCATAGAGCAGTTGCAGAGACAAGTTCAAGCCAAATAGAAACAGAAGAACAAGAGAGCTAGTTATCATTTCCCAGAAGGATGGAATGTATATAACTATATTACTCTGGTCGGGAGGCATGAATTTACTCTCTCTAACAGTGGTATATAGAAAAGTTGGACCATTTCATTCTGACAGAACTTGAAGAGTATTTCCTGCTCCTTCAGCTTGATATCTAACGACTGGAAGTCTTATTTCAGGCCGTCACATCAGCCCTACTATATTTCTGTTACTGAACCTAGGTTCATACATACTCCAAAAATGAACCTTGAATATATCCACATAATTTTATTACAGAATTTGGACTTATGGGATTTCAACATATCCATGGTATATTGATAGCACAGTTAAAATCAGATTAGTCCTTGAGATGCAGATTTCAATACTAGTTGTGGAGGATGATTTTCTTGTACGACAAACTTTTCGCCGGATTTTGGGGATGAGAAAGTATATATATGTTGCACTGATCGGAAAGGGAAACTGGTTCGAAATGCGGAGATGCCGATTTTCAAAAAATGGTTTGAAAAGATGTACTAGGGATGGGTATGTGCCCTGGTATGTATGGGAAACACAACGGGTATGTGTTTCAATACTTGGGTACGTCTGTTGACATACCTGAACGTACACAGGTTCTGAAACCCATACCTGTCGTGTTTCACTGGCATACCAGCCATAAAAATGTTTTACCCTCCTTTTTTGGTGAAAATATTAAATAATCATCTATGTGAAAAAATATAGCTGATTTGTCTTGATTTTGGGCACAAAAATATGAACTCCTTGAACTATACAAAGGAGATTCCATGTGTAGAAAATGCCTTTAGTACATTGAGATAAATATTTGTCGCAAGCTAGTCTGGCTGACCTAGCATAGCAGTATGGAGCATTACCGCAATAATGGATTTGATTCAAACCATTATAAGCTAACCCACCACATTTATGCAGCCAAGAAATTAAGGGATCAAAACCATGACAAGGCTGGGCATGGTCCAATTGAATTTTGACACAGTAGATACTCCTTGGTCTGTGACACTTAGCCAAGCAAGTAATCCAAGTCGGATCGGCGCATTGTTTGACATCATAACAGCAGAAATCACAAAAAATCATGATTAGTAATGACTGAACGGCACAGCAGTCAGACCTAAAGTTTGACTCTAGAAACTCGTAGTTTTTTACAAGAATGAAAATAAGTAGCAGGATCTCCAAAAACCTGGAAATAACTGCAAGTTATTGAATAAATCACAAATTTTTGAAAACAACTTCTCTAATGTTCTTTAAATAAATAACTCTGTTTGGTGGGTCATTCCGATATACATACACAGAAAAACAGAGCAGAAGGAAACTCCATAAAATTTGCAAATTGACACGGGCATTCCATCAAATCAATTTGGGCACATCCACTCTAATAGGTGGCTAATTTGTTTAATTATCCATATTTTTTTACATTAGTTTATCTTGGTTAATTTGCATATTTAGCTATATTTTTGAATATTTTTTGTATGGCCGTACCCGAGCCTTCCCCCCAAAATTGTTGTGCTAGTGTATTGAGTTCCTGTTCTTTTATCCGTATTTGTACCTATACCGACTATGTAGTTATAAGTTAATTGCATTTGCCAAATTTCTAGGGTGAAATTCGAACTTCGACAGATTTAATAGGGCAAGAAGAAATATGTTTGAAATCGTGAATTAAATTGTACGAACAACAAATGTGTCTTTGTTTGAATTTTGCTTTAAATGTTGGAATTCCTTGAAATTTGTATCTAAAAGTTTGAAAGTTTTGTTGAAATTTGTATCCAAAAGTTTGAAATTTGTTTTAGGGTTTTCACTTTTTAGATTTTAGGGTTTTCCGATTTAAACATGCCATTTGAGTATATATCCCTTGCTGCGACCCTAAATTGTGCACACTCGTGTCTAATCACGTGAAGCTTGAAGAAATGTGAAGTCTATGTCGTGTCTAATTGCATGAATGTTGAAGGAGCTTGAATTGCCTAAGCTCGACGAAGGTTGAAGGAGCTTGAACCGTCTGTGCATACCCCAATTGCTAGTCTGAGCATGAAAGTTGTGACTCATTGTTAATCGACTGTTAGTTTTAAATTGCCGCCTCAAATTGGTTTGGATCGATTCAAGTTGGACGAGTAGGAAGGCCATTGATTGGGTTGACTTTGGAATTAGGCTCGATTTGACTGTAGGTCGTTGTTGAAGGACAACCAACATGTAGGCTTTACTGCTTTGTATTTTTTATTTGATATTTGCTTTGTAAATTTTTCAATTCTTTTATTAAGTTTTTAATTAGTGTTTTTATTATTATATAAAAAAATCTTGCTCAATAAAGATCTATAAAATCGTTGATTTTATATTTCTCTTTTCCATATATTAAAATTTTGAATTTATAAAATCTTTTATTTTATAATTCCAATTTCTATATTGTGATTTTTTTGAAATTTATGAAATTGTTGCATTTTATTGAAATTTTATAATTTTATATTGTTAAATTTGTATGAGTTATAAAGTTTATTTACATATCTTATTATTTATATATTTAAATTTTTAAAAATCATATATTTAATTGAAATGTATGATAATAATTATTGGATAATTATTATTATCATACATTTGAATTAAGTATATGATTTTAATACACACACACACATTTATATTTAATGATATAATATATTATATAATTTAGCGATATAATTATTTTTAAATTTCCATAAAATGTGGTATATTATTAATATTAATATGGTACCTCCAATATCATAGTTTATAATATATATGAAATAGTTTTAGATATTATAGGTTCAAATTTAATATATATTTTATGCACATTAGGTGAGTATTCATATATAAGATACATTAACAATGGGAATGTTACCACCTTATTTAAATATTGGGTAATGAATTTTATATTATGTTAAAACTTGTCCAAACTCTCAACTGTGTAATAATATTAAACACTGGATAAAACTTACAAAAATTCTTAAGTATTGTATATGTAAAGGACACAATTAAACAACGAATCCAAGGGGATCTGTTATAAACCCAGAGTGCCAAACAAATTTCATGTCTCCACCATGTTCCCAAGCTTTGTAATGCCACTTTTAAATATTGGGGCAGCAACACTGTATAGCTTTTGGCCTATTAAAATATAAGAACACTTTAATGATGCATTAAAACTTTAACATTGTTAAAATTTAAAAATATTGCCATCTCCAAACCATTAAAATTGTCAGAAGCCCTAATTTTAAGAACTTTAGCTCAACATATCAAGCTTTAACTTTAAGCTTTAACAAAATACCTCTAGCTCTGTCGCGGTTGAACAAGCTTTGAGTCGACTACATGCTACAAGAGCTCCTAAAACATAGCTTGCACTCCCAAAGTCGTTGCAGATACTGCAAATAATGGTGGAAGTCACCAGGTTAAACCAGTCGCGATTTACAGGTTAAGAACCTCACGATATGATGTCAACAGACCATCACGCAGAAAAGTCTCGGACTATTTGCTCCTAAAAGTGTCACACTTCTTACAAATCAATTGACCACACATGCTTACACAATTGAAAACTTACGAGTATGTTTTCAAGCATTCAAGATGAAGAGAGTGTGAGAAGTTTAGTGTAGAAATACGTAGTTCAAGTTGTTAGTACACAATGTAACAACGATTAAGTGCGGAAACCACAAATTTAAAAAATAAATAAAAAAGTGCCCACATACGATTTACAACGAGTCCTTGTGTAGCCCATTGCTTTGAATTTACAACTCTACGATTTTACAACAATTTTCTTGGATTAAAAAATCAGTGGTCCAAAGAGTAAATAGCAAATAAAATAGTCAATTTTATAACGAACCATCGTTTTCCATTGCCTATATATCATGATCCGGCAAATTTTGAATCCAAGGACCTGTCTAATTCGGCCGAATCCAGTTACACAGTGTAAACCCCCTATCCTCCAGCTTTCAACTCAGTCATTGATTAGAAAGAGCCCTCAAAATGGCCAGGAGGAATGTAGCTAATGTGATTTTCAAGATCCTGTTTCATGTGTAGCGGATGTGCTATTCAAGTTAAGCATGTGGATGCAAGGTCATTCTGGATTAGAAGAGAACTATAAGTACTCCCAGTGACCCAAAAAAGTGAACTTCGTGGTTGTCAGTGATTCCTTAGCACCTAGTGAGCACCCTTTAGAGGTGGTACATTGCAAGAAAGGTGATAAAGCCGATCCTAGAATGGACAGTGTGTCTTGAGAGCTACTGAAATACTAGTGAGCCAATGCCTAATTTAGTAAAGTTCTACAAGAAAAATTTATCGGGTTTAGGAACAAGTTATGGTAAACACTGGGTGTTACTTGTATGTTTCATGATGTAGAGGAAATGAAAGTCCCCCTGTAAAAAGCCTAGTTGGCATGTGTTCCGACTATTCTCAGGAGCCTCATGATGATTTGCCGAAATGCGACCCCAATGGTAGATCGCATGGTTGGAAAGCTAAGAAGGCCTAAATGGTCGAGGATTTCAAAAACGTCGTCAGGATGAAGTTCAAGTCGGTGCATGATTTGTCCCTGAACGATATTGGCCAGGCAGTGCAAATGAAGACCTATGATTCCAGTGGAGATTCAATTGAATGTTTTGGGAAAAATCCCGGTTAAGAGTTTTAGACCTGATTGCACCATCGTTAATATGCTTCATCATGGTTGATGGTCCTCTTTACACCCAATGTGTATGGTTATCCTTTCTGATCATCATGAATCATTGGTAAAGCAGTTATCCTTTCACTGGTGCACAAGACATTGAACAATAATTGAAAAAGGGGGTAGAATTTCATGAGATTACAGGAAGATATTGGCTTCTAGAAAATGGTGGGAATGTTGCATCACTCAACCCTTTTGGAGTCAACAATCATATAAGGTTTTCCTATGCCGAACTCTCTAGGGAAGCTCTCATAGCAAAAAGAAAGTGATCGTGAAGTGATGAGCTGGGATTTATGTAGCAATTGAAAATCTTGGTGAAGAGCAAGATGCTTCCAAAGAATAACAATGAGAGCACACTTAGAGACCCATAAGAAAGGAGATGGGTACCTTTGGAACCAAATCAACAATGGGGACATGGTAAGGAAGACACTGGATGAATGATGCCACCATGGTGAAAGATTCATTTTTGAGCATGTTGCACCTCATTTAAAAGCTAACTTGGTGTGTTAGAAAGGTGTTATGCACTCGCAACCAATTTTGGCCCCTTTCAACATGGGCAGAGGACCCATGGCGCAAGTTTGATACACCCCTGATGTCCCTTTGTCCCATAAAAGTAAATAGGTGGTTATTAGGGACAGTTGTCGGGACCACCTTTATATTCGTAGACCCATTTAGTAAGTTTGGCCACCACATGAGAAAAGTGAGACATTTTTCGTGCACTTGAAGTCATAACTTGCTTGCTAGGTTGATGTCCTAGTCAGACTCTCCTGACTTGAAGATGATCTTGATTCACCCCCTCTTCATGATGGCCATCCACCCATGGTGCATCTTGACACCCCTGATAATCCCTGTTGACCCTTACTAGCGATGATGAGCAAGGGGCCTATGGGGACATCTAGATGATTTAGAGCATTTGATGTAAGTTTAAGTAGACCTCATCCTCTTATCTCCATTTAACCCGGGTTAAGTAAGGTCAAGTCAACTTGGATCAATCACTGGGAGGGAAAATTCATTTCAAAACATTCAAATACAAACATGCGCTCAACCATGTTTTCCGATTAGTTATGTCATATCAATCACATGTTGTTTATGGCTAGCCACTTAATGAAATGCAGACATCCACCTTTTTATTTTGCCAAATGTGCAAATTATGTTCATTGCTTCCCAATATTTAATGCTAAATCGATATGCCCTGAAAACTTGGACTGTAGATTCCCAAATTTTATTGTTGAATGCCTGTTAGCAATGAGTGTTTACATGAAAACACGAATCCTTGAATGTGGCAACTCGTCCATTTTGTATACAATCTTGGATGAAGTTTTCAGCCATGGAAAATGTCTCCTGACGAAGATCAATGGAGTTCGGCAAAGTGATCCAACATTTTCCATAAAAATCGGACATACCTTGTGACATAGCTACAAAAAATTAAGCTTCACTACAACTGAGCATATGCATGCTTTGCTGCTCACTGAAAATGCAGTATGCTTGGAGTTATAGATGACTGTCCTATTTGTATTTAACCACCTATACATACCCTGTGCCATAGGATGAAAAAACACTTGACCTGCAAGTTGCACCATCTTCTGTTTTAAAGGACAAACATATCCGAACGAGAAAAAGACCCCTAGATCAAAAGTGGTAGCAAAGCATTCGGGGTCGGGGGCGGTGTTAATGAGGGGTAGAATTTTTGGAATTTCATTTTCACTCTGATTAGACACTCCGTGGCCAATGTCTATTTTTCAGTCAGTCCTTGGGATGGCTCAAGACACTAAGAATAGTAAGGTCCTAAGTATGAATGGATTCAGAAGTCACTCAGATGTTCATAAGAGTCCATGATTGAAAAGTGCTCAAAAGCATAGTTACCTTGGACTCCGGGACGACGGGACGGGGGGTCCGGGATGGCAAAACAACATTCTAGGTCACCTCTTTGGGGACAGTGGGGGGGTGGCAAGGGGGACGACCCTAACTTCCTCCCCAAGTCCTTGAAACATATATAAATATTTAAAACGATAAGTTGATGGTAGTGGATGTAAACTAGGGTACAATAAGCTGAAATAAAAAACCATTCAGAGATTTAAATTTCATCCTGAAACTTGATACTGCAAGAAAAGCATCAAATACATTCCTTAATACCATAATATCAATATGTTAATGTCATGAATTGAAAATTCATAATACATATTTGAATTTTGAATTTGAGACAAGCTAAAATCTATGTTACCGAAACGTTTTGGATACGGGAGCGGGAGCGGGGTATCCGATACGCGGAAACGGCAAATTTTTTTTTGACCCCGGATACGGCGTAGGATACGGCAGTACAAAAACTATATAAAAATTAAAAAATATATAAATTTCAGCCTTCTAAATAGGAATTTAATTATTAACCACATATTATGCATATGAAAGACAAGATAAAAAACAAGTTATAAGCTAAATAAGTGAATAACCACAACAAACAAGCTAGGATACCGATAAAACTTAGAAACTTAAAAGCTTAAAAGTTAAATTAAAATTTAAAATACTTAAATCAAACACAATGTGAATGTCATGAATCTCATGATATATTAAATTCAATCATAGATCGATATTCAAAGCTCAAACTATCTTTCATTGTCAATATTCATCATATTCCTCTTCATCAAGAGGATCAAAACCAGCTACATCATTATGTGGTTCATTAGAACCACATGGGCTCGAACCACTCGCACAAGGGCCACTGCCAGTTGCACCCCCTTGTGCATGTAGGTCTCGTGGTGCCACAGAACTCGTCTCATCATCATATGCTCCATGGTGGGAAATGGAAGCATCCAAGTCAACTATCTCTGGATCAATGTCCCAATGTTTTGTTGACCCTTCCTTGTACTCTGGCTGCATGTGGGATAAAAGGCGCAAGTTGGAATGTATGTATACCAAATCTTCAGCCCTTTTAGCCCCCAATCTGTTGCGCTTCTGTGAGTGGATGAAATTATACGTACTCCAGTTGTGCTCAGAGGAAGATGAACTTGCAACCTATTAAGGCAAACCAAACTTCAAAGTCAATGCAAAGTTCAACTTCAGATTTAAACACTCAAACTTAAATTTTAAAAAACTAAAAGAAAAGAGAATAAAAAAATTAAAAACTTACCTGTGCCAAGACCTTGATTGTAAGAGGTTGCAAGTAAGCCGATGAAGTACCATGGAGGTACCACCACATATGTGCATCCATCTTGTATTTGCTCCGAAGAGCGAGAAGGCTATGACCCGTTTCTGCTATGAAATTGCCAAACTCTACCATAACCTGGTCTTGGGCCTCAGGATCAGGGAAGAGCCTAGCTAATGCCGCCATATATCCCTCACTGACTTCCGCATCCCTGTATGGTGCTACCCTCCCTGGCAAGGAAAGGATCTCTGTGCTATAAAATCTAGGAGTCAATGCAAAAGCTAGTAGATGTAATGGGGTGGTCATTTTGTTCCACCGCTCAATGAGGATTGACTTCACTTGTTTGAAAAATATTTCCTCGGGATCTTGTTCTTTTGCATTTATGACGGCTTTTATCTTCTCAATCATTGAGTCGATGCCGTCATATATCTCTCCTAAACATGGTTGATCCGTGTCAGTAAACCGGATCATGCTCATAATGGGCTCCGTAAATCTCAACAGATAACCCACTCTATCCCACCAAGAGTCCTCTAAGATCAAGTTCTTCACTTTTTGAGCCCCTTCAGTGTTTGATTGCCTCCATATAGTCCAAAGATTGGATGTTACCATCCTCATGAGTGCCTCTCGCACCTTCACTAGTCGTCTCAAGACGATTGTGTGTGATGCAAACCGAGTCTCAGCAACCTAATAAGAATGAGGAACAAAAATTAAAAATAAAATTTAAATTATAAAATTGAAAGCTAAAAGAATACTAAAAAACTTATATTAAATATTAAATTAAAAAGAAAGAAAGAAATAAAGCTTGTCCTTACCTTCAGTAGCTCCAACTGCGAGAATGATCTAAAAATGCCCTGTGACATGTGGTGGTTGGTGACAAACATTTGGATTTCTTCAGCTTCTGCATACACTTGCCGGATCCACTCTATTTTGTTTGTCATTTTCTTTAGCATTAAATTCAATGAATGCACAGCACAAGGTGTCCAAAAAATATGCCCATACCGTGCCTCAACTAACATCCCTGCAGCTTTGCAATTTTTGGCATTGTCCGTTATCACTTGGACAACATTTTCAGGCCCCACTGCCTCAATGGACTCAAAGAGAATGTTGGCTATGAATTGGGCATCCTTCACTTGCCCCTGACAATCAACCGCTTTCAAAAACATTGCCCCCTTAGGGCATACTGCAATCACATTGATTAAAGGGCGATTTCTTGCATCTTTCCATCCATCAGAAACAATGGACACACCAGTTTTGGTCCATGAGTCCCTAATTGGTTGCAAGGAGGTTTCCACATATTTTTTTTGTCTATCCAAAAGGGTGGTGCAGATCTTCTCAAATCCTGGTGGTTTATACGCTTTTGGTGCCTCATTGATGGCTTTCACCATCTCATGCCAATAAGGTGATCTCACAACATTAAAAGAAATACCATTAGCATATACACACCTTGCAATGCATTCATCTGCAATCTCTCTGTACTCATTCTGAAAGGCCTTTTCCAATGGCCCTTTTGTCTTACTTTTCTTTCGTGCAAGGGAAACATCCTCATTTGTGGAGATAGGAGCCACAAATGGATGTGGCATGGCCACAATTGGGGATCCACTAGGTGATGGAGCAACTGGAGGCCTTGCTGAACGAGATGAACCTCCTCTTTTGGCCAATGGATGACCCACTCTCAGAGCCACTCTAGCCTCTGCATCCTCCTGCTCTTTGATAAATGCCAAAACATTTTCTTTTGGCACCCCAGCATTATTCCTCCCCCTACATATTCTTATACCATTACCCGTTATGGCACACAAATGGCTTTTCACCCTACTGTAAGAGCCTTTGAATATTCCATCACACTCATTGCATTTCCATTCAAAACAACCACCACCTGCAAGTTGTTGAACTATTGTTACGTGCCTCCATAACGGTGAATTTGGGTCAAAGTCTTTGGCTAAAGATTGCCCAGAAGAAGCAGAACTTGTTGCCATTGTAGAAATACCTACAAGGTTTAAAAAACAAATTAAGCAAAGAAAACAATGGCATGCAATTGCATTGTGATTGAACAATGAAAATTAAAAAAATTAAATGGAAAGAGCAAAATAAAAATGAACATAAGCAAAAAAATGTAATGTGTGAAAGATTAAATAATAAAAAAAAAAATAGAGGAACAAGGCTAGAAATTAAAAAAAACTTACCTTCACTTAGTAAACCACAAATCAAATCCTTCACAAATCCTCCTTTGCAGCTCCTCACACTCCTCCAAGCTTAGCAATAGCTCCTCACACTCCTCAAAACCCTAGACAAGCACAATGCAATTTTGGAGAGCCACAATGTGAGTTTGTTTGCTTTATGTTATGTTTGTGTGTTGTTCTTTTGTTTTATTATTTAGATGTAGCTTTTAGGTTTTAGATTAGATGAATTAATCATTTTTTATTGATTTGCGCCTTTAAAAAAGTGGAAAAAATTAAAAAAAAAATTAAAATCGCGTGTTTTTGCACGCGGGAGCAGCCAGGGAGCGGCCCAGCACTGTGGAAACAGCCGGGTACGGCCTGCGCCGTACCCGGCCGTTTCCACAGTGCCAGGCCGCTCCCGCGCGCGCTCCCGCTCCCGCTCCCGCTCCCGGACGCTCCCGCTCCCGCTCCAGCCCCCAAAACCCGCGTTTCCGGTAACAGAGGTTCAGAATTAAATTTATAAACATTTATAAATTTATTAGTAGTTCAAATTTAACTAGATATCAAATCAAATCATAAATAAATCTAAAATGTAAACACAAACAATGATTAATATTTTCTTGATAGGTAAACAAGGGTTGAGGGGTCACTTTTTTGTTAATATTCAAGATTTTTAATTTTTTCGTACTGATCGACATTAATTTCAACAGGTATAAACCTGGATCAAAACACTAATATTCCCTTCAGTGGTATTCTATGCTATACAGTAGAACTATTAAAATATCTACACATATATGAGCCCATTATGGGTTTAGAGTATTGGAAAATGCTAGACAAATTCATCACCAAGAAGCACATTCATGGGGAATAAGGCCATACCTCATCAAAAGATGAATCATGGGCATCATCTTCCTGCCCAAACTTATGTCAAACTGCTCCCTACCAATTTGGAGCAAAATTCCATATGCCTTCCTAGCTTCTTCCACGTGGATATCCATGAGCCCCTGTCCATCAGGGACAATTGACTTTTGTAGAGCATCTAAGTCCAACTGGGAAAAAACAATGGTGGCGGGAGAGGAGCGATAATGAGAAATTATCCCGCTCATATAATCCAACAAAGTGAGGAACTTTGATTTAAGCTTTCCGATAACCAACTACTGTCATGGAGACATGGGAGATTGCACTAGAAGGAGATACGAAGGAAGGCCCATCCAGATTCAGTTTCTCCAGCACCTCATCAAAACCAATACTCTCCTCTTTGTGGATGAAAATGACAACCAAAGTTAGGGCTGCTTGCTTGTACGCTGCTACTTTTAACAAGTTGTCCACAAACATCGATGCCACGTCTGAGTTAACCCTGAGGTGGATGGCCAAGTTCAAATAGTTGGAGCTGAGCATATCCTTAATCACCTTCATAATTGTAGTCAAATGAGGAATAAAGATGATTCAAAGTCGTTCTTCAGAAAAACTCGCAAATTGAAAGTTATTTCATGATTTTTCCCCGCACAAAAAAGTGGAAATAAGAAACCATCCATGGAAATTGTGGGAAGAAACAACAAGAAAGGGGAGAGCAGAGGTGAAAAAAGAGCTGATCCTAGATATAAATCGAAATGCCACGCGCTACTTAAAGTAGGAATGTGGGGAGACACACCACATGTAATAAAATCACCAACTTCACTTGAGTGGAGATGCGAAGTGACTTGGAAAATCATGGAGGAGCTGCCGCCACTAAGATGGGAAATAAAAGGGCTGTAATTAACCAGTAAGGCAGGGGAAGATTGTTGCACCAAAAGGGTTCGACACCGTGTTAAGGGGCCAAGATATTATCCGCAATAAATTTTTCAAGATGGTCTACCCCCGCATTGGCCAAAAGGGTTCGATGCCGTGTTAAGGGACCAAGATATTATCCGCAATAAATTTTTCAAGATGGTCTACCCCCGCATTGGCCAAAAAGTCCGCCACCTAGTTGGCCTCATAGTAATAATGCTATATAGTCCAAGATGAAAATATAGAGAGATGGTGTCTTGCAAGATTCAAAATGTTGTCGATTCTCCATGTTTTTGAGTTTCCCCTTTTTTTTGCTCAAACAATATCTTGAGAATCACTTTCTATGATCACATTTTCAATACCATAGTTGATAGCTAGTTGGATGCCATGAAGTAATGTTGTAGCCTTTGCCTCACTGTTGGGTTTGTCTGAGAGATGGAAGGAGGCAACACGGATTATGAATCTTGAACAATCTTTAAGCTCATAGCTGACCCCAGATTTGCTAGGGTTGCCATGGGAAGCTCCATCAACATTGAGCTTGAAGAATCCTTGGTTTAGGAGTGATTCATCTAGAATTAGCATTTCTGAGATCCTTCGTTGCTAGAAGTGAAGCTTGACCCATTAACGAGGGACAAACAATGATTATTTTAAAATATAGTTATATGACCTATATCTTATGAACACACAAATTTGTTAAAACATAAATTAAATTTTGATTTAAATCTAAAATGAAAATCAACATAACTAAATTATGTAATCTCTAATGTTAGATTGTATATTATTATCTATTATTTGATATTAAATATATTTTAATGTTTTTTTTAATCATTCTACTAAACATTATGTAATATCAAACATTATATATTAACCTAATCTAATATCAAAACATTTATTTTAAGTTATTAACCGAATCTAATATCACACTTTTACATTAACCTAACCTAATATTAAATGTTTATGTTAACCTAACAAATTTATGTTTCCAGGTATGCCTGTATAGGCTTGTAGGTATGGGTACCGTATGTATGTAGTTTGGGTACATCGCTAGGTTTGTGGGGGACATGCATAGTTAGGACATACCTAGATATGTTAGTTTCTTTCGAGGATGAACTTGTACGTTACTCTTTGCAAACTCTCAACATAGCTTATGCAAACCCCCAACATACCCATCCCAAAAAATGTTTTATTTAATTTTGCTTTTCAAATTTGTATTTTTTTAATATGTCAAAAAAGTTAAAAAGGACTTCTAAAAAATATTAAAAAACACATTATGCCTGAGAAGACACTCCCAAACTTTTTCTATTCTTGACCAACAACATGTTTACCTTGCATCACATACTTACCTTCCATTCTACATTTGTTCTCTCACCGTAAGGTTTTCAGTTGCTTGGGGCTGAAACTCCATCCTTTTGCTAATATAATGAATATGCTGATTTGTCTTGATTTTTGTGTATACATTGTAACATTTGAACAATGTACTGGTTCTATGTTTGACCAATGAATATCATTACATTAGACATTGAACTATCAATATATTTTGTGGTTACTTAGTTTTTTGTGTTTACTCTATGCATATTATATGGTTATATTTTTTAATATTTTATGTATTTTTATGGCCAAACCTAATGCTATACCCAAAGCCCTCCCCCCTAAAAAATAAAAATAAAAAATTGTCGTATTGGCATATCGTGCCCTTGTACTCGTATTTGCACCTGCATCTGTACCTATAACGGCTACCTAGTAACAAAGTCTTTTTCTTCCATTCACAACCTCATATAGAATGCACACTAATTACACTCTACCAACCTACGACAAAGATAGGAAGCAAGGTGTTTGATATTTTTTGGTAGAGCTTGCACCAAATAAACACAATAAGGTCACATTTTAAACTTCATCAATTTATTCAATAGAAGCGATTACATATTTATAGGTTTTTAATCTCCGAAACATTAGGAGATATGAGTTTCTACAATCCCTAGAATCTCTCAACCAAACTCCTAAATCCCTGTAAAGACTCAATCATCTTCATTCCCTCTCATACACACGTAACATATAGTCTCACATAAACATATAATGACTCACATTTAGTTTAATATAGAGCAGTCATTCCTAACATCCCCCCCTCTCCCCACCTTACTGCAAACATAAGAGAAAACAATCACTCAAGAACCACAGTGTGCCGCCACAGAGCTTGACTCTCACATGTTGCATCGGAGTTTGTGCAAATGCCTACATACATCAACATCTGACTTGCACACATACTCAACCAAAGTGTATTCTTTCAACTGGCTTTCATGGATGGATACAACCACCACCTAGGTATGAATAGGAACCCACACATCTGTTCATGCTTCACATCTATTCTAGATAGTTTTACATGGGAACTAACCAACAACCCCTTTTTAAGTCTCATGATTGCTACAACACTGTGATCTGATTCTCCACTGCATTTTTACATTAGGGGTAAATACTGGAATTGTACACTCATATTACAACATACAAGAAAACTGAAAAATGAAAAGTTGAGGACTAAGTTCTTGTCGCGTTTGCACTGTCTGTTCACTTGTTGCGTTTGCACCGTTTGTTCACACTTGTTGTCACTTGAACATGAACAACATAACGAGTACCCTCTGCCACTGAGCGTCAGTCTCAGCATTAGTCTTTTAGGCGATGTTGTTTTGCCACTATTGCTGCACTTACCCTCGTCATTAGGGGCTGATGAGTGGTCACTGATTGAAATCCAACCTCTGGTGTCTCCACCCTCCAATTAGATGCTGCTCACTCAACAGAATCTTAAGGCTCAAATTTATACCCTCTTTTATTGCATTGACTTCCCCACCAATTTTTGCTTTGGCTCTAAAATTCCAAAGTGGTGGCAGCCCCCAGGGGGGTCAAGTGGTAGCATCCCTTGCAGGGTCTTGTGGCAGTGCCTTACGCGCGCTCCCTGTTGCGGCACAGGTCGGGGTTGAGGGCCGGAGCACCTGAAGCTAGGCATATTTTTCTTTTTATGCTGTTTTCACAACACCACAAAAGCAATATTCTCCATGAAAAATAAAACCCCCCACAATGCAAAAATGGTTTTTATGGATGCCGGTTTCAACCGAAAATGCATCCATTTACAAAGAACCCCCTTTTTTCTTTTTTTATAAATACATTAATGACGATTGCAACTCGGCTATGTAAAATAAATGTTGTAGACACTTGAGAGACTTAACTCTACTTTTAAATAATAGCCTTTGCCTATATTAGAAATTATATCATTTAATATCTATCTAAATAGCTGACATCAAAAACAAAATATATTGTCAAGATTATTGATTAAAACAGACCCTACCACAAATGGAGTTAATTTGATGGTAATTGGCCATGAGCAGACTGGGAAAGAACTGTCAATGATATATGAAGAGCTTCGAATGGTCCACGCTTGGGTAATTTTGTGAAGGGCAGTAGGTGGAATGCACAAAAAACTTGCATGATTCTGACCGCTTGATTGTCATGAATATTTGACTCTTTTGTGAAAGTCTTAATGTGCCCTGTATACAATTCTTGAACACTGTATACTCTGTTCCAACACCACAGGCTCACGTGAACAAGGAACAACTTGACAAAGCATAGGTATTGGTTGATCGAATTAGATCCACACTTTGGGTCACAATGTGCATAGACAGGTAGCAGGTTTGTTCACGAGGTCGATTGTAGAGACTACACTATTTGACATATGGATCACTTTTGGCAGGGTTGTTAGACTGGATATAGAGAGCCAACAAACTAGTATAAAGGTACAATTGTTAGGTGACAGGTTTATGGTGTTGGAGTCGGAAAATGTTGTGCAGGTGGTAGATAGACCTGCATGGTGGATGCACATCTTTAACAATTAATATTATTCTAGTATAATATATACACTCAAACAGTTTATGGGTCTTCGCTGCTCCAGGACCGAGTATGATGAATGCGGTTGAACTCCAATGGCATAGGACAACACACTATCAATAAAAAATGGAGACCGCCGAATTAGAGGCACATGTACAAATGGTAGAACCAAATAATGTAATGATAAAGGAGAAATACAATGCATGGAACAGAGATGGATGGATCTGACAGAAGTTCTTGTTACCATATTTTCCATGCAAAGGATTGGCTATTTTTGAAAGAGTGGCTAGTTTTGGAAGATTGTTTATTTTTAGCTTGCTAAAAATAGTGTTTGGCTTAAAATAGAAGTTAGCTAAAAATAACAATTGAAGTGGAAGCGTTTGACTAAAAATAAAGATGGTGCTAAAAATAGAAGTTCCAGTTCTATTTTTAGGAGTTGAAGGGAGTGCATGAGTGGATGGATAAAGATAGCTTTTATTAAATTTAGCAAGTGCCGCTCCAAAATAAAAATTGGCTGAAAAGAGAAATGCTTTTGGATAAAGTTAGCAATTGATTTAGCAACTACAGTCCTATCATAGGCGCCAAGGTTGGATAAAGATGGATTTAATTAAAAATAAGCATGCATCAATCTATATAGACTGACTTTTGATTGTAAAATACATATTTTGAAGCGGATTTGCTTTGGCATCTTCAACCTTTGTACTTGCACCTTTGAAATAAAATAAAGCTTTGTTTTTTGCCCTCTCATATCACTGTTTTCACATTTTTCATTGTGTTTGTTGTAGGATAGTGTATTTGCTTTAGTGTGGAATTCATTTCCTTCTATCGCTGTCTTTTCCTAAACCCTTTGAATTAATTTTGCGAAATAGTTTAGAGTTGTGCATGTGTGTGAATCTTTAAATTCTCTATGTGCAGATTTACATGCAAGTATCAAATTATTGGTGTATCACCTTTATTTCCCATTTTCAACATTCCTTTTCTCTTTTCCTTGTCAAATTTTTTAATTTCTTAGGTGATTCACAAGGGAACCAACCCTCTCTAGAGGTTCGCCTTAGACATAGGTTACCCACAACCTTGAGGTGTTCCAATTTTGTCAACAGGAGAGAGAATACAGACATCATTCTCTATCATGATGCAACTTCTGGGTGACAACAGTTCCAATGACGTTCATGGATATACAAGGAGATCTTTAACGCTATCACAACCTGGTAAAGCTAACACAAGAACACAGTCCACAAAGTAACTTAAACTTTGTAAACTGTCATATTATATCCATTTTTTTTTTTTAATCTACACTAGAGACTTGTCACAGATTATTATTTGTCATTCACAGGGGCAAAGCACAATACAATTACCACATTGCAAATTCAGGGTTCCATCACAAATAGGGTAAAAATGCTGCTCTGCTACCAAATGATATTTTTGGTAGAGCTTGCACAAAATAAACACAAGAAAATCACACTTTAAATTTCATTCATTTTTTCAATAGAAGAGATTACATATTTATAGGTTTTTAATCTCCTAAACATAAGGAGATTGACTTACTACAATCCTTAGAATCTTTTAATCACGCTCTTAAAATCCCTATAAGGACTCAACCATCTTTATTCTCTCTCTCACACACAACATAGAGGCTCAAAGAAACATATTATGCTTCGCATTTATTTTAATACGGAGCACTAATTCGTAACAGTATTCCCTGGATTAAAAAAATTGCAGGTTGTGCAGGCCAAAGGAAAATAGACGTGAAAGAAAAGAAGTAATTTTGGGCAAATGATGCAAGTCAAATGAAAGTATAGGAGGTTGAGCAGAGCCAATGTGAAACTTTCAAAGAAGAGTGGATAAACAATCATTGATCTCCACATCCTCAGTTGCTGCTGCTAAAATACATTTAAGAGGGTCAGCTGCAGTTTTTAAATTATATTCTTATTTTTTTGAGGTTGTTTTTGAATTTTAAACAAGGTACAGCTACAGATGGCCTGTACACTGTATCTAATACAGCCTAGTTATGGGCCTGTATTTGGATACGGCCTAGTGATGGGCCTGCATACCTTATCGGCTAGGTAGCCGGTATGGGTATGGGTATGGGACAAGAACCCAGTAAGTTGGTACAACAACTATTTTGAGGGTGCTTGGGTACAACCGTACACAACATATATAAAATTTTAAAAATAATAGTTAAATAAGCAAATCAACCATAAAATATGCACAAAGTAAACAAAATAAGCTTAATAACCACAAAACATAATGATAATTCAATGCCAAATGTCATGATATTCATTGGTTGATCCGTACAACATATATAATTTTTTTATAGAAAAAATAGCTAAATAAGCAAATTAACCTTAAAATATGCATAGAGTAAACAAAATAAGCTTAATAACCACAAAACATAATGATAAATTCAATGCCAAATGTCATGATATTCATTGCTCGATCCGTACACAACATATATAAAAATTTTAAAATATAAAAAATATAACTAAATAAGCAAATTAACCATAAAATATGCATAGAGTAAACAAAATAAGCTTAATAACCACAAAACATAGTGATAAATTCATTGCCAAATGTCATGATATTCATTCGTTGAACCGTACACAACATATATAATTTTTTAAAAATATAAACAAATATAGCTAAATAAGCAAATTAACCATAAAATTAAAAATATGCAGAGTAAACAAAATAAGCTTAATGATAATTCAATGCCAAATGTCATGATATTCATTGGTCGAACTTAGAATAAGTATATTGTGCAAATGTTACAATGTATACATAAAAATCAAGAAAAATCAGCATATTCATTATTTTCATAATCATAATGCTCTCCAGTGTATTCAGCGATCAGCCCTTGGCAAAATCTGAATATGAGAGAGGAAATGTGTAAGGATGTATGCAGTGTGAGGTAAATGTGGTGTTTAAAAAGAGTTTAGGAGTGTATTTTAGGGTTGGGGTTTGTCTTTTATGTATGAAAAGTCGTTTTTGACTTTATTTTGACCAGAAAGGAAAAAAAACATTTTTTAGGGCGGTACACTGGGGAAACATGATGGGCACGCATTTTAGTAGATGTACCCGGGTACTGAAACACACACCTGATTCATTTCACTGGCGTATCTGGACACACACTTGTACCCATGCCCACACCCTGCAAGGCTGTACCTAGCTTATTGAAAACGGCCTGCATACCTTATCAGATACAACCTAGTTATGGGCCTGTATCTGGATACGACCTAGTTCTGGGACTGTATCGTATGGGATACAGCCTAGTTACAGTTTCTGTGACATACTTATATCTGTATCCAGCATGCAGATACATGTTTTTTAACAGTAGGGGTGCCGTATCATGCTATCATTACTCTAAACTTGCAAGTTGCATATCTTCAATTATTAAAATAGAATACGCAGACATATATATTTCCTCAAAATAGGAACTATTATAAATTTATATACATAATGTATTCCCCCATGACATTAAAATCTGTCATTGCCCAGGCTACTCCTTTTCAGAAGAGATTATAAGTATAATGGGGATGGGGTCGGCTCCTTAAATATCTTCTCTTCTATTAGTATAACATATCATTTGATTGAATCTAGTCTGGAACCACCAGGGTGTCATTCTTCTCACCAAGGGTCCTAAGCTTGTCTTGCACAGACTCTTGGATGGCTACCCCCTATAGAAGCCTTTAGAACTGAGAGTGTTCTAAATTGTTTGTCATCAGTTGCTGTTAAATCTTTGTCAGTGGCTAGTGTGTTGCCTGACTTGACCAGTGGTCCTGTGCATGTTGGTCCAGGTCATTGGGTTGCCTGAATCATACATTGCATCAATGTTTTGTTCTATGAAGCTAAATTTCCCATACTTTCTGCTATCTGGGTCATTAAGAGTTTGAGGCAAGTTCATTTTAGTAATATGTGGTCTCATACTCGAGAATCAATTCATTTCCTCTATTCCTCCATTTCTGCATCAGCTGTGTTCTTGGTGGGCATGTTAACAGGCTAACAGGTAAGACCTATTCTGTTAACTTATTCATTTTTGGATCCTCAATAAGCCCAACAATACCCCCATGAATATCTTGTTAACTGTGTAAGGTCCTCTTTTTTGGCGTTTCCTCCTCAAGAGATTGTTTTATTTCTTGACCAACCAGGATACATGCCACTTATGGGGACAAGAGGATTCCACAGGAAATTTATTTAGAGGAAGAATATTCTGAAGCCATATATGTTTTATATTTTGACCAAACAGGGTACATGCCCTTTATAGGGATGAGAGGATTCCACAGGAAATTCATTTGGAGGAAGAATATTCTGAAGCCATATAGTAAAATCCACAGAAGAACTACTGACTCTGACCCATTAGATTGCCACCCATATGAGCAGCAAAAACTTTCTCCAGATTCTACCCTCCCATCAATCCACACCATTGCAAGCTCTGAATTAATCATACCAGAGAAATTGAAATACATTGAATTTGACTTCTGATGAGCAGCAAGCATGGCGCCTTCATGTTCAACAATTCTGGTACAGTGATCCTGATACCAGCACCATTCCACTAGTTTAGCCTGGTATGGCCAGTTTAGCACTGTAGATTTTAGCGGGTAGGATTTGAGCTGTTAGGGTTAGCCATTTGCTTTTTTATCCCATCAGTTCAGAGAGGATTCTATCATAAGTGGTTCACACAAATCCAAGGAATTCCCATTGCTAAACAGGGGGATACCATGATAAGCACTGGGAACAGTATTGAACCTTAATCAAGGATTCTGCATATTTCTGTCTGCAGCCTCTGTCAACGATGCCAAAAAAGTAGTTGGTTTTCTTTAATTGATCAGCCGCATTACTGCAGCCTCGTACAAATTAAAGATCTCTTTGAGTATTTCTGATTTACTTAAGTTAATAGTATTGGCAAGTTTAATGTCATATGAGAAATTTTCTTTAACTATTCAATAACTTGTGAACCATTCATTTGAGTTTTTTCTTGAGATGATGGAATGCTTCGCCCGAGGGCTTCTGTCAACATTACGAAGATATTGGATCTTCTCGTCTTAAGTCTCTGGAGAGGATAAATAAATAAGTTTTGCACCCTTTTTCAAAGAGAACCTTGGAAACCTTCCCTTGTTTACTGCCTCCATTGAATTTCTGAATGCAAAATTTCCCAAGATGCAGAAGAATATGCCTTGTTCGTTTCTAGTTTGACATGCATCCATGCTGTTTATCACCAAGCACAAAACATTAGGCTATAATTATATCATTGAGGAATTGTTTTACTTTAATAAATCCTGTTTGTTCTCCAGATATTAATTTTGAAGGATATTTTTGATTCTGTCCTCCGTTACTTTGATATTATTTTGCAGGTCATGTGGCACCAAGAAATTGGTCTGCAAGAGTCAAAATATTCTGCCACTTGTTTTTTTGGGTTTGATGCCAAGAAGGCAGAGTATATTTCTCTAGGAATTGTCTTGCTTATTCTAGATTACCTTACTGCAAGAGGAAATCCGGTTTTTATAATAGCCCTATATTCATGGTAGAATCCAGCTGGAAATCCTTCTGGTCCTGGAGCCTTATCCATAAGGAATGAAAAGACTATTTTATGAACCAATCCTTTAAAATAGGGTCCAACATTGTTTATTGTCCTCTTCAAAAATAATCTTGATGGAGTTCTGTAGTCTTTTGTCTGGGCTGCTATTCTATTGAAGTCAGTTTTAAAAGCATAGAGGAAAAGTATATGATTGCTTCTTCTCTGATGTGTGAAAGGTTTGGTACTTCTTGTCCATTAGGATGCAAAGATGATTTATCCTGTTTCAATATCTTCCGGCTATTGTGTTTTTATGAAAAAACATCATGTTCATGGCCTAATTCTTGAACCACGTAACTTTAGAAATTTTACTCCAGTGAATTTCTTCTATTCTTAGCACTATCTGTAATTCATTAGTGAGGCATTTTTCTAGATTCAGCTAGTCAGTATCTACCAATCTCTTGGATTCTTTTTTGCATCTCCTCAAAACTGGTTTGAAGTTTTTCCTTTCTTGAAATAATTGCCAATTTGGCTCTCACTCCTTTCTCGGGTTTTGTACTATGAATCTCAGCATTTAGGCACGAATAAGCATTCTTGATCTAAACGCTTCAGTCTGCCACCATTCCTTTATTATGTTTCTGAGAGATCATCCAACGCCTGTACATATTCAAATTTGAATGGTTAGTTTTTGGTGATGGAGTTCATTTCTGTATTGAGGTCAATTGACCAATTATCCAATTGTTCTCTGTCGAGGATTGAGGAGCTCAGAACTTTATTATTCCATAGCTGTTTACAACTAACAATGAACATGTAAGGCTTTTCCACAAAGTTAACTTATGTGCATCTATTATTCCATGTGAACCATCCTGCCTTTGGTTCCTCGTCACAAAAGTGAAGTTAAGATATGAAAGAGTTGATTGGGATCATAGTTACCATGTTCATGTTCTTACAAATATGGTGAAAATTCGATCTGTACTTTTTGGTCTGACCGAACAAGTTCGGTTGAATATTAAATTTTTAATGAAAAATTTGAACATCTAAATTGAAATAAGTTCAACCTACAACAAAAACAAAACAAGAAACAATAATGCCTAAAGACGTTAAGGAAAAACTGTTTAGATATATATCTATTTATTTTTATGTGTAATTGGGTAAAAATTTTAAACATTTAAATTGAAAGGAGTTCAACCTAAAACAAAAACAAAACAAAAAACCAGTGTTATGCAGGGACGCGTCCCGGCCCTTTCCCTCACGTCCCGGATATCTGGGACGTCCCGGGGACTTGGGGACGGGGACAGGACGTTCCCCCGCCATCCCGAAACTCCACAAAAAAAGGGGGACGTCCCCCACAAACAGGGGACACACCCGGGACGTCCCGGGGACATCACGAAGTCCCCACTGTCACAGCCGCTTCCTTAACGTTAAAACAGTTCGTATTTCACCATTTTAATGCTTTTTTTTCACCATTTTTGACCGACTCCGGGTTAAATGCGCCTAGCACACGGGGATAACTCTGTGAGCTTTATCTCACCTCATTCGAATATAAACAAATTGATAGATCTGGATCTGTATGAGTATCAGAAGCAGGTTCATTCGGCTCTGAGGGGAAAATACGGCATGTCATTTTTTGTTTGTTGTATGCAGAAAAGGAGAAGAGGATTGAGAGTTAAAAGGCGCTTCAATCGGGCAGAATTTGTAGGTGTATTGATTAAGACATCGAAAGTACTCTTATCCTACTACCCCACTTATGTCTCTGCAGGATTTGCCACTTCCACGCTTCCTCATGTGAAACCCTCTCCTTAATACTTATACATGCTCGGCCATTTAAAAAAAATGAACCAAGTGCTTTTAAACTTATATTGTTATTATTATTATTAAGATTTTCTATTATTTATTCGTGTATATATCAATCTGTATAATAGTAATACATTAACATGTTAATATGTATTAATTTTATATATTTTATTTCTATATATTAATATATGTATTAATTTTTAATATTATGTACTCTTCTCATGTTGATTATTGAAGAGTAAGACGTGTTGATTTTAATTTTTCAACTTTATTCTTGCATAGTCATGTTGAAGTTTTGAACATTGAATATATATATATATTATATATATATATAGCATTTTGGGCCTTGGCTTATGTGATGAATAATTTGATTAATCATTAATGGTTTCAATCTTCACACTTTCAATTTTAAGTCTTAGTTTAGTGAATTATTTATGTTATATTTGTAAAATTAATAAATTATATATATTTTTTATTAGCCGTCCCCTTGCCGTCCCCCTGGCGACCCCTGCCGTCCTCAAATTTTCAAAAAAATTTGCCATCCCGGAAACCCCGTCCCTATGTCCCAGAGTCTTAGGTAACTATGTAAAAAACACTAATGCCTAATTGTGTGAAGGAAAAACTGTGTAGATAATAATTTTATTTATTTTTATGTGTAATTCGGTTTTCTTTACCAATATCATATATGTATAATATCTATTAATACATACATACATTTATAATATATTTGTAAAATTTCTGAACCAAACCAAGCCTTTTGCAAAATTTAAAAATTCTGAGCTTCCAAACTTTTTCCCACCTATGAACCACCCAAACTTTTCAAACATGGTAACTATGATTGGGATACAGAGCAGTTTCCCCCAATTTTCTACGAGTTTTTCAGGATAGCATTAACATGCTCCACAGGAACATATTTTCCCCCAAATAGCTGTCCCTAAATAATTTTAAAGACTTCCAGCATATCCCTTTTCCATCTATCAATGCGGGTTCATAAATGTTTGAAAAAATTGATGATATGTTGCAAGAGTAACTGGAAATTTTAATTGAAATTCAAGTAAGGGAGGGATCTAAGAAAAAGCACCCTTGTGAAGATCCCAGAGAATTTCCAGACCTTCGAAGGCCCCAGTTGAATCCATATCCACGAGTGAAGTTTTTTCATATTTTGGGTCACTTCACCGCACAGTTTCTTTCTGATCTTAGTTTCCTGTCAAAGTAGTGTATCTAGTTTATTATCAAAGATATACCGCCTTCACAGCCTTTGCTTATTGGGGAAATTTAGACCCTTCACATTCCACAGTATTATCTTCACATTGCCAAGGGGCTGCAGCTGTTGTTTTATCCCCACCCTTGACAACCTCCTTTGAATTACCAACTGCAGGTTTATTCCTGCCCTTTTGTAGCAAATCTGAAATCTGTTTGCGACTTCCTTCCAAATATTAGCTGGAATTTCTCTCTTCTGTTAATGATTTTGTGGAGCTTTCTCTATTTCTGTAAATATAATTTGATAATTTTATTTTAGTTTTGAAAGCATTTGTTTCCCTGATCAATGTCTTACCACAAATCATTTGATTTTTCCATGCTTTCCTGCTTGAGTTAGCCAAGGAAAGCTTCTGAGGAGTAGTATCAATCCTCTTCCCATTTTCTTCAGTCACCACTTCCTCTGAATCTTTTGTAGATTTGTCCATCATAATATCTTATTTTCAGTAAATTGTATTCCTTCAATAACCTTAATTGATTGTTCTGGAACTGCCATAATTTTTTGATGACCGCGCTTCTGTCAGTATTGCTCTGATTAATTGGATGATTGAAGCTATCTGGTTCCTTGACCTCAGGATTAGGTTGTTTCTCTTCTTCCTCGAATCCTGGAGAGAATGACTTGTTTTTCCCGCAAGCATCCATTGTCTTGGGCTTTTTCTTTAGGTTTCCAGAGCTTACCAAGGTTTTGTTTCACGTCTTCTCAATTTCTGGATTTCATCTGCCTTAGGGTTCATGTTTTCGGCAGAGGATTCTTTGTGCTATCTCTGACAGTGGCCATATCGGGCAGAGATGACATCTAAATGGGTGGTTCTCATAATCCCTGGCCTGTTTTATTTACCTGGTTTTTGATTTCAATGTCACTGTCTTCAAGAGGGGTTTGTTCAAGTCAGTTTCTTGCAGATACAGGCATATACCGAGAGCTCTTATTAAGGTGTGGCCCTTGCAATGGAAAGGCAGTATTTAATATTTATAGCAATGCCAACATTAATGAATACATGCTTCTACTAGAGCTTTATAATCTCGATCTTCTGAAAAACTAGGGATCTTTTGGAAATATTTATTCTCTCAGTAGTTATATAAAAAATAATAATGAAATATCGATGGAAGATGATGCAGGTAGTTTTTGACTGCTATTTTGTTGCAATCTATCTGCACATATCATTGACATGGGATCATAACCCCACGCAGGCTAGAGCATGCTTCTTTAATATATTAGTGTCTAGCATGGTTTTGGTATCCTGAGCCCAAAACTACTTGATCTTCATTTGATGCCGAAGAGTCGTGGAAATCAGTGACCTTGTTAAGACTGCTTTCTTAATATTCAATTTTAGTTTTCTTTAGCACGATATTCCTAATACAAATTGTTAATAATGAGTTCAAATGTGTTGGATGAATTTATTGGATTATTAATTTTTCGTCCTGTGAATTCGCCTCCTAGTGAGTTTGTTTAATTATCATGCAGGCTAGAGCATGCTTCTTTAATATATTAGTGTCTAGCTTGGTTTCGGTATCCTGAGCCCAAAACAACTTGATCTTCATTTGATACGGAAGAGTCGTGGAAATTAGTGACCTTGTTAAGACTGCTTTCTTAATATTCAATTTTAGTTTTCTTTGGCAAGATATTCCTAATACAAATTGTTAATAATGAGTTCAAAGGTGTTGGATGAATTTATTGGATTATTAATTTTTCGTCCTGTGAATTTGCCTCCTAGTGAGTTTGTTTAATTCATAGTTACCAGGTTCGGAAATCCGATTAAATTCGGAAGGGCAAAAAAATCCGAAAATACGGAGTTCTCGAAAAAATTCGAAAAAATACGGAAAAATACAGTTCGGAATATATACTTATATTATTGTATACTTATATCATTATATATAGACAAATCATACAAAAAAGCATCCATCTACCATAATCATCATCATCATAATGATTCTTTCAAAAGATTGCAAGAAGTTGCTTGGTCCAAAAAGGTGCAAAAATGGATTTTATGAAAATAAGAAAAATATTGCCATCAATGCATAGAGCTCGAGAAAATATACACTTTTAGAGAAGACGACACCTGAATCGGAGCCACAGAATGAAAGTTATGGCACATGCAAGTTTTTGCTGCTACATCTTCCTGGACCCTTTCCAGAAATGGCAAATTTTTTTCTTTCCTTGTAAAAAATCCAAAAAAAAAAATTGCCAAAAAAGGAATTTTTTTTTTCTGCGAAAAAATTGGCCGAACCGAACCGCATTTATTTGGTTGCTTCAAAAATTGGTAACTATGGTTTAATTATCACGACTTCACCCGAGAATCATGAGCAATAAGCTGAATTGGGATGTTTGGGTCGCTGGATGCCTAAACAACTTCATACGGTTCGAACCGGATTTCATACAAATCCGGTCCGAACCTGGTAACTATGGTTTAATTATCACGACTTCACCCGAGAATCATGAGCAATAAGCTGAATTGGGATGTTTGGGTCGCTGGATGCCTAAACAACTTCATAGCGGGATAGGGAAGTTGTCAAAAAAGTTTACTCTTGATGTTCAGGAATGCTGTAGTAAAGCATATTTTTGTTAGCATCAGCATTATTTTCGACTGGTGATTAGTGTTAATCTTCAAGCATCCACTATGTGGCAGTCTATATTTTCTTTCAAGTGTGAGTGATGTTGAATTCATGGTTCTTAAATTCTGTGGACTCTTTAATGATAAGGAAACTAATAAAACAATTTATGTCATGCAATTGCTTTGTGAACCAAACAAAGGCTTTTTCAAACAATAACCTGAAGGCGAAGACAGCTGAAAAAAAAGTTCTTCAAGGTTTCTATTTAGACTGATGTCATGCAATGTTTAATGAAGGCCTTTAAATGCAATACACGATGATATTTTTTTGAAATTATTAGATAAGGCTTTTTTTCAGGTTACTGTGCAAACCAGTAGCTGTTTTTTTACTGTAGAATGAACACATTTGTTAAAGAGGCGATTTTAATCAACATTCTAGTGTAGTGGTATGCAACAGGCAAAATACTGACCATGTATTCTTGTGCAGGTGTGTACTAACAGAGTATTTTTCCAAACCTAGATAGTGCACTAATACCAAATCTTTCTGTGTATGCTACATATCTATTGCATGGATATAGTTAAACTTAAAACTTAAAAACAAAACATTATATTGAAACTCTTTACAATGACCCCATCAAGTATTGTGTATAGTATATACTATATATCCTGTGTTGTCTGGTTTGAGTTTGAGTTTGAGTTCATTGACTATGCAATTCAGAAAAGTATTGATGGTGCTTTTTCAATTATTAATTATTTGGCTTTATGTGTAAATTTTTATTGGATAAAATTTGGCTTCAAGCTTGACAAAATTTACAATCATAATAGATATTTATATAAATGAGTAAAATCTAAAAATAATTAAAGATTTAAAAGCTATGCGACAAAAGTTTTTCTGTTTAGAAGTATATGATAGAGCAGGGCAGAATCCTTCCTGTGTTCACATAAATTAATCGTTTTGGGGGTTAAGAATCCACAATTACCACTGCCGCATATCTGTGTAAAAACATAATTTCTCCTTCTTGGTGCTTAGGTTTTATCTGTTGCTCTTGCCGAGGCACAGACCACCAACTATGGCATTGTAATTTCAATGGGAGTCAATCCCAAAATAAATATCTATTTTGAGATAAATTTTAATTTGTGAGTATCCACTCTATACATAAACTATTTATACTGTTTGAGGGATATGCCAAGAGGGAGACGATTTTGCGCTGCAACTGTAACTGGCAGAGAAAGAATAAGAAAACTTTATAATTTTTTTGCATCTAGAGATGTCTTTTACTGTTCAAAGCATCCCATTTGAAGCTCACAAGTAGATTTGTTGAATCACAAACTTTGATTGCCGCCCTAAAAATATATTCGATATCAGATTTTTGCTATTAAAATTGGCGAACCCAGAAAATATAGTTTAGGTCTTTAGATGTATCTTTAAATGAATGCAGAACATGCAGTCTAGACATTATGCCGTATATTTCCTAGCAAATTAGAATACCTGGCCACCCCCAAAAATATATGGCTATGGCTATGGGTGGGCAATATGTTGTACGAATGCGAGAGGACTCATAGCAAGGTCCTTTCGAAGAATAGTCGCTGAGCCAAATTTTGGCTTGTGTGACCTCAAGCATATGAAACCACCAAGGAAAACGGCATACTTTTGCCATCTTGTTAAGTACAGGGAACAAGGCTTAAGCACAGCCTTAGCTATGTCATGTTGGGTGAGACAAAAGTAGTAAAAGGTGACTTGTAAATTTAGAGATGGATGCTTCTCTTCTGCACTTGCTTCAAATGATCTAAAGAAGCCTTATGCGGCCAGTGTGTCTGCCAGGGCCTAGAGGCTGCTCATGTGTGCCCAAGCTATCTAACATTTTGTTCACAATCGTCTAACAAGTTTGAAAGAAGGAAATAAATTATATGGTCTACTACACAAAAGTGCCAGTGTGCGACCTAATAATGTTCTTGGGGAAATGCCCAAGATTTATAGCATTGTGTTGAAAATCCTAGCAGGATTTAGAATAATTAAAGCCTTTTCTAGCAGTGAAGATTGATGTGTGTCTAGACTCTAGAGGTAGAGAGAAACATAGTATCGTGTGCCTGTACCTATGACCTTGGTTGGGGAAAAAGGCCTTTGATGCCAATGTGAAGTAGATCCACGCCACTTGGATTGAGAGGGTTGGGGCACCCTGGTAGCAGTATACAACTCCTCATTGACATGCCTCATTTGTTTGGAAATTGACAATATCTAGAGGGTACTTGATGCCTCTGACATCTAAGATGGGCTGAAAGGACGTAATGAGCTTGGTATTTATAGAAGCCCCCCATAAAATCCTACAATTGAGAGTGACAACCCCTTTAAGCCAAAAATCTTACACTTGAGAGTGACAACCCCTCTAAGCAAAAAATCTTAAACATGAGAGCTACAACCTCAGTAATCAAAAGGACCAAACACCTTTAATTTGTATAAAATAAATTGGATAAATAACCTCCTGCATCTTAGTACAGACAACGATATCTCTCTTCAATCCCATGTGGACAAGACATTGGAAGATATAATGCGCTCTATTCTCTACCTTTTAGAGATAACAAAGAGATTAGGTTCTTCATGATGTGAATGTGGTGTTCACTCTCAACTCATACCTGCTGCAAGCACACCCTCAGCTGGCCAAGAGGGCATGTGAATAGTGATGTTAGATATAGAAAAGAAAGGGAAATTCCTTTTAAGGGCCACAATCCGTGGCGCGCCACCTATAAATTGCAGGTTAGCTTATAGCATATGAGAGTACCTATACACATACATACCCTACCCATTCACGATTTGTACTTGTGACCTCCCTTCCAAGAGCACAAGTTTTACATTGTCGGACTAGGTAGAATGATTGTGCCATCCACAATTCAAAGGAAATGCTCAACATAGAAAGTCATGTTGGGGACGAGAGGTATTGCGGGAGTTGTTTAGGTGACTTGAGTGTATTATTGGCAAGTATCCTATTTGGTAGCTCTAATTATCACTTCTTTGGAAGGAGGCAAAGAGGAGCATATGAGGAGTATGGGGATGGAGGAAACTGATCAATAAGGATGTTGATAGATTGAAGGAATAAACTGGCCTTAGAATATCGACAACATAAACACCCAAATAAACACAAAGAGGCAAGTCTTTATCGGAAACTTAGTGCCGGGAATTTTATCTTACGACCTGAAGCTAAATCATACAGGGATATGAGATTGTGGATGTAGAAGGTAAGCCAAACAATATTTAAGAGATGGAGGGATTGGTAATGAACTTGGCTTGAACAATGCGTTGAGGAGTGTCCACATGCAACAGATCATAGGTTGAAGCATGATAATCTGAACCCTCTCACTATGTGCTTCGTCAATAAGTTCCAAATTGGGACCTCAAACCTTTGACACTGAGAACTTTGGGTCTGATGGTCGCATTGAAGAGGCATGCCATGGAAGGGATATCTTGAAAATGCATTTGAAAACAACTGGCTCCAAGAAAGAGAGGCCTATCCCTTAGAAAGATGCAATTGAAATTAGAACTTAAAAGGAATACAAATGGTGCCAACAACATCAAGGAGCAAAAAGACGTTAGAACTTAGAACTTAGACATCTTGACCAATTTGGATCCCTTAGACATTAGAACTTGTAATATGAGGAACAATGTCGGGGTGCTAACAAGAATTTTTTGGAGTACATCAAGGAGCAAAAGGACGTGGATGTAGCCTATTACACAAAAGCGGGTCATCTATTGTCAAAGAAAATATTTGTCTTGATCAATAAGGCCATTGATTGCCCCATTTCCTAGTGGTTCTCCAATTGTGGTCTCAATACATCCGTTTGTGGTGACACTTTCCATGCAAAATGCAGATTCAACTTTTAAAAGAGGACAAAAGGACCACTGGAAAGATCATTTCAAAATGAGAGCTGGGATATATTGCATTTGAACACAATCGCTCAATGTGTTATAAATGATTTGTCATTCAATATTGTTAGGTCATTATATTGGCAAGATATGGTGAGAGCAATCAACAAGGCCCCAAAAGGTACAAAGGGCGAAGTTATGAGAAGCTTCAAACTTCCTATCACTGAAGGAAAAAACATGTAGAATCATCAATTAGAGATTTGTGGGCCGAAAAGGGAGTATGTGAGAAATTATGCTTTGATCAAATGTGGTTGCAATATGCCCTAAAGGGGCAATCTTTTTGAAAGTAGTTGATTGTGAGGGGCATGGGAATGATGACCATTTCATCGCCCAATGCCAACATTCTCTTCGAAGCCATTGAGGTGCTAATGCATCAAAATGTTATCCAAGTCATAACAGACAATGCTGAAAAGTGCAAATCTACCGAGATGTTAGTGGAGGCGAGTTATGGGCACTTTTTTTGCATACATTGTGTTGTCCACTCACTCAACTTAATACTGGAAAATTTTTCCAACAAAATTGAATGGATTAAGTGTATGCTAAGTGCGAAGAGATCCAAATGGTATGGGCACATTTTTTGCATACCTTGTGTTGTCCACTCACTCGACTTTATATTTAAAAATTTGTCCAACAAAATTGAGTGGATCAAGCAAGTGTATGCCGAGTGTGAAGAGATCCAAATGATTGTAACTAACCATCACTAATTACAAGGCATTTTCAAATCCTACTCACATTTGGAGCTGTTGAAGGTAAGGGAAGCTATTTTTTCTATTTATATATGATGTAAGTTTTTAAAAACATGGTACTTGTAGCTTTTAAAGTTTTCAAAAGTTTTTTAGTTGTAGTTGTCATTTCTTACAAGGTTATGACTCAATTCAGATCACACATGATTCTTGAGACAACTTGTGAAGGTGCGAGAGGCACTTAGTAAGATGGTCATTTGCAACCCATGAGTTGTATGGAGGTAGTCAAACATTGAGCGAGCCCAAAAGTGAAGGCGTTGATCTTAGATGACAACTAGTGTGATTGTGTAAAATACTTGTTGAGTTTCACTGAGCCTATTATGAGTATGATCCGCATTATTGACACGGATCGACCATGTTTGGGAGAGATATGATGGCATCAACTCAATGATTGAGAAGATGAAAACCATTATAAATGCAAAAAAAGCAAGATTCCAAGGAAACATTTTTCAAACAAGTAAAATCATACCTCATTGAGTGGTGGAACAAAATTATCACCCTATTGCATCTTCTTGCCTTGCATCGACTTCTATATATTCCATAGCATGGAAATCCATTCCTTGTAGGGGAGGATACCAACATTTAGGGATGCTGACGATAGTGAAGGGTGTATGTTGACGTTCTCTTGGCTCTTCCTTGATCCTGAGCTCAAAGACATGGTTATTACCAATGTTATGTGGGGGGCACATCCCGACCATTTTCCTCACGTCCGAGATGTCCCGGGGACTTGGGAACGTTTCCCTGCCATTCCTAATTTCCAGAAAGAAGAGGGACGTCCCGGGGTCGTTCCCCACAAACCAAGAACGCACCCGGGACATCCTAGGTGCTTGGGGACTTTGGGGACTTCATTGGGGACTTCGTGACGTCCCTGGGATGTCCTGGGGACTTCACGACGTCCCCAACGAAATATGCACTTTTCCAACATTAAAATATGTAGAATTTCAATTTTATAATACTTTTTTTAATATATTTTTGTTAAATTTGAATACATTCTAAAAAAAAACAACATGCAGAGTTCTCATAATTGCCATAAACTGCAGTTTATTATTTTGGTTTGCCTGAAAGCAGAGTAATTGATTATCTGTCAATAATGACGAACTAAATGGAAATTGGTCAGAGAAAGATGAAGGCATGTAGTAAGTACCATCCTTGTGAATGATGAAAATTCCTAATATATCTCACTGTTCTACTCAAGGAAGCACTGTCAAAGTATTGGAACAATATTCTGAGGTGACCATTTTCGACATGTCACTTGCACAAAAATTCAAACTTCATTAGGGAAAGACAAGCAGACCATAATTATTCTGCCTTGCCAGTACCACTTTATGTTTTACGGCTCACCATATGTCTAAGCAATACTCTCAATAATTGCCATTCTTTTTTTCACTTTGAATTGCCATTCTTTTTTTCACTTTGAATTGCCATATGCAAACTGCCAACCATAACACCTATAAAACAAAGGTTACCTTTTGAATTAAAAATCCTAGTAGCCAGTGAAAGAAAGAAAAAAATGGATATATATACATGCATACATATATATATATATATTTTCAAAATATATAGATCTACTTAAATGGGAAACAAAAAAAAGTAAAATGAAAAACTTCAAATAAAGACTCTCACCTCTTAAATCCCCGTCAAAATCTTTTGAAGCTGATACAAATGAATAACTGTATTAATCATTATGGTTTCAATCTTCAAACTTTCAATTTTAAGTCTTAGTTTATTGAATTATTCATGTTATATTTGTAAAATTAATAAATTATATATATTTTTATATATTTTTTATTAGCCGTCCCCTTGCCGTCCCCCCCGCCGTCCCCAAATTTTCAAAAAAATTTGCCGTACCGGAAACCCCATCCCGCCGTCCCGGAGTCTTAAGTAACTATGGTTATTATTGAGTTTGAAAATTTCATAGCCTCCACAGGTCATAGCTTTCACACTCTTCAAGGCAAATACAAGAAGGATTCTCATACTTGGTGGTACCTCCATGATCAAGGATCTATGTATTCGTAGCCTCTTTCGATCAAAGTCTTGTCACATGTAAGATTTTTTATTTTTTAATTCTCTTTCCTATTTGTTAGAACTTTTTTAAAATTTAAGTTTGTGTTTCTACTTTCATAAATCTTAATTTTATATTGAGTTTGGCTCAATAGTTGTGAGTTCATTTTTTGAGAGCAACCAGAGTACATGAAACCTCATCGACTCACAATAGTACAAGAAGTTGAGGGCCAAAAAGGCGGAGGAGTTGGTGTATATACATTCCAATTTGTGCTTTATATCCAACAAGCAGCCAAAGTATAAGGAAGGGGCGGCAAAGCATTGGGATGTTGACCTGGAGAATGTTAACTTGGATGCTTCCATTTCCCATATGTAATTACATGACATGGATACTTCTTTGGCGTTGTAGGGCCTACATGCACATAGGGGTGCTAGTGGTAGTGGGAGTGCTTCGAGTCCATGTGATTCTAATGAACCACATCATGATGTTGATGAAAGTGCTGGACTAGATTTGTAGAATCACAATAATAATTCACATTGATATATTCATATGGGTGATTACATATAAATAGGATTTTACATATCCTAGAAAATAGGAAACCACTCACTAACGTTGATAAGTTGTTAAAACAACTCACAACATATTCAACCATATTTATGTGGTTGTTAATATTAACAACCTTACTAACAAGCACATTATTATTCTAACTTACATATAAACAATATAATGAGAGCAATAACTAATTAATTCCTAACATCCCCCTCCTTAGTGTGAACACGGGGAAAACCTACCTTGTGCTGCAACGTGCTGCCTTGATGCTTGCTCGTGATCTGGATGGTTTTGTTTTCATGATAGCCAACAACCTTTGAGATGGATCTTTTTTCAAGTGGTAAACCAACAGCCACTGAAGATGGTTCTGTTTTCAGGATAACCACAAACCTTAAGGATGGTTTTAAAAAATGGATAACCAACAACCATAATATCATGATGCTGTAGTATTATCATCACCTCTCATCACATTCTTCCATCAGGGGATTGCGCAAGAATTGTGCTCACACATTACAAATTGAAAAAAGAAATTGGAAATGGAACATTGGTATCTTGTTTCCCCCCCACAATGTGAAATTTCCACTTATTCAATAAACCAAGAAATCAGGATCACTGCATATAGGAACACTGAAATCTAAAGCACACCACACGACTAAAAATCAAATACTCACACCAAAAAATTGCCACCATAACTGATATGCAGCCCCGTCTTTAGAGATTGACGAGAGGTTGCTGATTGACCTCCATCCTCCAATGCCTCCTTCCTCCAGTTTGAAGCTGCTAACTTAGTGAATTTGGCTTTTGAGGATCAATAGTTGCCAGGATGTCGGATAACACCGAAAATGCCTCTGTAAGGCAATCTTTTTTTATTTTTCGGACTTTTTGACAAGACATCATAAATGATGATAAAACGAGACAATAATAACAATCTGAATTTGACTAACAATAAACACAATTTTGACTATTCAGACAAATATAGTAGACAAACTTGACGTATTATTGAAACTCAAACTGACTTTACTAATTGACACTTATTTTGAACTTTTGAGAACTTCAACTTTTACACTTTTATTATCGACTATTTTAAACAAATAAGACACTTTTGACAACTACTATATTTTGACAACAACACGAATCACTTTGACTCTTTTACAATAATTCTAGACACACAATGACACTTTCGACAATAATGAATGTGAAAAATAGCGATGACTTTATTTTAAAGACAATAGACATTCAACTTTTTAGACCTATATAACAACAAAAAGGAAAAGCCACGAAACTTAAAAAACAAGATGTAAAGAACAAACCATCAACACATACTATGCATGACAATTGTGTTGAATCTGTGAGCTACCAAAATAGTGGGCAAGAGGGATGCAGCTATCGGTTTTGTGAATAGGTGTCAAAGGCGAGTCAACAGTTGAAAGTAATTTTAAGCAAAACAAAACCAATCTAGCCGGGTGCGAACTGAGCATGAAACTTGGAGTGCCGAATCAAGACCATGCAAATGCACATATTGTGGGCGGGGCATTAGAAGGAAATCCTCACACATTCCAAAGGTAACTGTGTCCTAGGAGTATTCAATGCGTGCAGCAGCAGAATGGAATGCAATCAAGGTGGTTGCAGATCTGAATTCATAGCCTGCTTGAGAGTTGAGACATTACCTTGTTATTGGCCATTAACATGGGCGTGCTCTACGGAATCCAATTAGAAGAAGGATATCTTTATAAATCTTCAAAAACATGTATCAAGACCTGCACTTACCATAATATCTCTTATCTAATGTAATCACACATAGTTGCACTCGAGATCTGTGCACCGACCCAGAAGATTACACCAGGTTGGAACACCTCAATTATGTGATGGCAGTTCTAGCTATCGACCTTTGCGAGGTAGAGGAATATATACTAAAGTCAGATTATCTTCTTCTTGAATATAACATTACCAGCAACACGCTTTAGATGCCAAATACTCTTGCAGCTGTCATGCCTTTCCCTTGACTAAAATAAATGAATGTCTAACAATCTAAAACATTTTAAATGCATACAGAGATTGCAGATTCATATCATAGACTTTCATATAATGGGGAAAAAAAAATGACGTTATTCCCACATCCAATTCTCTTTTCCATCTCAGGACAAATCGATTTTGGTATCCTAGAAAATAGGAAACCACTCACTAATGTTGACGAGTTGATAAAACAACTCGCAACATATTTTACCATATCTATGTGGTTGTTAATATTAACAACCTTACTAACAAATACATTATTATTCTAACTTACATATAAACAATATAATATGAGCAATAACTAATTAATTCCTAAATGTTAATGCTCTCGATGAAGAGCAATATAATGAATATTGAATACTAATTTGATGTAATAATTAAATTTGATATTGATCATGACATTTGTCACTTGTCGTTTGGCATTTATTTGGGTTTTTACAAATTATGAGCGGTGTTATGTGGTTATTTAGCTTATTTTGTTTTTTTATGTGCATAATATATGGTTAGTTCCTATTTATTAGGCTAGAATTTATATGTATTTTTTAATTTTTATATATTTTTGTACGGCCATATCCAAAGCCAAATCCGGGACAAAAAAGTTCAGTGTATCCAATTATTGGATTCTTTGTATCCGTATCCGAAATGTATCAGCAACTTGGACAAAAATGAGGCTAATTGAGCATTAGGAGACCTCAAAAAATGTGCATGTCAATTTAAGGGATTTAAATAAAGACTCCAAACCAACCTAAATAATCACAAATTTGTCCAAATCGGTAGGCAGTTGTCTAAAGTCATGTTAGGACTGTTTTTACTGGTATGGGGAATTGGAGGCGGGTCAAAATTTGTTCAGGACTCAGAAGAGCTATAGATCCACGAGATAAAAGTGTCAAGAATTGTGATAGAGAAAAGGAAGTCAAATAATTGACTCGGACCATCATGATCATGATTCTATCATGACTAGGTTGAAACTGTGACTGTCCTTGCTTGGGATACTTACAACTGTGCTGAATTTAATGACCATCCCCACCATAAACACTCATGATTGGATTGCAATTGGGGCAGCTCAATATATTTCTTGTTACACTTCTCATTATTGTACTTGTTCTGATTTGTGATTTAATAAGATACATTCTTTAAAGGGAAACAATGTTATACTTCGCGTCTGAGACATGTAAAACAGCTTTCAAAGGAGGAGGGATAGCAGTCTCAATCATAAACCCCGTCAAATGAAAGCACACAAACTTTTGGTTGAAGACGATGTTGTTGAGTTCAGAACACAAAATGTTAAGCTCGGCTAAAAATTGATTTAGAGATTCTTAAGAAAGATTTTCCATGTCATCCCAATATTACACGGTGCTTTTATCTCAATATTTATAATCAAGCAATCAACGATTTTGGGTTTTTATTGAATAGATAACTGTTTCACTTCTGAATTCTAGTTATGCAATGTACTACTGTAGTGCAATTTGTCCTAAATGCCCTTGCAAGTGGCGAGTTGGAATAGGTCGTCTGTGGTGGTCATGAATTCCTAATCAAGTAATTTCTATTTTCCGTTCATCGATTTCTTTCAGCATATTGTATGTAATAGATATAGCTGTGTTTGATTTGCAATATTCCATTCTGTCTATGGATTTCTAGAGCTGGGAGAAAGCTTATCTTTTGTACAATCAGGGAGAAATTAGAAGGCTGTCTTTCTCTTGCTTGTTAACGTTAGAACATATATCCAATGCCGAGCATCAGTGTGCAAAGTGACTTCCTCATGTAGGTGTTGTCCTAACTAGTTAAATCCATATGGTGATGAACTATCGGTTTTACATGTTTAGGTCCCAATTTTGCATGCTTTGAAGGACTAACTGGTAGTGTCAAGTTTACACTTAACCTTTTCCATACTGATGTGGATTTCTATGTGGACCGTTTAGCTAGCAGATATGCATTGGAATTTTTTATGGAGTATCCACGCGATCTTTTGCTATTTGTGATAAGAAAACCATGTTACACTTCTAGAAAATGCTCTTTAAATGTAGTCTTAGCTTAAAATACCGCTCCTTAAATGTAGTCTTAGCTTAGTCCATGTTTTCCATTTCAATCTGGGCCCTCAATACTGCTAGAACCTTAGCTTAGAATAAATGGAGGATTGCAAATGCATTTTGCTTTCTATTGCTCGAGTTAGTTTCATTCTAGTTGTGCAATAATTGCATTTAATCATGATGACATATTTTTTGAAGATCCTCAAACAGAAGAACCTGAGAAAAAACTGCACAGGAATGCAGTTCTTTCCTTTGTTATAACCTTTGATCATGTGTTTCATGACTGCAATAATGGCAAGAAATACTTCAGATACGTATATCTTTTTATTCTGCACTAGTAGTTTCTTTTGTCACTAATTAGTTGACTTAGTTTGGCAGGTCTGAATTGGAAAAGGAAAGAGAACTGAAGGAAGAGATAAGAGAACTTGGAAATCTCCTTAAGAATTCCAATGAGGGAGACTATGCTAAACCTGTTGAAGGATCTGGTCATAAGGAACATGCAGATAACATACAAGTTCAACTTATTCAGAAGGAGAGTGAGCTGCAAGAGTTGACATTAACTCTGGATGATATGGTTCGTTTCCCACAGAAACTGGTTGATAGACCTAGTTCTCAATCTGGACGCTCTGACTACTCTGGGAAATTGGCCTCAGGATCTGAGCGATCAGATATTTCAAGGGTATATAATCCCGAAAGGCTGGGTTCATTGTCACTGAGTGGAGAGAGAGTAGGAGAATACGATGGTGAGAGGCCGGGTTTGGGCTCCAGAGAGAGAGACATGTCCCGGCGTTTCGAACCTGAGAGATGGGGGGGGTATGGTTAGAGGTTATGAACGCAAAGGCTCAGGGCTTGAGAGGCCTGGTTCTCGATCAGGTTCTGGTGATTTTCCGGGAGGATATGATGCAAGCAGGCCAGGATTTCGTTCAGATCGTGCCGGATTTATTGCAGCTTCTGATTCTGGCTGGACAGGTACTCGCCTAGGTTATAATGATCGTTTTCAAGGGAATGGCTCTGAAAGACCACGGTCTAACTCTGGGCATTTTAATGTTAACAGAGGACACCCTATTGAAAGGCAAGATTCTCATTCTCAGCGCAATAATATTCCCCGCGTTTATGATTCTGTAAGGCCAAGCTCAGGTTCCCGGCATAGTGATGCACGAGGTTATGGTTCTGAAAGGTCTGGATTGGGTTCCCGGCATGATGATACCAGAACTTACGAGACTGAAAGGCCAGGTGCAGGCTCCTGGCAAGGGGATGCTCGATGGTATGAATCTGCAGGGCCAAGACCTAATTCAAGGAGTAATGATATGCTCAGAGGTTTAGCTCCTGAGAGACCAGTTCCTTTACCAGCAAGGGAGAATACGTTTAGAGAGGGATCTGACTTTGAGAGGCCTGTCAATTTTGGTGGTGGCAATGAGCGAAAAAAAAGTGTCTTTGAAAGGCTAGGTCCAATACCTGCACAGAGAGAGCTTCCAAGGGGTTACAATGTTGGACGACTGGGTTCAAGACCTGATTCTGTGGATACATATGGAGAGGTTAGTGCAGTGGACTGGCAGTTTGGCAATGAAGATAATGTAAGGTTTCATCAGGTTCGGGGCTCCTCCACTGCACATGAGCGTGACACAATGGAGCCATGGCTAGCACAAGCAGACATCAGAAGAGGTTATGACAGAGGTTCAGAAAGAAGCAGCAATGATCAATTTATGTACAAGGGTAGCACCTATGATGAGGATTTCAACAGGAGGAGAAATTACAGGCAACAAGGAAATGATAGAAGAGGACATTATGTTGTGCAGAATAAGTTTGGTCAAGGCAAAGGTGTTCATGTTGATCATCGGTAGTGGAACTACATACCCCTCTGTTACTCTATAGTAGATACCACTGTATTGTAGTGATCTCTCCTGAAGGTCTATTTCTTGTCACTAGGCTTTGGAAGATGTCATATAATTTTTGGTTGGTACTTCTCATGTCTCTAACAGGTGATATGCTCAATCACCATCTATTACAATTATGTATGAGTTAATACTCATAATTGTACGCCTGCTGAGATTTTTACCTACACTGGAAAACATCAGAAGCTCAAACATTTGTGAAGAATGCTATTGTATTGCAATGTACATCTTCTGGTATACAGGCGGTTTCCCCTGAAGCTTAGCTTAGGGTTGCCTTAACTAACTCTGATTTTGATCAAATTTCATAGAGAAACATGCTTTGGGGAAGAATTTGTGTTGCTTGGAATGTTGGTGATTCTCAAAGTTGCTTGGAATGTTAGACCATGCCAATTATATACTTTCAACTGCAGGAGCAAACTTTATGGTCTGTGCTGGATTCTTATCGGAGTTGGATACAAAGCGTTGTTCTTAATTAATTTGGAAATAATTTTTACTGTTTTCAGCCAATGCTACTGTGCAGAAGCCTTGTGGATAAATAGATTTAGTATTATGAAGAGGTTTTTATTTCTTCATAATCAAGGGATTTGTTGCTTATTACATGTTTTGACAAAATTATGATTGATGATCTGAATAATGTAATGTAATTTGTTTAGAGTGGACAGAATCATATGCAATCAGAATGTATACAAGTAGAACATGGTTGCCTTTTAAGTATAGTAACCAGAATATTGTGTAAATCAGTAGACGATTTATATTATCTAGATAAATGAGGTTCTTGACAACGATTGAGTGATAATGGCTGATCACATATTTGGAAGGATATAAATATTAACGTCCCAATGCTAACATTTATTGTGCTTTAAAATTGTAGTCATTTCTTTTGGTCAAGATAATTGACATATTGCCTTGGCTGGATCGCCAGTAGCCAGATATTATAGAAAACAATTGTCTGACATATTGTACCCACTTTTTATTATCATTTTGTGGTCAGCTTATTTACATCATCTTTTGATTGGAGGAGTCGGACGCTTTTTAGTTGCACAACTCTCTGATATGCATTAGTAAACTGAATGGGTTATGGCAGAAAGTTACAAGTCTCACCAATAAATATTGGCCCGCCTTTTCTCTTTACAAATAGTACTTCTAATGTTACACAATCTCGAGTTTGTTCAATATTGGGTGGTTGTAAATAAAAATAAAGTCTCTTGGAAATGGAAAAAGGAAATGCCTTTTTAGGGTCCATGATGTGGTGCGCCTTGTTTCAGGTCTGCAGGGTAGTTTATATCATCAGAGATCACCTTGTACTCCTAATATGTATGTCAAGTTTTAATGATCTTTTGTGCACTCTAGAATATTTGCTTGAATCAAACTCTAAAGCACATTATATCATAAAAACTCTACTTGCGTTAGTATTTTCACTCACTTGTGCATGAGCGTTACACCCAAAAAGTGTGAATCAAACCCCAAAGCACATTATATCAGAAAAACTCTATTTGCATTAGTATTCTCACTCTCACTTGTGCATGAGCGTCACGCTCAAAGTGTATTTTAATGCTTCAAGATTTCTCGCTGTAGGAGTGACATGATGTAGAAGACAATTGGAACGTAAGCTATGTAATCAAACTCTTAACTTCCACAATTTTGCACAAGATACACAAATATCTTGATAACATAAGCAATGACACAATTCATACCTAGTTCACATAAAGATCATCTTGATCTATACAAAAAATACATGTTTTCCATCAATCTTATCAAAGAATGATACAATTTACATTAATATGTGTGCCTCGTGGCATAAGCGAAAAATACAACAATGATATGCACCACACATAGCAAATGTTTACGATCTAAACTCATACATCTATGAAACCCTCATAATTAATGGTTTCTCCTTCAAAACCCTTACAAAAGATGCTTACGAGTTTACAATTACTTACAAATCGACCAAAAGCTTAAAGTCCTTGTACTTTAGAAATAGGAGATCCCCCTTCTTACAAAAAAGAATAAAAGGGATTTAATAGAATTTACTAGCCAATTGTCATGTGAATATTCCTTTGATTCTTTTTTAGATTCCTCAGTTGCTTAGTATGTATTTTTGGTTTTAGAAAACTTCCCTTCTTTCTTAGGCCTGTTGTGCAATTTTAGATTAACTGCGTGCTTGCTTATTACTTGGGTGCCATTTATCCTTCTTGTGGAGCTTATCTTTTTCATAAGCATGAAATATTCTCTGCTTATTCTTGTATTCTTGTGTACTTATCTTTGAAGCTTGCTTGTTTTATAGTTAAGCCTTGTGATTGCATGCCTAATACTCGCATGACTTGATTACTTTGCCATAATAACTCGACTTTTCCTTGTCAACAATTCCCCATACTCAACATCTTGTTTGTCCTTGGACATGATTTTGCTCTTCAACTCCCATATGATGGGTTACTCTCCTTTTGTAGTGCCCCAAATAAAAACACCCAAACAAAACCAATTTGAATGTAAAAATTACGAAATATTTTTTTGGAAAGAATTAATGAGAACTAAGTTTAGGTTTGTGTTATCAAAATTTGTTTTGTCGTGTCGTCGCATTGCGCCACTAAGCGTGCGCTCTTGTAACATGGTTAAGTTTAACAATCAACGAGGTGGTCGACAATTTAATTGGCGGAGCCAATGAACCTATCCAAAGTCCTAGTTAAAGGTTAAGTTTTAACTGTGTGGGGTAGTTTAACACTTATGGATTGATTAATAAACCGTTGCACACGAGGGTTAGACTACTAGCACAGTCACTATGAGTCACATTTGCAACAGCTACGAAAGGATAATAAAAAATCAATTTTTTTGGGTTTTTTGAAGACTAATTGTTCCCTCTTCACTCAATTAACTTTCATTGTTTGACATGGTTTCAAGTAACACTAAGGTACCACAATACATTAAACTAGAGTTTTCAACATGTTTAATGTAATAATCTTATTCATTTTTATCTTGGTTCTAGGATTATACTCTTCTTATCTCGTTATAAACATTAACTCTCATGTTGTCAAGTTATCATAAACGTTCTTTGGTTTGTTGAATTATCTTACGCATTAGTTTGATCCTCGACATTATATTTATTTACATGCTTCCTTGTCTAGTTGAGTTTTGTGGTGTTTTAACTTAGTTACCCAATTACTCTATACCCTTAGACATTGATTTCATCCTTTCAAACCCATATGTTATTTTCAACTTACACCTTCTTGCTTTCCTTTAGGATTTCACTTTTCTTTAATGTCCCATAAGTGGTTTACTATAGATTTGCTAGTGTTTTACTTATCAACATTTATCCTAGAATGATGTGTAATCCATTATAATTTGGTTTGCACTGGTTCCCTTCCTTTGAACCCCCGCACATATTCACCCCCCACTCCGCCACCCCACTTGCTTTTTCACCATTATTGTTCAATTTATTAAGACCAATTCATCATATCATATTTCTCAAGGTATACTTGGATAATGTTCTCCTACATTATTTTTCTATACCAATTTTGACTCATCTTCTGTCTGGGGTTCATTGGTCATTACCTCTATTATACTTAAACCCTTTCAAATTAACTAAGGTTCTCTTAAATTTACCTATCTCCTCATTATACAAACAATGCCAATATTCTTTAAGATTATTTCCTTAGGACATTTGCATTTTTTTCTTGGCATCTTCTTACCATTGTTACATTGGTTTAACCCTTACGTTATAACCATCATTTGTTAAGCAATTTAGTTATATTAACCTTGTTAAGAGCTTCGTCCTTATTCGCATATTCAAGAACTAATTGTTCAACACACTCAACTTCTTTATTCCCAATTCGTTTTACTCACATTTCCCCTTGGTTTCCTACATTCTTTACTATCAGGAAAATTATGACTCTTTATCAAATTAGATGAGTCATTGATTATTTCATCATTAGTCCACCGTCTTATCGTTTTCTCAAGATATGAAAGTCATGTGTTTGGTTTGGTCTATAGGATTACATATCTTTTAATTCATTCAGTTCTACCTTCTTCCTTTATTTATTTCCACAAGGTTCATATTACTATGTTACAATTTCCTTACTATGATGATTTGTTATCTCTTTTATCGAACTTCTAGACACCAGAATTAGGTCTCCCTAATTCCCACGAGTGTGCTCACCTTAGAGCACCCCTTCATAGTCTCACACAGTCATTTTACCTATTCTACCAAATTACATTCACCATTTTACACACATAACCACATGTAACCACAAAATAAACAAAAACAAAAATAAAAAAATAACCTAACCTCCTAACAAACCCCCCATGAGCTCAAAACAACCCTAGTCCACCTTAAAACCGAAAACCCCGCAAAAGCAAATGATTGAAACCAAATTCAACCATTCTCCTCGAATTGGACAAAAATTGGTGTAGTTTCCCACAACCAACGTTGATCGGTACACCACCATTGAAATGACATTGATCCTATAAAAATCAACTCATGCCCTTGCCCAAGGATTCCTAAATCAATTTTGACATCCTAGCCTCCAAGCTCGCAGGTGGCATGCCCAAGCTCCCCAATTTGGTGCGTTAAAGAGATCAGGACCTCATGTTGTCTCATACTCCCTTTGAAGCAATCTTTGTACATATCCAATTATCCCAATTTCATTTATTTTAAAGGTATGTCATTTTCTTTGATTCTATGAACTTCTGTTACTCTTAGATTTTGTCATTATAATCCAAGTATTCATGTCCAAAATACACAGTCTCCCATTCACAATCATAAGCGTTATAGAACATATTTTGATCAACTCACTTTTGACAGTGATCGGCATCGATTGTCTAGATCGACAGTGATCGGCATCGATTGTCTAGATCGACACTGATCCACCAAATTGATGTCAATCCCTGCTAAATTTCCCTTATTTTGCATTCTTGATACATCCTGACATATTTTCATAATATCTAGTAATAATGACTAATCAACTGTTGCTTGTAAGCGCGTGTTTGTGTAAGATGACCCTTCCAAGAGCGGATTATGAACCAAACACCATTTTCGACCCACCGATTGTGCGCCAACCATTCATGTGGGAACAATCTGACATTGACTACGAGTTAAGCCTCTCTGTTATCACCCTCACACCTAGCTCGGATGATATCACTGAACAATTGGACGTTCTCCTTGAACAAAGTGATGAGGCCAACCTCTTATGGGATAACGTTTTCAACCCTCTCCAACCTATAATCGAGGATGTTGATTGAGTTCCTGTATCCAGACAATACACATCCAAAGTTTGTTATCCATATTATCTAATATCATCTATATTCTTGTCATTATTTCTAGCTTGATTGCCTAAAAGCGAGTTGAAACCCATCAAAGGAAGCCCTTTGGTTCTTGGGATTAGCCTTTGCTAAGCAACTCACCTCATTATTATCTAACATATTTCTTGTCAAAGCGGTATATGTTTGTGCTGGTTTCTAGTTATTTGGAAAAGAAGCTTCTTGTGTGCATTCAGACCTGCTTTCTTCCGTAATCATCCACATAGGTATCGTTAAACCCTGTTATTTTTGAGTTTGAGTGGTTTGTTTCATATAGTTAAATCGAATCCTAAAATCTACTAAAACATTCTGCCACGCCCGGTGGGATTGAGGAGTCCCTTTTGATAAAAAAATTGCATTTCCATAGTAGAATCTATTTCTTGTAAGCTCAACTATATTTTCAGCTTGAAGTCCTCTGGTGGCTTCTTGGGAAGTGTAAAATAAAAATGAGTATTTACGAAGAGAGGTATTTATCTATTTTCTTGTTTCAATTCTCCTTTCAGTTTCTTTTCAGCATTACATTTTGTGCACTTTTCTTATTGAAAATAAACTTTCCTTTTGGGCTCTTAAAAAGAACTTACATTTTCATCCTTGCCTGATCATCTAGTTTAAGTAGGGGTTTAATTGTGCATTCACTGCTTCCCATAATACACGATCAAATCACACATAATCAAACTTGCATTCTAAACACTCTCTTCTAGGTCTACCTACTTGGATTTCATCATCAAGGAGGAAGCCGAATCGGTGTTCTGGTTGAGTATAAATAATTGGTGGGCAATATATCAACTAAGCACCTCACACCCTTATCATTGCGGGACCGTGAAGTGAGGGGGTAGGCCCCAATATTACGCATCGTATTGACACCAACATAGATTCGGGACTCTCGTACCCTCGGATATATTGAGGACTCTAGCCTAAACACACCTGAAACCAATTGTAGTAGGCCCAATTCTTAGTACCTTCTACAAGCCAGATTTTTCTTCCCACATATTTTTAAAAATTAATCAAGATAATAAAAAATCTATTACTAATTGTGTGGTTTGCATTTAAACAACTATCTTTTTTCTATTGTCTGTTTGCTATTTCATGGTTTTAACTAGACAATAGTCTCTGATCCAAGATATCACAAACATGTCAAACCCATTGCAAAAATCCATAGAAACAGCCCAAGAGCCCCATGCTTTCCCAACATCCGGTTAGATACATCAAAAAATCTATAACCATCTTATCATGTCCCACAATACTTCGATAGTGGTGACCCAACATTTGAGGAACTTTTGGACACCAATCCTGTCACCCTTAGCACTTACCTTGCTTCACGGGCCGTCCACATTCCCCATCACAATGTAGAACCTCGACCACCTATTATTACCGTCACCTACAATCACTCCTGATCATCGACCCCTCCTATCCGCTGGTTATCGAAAAACTAGATCCTTATCTTGCCCCTGGTCATATAGAAGCACCCACACATGTATCATCCTCCTTGTAGCTAGCTTTGAACTTAATACTATCTCGTCACAAAACATGATTAACCAACAACAACCCTAACCATCTGCCTCCTCAGCTAGTCCCCTCAGTACTCAAGCTCGTACAACTACCTCACCGCCTTCAGTTAGTCACATGGATCCACTTCTCCTCCTCCTCGACAGACTCTTTCGGTATGTCTCATTTTGCAGGTTCCCTGGTCACATCCTAGTCCGTTATCTCTCAGCAATCCTCATCAACATTCCAAAACTTAGTTGTATCCATTCTTACATCTTTGCCACCTATTAATATAAGTGCTATAACTAGTGCTCTACCCCTCTCACAACCAACATCTTCCATTGGTGTCCTGTAGTATGGATACGTCCCCTCTCAAAAAAATCCACAACCATCGCAACCCCTTCTCAACACTTCTCCTCACGTTACACCTGCCAGTCACATACTATGTGACTTATTCTCTTACTAGGATGCAGATCAGAACACCTTCTGATTTCCAGGTGTTAGGGGTGAGTGGACTATCACCCTAGAGGATGTCTACCGCATTTTGGGAGTCCCGATTATTGGGAGGAGACTTTCATTTGATACAGCAGTGTCCAGAGCTCAGGTGACTCAGTGGGCCACCTATATGGGAGACGCAGTTGTCTCCACTGGTTCGAAGAAGGGGGGGAAGGTCTGTTCTATTCCTGGCCTGCCCATCCCTCTGATCCGTGAGGCCATTATGGGCATCCTTGCTTCGAGATTGATCGGAGACAAGGGAGGGGATACTTTACTCTACTGTTGGGCCCCCATCATCGCACAGATTGAGGCACATGGTCGGATTTATGCTTGGGGAGCTGATATACTTGGGACCACCTATCACGACTTATATAGGGTGGTTCGATCACAGGGACAGTCGCTAAACCATCCGACCTTAGTTATGAGCTGGGTCTATGAGCGCATCATCCCTTATGGGAGAGGCATAGAGGTGGTGGATCCCGAAGCCGTGAGGGCAGCTAGATGGACAGAGATGACGGTGCTTACAACACGCCACTAGCCAGTTGCTTCCTTGACTATTGAGGATATGGAGGCCACACCTTATCAGGCCATGGCAGGGTTGTGGGGCGAGGAGACGTTTACTTTGATTTCCTGCTCTACTACAGGGCAGCTTGTGGATAGGACGGGGAAGGTAGAGACACACCCCTTTGATCGAGTGCCACAACAGTTCGGCCTTGCTTATATTGACATGCTTCCCCCAGTGGTGCCAGTGTTCAGATCAGTTCGGGAGGCTAGGGGATGTCCTAGAGGCCGGGGTTGGATAGTTGTTACTCCTGGCATCCCTATTGCAGCCAAGAGGGTGGTACGTGCCCCAGCGAGAGTCGGTTCTCCTCAGGCACCTTTACTTCAGATTGCCACCGGTCCTGCCCATAACAGTGATGACCCCATTAATATAGACTATGAGTCTGAGGAGTTCATAGGGGGAGAGACAGAGGAGGAGACCGAGGACATGAAGGTCAGTGAGTCGGGCAGGGGAGAAGATAGTGATCCTGAGTGGCATGGCACTCAGGAGATGTTAAAGGCCGAGAGGGTAGAGCAGAGCACGGAGAGGGTGAATCTAGTCTCAGAGGAGTTGCCTTCTCAAAACCTTGGCGAAGAGGACGAGTCCATGGTAGGATGCTATGTTGCCCTAGACATAGGAGGAGGACATCAGTCAGCGGCAACATCCGTGGCAGGGGCTGATCCTAGAGATCCTTCTTGGAGGCCTGGAGATCCGAGTGAGTTGTCACTCTTCTTTTAATATTTGTTTTTAGCTAGGACTTCCTTAGTTGCTATCTCTGCTTAGGAATTCATCCATTGGTGATGAAATAATAAATATTGGAGAACATTCTTTAGTCGAGTTACTTACAAAAACTGCTGATGAGTGGCGATACTTGATTTGCCATCATATTCCTTCATCATCAGCCACCACTTCAGCTGATTTTTATCCATCCATGTAGTTGAGCATAAAAATATTCCACGTAGGCAAGTTTGGTTTGTTTTATCTCCAACTTATACTCTTGTGGCTTTGGATGGTCCACTTCCCTTCGTGAGTTCCTACTTATGTTGAGTCAAGTATAGGAATTTAGTGCGCCTGAATCATAAACTAGCTACTCAATGTGTGAGAGTTAAAGCTACCGTTCGAGACCGTGAGCCCTAAAATGCATTCAGAGTGTCGGCTTAGACCAAAATCCTAAGACGTTATTTTGCACCTTCTGATGATATCCCATAGGGATTGAAAGGTCACTTGTCTCAATTTGAAATGACTCTTTAAAGTAATGGGGTATATCAAAGTATTTTGTCATTTTACTAAACTAGGATTGAAAGATGTTGACCATGATTAGAGGCATAGTTGGAATTGTACATGAAATCTTTATGAAATATCAAGACATCACTAATATGGGAGCATCAAAAATGGCTTCTTTCATACCTTGGAATGTCATCTTCCCATTCAATGTTCACATCATATAGTTGGATGTTTACCCTTCATCATTTCATTTTATGTGCCTTGTCTTATAATGTGAAGTTATGGAGAACAAACCTATCTTAAGAAATTAACTTTCCCAAAGAATAAGTGAACGTCAATCGCTGATGTATCGGTGAGTACAGATGAGCTTTGTGATCTTGAAATTGACCCATTCAGGATCAATCTTCCAGTTCCTCATATTGTTATCACAAAATGTGATGATGAATTGGTATGATGAGCAGATTTCCCTTTATCCACTCCAAACATCCACGCATTTCTAGTAAGATTCAAGGAAATCACCATGCTAGAGCTAGACATATTTCTAGCACCTATGAGGTAAGTGCTCACAATGGTCTTGATATTTCCTTAGACAAAGACTTGGCGGAATCATCCAAGTATGCAAAAAATGACTATCTTCCCATCAAGTCAATCCATAGGTTAGATACGTCCAATTACACTTTGGAATGTTCATCCAGACATTAGATCAATCCAAATGGCCACTTGGTTCGATAATAAATCTGGTTCATTAAAGGGTGGTAAAGGATTTCTTTTGATGATATTCCCTTAGAAATTTGATTCACTTGATTCTATGTACTAAAAATTTCACCCAACAGTATATAGAATTTCAGGACCTATTATTGCTTATGCAAGACTTGATCCATTATTATGTTAAGTGGACCCCCCATCATCTAATGAGGCATGGTACAAGTTATGAAACATGGGCTTATCACCATGGACAAGGCATATGGGATTTAAGGCATTCCCATTTTTTACCATACCCTGAAATAACTATTAAGAAATGCTAAGCTCATCACCGAAGTGATGGGTAGGGCAAGGATATTATCTTTGCATAGTAAAATTTTCTGTTTGAATCTATGACAATGACTGGTACTTGAGAAAATTTGGGATTATAGTTGCATTGTTTCTACCAATATGAGATGTGCTTTCGAATTAAATTTAGGGTTTTATGTTGATACCATGACTTTGGTTTTAGAATAGATTCAATTTTGAATATGATCACGTACCCTACGAAGAATCCATTTACTGATTTTAATAGAATGCCAGGCAAATTGGTCTCCTCCTCCGGTTAATAAAACTTGTTGATGTTCATGATCTGATGTTTCTCTATAGTTCCTAAATTCACTTGATTCAACCTATAAAAAAAACCATAGTTTTCTTGTCATTTTAGCTTGATAAAGTGACCACGTTTGATCAAACAATGCTCCTGTCAGGAACACCAACCCTTTAGGTTTTTTATTACCTTTGTAATTGCAATACCTCTACATTGCTCATGTATTCTCATGTATCACCAAATGGATTCAAGGAAAACTAGTGTCACTACCCTCAAAATGAGATCTCATCTGAAATTATCATAATTTAATGTAGATAATTAAATGATACATCGATCAGTGCATTAAAGACATCCAAATTAGTTGGTTATAAATCACACTTAGGATGCAAGGAATTGACTCAATCACTGAATTCCTCATCCTCTTTGAATTTTGCACATGAGGAATAAGAAATGTTACCGTGGATACTGTACGACTGGAAAAGTGACCATGCGAGCATGGGAATCTACGGACAACTCTTCCTCATACCCGACCTCACCGAGGTTGTGCCGAGACGATCTGGTGAATGTGGAATATATATGGGCATAGATCAAAATAGTTAGGCATATCTTATGTCGCTCATATACGTAATAATGGAATACTATCCGGCACATCTAAGGTGAAGCATAGGCCCTCCTATGCCTAAATTCGGCATGTAACCTAGCCTCATCTCAGATATAATAGCTAGTTCGGAGAGGCATGCCAATCAATGTTGAGATTTTTCATCGAGAATCATGTTGTATTGAGCTATTGCGAATACGTGAGTAGGTGAACCTCAAGTGGGAGCTTCGTAATATATTTCCTGAGATAGGGTCAGTGAGAAATGGTTATGGGAGATCTAGTAGGATTTTCTTATTGAGGTTTTTATGGATGATTCTCAAGGTCTAGATCCAATTTTAAATGCCAATTTAGCTTGATTGGCTGCTACCGTTTAATAAGGAGAATAACTGTAATACGTGTCTTGTTTGTTACTTCGGCTTGCCCGTTGGCTTGAGGGTAGTAAAGAGAGGTCGTGTGATGGTTTATTTTGAATTTGTTACATAACTTATGGACCTCGTCATTTTTAAAGGAAGTGCCATTATCTAGAGATAATGAATTGTGGGACACCATTCTTGCATAGATGATTTGGTTCATAATGAACTTGGCGATTATCGAACCTGGTACTAGTGGTGAGAGGCATGGCCTCCACCCATTTGGTAAAATATTCCGTGGCTGTGATTATAAAATTATGGCCATCAGTTGATGAGGGAGAGAATTTGCATATCAAATCTAAAACCTATGTGAAGAAGGGCCACAGAGTCACTATTGATTGCAAGGATTGTGCAGGCATGTGAATCTCGTGAGATAATTCTTGACATTTGTGGTAGTTACATATAAATTCCACTACATCATGTTCAAGAGTGGGCCAAAAATAGCCCATCCGATGTATTTTGTGAGTGGTGGCATGAGCACCGAAGTGGCCCCCGCATATCCCACTGTGGGATTCATGAAGAATCCTCTTGGATTCTTCTATGTCGACGCATCTTAGAAGCATGCCGTCGAAGGCTCTACGATAGAGAACTTGGTCTAAAACAACATATTTAGCGGTGATAATGCATAACCTCCTTCTTTGTTGTGGCATGGCACTTTCTGGATATGTATGGTCCATGATAAAATTGATGATATCAGTATACCAGGGATATGTAGAGATGGGGGGTCTAGTTTCGACAAAGTATACACATTCATCAAGAAAGTCTAGATCTACCAGCTCGCCTCCATCTAGTGGATTGTCAGCTAACCAGTCTGCAATGATTTGTCCTTTAACAGATTTTTGGTTTACGAATGTTAACTCAAATTCTCCCATTAGGGTTATGAAACGGCCAGCCTTTCTTAGATAAAGACCCTTGCATGAGGAAATGTTTGTAAATGGTCTGTCTTTACAATGACCCTTGTTTCTTGGTTTAACATGTAATGTCTTAAACATTTTGTTGTAAAGACTATGGCAAGGCATTCTCTATCTGCCTGTGTATAACGTGTTTCATAATTGAGCAATGTTCGGCTAATGAAATAGATCGCGCGTTCTCATTTGTCATTGTCTTCTTGAGCCAGCATGCAGGCTAGCGAGACATGAGTGGCTCGATGAGTATAGGATTAAAGGGCGGTCTGGTTTGGGAGGCATTAGCGTGGGTGGTGACAACAAGAAGCGATTAACTACTTCGAAGGCCTCGTTGTAATCTTCAGTCTAATCAATGCTATAATCTTTCTTGAGTAGATTGTTGATTGGATGAATGGCAAAGCTTAAATCTGGGATGAACCTTCGGATTGCACCGAGTTTCCCAAGAAATGACCTGATTCCATATTCATTCGAAAGGTGGTATCATTTTGAGAACAACCCATATTTTAGCCAGATCAACATCAATCCCTCATGAAGATATAATGTATCCTAGAAGTTTGCCTCCTGTTACACCAAAAACGCACTTCTCTAGGTTTAATGTGACACCATACTCAATTAGTCATGAGAGGATGATACAGAGCACCTCTGGATGATCACAACACTTCTTGGCCTTGGCCAATAAGTCATCCACATATGATTCCACAATTTTATGGATAAGATCATGGAATATGTATGTCATTGCCCGCTGATATGTAGCACCGGCATTCTTAAGATCCAAATGGCATGACAACATAACAATAAGTTCCCCAGGGAGTTATAAATGTGGTTTTGGCTTGGTCTTGTTCAGATATTTTGATTTGATTATATCCTGAGAACCCATCCATGAGAGACAAAAGCTCAAATCTAGTTGTTGCATCAACAATAACGTCAATGGATGGTAATGGGAAATCATCCTTGGGACAATCTTTTTTAATATCCTTAAAATCTATGCAAATGCGTATCTTCCCATTCTTTTTTAGGATGGGGACAATATTAGACACACATTGTGAATAATCGACTAGTTTGATGAATCCTACTTGGAGAAGTTTTATTACTTCCTCTTTTACCATGAGAGCCACTTTTGGCTTCATTGGTCTTGACTTCTGTTTAATTGGCTTCACATCTAGTTTAGTGACAAGATTATGTACCACAACTTGTGGTACGATACCTGTCATTTCTTTATAATTAAATGAAAAAGCCTTTTGATGTTTTTTGAGGATTTGGGTGTGTCTTTTTATTTCTTCCGGAGTTAGTGAGGATCCTAACTTCAAAATTCTTGGTTCTTCCTCCGTTCCAATGTTTATGTCAATGGTTTCTTCTATCAAAGAAGCATTACCTTCTTCAAATTTAGGTGGGGCTGGAGGTAGTTCCAAGGATTTCTCCATTTTCTATCTCGTAGATATCGAGATCCTTCTGTGGAGGAGACTCTATTGTGGGATTTCCAAAGTAGGAAGAGGAATGTGGTATTAAGGAAAGATCAACTATACGGTGAGCAAGGTGTAGCTCGGCATAGGTGTTTAGATATTCGAGAGTGACTTTATCACTATCAACATGATGTAAGATAGGATATTCATTCTCAGCTGCATGTGTTAGCAGAGGGTTTGTTGACATTTTCTTCACCAATGGTTTAGTATGAAGTGATACTTTGAAACTTGTATCTTCCAACTCATTACTTGGGGTGAAACGTGAAGCTGAGGTTGCTATTGAATCTGCGAGAAGGTTCTATTCTCATGGGATTGCCTCAATGGATATGAAGTTGAATCTTTTGATTAGATCTAATACCGCTGTTTTATAGAGCTGTAAGTGCTCAGCTCTAGTTTCATATACATCAGAGACTTGGTTTGCAACTAACTGCGAGTCTCCTAATACTTTGATGTTATTGACACTAATCCTTTTGGCTATGATGAGGCCAAGGAGGAGGGCTTCGTACTCAGCGCCATTGTTTGTACATTCAAAGTTCAACTTAAAAGAAAAGGTAGGATCTTTCCCTCAGGAGAAGTAAAGATTACACCTACCCCAGCTCCAAAGTGACATCTAGCTCCATCTGGAGAGTCTAATATTTACTAGGAAAGATGGATGCTGGAGGTAGTTCTTCACGTCTGTTTCTCCATATTTCGGTTACTCTCGTAGATATTGCAGATCCTTCTATGGAGGAAACTGTATTGTGTGATTAGCCAAAGTAGGGATAGGAATGTGGTACTAAGGAAAGATCAACTATACTGTCAGCCAAGGTGTAGCTCAGCATAGGTGAAGTAGATACTTTAAGAGTGACTTGTATCACTATCTAACTCATTACTTGTAAGATAGGATGATTCATTCGTCAAGCTGCATGTGTTAGCAGAGGGTGAATCCATGAGAAGGTTCTATTCTCCAATGGGATTGCCTATGAAGTGGATACTTTGAAACTTGTATCTTCAAACTCATTACTTGGGGTAAAACGTTAAGCTGAGGTTGCTATTGAATCTGCGAGAAGGTTCTATTCTCATTGGATTGCCTCAATGGATATGAAGTTGAATCTTTTGCTTAGATATAATACCGCCGTTTTATAGAGCTGTAAGTGCTCAGCTCTAGTTTCATATACTTCAGAGACCTGGTTTGCAACTAACTGCGAGTCTCATAATACTTTGATGTTATTGACACTAATCCTTTTGGCTATGATGAGGCCAAGGAGGAGGGCTTCGTACTCACCGTGCCATTGTTTGTACATTCAAAGTTCAACTCAAAAGAAAAAGGTAGGATCTTTCCCTCAGGAGACAAGTAAAGATTACGCTGCCCCGGCTCCATAGTGACATCTAGCTCCATCAAAATGGAGAGTCTAATATTTACTAAGGAAAGATGGATGGGGACATTCTAGGACATTCGTTCATCTATTTCTTCTATTTTAGTTACTTCTACCATGCAAAGTTCCTCTGCTGGAAGAGAACCAACCCCTAGGGTACATCCCATACCTGCGGAATCAAATGGTAGGAAAATTGGTAGATCTTGTTCTAGTAATTCGACAATTTTTGCAGTAGTTCCTAATGACACTGTTTCTACAATGTTAGCTTCATCCTTGAGGGATGGGATGCCCTTGACTAGGTTCGTAATTTCTAGTTCTGTTGTAGGTATTAATTTTTCTTCTAGTTTTGAGTCGATTGGTTTGTTAAGTTGGTTTGTTGGGAGTTCAAACTCAGAGTGAACGCCTGGTCTTTTCTTCAGGTCTGCTAGGTGTATGTCGAATGGTTTTGGGTCACCTTTTGCTACGAATATCTTTCCTAGGTGTAAGAATCTTATTTCCTGGAATAACGTAGAGGGGATTGCTTTCATGCGATGTATCCATGGTCGACCGAGGATCATATTATAGTTGGTTTCCTGATCTATGATATAAAACTCGGTGAGGATTGTCTTGGGTCCTAACGTGACTGGTAATATTATAGTCCCAATTGAAGTAGCTTTAAGGCTATCATAACCTCTTAGCATATTTCTTGTTGTGGAACAGTTTGTTTCTCCATATCCTAGCTTTTGAAGGAAAGAGAAGGGGACAATGTTAACTGCTGCCCCATCATCCACCATTGTGCATTTAACGTAATTATTGTAAACCCACACCTATAAATGCAAGGCCAGATCACCTCTACGTGTAATTTCAGCATCTGTTGGCATTTTGTTTATGTCAAATATAAACTTGGTATCCCTATCTGGCTGCCCTGGAGGGTGGATATCGAAGTCTATATGGTTTACTTGTGTTTCGGAGGTGGAGTGATGTTAATTAAATGACCCAGACCTAGTGCTTCTAAAAGAGCAGCCCTATGGGCAGGAGAATTTTTCAACAAGTCCAAAAAGGAGATGTGAGAGAAGGTCTTTGTTAAGTCATTAATTAAATCATAAGCACCCACGGGTTTTACCAATGTTTGTTGAATGTTATCTGGTTCTAGTGGATAGATTGGATTTGGTTGAGAAGAATATTCTCATGTTCTTGTTATGGCTTCTACGTGCAGCTCAGTATCTAACTCCACTAGACCAACTATCTTGGTTCGTGGCTGATTTCCTAATTGTGGTGCGATAGGTGGATTTAGTGAAGTTGAGGCTTCATGATCGTTATTTCTTGTCATTACACCTTTGTTCATCCCATTTGGATTTAATTTATTATTGTTATTGTGATTTGGAAGTGGATCATTGAAGATCTTAAGAGGTGTGTTTTGAGGGGAAACTACCCCTGTGAAAGTATTTGGCATAGGTGTCACAGAATCTGTTAAGAACATATCTATGAAGAGTTGTCTTTGTTCTTCTGGCAAAACGTTGCATGAACTTATTGTAATCGTGGCAAGTCCTAGTGTCATGGCCTCAAATTTTGTGGAAACCACAATACAAGTTGGGATTATAACTCCTAGGTTGTTGGTTTGGCACGTGTTGTGGTCCAAAATTCTGATTGAACTGTTGACTATTAGGATTAAAGTTTTGCATTTGTTGTCTTTGGTTTTGATATCCAGTTGAGTTTTGACTTGGACCCTGTGTCTGGATCTGCCGTTGCTGTTGTTGTTGTTGTTGTTGTTGTTGTTGGGGACGATTAAAATCCACCGCGTTGATTGTTGGGGTGAAATTGTTGTTTCGTTGGTTGTTAACTGGTGGTGGAACATTTACAATGTTTTCTTTTTTAGTTTGGTCAGTCACTCCATCTGTTGTCACTCTGCAGTTTTTGTTAAGGATTTTAGGTCCTTGATTGGTGTTTGTGGTAGTAGGATAAGTCATAGTGTTTTGGTTGGGGATGATTAACCTCCCATTTGTTCCATATGTCTTGTGACGGCTATCTATTGCAGCTTGATCTATTCGGAGAGTGCTCTCGAGTACTTCATCATAAGTTCTTAGTGGGAACTTCTGGACTTCTTCCTTTATCTCTCTGCTGAGAGAATGAAGGAATAAATCACATAGTTCCATCTGATCCATGTTTGGAGTGCTTGCTGAAGAATAGAGGACTGTATGCCATCTTTGGATGAAATGAGCAATAGATTCATTGTGTTCTTGTTTAATATGCAAGAATTCCTGATTCCTGTTCTCGAACAATTTTTTCATGTCGAACGCCTTGATGAACTCTGAAACGAGTTGTTTAAATGAATGTATTGAGGCTTCAGGTATTCTGTAATACCAATCGAGGGTGATACCCTCTAAAGTTTTGGGGAATATTTTAGCAACAACTCCATCCCAAGGGAGCAGTTCTCGAATGGCTGTGGCATAGGCCTTAATATGTGCATTTGGGTCTCCCTCTCCTTTGTACTTGGGTAGATCGGGGAGAGGTCTTGGAAGCATGACGCTTTGTATAGTGAAGTCCAAAGGTTCTTTCAAATATTCTGAATAAGTTCCTATTGCATAGGTTTCGACCATTGATGGTGTTTGCTGAGGGGGTGGAGGTGGAATGGGTTGTTGATATGGCGTATAGCATATGTATTTGCAGGGGCATAAGGGAATCCCTGTGGTTGAGTGAATATGCCAGGAGAAGAGAACATATCTCCCTGTGGTGATTTGGAATACATGTTTAAGTATGGAGGAGCATTGCTCAGGAATGGATTGTTTTGTACTAAACTGGGAGGTATCATATTTTCCACTGGAGCGGTGTTAGAAAATGCGGTTCTAGTTGGCGTTTGTTGTGAATACTGAGGAGGCATGCCCAATGTGCCTATTCCTATGAGGAGGTCTACTTGGCTAGGATGATGTGGAGGATTGGAAATTCCTGCCTGCATGAATTGTGAATTTTGACTTGCTTGAGCAAGTTCCAACCCTCTAACTTTCTCAACTAAGGCTGAGATGACCTCGTTTGGTGAAGACATGATATTTTTCCTTAGTGGTGTTTGTTGTATACCTTGAGGTTGTATAGGCATATGGTACCCAACTATGAATTGATCAGTTCCCTGCCAAGTTTCACCGAGGGAATTTCCTATAGGTGGAGGGATGGGGGTGTTTTCTTGGAATGAGACCTCAGGTTGTGTTTACAAACCTCCTATAGATGGGTACATATTTTGAGAGCATTGTTCACTCCTAGCATAACGTGCTAAGTATTCGTCATCTAACAACATAGATATGGATCTGACTGTCTACTAATTTGTGGTCTAAGCAACACCTAAGGAGATGAACCAGATTCTCCAGTGAGTGTCATATTGTTTGAGCTTGAAGGCTCTGGTTTGTTGCGTTTGAGTGAGTTGATCCAACTCCTCTATTTGGAAAGAAGAACTATATCTAGTCCTTTGAGGTAGAGTTTGTGTTGAAAATCTAGTTAGTTGAATAGTTGTCACCCCATGCTGAGAGCGAGGATGATGGTTGTCTATTTAGTTGATCGTAGTATGCTTCAAGACCTAGGAGAGGTATGCCATATGCATCGATATCCCGACATATTCGGGGGGTATATGAATACCCGCAGAATAATGGGAAAGAGTGAAGGTGGATAAATTAAAAGAAGAGTGCGAAAGTGAAATAATTATTCCTTTTACGTAAGTTTCACTAATTTTGTTGAAAATTTGATGTGAAGGCTAATGCGGTGGAAAAGACAAAAAGTTCCAAATCAAAAGTTTCACGTTGGGTTCACCAATTTTGTATGATGGAAAAGTGACATGTGAGCATGGGAATCTACAAGTGAACTCTTCCTCGCACCCGACCTCCCGAGGTCATGCCGAGATAGCCGGTGGGGATGGAATACACGCGGGATGTAGATAAGCTAGTTAGGTAATCTTATGTCTTCAACACGTAATAATGGGATCTGCGAATCTAAGGAAAAGATGGCCCTCCTAACCTGAACCGATGTGATAGATCATTCGGCGAGGATAGCTACTCGAAGGCTCTAATCAATATCGAGCTCTGCCATGATCTGATCTATGGGTTGTGGGATACATGGAAGATGACCTGTGGGTGCTTCGTATATGTCTCCCGATAAGGTCATGAAATTGGAATGGCTAAAATATGTAGTGCATATTTTTGGTACCTTATGGACAATTCTCTGGTCTAGTCCAGAAATCTTTAGCTTGATTAGCTGCTACATTTAATAATGATAGTTGTGTGATAATTTCTGGTGGTAGTGGAGAGGACTTAAACACTAATGTTTGCAAACCAGCGTCAACATGTTTGATTTGTCCCGTTGGTTATGGGACCTATGGATCACAACCGTAAGTTTGCTCTCTTTTAGGTCCTTCTACAATCATACAGATATCTATCAAGGCAGTCTATAATTTGGCTGATCTGACCAGAACATGTGTGCTTTGTCATCTTCTATGTTTAATCCTCTTAGTTGTGTGCTAATTTATTGTAGGTTGGTTGTTGTTCAGAAGACCTGAATTCTAATATTTTGGTCTATGTCATTAATGCTGCAACAGATATTTGGTTGAGGCACGATTGGCTCAAAAATGTATTCCCTGGGCTCCCTAGGTCCCGTGATTGTCATACAAGATCAATATAAGCCTAACTGAAATGAAATAAACTAACTATACGAGATATATTTATAGCATATATATATTCCTCTATTTTTGTATTTTTGATAGAATTTTAACCTGGAAATCGAAAGAGCAACTAATCTAATATATTTAGAAAATGACAACTAATATAATAACAAAATTAAAACAAACAAGGTAGCCCAGTGTAGCTACTTGCCTGTGCAGTTGTGAGTTTTATCCTAAATAACTAGATAGCTGATTAACTTAATTGAAAGATTCTCGATCCTACCTCAGAAGTGAGGAATGAATCATAGTTTCTCAGAAACTATCAATCCCCACAGCTTCCCTGGCAATATCAAAAATGAAATTTAACTGAAATGAAATATTTCACTACTCTATTTGATATGTTTTAACTAGAACTTTGACAGATAAAACCTGGAATTTGCAGAACAGTGGCGAATCCAGTAGTGTATGAAATTTGTCCCCTTAGAATGATATCCTCGTTCCTTCGTGTTCACGTGAATCCAGAAGAGCGTGTATATGCTAGCATCAACAGAAGAAGGTATTTTAAACAATGGCAGCTTTGGATATAGACGGAATAAAATGTGAGTAGGAGAGGGATAGCGCAAGTGACAGAGCTTGGCATATGCAATTCCTAGCGGGATTTATTACGGGAATACAACACAAGGGTACCGAGAGATTCTAGAATCTACCTTCTGTGAAGAACACAACCTGCAACTCTAATGAATTCAATCTACAAATGACACTACTTTGCTCTAAACTAATTTGTATGAACAACAATGAACAAGACTGAAGCAAGAAGATTGAATGGCTTCTAACATCAAAGGAAAAACTAGCATGGATGCAAACATGAAAACAAAATGAGCTCTAAACAAGAAATTGATAGACTAAACAATGAAAAATGAGAAGTTGAGGGGCCATTTGCTTGAAAACAAGCTAGCTATTTATAGATTTCACATTCACCAAAGGGTAACTTGGAATGGAACTCTTTTACCATTAAACAATGGAGAAAAACTATTCTAGGGGACATAAAACATTAATACAAGCTAAGGTGGTTGAGAAAAGCTGGTAAAAGTTGAAAATTACGCAAGTCATGATCAAAAGAACATGCTGGAAAACGGGCGTGAAGGACCGCCACCTTGAGCATGCGGTGGTTATAGGACCACCACCCTATCAGGGTGGTGGTTTTGTCACTAAAGGTCAAAATGCTAAGAAAAGAAAGGCAAAGGAATAAAACAAAGCATAAGAAACAAGGATAAAGCATTTGGGATGCTAACATATACTTCGTGAGCTTCTCTAGATCTGAACACCTTGCGAGGTGACCTGTATCATCATTGGGGCATGTGTAACATCATTCCGGTGGTGCAGTACCCTACAATTTTGGGTATGTACATATTACCCCCTCAGAGAAGCGTTTTAACCATGAAGAGGCATAAAATGGTGGGTCCAAGTTATGGTGGTCCCAAAATGGGAAGTTAGAAATTATACTTGACATGCCCGTGCATCGAAATTTCACCATCCAAGTTCCTGCTACCTAAAAAATGGAAAGAAGACTCAAGTGCAAATAGACTCAAGTGCAAATAGACTCTTGTGAAAGGTGTCTATATGTGTGCAGGTTTCTAGTTTTTTGGAAAAGAAGCTTCATGCACACATTCAGATCCACCTTCTTCCATGATCATCCACACAGGTATCATCAAACCCTGTCATTTATGAGTTTTAGTGGTTTGTTTTATATAGTTAAATCGAATCCTAAAATGTATTAAAACATAACTCTTACCTTTATTTCACAATTTTCCTCGTTATTACCCTGATTTCATTCATTCTCTAATAATGTGTCACTGTCCAGACACAACCAAGTGGGCATACCAACACATGTTTTGGAGTATCACATTGTTATGATTTAAGCTTAATAATTTCGTACTTCTAGGGAAGCTACAAGAATAATTTATAAGACTTCACAAAAACACAAGTACATGCATCCTAAGGGTGAAACAACATACATAATGTTCTACTCAAATTTGCATGGTAACCTTTGATATCAAAATATCCCAAAACATGTACATGTAATATTGTCATTTATATGCCATATTAAGCAACAACTATAATAAATCATAATGTTTCACCGACCTAGAGGGTTAAGTGATCTTGGTTTCCTTAGGGGGTACAAGATTTTTATGTGGGCAAGCTTGTATATAATGATCATGTGATCCACAGAAGTAAAAAAATCCATGAAGGAACCTTCCTCTTGATAGGTTTCTGCATGTTGCTCTAATGATCTTCACTGGCTCAACACAGACATGTAGTTGATTTTGGTTCAAGTGTGTCATGGTTGTGCACCTATCCTACAAGGTGAAAAAACTATCATTTATGGAAAATTTAGGCTAAAATAACATCCCAAAGCTCCAAGTGTTGTAAACTTGCGCTCTAATACCAAGTGTAGTGCCAAAAAAACAAATAAAACCAAATTAACTGTAACTACAAAATGATATTCTTTTGAAAGAATTAATGAGAATTGAGTTTAGGCTTACATTATCAAAATTTGTATTGCCGTGGCATGACACTGTTCCACTAGGCTTGTGCTCTTGTAACATGGTAATGTTTAACAATTAATGAGGTGGCCGATGGTTTAATTGGTGGAGCCAGTGAATCTATCCAAAATCCTAGTTAAAGGTTAAGTTTTAAATACGTGCAACAATTTAACACTTACACATTAATTACTACAATAACTTAAGTCTAAGTTGGAAGATTAGGTTAAATAAGGGGTATGATGACTAGGCTTACATGATAGTCATTGAAGACATTATAAGGTCTCTTTAACGAAAAGCATCACACCATAATTAAGGTAAATATACTCACCCACTTAATTACCTTATAGGATCTACTGTGGGCCCCTGGATTAAATCAATCTCCTACATCAAATTCCTGGGGTGGGTCAAAGCCCTAGAAATCCTTATGGCTAGTTTACATTTTCTTTCCTCATTTTTTTTGTTTTGTCACTGGTTGGAAGGTGGAGCTCTCATGGAGGCATCCACAACTAAATTGTCTTGGATTCATTTTTTTCCATTTCCCCCTTCATACCCATATTAGGGTTTTGAAGTTTATATATATATATATATTATGTGTGTGTGTGTGTGCACATATATCAAGTTTTACGCCGAAGGCGTTACCCCTATGGGAAAGGGCTTAGCAGACAATCATGGGACTGTGTCAAATTTGATGGCCTAAATGACGGTTTTGCTATTTTTAACAATTTTGTTTTTTTGCTTTTCTAACTATTTTGCTTTTCTGATTTTGCATGTTGCTTTGGCTTTACTATTTTTAAATTTTATTTTATAGCTTTTGTATGCATTAACCTTTGCTTTTGCTATTTTTAACAATTTTGTTTTTTGCTTTTCTAACAATTTTGCTTTTCTGATTTTACATGTTGTTTTGACTTTACTATTTTTAAATTTTATTTTATAGCTTTTACATGCATTAACCTTTAAATACTGGTCACTAACACTATAATTTCAATATTCAGGCTCTCCATGTTCCAGTCAATCCCCTGTGTTAAATCAAATTCTGCAGGTACGCATTTAAATTCATAGTCAATTGGCTGAATTCATTTGATCTCATGCACCTTAAAAGTGATTGTATATAATTTTGGATACTTAATATACATATTTGTATTTTTTGTTATTTTCTTTTGAAAGTGTCCCTCTCAGCTCCAAAATATTGGAGAATTGATGTTAGAATTAGTGCTTTACTGGTTTGTGAATTAGAGCTTCGATTTAAACTTTTAAAAATGATATTAAGGTCATATTTATAGGTTGTCATTGTTAGATTTTGGATCACTGGCCTAGGTCTTGTGGACCTTGGTCGTTTGCGATTTCTGCCACATGTATCAGTCTCTATATCCACAGACATAGTCATACTACCCTGAGGCTCAAGTGTGGGGTAACCTGGATGGAGCACAGTTAAGTCCTTGTAGCGTTTCAGGCTCTTTGCAAGAGCATAACTCAAATCCTCCGCATTTGGCACCACTTGGGTATTCATATTAGAAACCAGAAACACTAAACCACTCCTTCCCCATTCTTGGGCTTGTATGAGAACCAAGCTCCCTGAATTTCCATATCCAATTTTTGGTATAAGAGATAGAATGTCTGAAGCCAAGATTTCAACATGCACTAGTCTGACACCACACTCTATCTGTAGCATAGGTGAATATTCAGGGACATGCTCTACTTTATGTATGAATGGTCTGGAACCATAGTCCATCTGTAACTTAGGAGCATATTCAGGGACATGCTTGGTTTTGGGTACACGACTGGTTTGGTGCCATACCCTATCGGTTGCTATTTTGTTTATGATTGGTTCTCTCGTGGCCTCAACTCTTTAGTTGTATTTCGAGAAACCGTGATCTTAGGTCGTAGAGTAGAAATATATTAGCAGGAATATATGGCACCACGTACTACAAGAAACACTAAAATTTATGCAAAAGTTTCCCACCCTAACAAAAATGGGAGGAGGACGAATTGAAGGAGTTGTCTAATAATGAGAGAAAAAAGAAAAAACCGTATCTTGTTACCGCGCCAAAGGATGTGCTATCTTAGCTGTTGTTCTACCAGTGCAATCAATACCATCAATTGTTGCTCTTCAAAAACTACAACTTTTACATGCAATCATAGAGGATACAAAGAGAATAGTACGACCTGTACATGTCGCATATTGTGTGTTCATTCATGTGTCTCTTCCTCTAGAGTGAGCTCATACCACCACCGTAATGTCTTCTGCACCAACGATCATGACCATTCATATGCAAAATGTATTCTCAGCTGTTGAATCACACTAAAACCATTTCTATCACTATTTAATAGATCTCCATATTTTGTTCGCAACAACTAGAGCTTCGATTTAAACTTTTTAAAATGATATTAAGGCCATATTTACAGGTTTTAATTGTTAGATTTTGATTGAATAACAATTAGAGCTTCGATTTAAAATTTTTGAAATGATATTAAAGTCGTATTTAAAGGTTGTAATCGTTAAGATTCCTTTACTTAGTTATATCTTGTATATGGATTTTGTAGTCCTATATAATGAATTTTCCTATCAAGAAAACATTGAGTAACTGATGTTGATTCTCAACTCTTCTAGACCTCTCTTGTATATATCTCTGTGCGTGTGTGTTTGTCTATAATATTCTTATCATAAAAAAGTATTTTTTTAGGCCATATGTGTTCTATTTTGTCTTAATCATAGCAATTTTTTTGGCAATGTTTATGCAGCTGATATGTCAATTTAACAAAAATCAAGAAGATGTAAAGCCTTGGAAGCTTGATTAATGAGATTTGGGCTCATGGGTGTGAAAAAATAGTAAAATTACCTCTATATTAATTTGTACCTTTGAAAATTGGTGCTCAGCTATTCATTGATCAAATTATAATCTCCTAAAAAATAGGGTTGTTTTTGATGTAACTAATTGAATAAGTATAGATATATTTAGTTTTATTAACTTTTTTTTCGATTTTTTGTAGGGTATTTTTTATTCTCTTTCTCCCGCGGTAAAGAAGAGTGTCGTCTCTACAAGAACTTCAGGTGGGTTTCAATATTGATTGAAGTATTTATTCATTTGTTTTGTTTATTGCATGTTATGGATTAAAAAATTATTGTAGAGTGCTTTCATGTTATTTGCTTTTGATTGTTACATTTTTATTTATAGTTGACTACAATCCTTTTTCTGAAGTGACATGTGGGGGCATGTGCCTTCGTCAATACCATGATTCGTTATGTGCTGAGGGGATTATTCCCCAATGAGGCCATTTCGAAGCATCCCAAGTTGGAAGTTAGACTGAAATATCCCTTGTGGGATACCACTTAAATAACATAAAATATTGAGAATTTTGCAGCCAAATAAAATAATGATTTTTGTAGATTTTTACCAGTTAGGGTAGCGAATTGAAGAAAATTAATAACTCCAAAAATATCCACTCAAATCACTTGAAAATTTAAAAAGAGCTTACTAATATTATAAATAACATAAAATTTTTTTTTTTGGAAATTTTTAGACGATATAACGCTGCCAAAAAATTACAATGTGCCCTAAACAGCTGGAAAACTTCTAAAATTCATATCTTCCCGAATTCAAGTGTAAAAACTATGAAACTTTGGAAATAACATTTACAAATATAGAAGATGATATTCCAACCGTCAGATCTGAAAATGGCCAATTGGAAACCCTCCAAATAAAGGTTGCAATATCCAAAACAAGTCGCCCTTTTTGGTGGATGCTCAAAACCCCTTTGAAATCCTTTGGAAATGATGCCAAACCTTTTCTTTATTACTGTCGTAAGTCTAGTCTGAAAACCCACTGATTATCTTCACAAATTATCTCAAAAACCCTCAAAACCCTATCTCTAAAACCTCTGAAAATATCTCTGTATATCAGCCCTGAAAACAGCTCCAAAATGACAAACTAGGATAGATCTTTCACTACCGAAGAATTCCCTATTAGCTAGGGATGGATCTCTCACCACCGAAGCTAGGGTTCATGCGGGATTTCACTTCACAAGCTATATATTTGCAAACAACAGTTGCACATGAAAGGAGATAATTAGGTATGCAAGAATTCTTTTCCTTTCTCCCCCAACTCCTTATATAACTTCTCCAAGGTAAAGGAGCCCCAATAAACCCTAGTCACATTTTTCCCTTAGAAGGGCCAATAAAATAAAAGTAACTTAATTTACTTTTCCCTTTTTAAGTCGCCATGGTCCAAAAGTGACCCCCGAACGCAAAATTAGAACATTAGTACCATGTGGCCCCTTCCGAACGACAAAACGTAACATCTAGTCCTTCCAAACACCTTTTTGCATATGTCAATGCAAAATTATAACAAAACGGACTAGATATTCATTCCCAATAGCTCCCAATGTCCAAAGCCCCTTGGGTATGACCAAGGCTTGGACTCGAATTGACCCTTAAGCCTTTGGTGTAGGAAATGGGACATTATAGTCCTCCCTTCCCAAATTTTTCTTGTCCTCAAGAAAATGCAAATTAGGGTGCTACAAATTTTTCTCTCCCTCCCAAATATCATGCTCAAGTGGATATCCCTTCCATCACACCAAATACTCGGTGATCACTCTACTCCTAAGCCCCATCTGTCTCTCTTCAATAATGGATTCTGGTTCTAACACCAACTTCCCTTCCTCATCTAGTGGCGACAACTCTGTAGGTGGTACAATATGCTATCTAAGTGCCTTCTTAAGGCATGAAACATGGAAGACATTATTTATCTTACTGTGCTCTGGTAGCTCTAGCTAATATGCAACTACCCCAACTCGATGAACTACTCGGTACGAACCATAAAATCGTGGTTTCAATTTCTTTGCACCCTTCTGATTCAGTGAGGACTGCTTATATGGCTGTAAACATAGGAATACTAGATCCCCAACCTCAAAAGACGTCTCTATCCGGTTCCGGTTTGTATATACCTTCTATTGATTCTATGCCTTCTGAAGGTTATCTCTGAAAGCCTTTAGAATATCCTGGTTCTCCTGTAACCAATCTTGAGCTTTGGGAGCTCGGCTATATGGTAATACCAAATCCACAAATGTCATAGCATCATACCCATATAAGGGTCGAAAAGGAGTCATACCTATGCTCATCTAATAGGTGGTATTGTAGCAATACTCACCCATGTGTAACCATCTAATCCATGCCCGCTGATTTCCTGATACATAACTCCACAAGTAGCCCTCTATCCACTTATTGACTATCTCCGTCTGCCCATATGTCTATGGGTGGCAGCCAGTGCTAGGAGTTAACTCCGTACCTGCTAGTCTGAAGATATCCTGCCAAAAGGTGCTCATGAAGATCTTATCACTGTCACTAAAAATATTTTTAGGCAACCCATGTAGCCTAAAAATACCTGTATAGAATATTCGGGCCACATCCATTGCCTCATGCCCCTTGGGTAGGGAAAAGAAATGAGCATACTTAGTTAACTGATCAACTACAACATAAATGTAGCTATGTCCATGCACCAAGGGAAGCCCTATAATAAAGTCCATAGATATGCTTTCCCATTTCTGTTCAGGAATGGAGAGAGGTTGAAGTAATCCTACTGGAAAAGACTACTCAGATTTGGTTTGCTGGCAAACCATACACTCTCTAACATGATTAAGGACATCGTCCTTTATCCCCTTCCATGAAAATATCTCCCTGATAAACCTGTATGTTTTGAAATACCCAGGATGCCCAGCTAGTGGTGTATCATGTACTACTCGAAGGATCTTCTCCTTCATTTTGGATCCTGGTACAAGAAAAATCCTATCCTTGTAGAAAATGAGATCATCCACTACTCTGTATCGTTCATCCTGTATAATACCATCCATGATCTCACATGTAAACTGATTTTTGGAATACTCAACAAGTATATGAGCCTTCCAATCCACTGAAATCTCAGACATAGAACTAAACATAGAAGTGAGGTAATGCCTCCTACATAAAGCATCAACAAAAATATTATCCTTACCTCTAGTGTACTCTATGTCGAAGTCATATGTTTGTACCTTGTTCACCCATCTTTGCTGGCGATTGTTGAGCTCCTTCTATCCCAAGAAGAACCTCAAACTGTTGTGATTTGTACGAACCAGGAATTTGTTGCCCACAAGGTACTGTTTGAATTTGGACAAAGCATGCATAATGGCCAACATCTCCTTGTCATAAATTGAATACCCTCTCTCCACGGGTTTCAATTTCTGACTCTCATAGGCAATGGGATGTCTATCCTGCATGAGAACTACCCCAACACCCTCTCCTGATGCATCACACTCTAGAATGAATGGGCGGGAGAAATATGGTAATACGAGAATGGGGCACAAATTCATCACCTCCTTGAGGTGATAAAAAACCTATTGTGTTGCCTCTGACCAAGAAAAAGCCCCCTTCTTGGTCAAATTGGTCAACGAAGCAGTCAACCAAGATAAATTCTTCACGAACCTTCTGTAGTATGTGCACAACCCCACAAATCCTCTCAAATGTGTCAATGTCTTAGGTGGCGACCAATCTAGATTTTCCTGTATCTTCTCTCTATCCACCTTCACTGTACCCCCACCAATCACATATCCCAAGTATAAAAGTTTGGTCATGCCAAAATCACACTTAGAAGCTTTCACATATAACGAATTAGATTCTAATATGCCCAATATCTCACCAAGGTGCCTGATATGGTCCTCCCAAGTCCTACTGTAGACTAAAATATCATCAAAGAAAACCAATAAAAACTTCCACAGGTGGGGTTTAACACATGATTCATGCAAGACTGAAATGTAGCTAGAGCATTAGACAATCCGAAGGGCATCACCAAGAACTCAAAGTGACCACAATGGCATCTAAAAGCTATCTTATGCACATCCTCCTGCTTGACTTTGATATGATGATATCCATATTGCAAATCTATTTTCAAAAAATAGATTGCACCATGTAGCTCGTCAAGCAAATCATCAATGTGTGGTACGGGATACTTGTTCTTTATTGTCTTCTTATTCAAGGCACAATAGTCTATACACATCTACATGGTCCCATCCTTTTTCTTCACCAATACCACCGAAGAAGCAAAAGGGCTAGAACTCGGTCTAATATGCCCCATATCAATGAGCTCATGTATAGTCTTCTCGATCTCATCCTTAAACCATTTGGGGTTATGGTAAGGAGAAGTAACCACCGGTATGTCATCCTTGAGCTCAATCACATGCTCAAAACCCCTATTTGATGGTATGGCTAGAGGTATGTCACAAAAAAGTACACTATGTTTGTCCAATAAGCCCTGTATATCCACATGATACTCCTGCTGCCCATCCTCTGATTTCTTGTTCAAAACCAAACAATGTACTTTCCAATCCACCCCATTATGCCTATAAATCCTCTCAATCCTCTTGGTCGTAACAACTCGGGGTGCCTCTGAAGATAAGCCCCTCAAGATCACATTCCTCTCTTCAGACTTAAACTTCAACTCCATCGTTTGGAAGTTAGTCTAAAACTCACCAAGGGAATGGATCCACTGTACTCCAAGCACTATCTTGGTCTCCCCAATACCAAAAATATAGAAATAATCGGCAACTATATAGTTACCCATCATGATGTTCAATTGGGGAACTCGTCGTGTGCATCTCATAGAATCTCCATTGGCTACAACCATGTTGAAGCCCTCAAACTCCTCTGTCTGTAACCCTCGCCTCTCAATCAATGAGGCATTAATAAAGTTGTGGGTTGCCCCACTATCAATGAGTACCACTACTCGTTGTCCCTACAAAACTCCCCTAACTCTGAATGCCTTATACCTCGGGGTACTAGACAAAGTGGCGATAGTCTCCTGGGGAAAAGTCTCGCTATCTTACTCAACACCCACACTATCTAATGACTCATCATCATCATCCTCTAATCCCTGTGTGTCCAACTCCTTGTCACCATCACTCTCCTCAAAGACCTCTACGAATTGGGCTTTCCTTCTACCCTTGAAATCATGTCGTAGAACCCAAGGTGTGTGGCAATCAAAACATAGTTTCTTTTGCCTCAATTCATCTTTGTCTTCTCTAGATCTGAATGGTCTCCAGGCTGTATCTTGCCTTGGTGGAGGTACCTTTGGCTACAAACCATCGGATCTAGAAGGGAAACCGTTAAGCGACACTCAAGGTGGAAACCTCGACTTAGGAGTGGATAACTCCAAGTCATAAGCTCTCCTAATAGCCTCATACAAAGAAGAAGGCTCAAATGCCTTCACAAATCTAGCAAGAGCGTCTATCAAACCTGCTATGAATAGGGAAATCAACCTCATCTTTGTAACATCAGGTACCATGACTGATAGTCTCTGAAAATCTGTGATATACTGATCCAAGGAACCGTTCTGCCTCAAATGAGTCAACTCTCTAAAATACCTGTGGGGGTCCCTCCTATCAAATCTTCTCACTAGCCTCTGTATGAACTCTATATAAGTCATGATGTATATGTGTCCCTGTGTAATCAAATCATGATGCACCAATCATGAGTGTCTCCCTCAAGATGTAAGATTGCAAACTTAATTGCATCTTCCTCACACATAGGATTCAAGTCGAAGTATGTCTTCAACTTCTGAACCCAAGACTATGCAGTACACTTCTTAGAACCATCGAAGTGTGGAATAGAAATTTGTCCCAATCTCCTTTGCAACTCTGGTATCTGTATCTGATGATATCTCCTAGGCTTGCTGCCAATCTTCATTTTGTAATATTCTTGGAATGGCATGTTTTCACGAAAGCCATCACTCAAGGTTTGGTATTTTTCCCAACAATACTCCTCATCTACAATATCCACTGGCTAATGTACCTGTGAAACTTCTAGATCCTTCAAGAAAGAAGGTTCGTGAAACCCCAAAGGCCTGTTAGAAGAATGGGGAGGCCGCTGCCCTGAATGTCCACCCTCACTTCTTTGACCATGTTGTCCCATATTGCTATTTTCTCCTCTTTCCGCATGAACATCAATCTTGTCCTATAGTAATCACTCAGTGAGCTGGCTCAAATAGAAATTGGTAGTCTCTTGTTGCTTTACCATATTGGTGAACAATTGTTTCATCAGATCTACACCTATATCCTCACTGTCTCTGTCTCCCATCTTTCAATCCCAACAAGATGGAGAAACAACTGCTTTGATACCACTAAAATATTCCTTATGGGATACGACTTAAATAACACAAAATATTGAGAATTTTGCAGCGAAATAAAATACTGATTGTTGCAGATTTTTACTAGTTAGGGCAGCGAACTGAAGAAAATTAATAACTCCCAAAATATCCACTCAAATCACTTGAAAATTTAAAGAGAGCTTGCTAATATTATAAAGAACATAAGAAAACTTTTTTTGGAATTTTTTAGACAATATAACGCTACCATAAAATTATAGCATGCCCTAAACAGCTGGAAAACTTCTAAAATCGAATTCAAGTGTAAAAACTATGAAACTTTGGAAATAACATTTAAAAATAAAGAAGATGATATTCCAACCCTCAGATCTGAAAATGGCCAATTGAAAACCTTCCAAATAAAGTCTGCAATCTCCAAAACAAGCCACCCTTTTTGGTAGATGGTCAAAACCCCTTTGAAATCCTATTGAAATGATGCCAAACCCTTTCTTTATTGCTGCCATAAGTCTGGTCTGAAAACCCACTGATTATCTTCACAAATTATCTCAAAAACCCTCAAAACCCTATCTCTAAAACCTCTGAAAATATCTCTGTAAATCAACCTTGAAAACAACTCCAAAATGACAAGCTAGGGTAGATCTTTCACTACCAAAGAATGCCTTGCTAGCTAGGGATGGATCTCTCACCACCGAAGCTAGGGTTCCTGCGTGATTTCACTTCACAAGCTATAGATTTGCAAACAACAGTTGCACATGAAATGAGATAATTAGGTATGCAAGAATTCTTTTTCTTTCTCCCCCAACTCCTTATATAACTTCTCTAAGACAAAAGAGCCCCAATAAACCCTAGTCACATTTTTCCCTTGGAAGGGCCAATAAAATAAAAGTAACTTAAGTTACTTTTCCCTTTTTAAGTCGCCATGGTCCAAAAGTGACACCAAACACAAAATTAGAACATTAGTACTGTGTGGCCCCTTCCTAACGACAAAACGTAACATCTAGTCCTTCCAAACACCTTTTTGCATGTCAATGAAGAATTATAACAAAATGGACTAGATATTCATATGCAATAGCTCCCAACGTCCAAAGCCCCTTGGGTATGACCAAGGCTTGGACTTGAATTGGCCCTTAGGCTTTTGGCGTAGGAAAGGGGACATTATAGAGTCTGATCATTGACAAAGATTTAAGTTATCCGTCATACCTAAAAACATCTTCTAGAACTAACATACTTCTTTTCCCTCTCCAGTTTAATATGACGCAGACTAGAAACTCAATTCCCCTCCCTACAACGACATTGACATTAACTACACCTCACTTACAGAGGGAGGAATATTTTAGACGTATTCAATGTGTTGTTAATGTTTTGCATTGCAAGCATTCGGAACCACCTAAAAAAGTGATAGCTGAAATGATCAGAGATCGACTCCACCTGATGGTAAAATCCTAAATTTTTCTCTCCAAAATCCGAACAATTAGAGATCATTCATGAGGCTTCTGCTTGATTTATGATTCTAACAAAGATGCACTGAAATATGAACCACCCCACAAATTGAGGAGAATGGGAATACCAATTGAGGCATCTACAACTGGACACAAATACAAGAAATGTGCAAAGAAAATTGCACAAGCAAAGAACAAGAAATTTGATTTTAAAAAATAGCTTGTAGTGGTTAGTTTATAAGTGTTTGTTTATAAGTGTTTTTGAAAAAAACTGTAACTCATTCCAAATAATTCCATGTATGTATTGTGGTAGTATATATCCAATAGAGAATCAAACTTATTAAACACATATTCAATTTTTGTTATCCAACAATTATGCATTCCTAATTTCTTTATCATTGTATCTGCATACAAATACCTATAGTTTTCTCACTTCAAGGGTACATATTATTCTTATTGTTTTCCATTCTATTTGCTTAACATAATAATTTTTAATTCGTTTCAAATAAATGCATGTATATATTGTGGTGGAACATGTGGAACACAAAATCTAACTTTTCAACAAACGTGTTCAATTTTTCCTTTATACGATTTCTCGCTACTTTATGTAAACCAACAACAACGGATTTTTAATGTGTTCTTCATTAAATATTTCCTTTATATAATTGCTCGCTTCTTTATGTAAACAAACACCAACACATTTATAATGTGTTCCTCATTATATTTGCACACAAATACATATAGTTTTAAAATGCCGAAAAAGAATCATGCAATTTTTATTTATTTTCATGCAAAGCTTTGTACATTATATCACTTTTTTGCATATTGAATTGTTAAAGGGCTAGAATTCATGTTTGCGATTTTTAGAAAATATAAATGAAAAAGGAAGAAAACTTTAAAGGTTCTCAATGCTTACAAATGCATGCTTTCCTAGAACATATCCTTCATTTCATCTTTGACTGCACTACAAGTTTACATTTTCCACCATACATTTGCAGAACTCCGACTATCTCAAGCATCTTTTAGTTTCCATGGAAATAACTTTAACACACGAAGGCATTTCTTAATTGATTGAGGGTGGTTCCATTATTGACCCCACATTTTAGATACTGCCCCTGTTGTCCCTAAGGTCCATTGTCAACATGACAACCCAACATTGTGTTGACCTTTCAGATGGGATACATTTTCAGACATCACTTCTACCCTCAAAATTTGCAAGCCATGTAACCGACAAATCAATTCAAGAAGGCTCCATTGTATGCTTAGACAAATCCCGCCTTAGAATGATCAAAAGTGAACTATAAGTTTCATCTCCTACTCGATTACCAATGTATATTAACTCCCTATATTAATTATAATTTGTTTATGTTTTTTTTTCATGATTTTCTTTTCCATTACAGGACTGTTATTATCATTGAAATGGATGTTGTAAATTTTTTTTTGATAATTGCCGCTCCAACCTGACTACCAACAAATTTTATCCAAGATAGTCAGTTGTCTCAAACAAATGCAAGTGCCAATCAGGTTAACAAATCTTTTCCGAGAACACCAACTAAAATAAGTGGATTGAATACATCTATGCACATGTGGTCCGTAGAGCGTCATGCCCTAGCAAGAACAACCCTTCACAAATATCACAATGCAAGGGGATATGGTTATGTGTTTGGGTTTGATTTTGTGGATCAGGAAGAAGGGGGAATCCACATCACCTGTTTCAATGAGGCCGCGGAAACAATCTATGAGCATATTGAAAATGGGAAGCTATATACAATTTTCAATGGGAGGATTGCGAGGATTGTTGATGCAAAGCTATGTTACAACCATTTGAACAATGCTTTGGAGATTTTACTGCAACCTTACTCAACTAGATCTCCACTCATAGCAAATGAAGGTTCTATAGTTGATTTGATTGGCATTGTTCTTACGATGTCACCATGCTCACCAATTCGTCGACATGACAAGTTTGAAATAAAGAGAAGAACACTACAATTAAAGGACATGTCAGGATTCAGTGCAAGTGTCACATTGTGGGGACACCACTTAGATGAGATAAACAAAGAAGTTGAAGACATGCTTTCTATACCACCTCTTCCGGTGCTTGCCTTGAAAATTGCTCGCATCTCCAGTTTTAATGGAAGCTTAGCTGACACTATTTCAAGAGCCAAATATTACGTCAACCCTCTAATTTTATAAACAAATACACTTCATGGTTGGGTTGATTATGATGACTACTCACTTCTAATACCCTCTATCACAAGTAAATTTCTGGGCTCTCAAAAAAACTAGATCTATGTAACAACAATTTCGCACGTCGTACAGATCAAATAACATCAACTACAAAAGTAATAACTAACACTTTAGATCAAATAACATATACCATTCGGCGTTCACATTGCATTGTACACATGCGATTGCTAGTTTATACCCTATTTAATGTTTTAGAGTGTGCATGGACATATATATATATATATATATATATATATATATAATCATGCAAGTTTTATTTATAAAAGCCAACTCTATATTAAACATGTTTTAGGGTTTTATAAAAGTTCCGACCATTTATATATATACTCTCAAGGGTTTTGAGTGCGCCCAACAATTGCAATAACATGTTAAATCCCTAAAGACATGTGATATTTGTTTGTCCTCCAAGCGACTGTATTGGAGGACCGAATGTCCTATGTAAAGGAGGAAGAACGGTCGTAGCCATGGCTCGTCTCTGGTTATAAACAAGGCCCATGATTGATTACACAAAGAATGGACCGTACTAATATTCATAAGGGGACTGAGTTGGCTCTATCATCGCTTATCCCAACATTAACATAAACACATAGGGGTTGGGCTTGGACGCAAATGCTTTTCAATGGGGTCACGGTTTGTGTAGGTCGTGACTCCCATACATTTTATTTAATAATCAACCCCCACCCCCACCCCACACCACACACCCCCACACACACACATTCCCTTCAACATTATAAAGCATACCCAAAAACATAAATATACTCTTAGTATGTCTAAACGTAAATCAAAATAACAATTTCCTTTCCAAGATTTGTCTATTTCCTATCTAAACGTATATTATGTTACACGAATAGGATTCCAATTTGGAAACTCGTTTAAACCTTTTCAAAGAGGTAAAGTGAGAGAGATAGTCATAAAAGAGAAATTTTTTTAAATGTAAGGCCAACTTTTAAAAGTCAAATCACATGTAACGAAGAAATATTTTATTTCCTTTTAAGAGCAAAATTTTTAAATGTAAGGCCAACTTTTAAAAGTCAACTCACATGTAACGAAGAAATATTTTATTTCCTTTTAAATGACAAGCATACAAAGATATTTTCTAAATAATTGAGAGAAACATGTTTTATAAATTGATTTCTAATAAGATATCACTAAGACATTGTATTCACTTTACAATAAAATAACACAATTTTATTCAATATGTGACGAATAATGCAATCAATCCAAATGACTAACAATGAGTGCTACAAGAGGAGTTTACATTCATTTCAAATACAAAAAAATATAATACAAATCTTCCACAATATGCCAACTTTTGACACAACAATATGCCTTTTGAATGCAATAATAAAACACAACTCGTTTAACTCAAGTACTTATTCACTTACACTTTTTTTTCCACAATAACAAGGTAAGAATACAACAATAAGATATATTCATAATGCTTCAACTTTCTTCTTCTAGTTTACCAAGTTATACCAAAAAGGAGGTGAAAGCTACGTTCACCTTCCAAGCATACAATGGGGGAAAATATCATCCCATTGACCCATAAATCTCTCAACTATGAAAAAGGATCTATGACCAACAACAAGGCTTGAAGAACAAGTATAACCCAAACATGCACATGTAATTCCAAATTTCACCAAACAAAACAAATTACTTAACTTAAGATAGGATTTCAAGGGGAAAGCTAAGTCATCCCTCACCACTTATAATCTCCATTAAGGAATGAAGATTATCCCTTGATTCCTCTGCAAGCCAAACTAGGATTTCAAGGGGAAAGCTAAGTCATCCCTCACCACTTATAATCTCCATTAAGGAATGAAGATTATCCCTTGATTCCTCTGCGAGCCAAACTAAGATTTCAAGGGGAAAGCTAAGTCATCCCTCACCACTTATAATCTCCATTAAGGAATGAAGATTATCCCTTGATTCCTCTGCGAGCCAAACTAGGATTTCAAGGGGAAAGCTAAGTCATCCCTCACCACTTATAATCTCCATTAAGGAATGAAGATTATCCCTTGATTCCTCTGCAAGAAAAAATAACTCAGCTCCACTCCTTATGCCTCACTAAATCCATAACCACTTATAATTTCCACGAAGGCTAATCTCCCATTCTTTTGGCTCCTCCATTTAGTCTCATACATGTTTTGTTTACTTCATTGTTTCACACTTATCTCTCTGAATGATCTACAATTTTTTCCCATACACGCAACCACACTTATTAGCCTTATATTGGGTGCTTTGCAAGCAACACACCATTAATGAAAACATGACATGTGCTCAAGTGAACAATAAAACCACAAGCCCTCAAGAGGGAGATAAAAAAGGAGAGGAAACAACCATTTTTGTAAAAGTAAAACAACAGGAATGCAACTCACCTCCTACAAATATTGTCCCACCAAATTCTCAATCAACCAAGAACACCATCAAGACTCCCAAAAGTATTCCAAGATCCAACATTTCCTTCCTAAGTCAAAAAAACTTCCTCCAAAATAAGAGTAAAAAATTGTTCAAATAGGCAAATGCCCAAAATGAAACATTTGGTAAGATTATGCCAAGCGGCATCCAAATCCCCAATACAAACAAATGCTTCAAAAAAGTAATAACTTTTCTTACATGCCTACACGGTCTTCCTTACAAGAGATGACAAATAAATCAACCCAAAATCCAAGAAGTTCGCAAGGAATAATGAAATAACAAAAATGAAACAAAAAAGGCTCTCATCACTGTCTTGATTTATAAGTATCCCTAAAGGGTCAAATATAAAATTAAAATAAATCAAATACACATCCCAAACTTGTCCTTTAACAATAACTTACAAACTTTACATGAAATTAAATGCAAAAGTGGGTGGCAAGGTTTCTACTATGTACCTTGGGATATGATATTATAACATATATGGGTTAATGGAGATGCCAATATGTGGCACACATCCCCTTAGTTAGTCACATAGGAATTAGTTATATTGGGTAATGAGTTAGCCTACATTGGGATTAGGTGTTACCCATCTATTAAGAGTAATGTATGTTTATATAAGGGATGTGAGTATCATGTGATGGGGTATGAGTTGAGTCTTCTACTTGGTAGAGGTATATTGGAGGTGTCCCCCTCGAAGTGGATTCACATCTTGGGATATTGTAAAGTTAATCCTTCCTTAAGGAGCATCATATGGTGCTGCCCAACCTTAAGGGTATTATTCTAAATATATTGCATATTTGGGCATCTTGGCCACCCATATCTCTTGTGTTGTTTTATCTTTTGCAATTTATTGATTTATTATATGCAAATTTCTTATCAAGTGGTAAAGATATATTGGAGGTGTCCCCCTCGAAGTGGATTCCCATCTTGGGAGATTGTGGAGTTACTCCTTCCTTAAGGAGCATTATATGGTGTTACCCTACCTTAAGGGTATTATTTTGCATAAATTGATTATTTGGGCATCTTGGCCCACCCATATCTCTTGTGTTTTGTTATATTATGTAAATTATTCACTTATTATATGCAAATATCTTGTCAAGTGGTATAAGAGTGTTGATTTTGACAAAAATTGGGTCCAAACCCTACTTTTAGAGATTCATCTATATTTTGAAATCAGCTATGAATTTTTTCTCAATTTTTTTTACCACAGTTGTGAAAGTGTTTCAAAAAGCTACAGTCGAAATTTAAGAAATTTTTGAGATTGGAGGCCGAATTATAGATGAAATCATCAGGTCAAATATTGGTCAAAGGAGTAAGTTTGTGAAACCCTAATTTTTGTGCATCATGGATATACCAATTTTCTATGGCAATGGGGAAGTTGATGCAAAAAAATGGTGGTTACAATTTAAGAAAATGTATTTTGAAAAATGTTTAGTATGGGTTAGTTTTTATCTTCATCTTGGTGGGAAAGCATGACATTGGTATTCTTATTTGGATATAATAGATTTGTTGGATAGGGATTGGGAGGAAATGGAAGATATTTTCCTAGCTAGATGGGAAACAAAAAAGAAACATAATTTTGTTAAAGAAAAAGAAGAAGAAAATGTTGATGATGAAGCTGCCACACATGATAGTGCATCTCCAAGGAAGGAAGCTTCAATATTTCAATTTGAAGGGTGCATTCAAATAAAGAAGGTAATTGTTTCCATAAACCCTAGCAGAAAATATAAGTTCATTAGTATGGATGTAGCTCACAATCTACATGTGTAAACAAAGCATATTAAGGCAACTCAAGTGGATGGTAATCAGATCCAAGTTTTTGAAGATTTAAATCTCTCTATGGATAAATATGTTTTCCATTCATATTTTTATGCTTTAGATATGGATGGTATGGATATTGTTCTTGGATATCCTTGGTTAGAGACATTGGGAAAAATTAATCTTAATGTGTAAAAGAAATTCATGAAATTTTGGTACAAGTGAAAGAAAATAACATTGCAAGATATCACACTTAGCAGGAAAAAATAATATAAATGAGGATCATGAAGAGGAATTTGAAGATGACGAAGAAGGGAATAAGGATTATTCAAAAGGAGAGGTCGCACAAAAAGATGAAAAAGAAAAAAATAATTCATCTACTTAAGAGAAAAAAGAAATAACAAACAAAGTGGAAGAGAAAAATAAAGAAAAGGTTTATAAGGTCGAGGATACCAAGGTTGCACCATATAGACACCCACATCATCATGAGAGGGAAAAATCATGGAGTTATGTTAGGCCACATAAGGGAAACAATCTATATAAATATGCAGGGAATTGGAGGAGCAATAACCAGGGCTATATAGAATCAACATAGCAACAATTATATGACATGGAATTACAGGAATAATTATTATGGATATACATGGATACCGAGGAGGATCACATATGGAAAAGGATGGAATAAGATGAGTCCAATGGATTATGGAATTAGGTTTGCAGCACCATCACCCACTAGGATCTCATATGGGTGGTTGGATGATCGAGCATGGCGACAAGTGTGTAATAATTTAAAGCACAATCATTATATGACTTCTTCTTATGTTTTGGGGACAAAACATGTCAAAGAGGGAGGTAATGTTATGTACCTTGGGATATTTTTTTATTAGATTAGGCAAAAAATAGGGATCAAATCCTAGGGGCCATACAAGAGAGAGGAACAAAAAGAGATAAACAACAGGAGTAACTAAACCAAGAGAGTCCCAGAAAATGAGTTAAAACAACTTAACTCTTACAATGCAACCTGGACCCAAGAGAGGAAACCCCTAAAAACGGATAGAAAAAAAACAACTAAGAACCTAAAGTTCACCAAACTTCCGCCTACAGTTCAGAGAGGGTGCCAATAACCAACAACACAAGTCCAAGGAGCACCAACCAAACACAACAACCAGGGGATCGGGACCTGCCATGGCCTCCATTATCCATCTCCTCCTTAGAGCTATTGATCCGGAGGTTGAATTTCCTTCTTTTGTTTCCTATTTCCAACATATTCACCTTGTCCAACAAAACTTTCACTTGATTTTCCAGCTCGTTTACTCTATGTTTAGTCTGAACTTGGTCAATGACCATTTTCTTTGAAATATTGATAATTTCCACCGTAGAGTCTCTTTGGCCAGCACTGGTAGCCTCCATAGCCTTCAGGACACCCTCCAGGCACAACATTTTCCTACTCCATTCATCAAAGACATTGGGATCACCCACACAATCCATTTTCCTGGAAGCACTGGCCTCCCCAAGGCCACCATCTCTATTGTCATTTTCCCATTCCTTTTCCATAATGATACCCTTGCCCACCTTCATTTTTGTGAGGCAAACTGCGAGAGTGACATTGTCCTTCTCAGCATGCTCGTCCATCACCATCCTCAAAGGAGGGACCAGGTCGGAGTACCATTCTTGACCAACAAGAGAATCAAACCTTCATGCAGGGAAAGCTCAACTTTGTCTTGCTGAAAGGTAATCAAGGAATTCGTGAGAGAGGTAGCAAGACAGAAAGGAATACTGATCATCACCTTGTGCTGGAACATGTTGATCAGAGTCATATGGTGGGTATAGATCTTTCTGTACTTGCCCTCCAATGTGATGTATTTCATGAGTTGGAGGTAGATGTCCTTCTAAACACCAAGGATGCAAGAGAGGGAAATATCGTCCGTGAAGAACCGATACCTTTCTTTGCCAACAAAAAACCTGTTAATCTCCAAATCCCTGCGTTTTCTATCCTTATAGAGCTTCAACCCTTCCATTTTCATTTCAGTAATCCTGGCTATATTGGTCTCTGATACCTCTACATCCATGCCGCGAATATGAAAAACCCCCTCCTTCCAAGCAATGCCGAAATCTTTTGACAGGATAGAGTCATGACCATGTAATTTGGTGATGAAATTGTTGAATCCCCCAACCTTAAGCTTGTTCCACAAACTTGGATTGTTCTCTTCAAAATTTTGATTAGCAGGCTCCACCCTGATTCTGTCACCTCCCATATTAGCTTTACCAAACTTCTGTTTCAACCAGCAGCTCCCCACAATCAGCAGCAAGTTCACCCTTTCAAAAAGTGAGCGGAAAAGATGATTTTTGTGAAAGTTCCTAGGGTACTTGAAATAATTATGATCACTCGTGCTAACATTATGGAACTTAGTACCCCTTTTCCTTAATGATTTCATCATTAATATTAGAAGGAATCTTATCTCCTTTACCCCATATCGTGTACTCATGGCTCAGGACACCTATATTTGCCATCTTGTCTGCACAAATATTACCATGTCTCCACATATGATTAATAGAAACTTTATCAAAATCCTTAAGCATTTCCTTGATGTCTTGGATGATGTTTCTTAAAGCCCAATTGATTCTACACCTATTATTGAGAGCACTTATGATGAATAGGGAATCACATTCAATTTGTATATCCTTAATACCTTTTTCCTTGGCTATTAAAATTCCCCAAAGGAGGGCTCTGGCCTCCACCATGTTATTGGTTTGTTTTCCTAAAGGGCCAGCATAGGCAAACAACCAATCACCCTCTTTATTTCTTAAGATACCCCCTCCCCCTGCTTGACCAGGATTTCCTTTAGAAGCCCCATAAAAGTTGATCTTGATAGTAGATCACATCGGATTGTTCCAGTTCACAATCTTATCAGGGTTATGGTTCTTGACCGGACTATAGGTGAACTTTTCCAGCACAACCTATTCCCCTTTTAGACAAATATTGTTAGCTTTACTTTTAAAGAGTTTGAGATTTTCCTTTATGGCAGCTAGGATCTTCCTCTTTGTCACTACAATCTATGGTTTATGGTCTCTAAAGACACTATTATTCCTTGCTTTCCATATCCCCCATGAGAAGTGAGGTAAAGCAATCCTCCAGGCCCAGGTCAAAAAGGGAAACCTAAAGGGGATTTCCCATTGAAAGGAACAATCTTAAATGTTGGAAGGTATGATCCATTGGATATTGAACAGATCCAAGATCATCATGAAGACACCTTTACAGAAAGGACAATGTAAGAAAAGGTGATTCAAATTTTCCTCCCTTTTCCTACATAAAGAACACCTATTAGGAATCATCATCCCTCTCTTATTGAGGTTATCCACCAACAAAATTCTATTTTGGACAACCAACCAGAAAAAAATATTGATCTTTGGGATCAGGTATTTAATCCATAACTTACCCCAATAGTCTTGTTGTTGATCTTTCTTTAAATGAGAGCTATAGGCAGATTTGACAGAATAGTTTCCCGAATCCTCCTCTTTCCATATGATAGTGTCCTCCTTTGTCTGGAAAATGGGAATGTGAAAGTCCTTGAGTTTCTTGTTGAGATCTTGGAAGGGTTTGAGATTACCAAGATAGTCCGGAGGGGGGATTATGGTTTCCAAATGATACTTCTCCTCAAAAAACCAGAAATCCTTAATCCAAACTTTACTAATTCCTGAATCGAAATGGGTATTGCATACTAATTCCTTAATCCTGAATCGAAATGGGTATCGCATACCATTTCAAGGAGGGTTACATCCACTTGCTAATCGCTATCAAATACAAGGAAAAATATTAGCATAGAAATGGTATACCTAACCCATTGTTTAAACAAATCAATTATATATAGAGGATCTCATTTTTGTACCCATTCCATAAAATGTTATTTTTTGCAAAAAAATAATCTCTGTTGAGTGGTGGCATGATAATCGTTAGAAATTGTTTCTAGGTTTATGCCAACGGTTCCTAAATATTTACCTTTAAACCCCAAAATCATGGCGATATTTACCTCCGTAATGGAAAAAATTTCTTCTCCGATGTCATTTGCAACAATTGCTTTTTTTCCCATCATAATTATGGGAACATAGATGTTATGTTGTGGAGCCTATTTTCATGTGTGGAAGTGTTGAAGATTGTACACTAAAAGTATGGTACACTCTTCAAATATTCCCACCGGGGTTCACGGCCGGGCTAGGCTCCGAGCAGGGGTCCAGGGGCACAAACCCCAAGAATTTTTTTGGCCTAAAAGATTGTTGGTGTGTGTGATCCTATATTTCCTCCACACACATATAGAGGGTCATCTCACATGGGTTAGGTTTAGGATTTGCTTGTGTGTCATGCACTAGGGTTACTCAACATCCTATATGTATCCCTTCATTTGACATTTATGAGTATGCAAAGACACTCCACTGTATTTTCTCCATGTGCAAGCTTTGTTCTGTTATGCAAGCTCTTCCATTGATCGATCGATTCCTCCTTGTGATTACGCTAGAGCTATTACGTTTCCTTTAGAGTGAAACTTTATCATGGTGCAAAGTTTTCAATACGATTCTTGCCAACTCTTTCAAAAACATGCCTAATATATCGGGAAACATGTTCTTCTCATATGGGTAGGATTTTTGACCCATAGGTTTATGTGACGGTTTTGGCCCATGGTTTTGGCACCCGCGGTATTGTAAAACTACTTAAGCAGTTGTATACTTATGTGGTTTTGTGCATATGGTAGGTATGATGCAATATTGCAGATGTGTGTGAATTCGAGTGCGGATTTTGTAGAGTTTTTTTAGCATAGCTCCAAATAGATCTGTGTAGTGTATTGAGAGAGTGGTGGCTTCTAATAAAATATGAGCAAGTGATTCTTGGTGTACGTAGCCCAAATTGGGTGAGCCACGTTAAATACTCTCTCTTTGTGTTGTGTTCAATTTATTCTGCATTTTTATTTCAAATCTGTAATATTTTCTGCATATTAGTTTCTACTATTGAGATTCTATGAGGGATTGTTCCGCATATTTTATCCCTTATTTCCTAACAATATAATGACAAATTTAGGGTAAGGTAAAACCTCGTGGAGCATCATGCGTCCCAATCCAACCCCAAAGTTATCCAAACTTTAAGTTTACCTGATGGGTCCGAACATTTGATTTCATTTTCCCTATTCTCAGATATGTATCTAAAATGTGAGGTTCTTGTCTCAATCAAAGGATCATAAATATCATGATATTCATCAGTAAAACCAGGGGGTCTTAAGTAGTTTGGCGTATGGGATTTGGATTTTAATTTTATTTTGGGCTCTTGCAGAAGTAGACATGCTTGGAATTTTGGATTTTAGGAACCCTCAACCGAAATTTGTCAACCCTTATATTGAAATATTTCAAAGTGAAGGCTTATACAATGTTACTTATAAAAATATAATAATTAAAGAATGAAATGTAGGATGACACTTACTCAGAAAAATGAATACTTTGAGTCTTACATGGTCCGTAACTTCTATGAATCTATTCTGCCTTCTATTGTAGTATGCCTTTTAGAAACATCATTTCACTAGACGTAACTATAAATGATAATTGATTACAATCTTTCATTGTAGACATCAAATTTAGTCTCTTTTCAAATTCCATTAAGTGGATGATAGTTATCAATTCGCTAGGCCTATTTCAGGCACTTCCATTCAAAATGTGAGTGTGTCAGGACTTCGTCCTAGAATAGATCATGCACCGTTGATCTTAATATATTGAACGATGTAAAATATTTATTAGATGACCACATGACAAGATTCTGGGCCTCCCCAAGGAAAATTCATTCCATGGACTCCAAGCCCGTGGAATGAATCGATTCAATAAATTTTTGGGTCCACAGTGTCAGTGAGGTAAGGCAGAGTGGCAATGAGCAATTAGAAGATGTCATGTGTCATTTTCCTGATCCTCTAAGCGGCCAAGTGTCACACATTTTGGGAACTTAAGTGTAAAGGTAAGGAATATGAAAGAAGCTTCGATGCTCGAAATTGAAATGATGATTTTTGGGCCTTTTTCGAGTTAAATTCGACAAAAGGTATTTTCCAAACTAGTTACAAGAGATTCGCCATTTGATTTCCAACTATTTTTAATATTTTTACCATTTTCTCTGAAAGAACAAAACATGTTACAGGGTCATTTGCCAAAACTACAAAACTGGTTATAGGGATATTCGCCACAATTTCTATAAGTTTTTTTTATGGGGGGGGGGGAGGGTTCCTTAAAATTTTCCTTGACACACACACACACCCATATAGTCAAGGGTTTCAGATGTTCCCAATGGGCACCATAACACGTTAATTCCCTAATAGCATGTGATATTTGTTTAGCCACTAAGCAGTCGTATTAGATGGCCAAATGACTCGTACAAAGGAGGACATTCACTTGTAGACATGGCTAGGTAGTGGTAATCACCAAGGTCTATGAATTACTACACAAGGAATGAGCCGCACCCATAGTCACAAGGAGAGAGGGGAGTGTGTTGGCTCTATCACTTCCCATCCCAACCAAAACATAAACACACAGGGGTTGTGGCTTGGCCAAAAATGCATTTCAATGGGGTTGCAACCTGTTTAGGCTGTGAATCCCATACAGTTTATGTAAATATACTTAATCTTATAGATAGATAGATAAGACAAAGACTTATTTTTTTATCTATTTATGAAATTATATATATATATATATATATATATATATATATATATATATATATATATATATATGACATAAATTCTATTCCTGTCAACATTAAAAAACATACCCAAAAACATAAATATACTCCTACGTATGTCCAAACATAAATCAAAATAACAATTTCCTTTCCAAGATGTGTATATTTCTTATCTAAGCGTATGTTACATTACAAAAATAGGAGTGTATTTTGAAAACTTGTTTAACCCTTTTCAAAGATGTAAAGGTGAGAGAGATAGTCATATAAGAGCAAAATTTTAAATGTAGGACCAAATTTTAAATGTCAACTCACATGTAACCAAGAATTTTTTTATTTCCTTTCAAATAAAAAGCATACAAAGATAGTTTCTAGAGATTCGAGAGAGATGAAAAAGTTTTATAAGTTGATTCCCAACAAGACATCACTAGGATATTGTATTCACTTTACAATCAAATAATTTTTTTTTTTAATATGCAAAAAATAATGCAATCAACCCAAATGTCCAAAAATGAGTGTTACAAAAGGAGTTTATACTCCTTTTAAATGTGAAAAAATACAGTAAAAATATTCTATAATACACCAAATGTTTACACAACAATATGCCTTTTGAATGCAATAGTAGAACAAAACTGTTCAACTCAAGTAGTTATCCACTTACAATTTTTTTTCCACAACAACACGATGGAATTCAACAAGGTAAGAATACAACAACAAGATCTTTTCACAATGTTTCCACTCTACCAAGCCATACCAAATCGGAGGTGAAGGTAATGTTCACCTCCAAGCCATACAATGAGGGTGAATCTCATCCCCATTGACCCACGAATCCCCCAACTCCCAAAAAATCTCCACAACCAACAAAAAGACTTGAAACACAAATATAACCCAACCACACACATGCACTTCCAAATTTCACCATACAAAACAAGTAAACAAACTTGGTTGGGACACGATATATATATATATATTCAAAACACAACAAACATATTATTAATCCAATCTAGACTTGTAAGGACAAATGTAAGTCATCCCTTACCAGTTATAATATTGACTAAGGAATGGATATTAGCCTTGGTTCCTTTGTAATGAAAAAATTACCTAGATCCACTCCTTATGCCTCCCTAAAGGCATAACCACTTATGATATCCATGAAGGCTTATCTTTGATCCCTTTGGTTCCTCAATTTAGTTTCATACATGTTTTGTTTTCTTCTTTTTTCACACTCATCCCTCCAAATGACCTAAAGTTTCCCCCATATCCTTAACCACACTTATTAGCCTCACATTGAGTTCTTAGAAAGTAATACAACATCAATGAAAACATAACACATGCTCATGTAAGTAATAAAAAAACAAACCCTCAAGAGGAAGAGAAAATAAGAGGAGAGGAAATAATCATTTCCACAAAAGTACAATAAGAGTAATGTAACTCACCTCCTACTCATCTTGTCCCACTAAATTCTCAATCAACTAAGCACTCCACAAGAATTCCTAAAAGTATTCCAAAATCCAGTAACACCTTCCTAAGCCAAAAAAAAATCTCCCAAAATAAGAGCAAATACTTGTTTAAATGGGTAAATGCCCAAAATGTAGCATTTAATAGGATTATGTTGAGTGGCATTTCAATACCCCATGAAAACACATGGCAAAAAAAGAGTAGTATCTCTTCTTACATGCCCACATGGGATTCCTTACAAAATTTGACAACCAAATCAACCCAAAATACAAGTTCACAACAAAGAATAATGAAATAGAAAAAACAAGACAAAAAATAATCTCATCACTTAACATGATTTATAAACAACCCAAAAAGGTCAAATCTCACGTTAAAATAGATAAAATACATATCCTAAGCTTGTCATTCAACAACAACTTACAAACCTTATATGAAATTAAATACAAAAGTGGGTGGCAAGCTTTCCAAGACAAATTATAGGGCCTTTTGAGTTCCCAAGTGGCCAAAGAAGCCTAAAAAGGTAATCATACCCTATGAGTGGGTGTATGGGGAGTTTTAGGAGTATGGGACAAGGTTTACTTGTTGTGTACACTATCCAAAAGTAGTCCCAAACGTAAAATCCATAATTTCTTTAAATTAATTTTTTGCAACTCTCAAAAGTATGTCAAACTACCAAAAAATGGTAAAAAAATTAACTCTTAACATAACTTAAAATTTAGCTTAGAAAAATGATCAAATTAATCAAATTAATCACATCAAAGGTCCAAAGTGAAGGGACAATTTATAAATAGGGATCTAAATGGTAACATTTAAATTATACGGGTCACTTCACATATCTATAAAATCTTTCTACTTTCAAGCCCAGGTGACCTATGTTGGTTAGGGAGCTTTGTGAGTGTTATTCCCCCTTCATCCTCCTTGATATGTTTATGTTTATTTATCTATGTATGGTTCTTGAGAACATGTTCACCATCTGCACACTCAAGACATGTGAGGTCCGAGCAATTAAATCAACCATATTAAATATTATATTAAACATAACATTAAAATATAAGTAAATAAATTAAATAACAATGTGAACACATATATAAGGTGGGAAAACCCCCGAGGGGTAAAAAACCATGAAAAAATATAATTTCCATTATCCAAGAAATAATTTTACACAGTCCAAGTAAAACTCCAACTCGTCGCTTCTCTCCCATATTAATTCACAATGTGAATACCAAACACAATGATATGAATAATCATTTGACCCTGTGAGTCATATTTAAACAATATGATCGTGTGTGTCTTCTTGTGAAGCACCCCAATTAATTAAATTGATTTTTAATAAACCAATTAATCATAAACACGTATTTTATATTAAATAATTAAGAATATAAATATTTTAAATTATTTAATTATAAGATATGGTTTATAAGAACACTTAATCTTACTCTCTAACACTCCCCCTTAATATTAAGTGGGGAAAATATGTCAACGTTACTTGTTTATACAACTTGATTTACAAATCCATAAACCACAGTTAAGGTTTAAGCTAGCATATCGATTTTGAAGGATTTACAAAATGTCATGCTCATCTTACCTTTTGGTACAAAATGATTTGGAATCCATAAATCATAAGTTAGGATTTAGGCTAAACGTGATTTTTGAGACTACATCTCATAGTTTCTCATGGAAAATCTCTACCAGCATCTCTAGGAGCCTTTTATAAAGTAAGGACTTCCTTTACAATATATGCAACAGACTGGAATGTACACCATAAACTTAGAGTTATAAGTTTATAAGGATCATAAAAATATCTTTTTACAATGATTTACATTGGAGCATAGGTATAGAGGAGAAGGAGAAAACACACGACCAACCATTAGGAGGTGACATTTCCATGAAAACTCCCCCTTAATGATAAATTTGAAAGGCCAAGCATTACACGAAACTTGCAGAAATTTACAACACATAATGGATTTGTAAACATGTCTGTAACTTGATATTCAGTTGGGTAGCACTAGATATCTATATCACCGTAGAGTACCTTCTCTCGAATGAAATGGATATGAATCTCTATATGATTCATTCTCTAATGTTGAATTGAATTCTTAGCAAGAGAAATGCAAATATGATTATCACATAGAAGATGAGTACTTCCTTTAAATTCCATGTGTATCTCTTCTAACAACCACTTTAGCCACATTGATTATTTCGTTACTTCCATCACACTTTTATACTTTTCCTCAGTAGAAGAGATGGAGACTGTTAGTTGCTTTAAACTACTCCAAGTAATGACACATGTACCAAACTTGAACACGTATCTAGTTGTAAATTTTCTATCTATCACATCACTAACATGGTCATAATCACAATATCCATATAAATATGCATTATTAGAAGAAGTATAATCTAAGCTAAAATAAATTATTCCTTTGACATATCTTAATATTCTTTTGGCTAACTTCCAGTGATCTCGATATGGCTTCCACATAAATCTGGATGCAATACCTACTACATAAGCAATATCAGGTCTAGTAATAGTAAGATAAATCAAACTACCTACAAGTTACTTGTAAAGAGTAAGATTAAATTTTTCACATACATGTTTAGGATCAAGTTTACATCCAATTTCTATAGGAATAACAATAGGTTTGCAATCTATCATATTGAACCTTTTAAGAAAGTTAGTAGCATATAGTGACTGAGATACAATAATATAATTTTTATCTTGAAAAATTGGTATGCCTAAGAAATGATGCAATAGTCCTAAATCAATCATTTCAAAGTATTGTTTCAATTTAGATTTTATTTTAAAAATTAAACTATTAGAATTTCTAGTAATGAGAGAATCATCAACATACAATACAATAAGAATAATATGATTTTATTCAATTTTCACTATCGTTATATAAGAAGAATAGTTAGTGAAACCAACATCATTGAAAAAACTAATTATTTTTTCATACCAAGCTCTAGGAGCTTCTTTTAGACCATACATATATTTTTTCAATTTACATACATAAATTTCTTTTCTAGGTTCCTCAAAACCTTTAGGTTGAGTCATATAAATTTCCTCTTTTAAGTCACCATTCAAGAATGTATTCTTTACATCCATATGATGGATTTCCCAACCATATAGAGTTGCTAAGGCAATAAAGATTCTCATTGTGCTCATTTTTGCAACTGGTGCAAATGTTTCTGCGTAGTCGATACTGGGTTTTCAAGTAAACCCTTGAGCTACCAACTTGGATTTTAACTTATCAACACTGCTATCAAATTTATATTTAATTTTGTAAATCCATCTAGAGCCAACTGTAATTCATTTTTCAGGAGGAGGGACAAGATTCTAAGTTTAATTTTTATCAGGGAAGTGTATTCAGATTTCGTAGCTTCTACCCATATTTCGTCGTTAGAAGCCTCTTTGAAAGATTGGGGTTTTGGCTCATACATAGTCATTAAGGCATGGTGTGTATGATGCATTCTAGTCATTTTAAGAAGGTTTTTAGGATTAGAGTATTAAATAAGAGACTCAACCCATGTAGGTCTTTTAGTTATGGAGTAAATAGGAACAAACTATTTTTCAACTACATGGTCATTATTAACATCTGCTTGATCATCACAATCATCATTATCAGTATCATTATTTTTTATTTCATTAGATTCATCATGAACAAAAGAAACAAAATAAGATGAAGATGAATAAAAATGTTTTTCTAATATTTTAACATTCATGTTCTCTATAACTTCACATTTAGCAGGATCTTATATTCTAATATCTTTAGTTTTGCTTCCATAGCCTACAAAGATACATGGATAAGAGGTTTGATCTAAATTCTTCCTTATCAATTTAGGAATAAAGATAGAGGATGGGCTACCAAATATTATCAAATGAGACACACTAGGTTTTTTATTAGTCAGATTTTATAGAGGAGTGGATTGAAATAAGGATTTAATATGTACTCTATTCAAAATGTGAACAATAATATTCATTGCTTCATCCCATAGAAATTTAGGAACTTGAGCTGAATGCAACATTATTCTAGCCATTTCAAGAATGGCGTGGTTTTTTCCTTTTTGCAATCCTGTTCTGCTAGGGAAAATAGGGATTAGTTAGTTCCCTTTGTATACCACATTCAAAATCGAATGAATCAAATGCTTTATCGATATACTCTCCTCCATTATTTGTTCTAAGTCTATCAATTTTACGACTAGAACTATTTTCAACTAAAATTTTGAATTCTTTGAATTTTAATAAAACATCAAATTTAATTTTGATAAAAGGGACCAAATCATATGAGATTAATCATCAATAAAAGTGACAACATACAAGAAACCATTTAAGGATGGAACTCTTAAGGGTCCTCTAACATCACTGTGAACCAATTCCAAAGGTTCCGAAGAGTTTGCATCATGCTGAATGTGGAAGGAATTCATAGATTGCTTACCATATAAGCACCCTTCACATGTTTCATGAGCATGAGAAATAAGTGACATACCATAAACTAGATTAAATCAGGACATGTCATACATGCTCCTAAAATTGACATGACCTAGTCTTTTATGCCACAATTGAGCATCACTTCTATTTTTGGTTAATGAAAAAAATAGAAACAAAACCTTTAAAAACATATAATCCATTTTTTTGTATGCCCTCAACTATAGTAATATTTAATACATTCTTTATAAACCATTTATATTTTAACAATATTACACTATAGTTATTCTGAGTTAATTGAGAACAAGAAAGTAAATTCATTTTTAATTTAGGATTGCATAAAACATCATTAATAAAACCAATACATTTTTTTTTTCTTTTCCTTGTTCCTGAACATCGAGGATGGAATGATCACCTAAATATATTTGATCATTACATTCTTTGAGATCAATTAGGATATCGGTTCTATATGTCATGTGCCTAGAGGCACCACTATCTAATATCCACTCATTTTCTTTTGCAGTGACAAGAGAAACATACAAAGCAACAACATTAGGTTTTTGATTGTTTTTCTAGTTATTGTTTTAAATTTGATTTGGTTTATTCCATTTTTTATTTTTGAAAGTTGGTTTGTTTTTGTTTACTTTACAATCTTATTTCTTGTGACCAAATTTACCACAATTATGATATTTTCCATCAAAACCTACCCTTAAATTTTTTGGTTTCTTATGTTTACTAGAAGGTTTAAAATTTGATTTTTGATTCTTGTTAAATCTAGAAGGATTGCTGTTAGATTTCTGTGCGAGAAGTGCTTGAGTAACATTCTCTTTCAAATCAAAATCAGACATCACCTTCTCTTCTTGGATCTAGAGAACACTCAGATTAGACAAATTAGGGATGTCTTTCTCAATTTGGTATTTAGAATTCAATATCGAAATGAAATTCCTAAATATCTCATGGATGTTCATTTGAATAATGAAATAGGTAAATTTATCATTAATCAAATTATAATTACACCCATTGAGATAATATTTAATGTTTTAATTTTTACAAAAAAATTAATTACCTTTTCATAACCCTTCAGTCGAGTTGTCATCAACTCAAGAATAAACTTTATAATTTTCGATAAACGCATGCCTTCATGCATTGATTCTAATTGCGTCTAAGCCTCACTTGAAATTTTCTGATTCCCAATGGAAAGAAGGAAATCATCTTGCATGCTTCACAATATTATGGACATTGCCTCCTGCACATTCTTTTGATATGCAGATACATTGTCTATTGTCGCTTGTCTTCCAGTTGGAGCCTTCTCCGTGCCATTTATGATCGTCAAGAGCTTTTGTGCCATGAATTCTGCCTTCAATATGATCTTCTAGATGCTGTAATTTGATGTATTTATCATTTGCGATGTGTCAATAGTAAAATTATTATACCCCATTTTTCCGTAAACAATTCAAAATGAAAAAAACAAGGTTCTTCATAAAGTAGTTTTAGAAAATCCCCCTGTCATTTTTCAAGCGAATATGTCAATTATATTTTGATGATTTTACCTTTAATCAAGTAGAAATTTAACTTTTATTTGTTGAGTGCCAAGGCAGATATTTTTCACCAACCAAATTTTTTTATTCTTGTGAGGGTAATTGAAATTTGAGAGGTGTGAAAAACAAATGAGGGGGGGGTATAAATATTTTATGGGTTGTAACCGACCACCAATGGTTGCAATCCTTAGTAAAATTAAATTAAATTAAATTAACCAATACAATAATCATGCTCTAATACCATGTGAGGTATGATCAATTAAATCAACCATATTGAATATTACATTAAACATAACATTAAAACATAAGTAATTAAATTAAATAACATCGTGAACACAGATATAACATGGAAAAACCCTCGATGAGTAAAAACCACAACAAAATGAGATTTCCATTATTTGAGAAACAATTTTACGCAGTCTAGTTAAAACTCCAACTCCTCACTTCTCTCACATGGTAATTCACAACGTGAATACCAAACACAATGATCTGAATAATCATTTGACCCCATGGGTCATATTTAAACAATATGATAGGGTGTGTCTTCTCATGAAGCACCCCAATTAATTATTGATTTTTAATAAAACCAATTAACCATAAACATGTAGCTTATATTAAATAATTAAGAATATAAATATTCTAAATTATTTAATTATAAACTATGGTTTATAAGAACACTCAATATTATGTTCTAACAACACACATCATACCTACTTGAAATACTATGCAAAATTAAAATCTAACTATGCACAATGCCTGAAATATTATGCAAACTTAAAATATAACTACACACAACACAATAATAAAAAAACACAACAATCATCATTTCACACAAAATCAAATACATACACTTCACAATCGATTTCAAAATTCCCAAAATATCAAATAAATTTATCATAATCATCATATTTGTTTATCTTAACAATAATTGTGCAGATTTCATATAAAATCAACCCATTTTTAAATTTAAAACACATGCCTAAAATTCACTTATCATTTTATTATTTACACATTAGTGCCAATTAAATTTACACACATATGCTTTGAAAACATTCAGATCAATTTAAATTCTACCAATGTTTCAACATCCTTCCTCTAAACATTAAGATGTCAGAAATAAAAAAAATCACTTTATTTATAGTACTTAAACATTATAATGTCAACCCATTCCAAACCATATCACACCTATGTTTATGGTACTGCTTATTTATAAGATTTACTTAAACTTGCAATGGTTATTTTTAGTCTATGCATTCATCCATAAATTCCTAGTTTGGTCCATTAAATGCTTTAGAATTTTTATCCATAACAATTATGTGTTCTTTTCCCTCTTTATGATCCAAAAACTGTCTCTTTTTAACAATTAAAAGATCATGTTTAGTGATAATTGAATGGAAATTGACTAAGTTCCTTTTGACTAATATAATGTGCATGAAACAGTCACAACTATACTGCAAATTGAGAAATAGAATGCAAAGGAGACAAGAATTTTGTACTACCCATGTTATTATTACTCCAAATTAAGTGAATTTGGTTTTTAAAAAAACCCTTAAATAAAAATCATGTCTTCAATGATTTTCTACACGCAACAAGTAAAATCTAACATAATTAAATGTTTACAATCCATCTGATAACAAATGATAACCATGTGCAGTTATAAGGGTCAATTAGATCAACATGATCCCCCTTATCATCACTTAAACTGAGTGAGTGTAACTTGTATAATTTTGGTTAAACCCTTTTAATAGGTCTTGAGAATTATGTGCAACTCCTAAGTGTCAATCTATAAAACAAACAAGTTGTAATCCATCCGACATCCGACACTAAAGATTAGGGGTATGATGAACAAATAGTGTAATCAACTAGCTACATTACTTGGCCAAGTTTTTAAGCAAACAATACAAGCTTAGTTTCGTGACCACACACAAGTCAACAAAACTTGTCTCCGTCAACACACAACTATCTCTACTTAGTTATCTAGATCTCAATTCCGTTGTTTAAGAAATTTAATTTCTATTTTGAAGACGTAGGAACTAGGGCTCACCATTCTATTCGAAAGTACACCATTGGTCCCATCTTAAGATCCCTATGGAAAAGATAGTGACCACATAATGACTTTCGTCATTAATTACTCACTACCCTTCTCATAGCCATCCTAAGGGGGTAGAAGTAGGGTTATATCGAATGGAATGGTGGGTCATAACACCCACACTTCATTTGCACTAATTGTTATCTAATTAGGTTAAGTAGATAAGATTGTCTTGGTTATGTTGTTTTGCATCACATCACGTCATCCATTTCATAATAGATGATTATAGTAACTTGCCGCGTTACTAAATTTAATGAGTATCTCTTTTCGTAATAGCACAACATATTGTTATTTGCTAAGGATATGTTTAAATGATCTAATCACATCTTTTAGTATTGTTTCTAGTCTCATAGGTTTATCATTTGATATGAATAGTTCACGTAATCATATTTATTCTTCATTTGAATGCCTTAAACAACTTATTTAGTAAGGTATGATATTAATAGAACATGGTTTATGTTGAATCATTTTCCATAATGTTCTTTGTTCGTTAATGACGCATTTGGTCACCCATAATGGTACCATAAAATCAATTATGATTACTTATCAAAAATCATTAACTTATATTTGTATTTTTATGTTATAGACCACATTTAATCACTTTCAATTCAATAAGGCACAATAGTGATTTAATATGGTTTTGTCATATTTTTTTTCTATTTCGTACTATGTTTATTATAAACATAATTGCTCATTCAAAATGAAACAATAAAACAAATATATTTGCATATCATAATATCAATAAATTTAATATACATTCTCTACTATAAAACAACACTAAAAACACCTTTATAACTCAAAAAAAGTGCTATGAAACATCAAGTATATTCATTCTAACTTCATAAGGATATATCCCTATTTTCCAAAATGATTTCATACAATTTTTAGAATAGTACAAATAGGAAAGTGTCTTTAATTCAACTTGCGAAAATAATACTTCCACATTACATTGAAATACAATAATCCGGAACGGATTTTTAAACAATATAAATGAGAAATCATGCATATATAATTTGGTTATTCACTTCACACTATTACTCTATCTTGCACTTTGTAGGAGAGATAAATGTATACATGGCCAATTCTGTGAACTAGAATGAGTTATCCAACTCATAGTTTTGTTGTATTTAAATTGAAATAAAAGAATATGTTAATATTAACTTACACAACAACTTACTTCGTAATTCATTAACCACGCTTACATATCATTGCTGAGATAGAATGTGACTACTTAAAATAAGATATGTTCACAATCAATCAAAGAATCCAACATGTCTAGACTGTTTAATTCACCTTCTAATGCAGGTTACTTTTTACCATGATCATGCTACGATTAATTCTATATGGTTCAATTAAATAAGGTTAAATTCTTTATTATTGAATATGCATTATTTAAGGTTTCACTATCTCATCAATTTATTCAAAAGAATGTTTACAAAGGAGGTAAAACAAAATCATATTTCATAAATAAGCATTTATTTCCAACCACTGCTTGTTATTATTGCTTTAAATTAAATATTCAACATTCATGATTTCAAACACATGGTCATTACTATAGTAAAGTTCAATGATAAGAAAATGTTAATATCTAATTAATTATTTGTTGCTCAATTGATCTAAATAGTCCTCAAGCTAAAAGCTATCTACAAGCATTCAAACAATCAATGCCATCGTAGCTTTCAAACAGTCATGATAATAAGAAATTAATCATTACTTCAAAAAGGCTTAATACCAAGTTAATGTCAACCATGCCCTTATCTTAGAATGATATACTAATTCCCAACACACAAATATCAGCCATCATAACAAATTGAGGTGAAACTAATCTACGTTATGACAATCATTCAATTTAGTACTAAATGGTCTCGATGACAACAATCTTCAAGAAGAACCAAATCACACTATCTCCTATTCAAATCCGAACAACGTAAAGGTTGGATAAGTGAAAACATACTCTAAAGAAAACATATGCCAACCAATTCCGTAACTTCACTGCCTAACACCCATGATCATAATCTCAATATTTCAAATAAATAGGACTAGTATATTTTAGCAACCACACGAGAGGTGTTGTACTGAATTCCTTTGGTTGTGTTCATTGATGAAGGTGCATGGAATCTCTTCGATGAAGACCTGAATGGAAGAGAGTGCGGTATAAGCTTCGTTGTACAAACCATCAAACTGAATTACCAAATCTTCCAGGATCATTTTCCTGGACTTAGCATGATTTAACCATAGAATTTGTGTCATGCGATGATCGAACTCAAGTATTCCCTCTGAAGCCGAGAAAGTATATTCCATGTGGGCGAGATCCTGAAGAGTTGGAAAAATCTGATCCAGTGTTATTAATTCTGTAATGAGGCACTCCTTGAATGGGAACACTGGATCGAGGTAAGCATAAATATTCTCAGATATTTTTATCACTTCAGCAATTGTTTTCAAACCACCGCTTTCTATCTTAGAAACCCATGACCTTAGAGTGTTTCCTAGAGTGATCACATCTTTTGATTGATTGAGAATTTCTTGATCCGGGATAGCCATCATTTCTAGAACAGGAAAAGCAGACTCAATCAGGCTGATCAAATGCTGAACATATGAAATCAACTAATTCTTTTCTTCCTTGAGTTGGGAAATTTGATATTTGTATCTCTCCAACATTTTAAGCACACTATTCATTGAATCTTTTGTCATAGCAACATTGCTTTCAAAAGTGGTCTTACCAAGGACTATCTTGGATACTTCATAATCGGTGATTGTCATGTCTCCACAATCCTTCTCAGTAGTAGGAACTGCAATTTCTGCAAACTTATCTCCGCTATCATCGATCACTAATCTAGAGAAAACCTTAGGATTTTTGGGAACCGCTTTATTGGAGAGGGCGGGAAGTGATTCCAAATCAATGTTGGCCACTTTGACCAATATCTTTCTCTTTTTTTTTTTAGATTCAACCCAGGTCGATGTTTCATTCATTAATTTGACACAAAAATGTTGAGAACTGGAAGTAAAATCATCTTTGTCCTTTTCATGACTAAAACCAGTAGGCACTTGTTTTGTGGTCTCAATCCTTGGTGAAGTAGCATCTGCAACACGTTCTTGATTATCCTCATGTTCTTGTGTAATATCCTTAACACCTAGATGTTCAGAAGAATTAGATATATGTACTACAGGGATTTGCTTGGATTATGGTGTATGACATTGATGATTTGGATCTTTGGTAGGTCTATTGGAACTCTTAGTGATGTGAATAGATGAGTTTGGGGTAGAAATCCCAGAAACATGTTCTTTTCCCTCGCGAAGATGCACACTCTTTACCGGTCCTTAAGACACTGCTTCTTTATTAGGAATAGATTTGGGTAACCACTGGCTTTACCTCTGAGATGCATGTGATGATGTTGGTGGTGATTGGTGTGAAGAAGTTTGCACCTCCCTTTTTCTGTGTCACCCCTCCTTTCGCTGGCAACCTCTGTATTTCTGACATATGTGCCTTAAACGGGAGAGGATTGGCTATCTGATTCTCATACTAGTTCATAGTCCTTTTTAACACAGGTTGATTTATAACATCTAGAGAAGTTTCATCTCCTCTATTCCAATCAATACTAGAGAGTGGAGTGAAAACTATCTGATCATAGGCAGGATCCATAAGATCAATTCCACTATCGAAAAGGGTTAAGGGAGGATCCGTCAATCTGTAATTCTCTATTTGAGCCAATGTGAGATGAGAAAATTATCATCGTCTTACCTCTCTATCATTCTTACATTCCGCCCAATAGTCTTCTACGTTTTCCTTGTGCTTATATCTTGCCCCTAGAGATTTTTCCATAGATCCTTTAATATCGAATTGAGCCTTGCTTATGAAAGGATGTATAGTTATGTGAGAAAATTCTTTTTCCATAAGTTCTGCATTATGAGAATTTGGACATTTGTATTCCCCCAATCTAAATTGGGAAACGAATGCCTTCTTTGCATTTGTCCACCAATAGGAAATGGATTTTGAAAAGATGACATGAGAGTTCCATCAATGCTATTTTGTCACTGACATATTTATGAAGCCTATAAGGAGCTCCCATAAATCCATCAACTCGTATATAGGAGTAAGAGGGAAACTGGATAAACCAATTTCCCCATTGTTTTATCACTGCCTTGGCATCTTCTGAAAATATTTCCTCTGGGTTTATTCTTAATGACCGGATTATATAGAACAAGAATGCATCGTTTACCCTCCGGAAATGATGAGAACCATTCTTGAACTCTAGCTATGGGTAAAAATGAAACACACTATTCTTGCTAGGACCCATTGCATCTCTAGTTGTTAGCCCTGAAAATATCCTCCTTGTTACAACATAAATCAAATATGAAGTCATGTAAAAATGACCCGTCATCCTTACCTCAATCAATTGCTTATGTAGAGTATTGATAACAATACTTGCCCAATCAATGAACATCTTTGCATCAAGGATGATACAAATGAACTTGTACATCCAAGGGTGAAAATTTTTGGCAGAAGGAAGACCAAAACCCTGTTGAGGAGAGTAATCATATCTCTTATTTCTTCATGAAATTCTACCCGAAACAATTCTTTGGGAATTCTTGAAGTGCGAGTCTTTGGTTTGACCAACCAATTTTTATCAACCATCTTCGACCATCTCACCTCAGAGGATTTTCATCCCAAAACTGTTATGTCAATTCTTGTGTCATTAAAAATTCCCCGACGCTTAGGATCATAATGTTTAGCACAAGGCAGGACAAATTCAGGGCAATGTATGGAAACGGGAAATGTTGCCCGCTTGAGGTAAACCACAATGATAAAGCCTTTTTGAGAAAATAGTTCCCCCTTCCCGTCTCACCCTGTCATAGAACTGAACCATATCTACGTGACCCATATTGGTATCTAAAATGTTGTCATATGCTGAATTTAAAGGCGATGCTAGAACTAATCCTTGGTATGCATATTTCAATGCCGACTTATTAGAATGTTCACACATTATGATTTTTTTAATTAAAATAACACAGAGAATGAAAATACAACCAAGACACTGAGAAGGTGTCGGGTCTAAGTCTTCAGACCACCGTTGTTGCAAGAATAATATGACTCTTTCTTTCTTTTAATTTATTTTTAAATAAAAAGAGATTCAGCGGATACCGAATTCAAAATGACCATACAACAATATTGAGGCGAAGCTTGAATCATCATAAAAAAACAATTCAATTTCGGATCATTTTTACACTCCTAGCGATGCGTCGAATCTTCAAAGCTCCTTATTATTATTTTATTTTTTTAAATAAAATATTCACTGTGTGCGTGAGTATCTCCATCGACCCTCGACTTGGGAAATTCGTTGTCTCCTCAGCATGTGTGGCATCATGAATGTCTCTCTTTTTAAAAAAAATAAAAAATAATAAATAATAATAAGAAATCAGCGTTGAATTTCAATCAATTGCACATGCGTGGAATTTGGCTTAAACTGTTGGTTTTGTTTCCCTTTGCAGGCTGTGCATGGATAAAAACAAAACTCACTCTTCCTTCCAAACCCTGCGTGGAGATTGCTTGAGCTGCTATGCTCTGATTTTTTTTATTTTTTTATGTCTTTCTCTCCTCCCACGTGGGCTTCGGTATTAGCTTCTTCAGAGGCATAAAACAATAAATTGGAGATCTTCATTTGCTGTTGTTCCTTTCTTGATCAGGTGGGGAGATTATTACACCAAAACAAAACATAACAACGAAAAAAATAGTTCCTTTCCTCCTTCCACGTGAAGATCTCCAAGCTGCTCCTGCGTGGTGATTTGATTCATCAAAGACAAACAAAAAGTCCCTTTTTTGGATTGTTCTCCTTGGGCTGCGTGGGCTTTGGAATTTTTCTGCTTTTTCCTGAATGCATGCGTGGGATCTCCAAATTGTTCCTTCTTCTTTCCTTTGGCATTGAAAAATGGAAAACTTCTTGTTTTTATTCTTCCTACGTTGAACAATGGAAAGCTCCTTTTTGGCAAATGCATGTGTGTGGAAACTCTTTTCTCCAATCTCAACACATGGACTGTTATTCTTCTTCCTTATGTGGATAGTCTTCTCCCTGGGCTGCGTGGATAGTATTCTCCCTGGGCTGTGCACTGCTAGAAAGCAACAAACAAAAACAAATATGCATGGACTGTGTTTATTTATTTCCTTGATTCCTTCTAACAGCTGGATTTTCCTCTGCTGGAAAGTGGAACTCTAAAAACTACTGGTACATGAATACATGAAGGATGGAAACAACTACCTGGAACTCTCAAGATTGCCTAGATCTAGTTAATACATGTGTCAGATTTTTGTGTGAAAGCTAGATAGTGTCTGTAGAATAAGCTTTTCCTTCTCCAGGCTCTAGATATCTACAATATCTCCTTGTTACTCCTTCCCAATCTCCTCTGCTCTTGCAACCTCTTGTAACTGTCTCTTCATCAATTCCCGAATGATAGAAGTAAAATCAAAATTGTCTACGACAATTGGAAGCAGAAGAAAGATTGCCCCCCGACACTTTCTCACGACAGTTACGACAATTAATAAAAAGAAGAAAAATTCTCCCAAGTTTGTCGAACAACTTTTATTCAATATTAAAATTAATATTTATTAATTAAAAACCCTAAAATTTAATAAATATTAATTTTATTAAATAAGAGGTTAAATATTAATTAAATAATTAAAATACGGTTTTTGGTGTAGCGGGAGGAGGGCTTATTCAAAAAGACTGAAACAAAAACCAGAATGACTGTGAGAATAAGACGATTGTGATGGAGGAGAAAAATCGTGCAAGATAACACTTTTGATTTTTTTTTAAAAAAAAATCATGTTTAGTATTTTTGCGAAGTCAAAAATAGCTAATAACAGGAGGTCACCAAACTAGATATTAGACGATATAGGTTTAGAGTTGTCATTTTAATGAAACAAGAACAACAAGCTCGAATTCTTAAATCTTCCAATTCTTGTTCTATAAAAATAAAACTACATGTATGCCATTAATGAACACGCATGGGCTTCCAACTAAGATAATTTTTTCAAAAGGAGATTCATATATTACCTTTATGGTTCAGACCCAGGTTGCCATATTGGCTAAAAATATGAACCCCATATTTTCCAAGCAAGCCAATGGTTAAATTGAATAGAAAAGACATATTTTGCTATTGTAATAAAAAAACTAGTTTATTTGCAACTTAAATACCTATTTTCCAACACTTTTCCTCATAAAAGAAGAATAATTCACATTCTTCAACAACAAGCTAAGGCCTTATCGATTACGCAAAACGTCTATCCAGAGGCCCTGACGAGTTGGGTTTTTAAACAAAACAATCGGATGCTTATTAAAAAAATTATACCATCAACAAACCCAACATACCATTAACTCGGGTCCAAATATTTTTTTAATTTGAAAACCCCTCAAACAAATTTTAAGCAAGACACCAAATTTATAATTTATTGAGACCCAAAAATCACATACCATATTTCTAATTAAAGCCATCAAATAGAAATTAATTTCATTCATATTTTTCTAGATTTATAATCAAAATGTATTCCCAAATTTCAACACAAAGATAACAAAAATGAGAGAAATAACTCGTGCATGTAATGTTTGCCTTGTCCTTTATTTTTCCTCTTTTCTACATAACCCTGCAACTCGCATTTCCAGTCAAGCTTCCCAAAATTTCCACAACAACAAGAATAAAACCAGATTTTTCATTCAAACATGGCTTAAAACTTGCATGTAGTCACCTAAAATTGTCTCCCACAAAAACTTCACGCAACTCATAGACCAAAACCACCACAAAACCAAAAATACGTATGGAAGAATGAATGCATGCCTTGGCTTTCTTAGCAAGCTTCTACTTTCCCCGAAACTGCGTTGGTTCATTAATTACATTTAATATATGTCATTCCTCTTAACTTTCCCTCCATTTTCCAATTTTTCTACATGTAATGTGTATGGTGCTTACTTACCACTTACATACAAAGTTTGGTCTAAGACCAATTAAATTTATTTAATGATTAAAACTTTTTAAACCTTATCCTTGTAAAATCATACGGTCAATGACCATTGTTTTATTAACAATAAACAATCAACAATTTAAACACTTTAATCTCCTCATGGTCCAAGACCGTTATCCAAACAATTAAACAATAACCATTGAATTATGGTCTAAGACCAATACACCTTAACAATGCCAACCTTCAAACACTCAAAGATGCAATATGGTCGAAGACCTTTTTTAATAAAATTAAACATTTATAATTACTTGCTTATGGTCCATGACCATTTTTCTTGATGATAAGGAGAGTCAACCACGATTAAAACATTTATACAATAATCATTAAGCAATTGCCTTGCAAAGTGGTCTAAGACCTATTCACAAAACATTCAATTTTTAAACCATTTCGAGCAATGGGGTAACATTAGTAATGAAAAGCAGTCTAAGAATGAGTTAAGATATCGTTACATTACCTTTTCAAAATAGTGACAATAGTGTAATCGGTAACGAAGCCAACACTAATCATTATCATGTACGATATTAACCGAAAGTGAAAGTATTAACAAATCCAACAATCAATGTCATATAATTAATGTAATCCAGAAGATGTCTTTTTAAAACAAAATACACATACAACGTAATAATTACACATATATACATATGTGCTTATATATGCATTTATATATGTATGTGTATATGTTTTAGCATATACATATATGTATATATTTTTATGCATAATAACATACATATAATTATTAAATTCACTTTTTATAATTAATCAAGTCATCAACCATCAATCATAGCGACAAAAAAATTATTTAATTTACGGGGTGTAACAAATTTATCTTGGGGAAACCCAAGGTGGGAAAAACTCCAATGGGAAAAACTCTGAGGTGTAACAAATTAAAAAAATACTACCAATAATTGGACTTCAAGAAGATTCACACTCCTAATTGTATTTAGTTGCTCAAAACTTCTCAATAATGAAAAAATCACTCTCAATGAACAAAACAAGAAAGAACTCGAATTCCTTTTCTTTGTTTACACTTGAATTCACTCAAAATCACTTGCTAGAATGAATAATCAAACTTGTATTTATAGTTGCTCTTTCCAAGGATGGATGAAAAGATAAACCGAACCATTTGGAAGCCCAAACATTTGCAACTATTGAGTTTCCTGAATTATGGCGTTGTCAAGGACATGACTGTTGGTAAAGACGAACTGGTGGTTGGGCAATCACCGGTCGGTAGCGTAACTGTCAGCTAGAAACATTCTTGAACATAACAATGATGGTTTGTAGATGTCATTCGAAAGTGTTTGGAACACCCTCAGCCTGACTAGACCATCTCCTAAAGAAATAATATGCTAAGAATCTATACTGCAAGTATTAAATATAAAAAATACATATAATTGGATATTTTCATATCCATTTTTGGATCACTTTATGACATTAAGAGTGGTTATAAATATATTTTTATAAGGGAAACATTAAAATTTTATTCCAACAGAGCAATCACACACACACACACACAATATATTTCTGATATGGTTTTACATCTCTAAAAGAAAATTGGCATTACACTTTCTCATGGAATCTAAATTTCCTTGACCTGCTCTTGTACTTCCTTCACAAAATCTTTGCACGGCCTAAGAAGTTGTTTAACTTCTTAAGTTATTGTTGTTGCAAATCAGCAGCACCCCTGGATGCAAATCAAGGTTCTGAATTGATGTTTTAGGCATCCAGTGTGATTGCACAACATGGAAACCTCTCTCCAAGTGTGGGACTTGTGAAAATGAGAGAGGAATCTCCAGATTAGAGGTTGGTTCCTCAAACTCCTCTGATTTAGATCTATATTTTGCACAACTACAGAGGTTCAGATCCTAATCCTACTCTAAATTATAAGGAGATAGGGATAAAAATGCAAAAATGAAACTAAATTAAAGATGGTGATGCACCAAAAGGAGTGGTGAAACATTTTTTGCCATGTAAATAGACACAAATTCATGAAATGCAACAAGGGAAAACATACACAAGCTGATAGATGTAATTAGAGGTCTTAAAATGAAGTAAAACAATACAAACAAAGGACTGAAAGCATTCATAGAGTTTGCACTGTCAATTCCATGTAAAAATCTCTTGCATTCCACCATCAAAGAGGTATAAACCTGTTACAAACTATGAAAAAGGTCTGATTCTTACAACTATCACTTGCTGGAGGTGAAAGAAGAAGTTTGCAATGCCAAAAAGTGTTCAACCATGAAGAAATGAGCCAAATCTGGCTTTTACAATGCATGGGTCGAGCCCAGGAGAGAGAAAACATAACAAATGTGGGAGCCCATTCCTCATTGATGGAAAATGCATTAACACAACATGGAGGACCTTACAAACCCATACCCTGTCCTTTTTGACCATGCTGGAGAAGAATGCGACCCATTTTGTATTAAATTTGGTTGTTGAAATGTCATTTCTGGCCATGGACACGTACCAGAACCGTTTTTGAATTTTCTCTCTCCAATCTGAACCAAAATTAGAAATTGACCATGGAATCATGTAGATAATTTTAACATCTTTCCAATGATATAAAGAACGCGAAAATCTGAGCTCTAGATCAAAAGATATGATCGTTTGAAGATTTAGGGCAAAAACGGCCCAAAAACGGATCGACGGGAAAAAATTTCAAATTTTACCTCTTTTTTGTCTTTGGAAAATTTTTTCAAAAATTCCCCGAGCTCCATTGGTCGGATGCCACGTGGCAAGCTCTGATTCGTTCTGGAATTCTCTCTCCTTCACCTCCCGCGGGTTTTCCTTTGAAATTTTGACATTTTTAGACTTTGGAAAAATTTTCATTTTTCCCCCACGCCCCGCCTGGCCGGGACACGTGTCGGCTTTTGAATGGCTGACAGGGGGCACGGGCCCTTCTTTCACTTTTTAGTTTTGGCCGAAAACTTTTGCAAAATTTTCAAAAACCGCCCCGAGCTCCGAATCTACCTTCCCCTTAGGACACATGTCCTAATTTTACTCGCTGCGGGCTCCCCGTTCCATTCTTCCACTTTGGAAAATTTGGCAAATACTTAGCAAATTTTTTCATTCTGACCCCCCCCCTTATGACACGTGTCACATCCTGATTGGTCCACGGGCCCCGCGGGCAAAAATTTCCATTTGAACCTTCGACCAAAATACTTGGAAAAAAATCAAATTTGCCTCCGACCCCCGAACTCCTCTGCCACGTGGCAGCTTCCTATTGGCTGCGGACCTCAAATGGGAAAATTTTCCACAAAAACTCCGCCGAGCCATAACTTGAAAAATATAAGGAGTTAGGAGGCAAACTTTACCTTTCTGGAAAGCCGAGAGAGAGTTCTATCTGATGGTGCCATTTCCAGAAAGCCTTGAGTGCCTGAAAATCAAAAAATGTAGACTGATCCACAAGAGAGGCAAGAACACAAGGAGTTAGCCACAAAAATGAGTTGGGGCACCATTTTGGATAACAGTTATACTCTTCACTTTTTCTACCAATTGGAGAATTGATTTAAAACCCAATTATTTTATATAACCCCCTCTAGTCTTGTCTATGTCATAATTCCCAAGTACGTGCTTTTTGTGCTCCCTGCGAAGCCTTTACTTCAAACCCATCAAATTATTTCTCTTAACTCATTTATTTTATCATTGGTTTCATCACTAATTTTGTGCACTTATATGTTAATTTCTTACATTTTTATCATCCATGACACTATCTTCGCCTTTGGAACAATCCATCCAGAGAAGAATCCATCCAACGAGGACATAAGGTTTCTGAAACAATAGTGCAATACCCATCTTTTTTGCCCATTTGGAAGCCCTATGCCATGGCAGCTTAGGCCTATAGAAAAAAATCTAAAAATTTTAGAAAGGGGAAATTTAAACCTAGGAAAGAGCCAGAGCTCCTAAAGGTAGGGGATGCCCCTGTTTCTTTCCCGACTGTTTCTTCTATTCTAAAAATGCCTACAAATTTGGAACCCCATAGATAGATATTATCCAAGGATAAGGAGGCTTTGGATCTATTTTTTGAGAAATATTTACTCTAAGGAAATCTTAACGGGTGAAGATTTTTTTTGTTGAAAAGGGTTTGATTTGTAGGTTTAATAGATTTTGGCCCATCCTTCCGAATTTCATAGATGTATTTCAACTCATAAAAACCACTTATCAAGGATAACTTTATAATTATTCAAACTTTTTCCCTATATTTAAGATATTATTTTGTCACTAGGGTTCCCAAAATACAAAGAGATTATTCAAACTCTGTCCTTATATTCTATAAATACTTTTGTGCCTTTCTGTTTGAAGAAAAATAACTAAGAGGGGGGTGAATCAGTCATTTATATATGATTTTGTAGGTTAAATGTCACATTAAGGACCACCTACGGGGTATGAACCAACCCATAAAAATATTCAAATTGGAAAAGTGGCCATTGGATTAAAATTGGAAAAGACACCATTGGGTGCTGGGAAAGGGGACCATCTGGTATGTGACCAAACTATGGGATGGTTTGGTCCTAGATGTATGGTCTTGGATAGGTAGTTGAAGGGACTATGTAACATTCTAGATGAGATGTCTATAGAGATTATACTATTGTTGATTAATGTGTATGGTTCAATGAGTGACTAAGTAGTGTGCATAAGTAAGTCAGTCATGAATGAGAGATAAGGATAAGACACTTAGGTTTTGAATGTGCATGTAATTCATGCTTCAGGTGCAAGGCCAAATTTTTCATTGGAAAAATTAGGTGTCTACAAATACCCAAAGTGCATAATATAGCTTAAAGTATCAATTGGTACGTGATTCCTAAATGGTTTTATGAAGGATTATATTGAGAATATTTTTGGTAGAGTATGCTTGTCCATTATATTGAGGATGAGAGGGAGTTGCAAAAGTGTGCTTGATTTTGAGTTTAACATAAAGTTGTTTCATTTCCTTGCATTTTAAATTTCCTCCATTGTAATAAATTATGGTTTATGGAATTCCAAAGTAATGTAAGATTTGATTAAGAACAAATTTTGAAATTGTTGCATAAATTGCATTCATGAGAAGTGTAACATTCACCCACTTAGTGAATTACTCAGTGGATGAAATGACATAAGTATAACCATCTTGCAAACAAGGTAAAATTTCAATGCAATCTAATCCCCACATGGTAAATGCACAACAATTTTTCTTGAGGGTGGGCCAATAGCAACCCATGCGTAAGAATTTGTAAGTAGTTGTGTATATACTAATATGACATCTAAAAATTACCCCATATATTTGGTCGAGGAGAGGATGTACTTCATCCTCAGTAATACAATGAATAAAGGTACCCTTGAATATATAATAATAAATAATGTCATCCTCAATAAGATATTTTAATGATTTTTTGCAAATTTTTACTTGTTCTTAATAGTTCATTCCCTAAGGAAAGGTTTTATGTTCAAGGAATTGGATGATATACTTATACCAAGGGGTTTTCCTTTTGAGAAAACTTTGATATGACATATGAGAGTGCTAGGAGGGGAAGACAAGGTAGATGGATATTTCTAAACTTGAATGTTATATTGATCCTTGAGAAGGATTTTCTCGGATATAACATATATTGCATTAAGGAATCAACCATATAATTATCCTTTTAAGTGATAGATTTGATTGTGATGGGGGTAAACTATGTGGCTAACTTAGTTAAATATTTTGTGATAAGTTTTGATTTTTTTCTTCTACATTAGTACTCTCCTCTAACTTATCAGCATATAAGTTGTGAATCACCCATATCATGTAAATAATGGACATTAATGGTAATAGTGGCTTGCATAACAAGTATGAATGATTCACACTTGGTCTTATTGTTAGTGACCTCAAAGTTATAACAAAAAAGAAAAGAAATATCGTATCTCATGTATCATAAGAACTGACCCTACCTTAGCTCCTTCATGACACTTGGACTCGTCAAAGTGTAGGGTCTAAGTATCCTTGTGGAGGTCAACAATGGTTTATATTATGTATTAAATTTTAAATGTGAAGGTTTTGGTTATGGGTTATGGTTCACTTATTTCAAGGTTTGTAACCTCGAGATCAAAAATGAATTAGTGAGATAGTCCTTAAGGTTAATTGTTTAATTTATACCCTCAATAGATAGAACATTTTTATTAGGTTTCAATTTTTTTAGATTTTTAAACACTTTTTGACCGAAGCTATGAACTAGAGGGTTGATGGGGCCCCACCCTTACAAATTCAACGTCCTCAGAAAAGATATAAAAAAATTATACCAAAAACCACAACCACAGATACATAGCCAACCATGCCACCACAAATGATGCTATACTTTCCACCACCAACGATGCAATATCTATCACCACTGACGATGCAATATCTGCCACCAGCGCAAGAGACACCAGATGTTGCCAATGCAACCACCAGTGATACAACAACCACCATCACCGCACCCATCAGGATTTGAACCAAGGTGGATCCGAACACAGCCGTCCACCTTAGCTGATCCACACTAACCCCATTGGCTGTTAGGTTTGAAAGTCAATATATGATGAGTGTGTTGATCAAATACAACTTTCTCTTTCAGAAAATTTTGTGTGATGATACCCAACTCAATCTGCATAAGGGTCATCCATATTGAAATCTAGTGCATATGAAGGATGGAAATGGAAAATAAGTAATGAAAAGGATTAGTGTGGAAATTACACAGGTCATTTGATATGACATGTAATGTTAGAGCTTACTAATTGTAAAATGTATAGCTAAGCATGCATGCTCCACAAGGGAGTAAAGCATCTAATAATTAAGAAGTTCTTGGTAAATATAGTATATGGAATGTTATTCTCATGTATCATCCTGTTGTGACAACATTTCCCCTAAAGATACATAGTAAATGATGTATAAAGGATGAGTGGGAAGTCAGAACCTGGGGGTGGTAGTTTTTGAACATTGAGTAAAAATTTATTCATGGAATTAAAATCTTATTAGAAGGCCTTTATTTCATTTTAACGTAGAGATTTTCTTAAGGATATTTTTGATGGCATGATTTCGATAAACAAGTTTAGGAATGAATTTTTATATTGCCCCAAGACTTCCTAAGAAGGTATGGATGTTAGGGATGGAAGTAGGAAGAGGTATTTGAATAATAACATGGATTTTTGTGGGATATATGTATATTACTTATTTGTATATGAGGAATTCCAAGAGATTTCTCTAGGTTACATTAAATATGCACTTCCTCAAGTTAAGGAGGATCTTGTATTTATGAAGGTGCTCATTGTATTTATCGAGGTCAAGAACATAATATGTACGTACCAAATCAATTTCTCACAAAATTTTCTATCATCATTTAATAAAAAGTATCATATGCTTAAATGGATAAAATGTGACAAGATTCTATTGAGCCCATCAACGATTATGTTCTACGATATAAGACTACACTTTCCAAGATGAACAATATATTGGATGATAGTGACTTCCAAGATCTTTTCACTCGAATCCCCTTTATTCTTTTGCAAGAATAAGTAATTTTTGACAATTTTCATTCATTTGATAATATTTTCACACATTGAAAGAACCCAAAGCTAAGATACTCAACATGAATAATCTCAAATACATTACTCATCCTCATAGAACCTTTACTCAAAAATTTCAATCCAAGGATACTTTTAAGAACAAGGATACTAATGATAAACTTGAATCTAAAATCATAATCAATATTATGTCCCAACCTAAAAAATATAATTGCAACCTTCTCAATGATAGTTCACCTGTTTACCTTTGTGCACCACAAAAATGATTTGACAATTACTTGAGTGTAACCTTGTATCTCTCCCTTTATCGCTTGAGGTTGATATAAGGACACATCATGGTAAGAGATTTGATGTCATGCTCATTGTGAATACCAGTGTTGTATGTGTCACTCCACTAAAATATGCTTTAAGCTTCAACATGCTATACAAGATCTACTTGACGATATACCTCTAAAATATTCCTTAACATTTATCATGTTAGACAAGAACTGCTTGATGATGATACTATCAAATATGAGACTACACCTCAATCTGATCCTACTAATAATAATGCAAAATTTAAAAAATTTAGTGGCCCACTACCATAACATGATGTTGTTAAATATACCCTGGAGGTCCAAAATGCTTACAGTGTTGTCCCACCTCAACCAAATTATGATAACATGTTTGACACTATGATTTGAACTATTTTCACCATGATGCGCTCACTTGTTAATTTTAATAGTACTAGTATGACATGTGAGTTTTTTAATATATTGCATTCCCACTTTGATTGATTTGTTGGAACATGTAAGATGTTTGTGGGGATTCATTTAAGTTGACCCCTTTTATATCATTGGGGAATCATTTATGTTGACCTATTTAAGAGTTGAATTAAAAAGTGTATTAATATATTACACTTACCTATGTTTAATAAAAAACATGGAACAATATGGCCCCAATGGGTACAACCAATTATCCTCCTATATTAAAAAAATGTGCCTTTTGTAAGTATTTAATTGGAGATATGATTTACTACATTAAGAAATACCTGAGAGATATTTAAATGTGAAAAGGAGAAGTGAGAAGAATATATGTTGGGCTCTCATAGTCTATAATACAGATTGGTTGTATGTTCCTCTTAAAGAGTATTAATAAATATGGATAGTTCTTCTTGTAGGTTATTTTCACTCGAAAAGTTTCCCCCACATAAATCTATGTTTATTGTGTTTTTTATTTTTATTTACATTGATGTTGTATTCAATTATTTATATTAAAACTTAATTGTTTATTCTCATTTAATAATTCAACCTATATAATTCATGGATTAAATCAATTCTATGATCTTTGAATTTTTCTCACATGGTATCAAAGTAGACAGTGTTGTCTGGGAGGTTGTTGGTTATAGAAAATGGTGTGAATCTTCTGCTATAAATCATAGTGGTAGAAGAAATTAAAAATATATTCCCTGTCTCTAACCTTGTAGAAGAACTTAAAGTATATGTATTATGATTTTCATGGTGGTAGAATCAGTTTGAATCAACTTATACCTTATTATATATTCATGTATTCTTGTAAGAAGTAGATTAAAAAGCGTTTTATAAAAATCTACTTACAAACCTATTTTTAATATAGTACAGGGCTAATAATAAACACATTTATTGTAAGTTATTCTTTGTGTGTGTAGAAGAAGAGTTTGTTTCCCCTATGTTATTTGGTGTGCATTATTTCTCACAAGTAAACGTGCCCTTATGTAAATGGTGTTCTCTCTCCTACCAAGGGAAACCTATATCTAATCCGTTCGCTCCTCTACCTGTGGTGGCCAAATAAAGAGCAAGTAAATAAAAAATCATCTTATAAAACAAAGGCTACGTAAAATAAAGCCTCAAAAGTGCCCACAAAATCTGTAAGCCTTAACAGTACGTTAAGAGGCTGGTGTTTATTTTTTATTTTTTTATTTAATTACTTGCGCCATCAACCACTATAGACTTGCATGGTCAATCTTGTTTGAAAAATATATATTTTCCTATGTCATCAACCATTGTAGACTTGCATGACCATCTTGTTTAAACACACATACACACATCCTTGTTTAAATTTTTTCTAGGACATCGACCGCTATAGACTTGTATGACCAATCTTGTTTGTATATATACACTTTCTTACCCCTTTAGCCACTAGAATTAGATAGCCATTGTTGTTTGAATTTTAATTTTTTTTACCTTAAACCTTCGGCCACTATAGCCACTGTAGAATTAGATAGCCTTGTTGTTTGAATTTTAATTTTTTTTACCTTAAACCTTCGGTCACTATAGCCTTGCATGGCCATTGTTGTTTGAATCTAGAATTTTTTTCTTACATCTTCAGCCATTGTAGCCGTATATGGCCATTTTTGTTTGAATTTGGATTTTTTTTTGTTACACCTTTGGCCACCGTAGCCTTGCATGGCCATTATTATTTGAATTTTGGATTTTTTTCCTTACACCTTCGACCACTATAGTGTTGTATGGTCATTGATGTTTGAATTTTGCATTTTTTCACTCATACCTTTGGCTACTGTAGTCTTGCATGGCCTTTGTTATGTGAATTCAGAAATTTTGTTCTTACAGTATCAACCACTTTATCTTGGTTAGTCAATCTATTTGAACCCCTTGTTTCAAAACTCCTACATTAGAAAATAACATTTAATTTTTTAAATTCAGAAAAAAAAAAATCTATTTTTTATTCATTGAAAATTATTTTAAATTCTAAAAAATTGTGTTTTTTTCTAAATTGTTGTAAAACCTAAAAAATGACATCATCTAGCAATTTTACAATTGACAAGTCTCAAATGATAAATAGATCTAATTATAATATTTAGAAACTCAAACTTAAGATTGAATTTATAGCTCAAAAATTATGAGGTATTCTTATTGTAACTGAGAAAACCACTTAAGTCACTTTGGGTAGATTGAAAACATTTGAGAATACCAATTCTTACTAACAAAAGACCCAAAAGTACATGTTTGTAATCTGCACAGTGTTAAGGATTATTTCCTACTTCACATTGGAAACTTTGAATCTCGTACTGAAGCTTGAAAGCACCTTGAGTCTGTTGGTGCCATTTTTGAGCTTGCACCATTTTGCCCTAAATTTTCCTTTGGTTTACATGCTCTAGAATGTTTTTTCTCTTAAGTTGGTGGTATGCAAATTTTCCCTCCATATTGAATGCCTTGAAATGCTCATAAACTTGTTGTTTTGTCCCAATTTGAATGAAATCAGCATGTGTGCCTTGTTTTATGCCCTAATTTTTCCAAAATCTGTGGGCTCTGCCATTTTTCCTTTTTGCCCAATAATGGAAGTTTAAAATTGATCGATTTGCACTTGTATTCCATTGAAAATCTAATTCCTTGATAAAAAATGTTTTAAAAACATGTTTCAGTTGGTTCAATTTCGAGAAATTTGTTGTCCTTAGCAAAAAAATCGAATTCTAAGGCATCCCTGGCATTTTCTGTGTTTTGACGGTCAGACGGGCGTCATTTTCCCGTCAATTTCTTCTTCAACATTCATCAGCAATGTGGCTTGTTCTAATTGGACAAGGATCGGTGGGTCATTTCTAAAAACTTAACATTTTTGTGTTTTTGGAAAAATTTGCAAGTTGCCCCCACAGCTCCGCAGGCCCCAGAGGAGGTACACGTGGCAGGCAGGTAGATGGAAAGGCGGAGGAGTTTGATACTTTTCGGCATTTGGTGAAAAATAGTTAAAGTATAAAATTACCGCAAACTTGCAGCTAGTGGGATGAAGACACGTGTCAGCATCAGAACACAGGGAGGGGAGGCGGCCTTCAGAGGCAAGTTATATTTTTAGCCTCTAGTTATCAAAAGGGTAAAATCGTTGAATGGACCCGCGAGCCCAAAGGTAAAAAGTCAAGATTCATCTGAGGAGTCAATGGAAGAGGTGCGGGATGGTAGAGGAAATGTTAAAATTTTTCCTTCGCGGAATATGATTAAAATATGAAATGAGAAGCGTTGCCCCTCAGCCAATCATATGAGGACATGTGTCTTGCGGAAGGGCGGAGCCGCGGAGGAAAATTGAAAATTTTTCCTTTGTCTAAAAAGATGAAAATGAGTAAAATTGAGCCATGATTCCGTATCCAATCATATTGCGTCATGTGTCAGGGACAGAATTGGAGATGTGGGTCCATGGGGATAATTTGGAAAAATTTCCTTTTTCCAAAAAGGTGGCAAATGTGTAGAGATTGCAACCGTGATTCTGCTAGGACCCACATTGGGACACGTGTCAAGCTCATTTTCAAAGGGCGAAGGGGTGGAGAAAAATGTCAAATTTTTACTTTTTTCCAAAAGTGTTAAAATGTCAAAAGGTGATCCAAATCCCATTTCCAATCACATTGTGACACATGGAGGGCTCAGATTAAAGGATAAAGGAAGATCAATAGTAACTATGCATTTTTCAGTTTGGCCGCCATTTGAGCTCCAGGAAGCTTGGAGATGCAGTTTTTGCATCAATTTTCACCAATTTTTTGACAAATTCGTGTCGTTTGTCCCTATAAGGACCAATGTAATCGGTTTTGAGGATCAATTTGAAGATCAAAGGTGTTTTTGAAGTGAAATTTTACCCTAGCCCATCCTAAAAATGTAAAATATCAAATCTAGAAGTTCCAGAGTCAAATTTTGGAGGGATAAGGATGAAATAATGAAAGGAACGGGGTATGCATGCTTTGAAGATGAAAAATATGCCTCCACAAATGGATACTGATGTGAATTTTTTAATGATTAATCTCTTTTTGAGACGATTGGAAAATTTTTGGACGTGTTCTGTTAAACGTCCCTATCTGCAAAATCACGAGAAATTTTTGTAACAAATTTGATCCTTTGGCATATTCTTTTCTTGGGAAAGAAGGCTCGAAGGAGATTAAAAGCTATATATTGCATGAATTTTTTCATACAAAGAGTTAGAAGAGTTTAAAAAAGCTTGGAAAACTAAAAATTTCACAGGAAAATATGGGAAGAAACCCATTCTCTGAGAAAACCACCTGAGAAACCCATTCCTAATTCTCTTTGTGCATCAGATTTGTAAATCATGTTGAGTTGGTTTTAGTGTGTAAAGCCCATCAAAAAGCTATGAGATTGTTCTTTGAAAACATTCCCTTACTGATAAATTTTATCATTTCTTAGATTATTTTGTGTTGTCTCTTGGCAAAAATATGTGCATACTTACTTATGCTTCAGAATGCCTTTTAGATTTATGTTTCTTGTTTCCTGTTGCAATCTTGTGTTTAAAATCTCTCTTGATCATACATGGTCTCCTTTCTTGTGATAGCTTAGTGGTATTTGCAATCTCACATTTAGAATAGCTTTCATCTAATAAAGAGATAAATAAATTTAAAATCAATTTACCTTCCTTGACATCAGAGATTGTTTGTAAACCTTTGCGTGCACCTTAGGTCATGATTAAATAGTGATTACTAAATGCTTCATTGGTTCATTCTAACTCAAGATTTTGTTATCGATAATCAAAGTATTGTCTAGAAAAGTGCAAATCTAGGCCTCCATTTGATGCACATATCCTAGTTGAAGGAATGATTAACCATTTTGATACTTTATGCTGTTAAGTCTCTCCATATTTTGCTAAAATCCTCAAAGAGTCTGGTAGACCTTGGTTTGTATTATCTAAACTCCCACCAAAAAAATCATTCAAAACAACTAATCCTACCCTATTTTACCCCTGTTTTGACTTGTATACCCACAAAAGAACAAAATCCATTTGCTAAAGTATGCAGAACAGAGTCCAGGATTTCAAAACATCTTCAATAACCCTTTCCTTGCCTTGAAAGTATCTCCACAATCTAGAAGTGACAACTTGTGAATGTCAGATTTGGAGTGTTGATCATATTTTCCCAAGGCCTTTTCATACTATTTGCACAAATTGAGGGATATCTTCATCTCTTTCACCATTTGACGCTTACAAAATAGGTGCTCTTACCTTGGTTGAAAGTCACAACCTAAAATAGTTAGGAAAAGATCAAGTCCTATTTGAGTGCTATCCATCTCTCCACAAATTTGAGTGCCAATTAGATCATATCCCCAGCTACAAAACAACACACGCCATGATCCATCTGTCTTCAAGCCTCATGACATATCCTAGATGCTGCTCAGACTGAAAACGAGAAAAAAATTGGGTACCAACACCAGTGGTGCCATTGCTGGGGATGAAGAATGCAATATCTAGACCAATTTGTTAATCTGCTTCTAGTTCATATTCTTTTGAGCCCTTCAACACCAGTGGCACCGTTATAAGGGACATTATTCAGTATTTCAGTGTTTCAGATCCTTGGTAATACTTCTTATGTGATTTATGTGCAATTACAAATCTGAGCATCGTCTTCTAATCAGATTTATAAGGTTGGAATGAAGAGTAGAGTTCCGAGTTTGATATTTTCAAGTGTCTCCAATTTGTTGCCTCAAACTTTGCACCATAGTTGTAAATTTGAGTAAATAAAATCAGATCTGTTAAAACTTTGCATAGTGCTGATATTTGCAGTCATTTGATAAATCTTCATAGTGAATTTGCACAAAATAGGGTGAAAGTCCTTAGTGGAAACTCCTTGCTATTATAATTTTGATAAATACCAGTACCTTATCATACATTAAGTGAAGTTTCTCACATAAAATCTGCAACCCTGGAAGGAAGAAGATCTCTCTTCAAGAAGGACCCAAGTAGAAAATTATTTCAAGAATTGGGAAAGACAGTTTTGGAGGAAAGAAAAGTTTAGAAGGTTGTTGAAGGTCAAACATCAGGCAAAGGTATATCCATTGGTGAGATATATCAACCTTTAGTAGAGGATTATCACTCTTCTTCTAGTGATTCGGATTCAAGCAATCTTCTCATAAACTTGTTTACTTCAACTAGTGAAGATCCTTTTGTTGTACCTGGTGAGTTCCTTTTTCAAACTGCACCTGTGTGTTTCAATTCTAGTAAAACTTCCAAGAAAATTAGCACCTAGAGAATACCAATCTTTTGAACCACATTATTGAGCCCTAAAGATCTCGCACTCCTCATTAGCTTGTGTCACCCCAAAGATCACCTCCACCAGACAACATGGCTCAGCCTCCACCGAGGCCTCCATTTGTGGTCAATACCTTTGGCCCAATAAATTTTAGGGGAATGGCTGGTTATCCTAATGTTGTGCCTCAGGATGTTAGAAGTAGATTTCCAAAGTTCCAAGGGAATAATGCCATAACAGGTGATTAGCATTTGAAACTCTTTATTAATATGATGGAGGATTTTGAAATTGGATTTGAAGATGTGTACATTAAATTGTTTGTCCACACTTTAGAGGAGGATGTTAGGTATTGGTACAAGGCCTTTCCTAATAATTATATTGATTCATGGACTGAAATGTAGAATGCATTCAGATTGAAATATGGTGACAAAAATGATCCTAGGTTTCTCTTGTCTAAGTTTGAAAATATCAAGAAGAACCCCAATGAATCAGTTCATCACTTCAACACAAGGTTTAACAAAACTTTGAGAAGGTTGACTATTAATTTGATGCCATGTGATGAGTCATGCTTGATCAAATATGTAGATGCATTTGATAAGAAGGCAACCTACTACTTAAGAGACAAGAACCCTACCAATTTAAGGTAGGCCTTTACCATGGCACTGCAGATTGAAAATAACATTAAGGTCATTGGGAAACCTCTCAAGAGAGATGGTGTGAATTTGATAAACCCTGAAAAATCTCAAGCTAGTAAGGGTGATGATTTGGAGGAGGTTGTGAAAACTTTGGCAGGGGCTGTCAAAGAAATCTCATACAAGTTAGCCCTGGCAGAGAAGGGAATTGGGCAGACTTCACAAGGTTAGCAAAGAGCACAAAACCATGACATATTTTCCAATCATCCTAGAGGTGATCAAATATCTAATGATAGAGGGAAAGGACCCATGGGGTCTGTAAATAGACATCCTCAAGCACGTGAAAGAAGAGTGTTACTTGATCCCCTAACTATTAGGGTTGTTGTTGTTAAGGAAGTTGTTGATATTGATTGGTGTGATAGGTGTTTTCTACCCCATCCTCCATGTGAAGTGGACCAATAAGATTGTGAAGCTAATAATGAAGATGGAATCGATGATGATATCTACATGGTGGGTTGTTCTTCAAGCTCACAAGAAGGAGCAAACATCAACTGAGGTAATAAGTGCAAGGACAGCTGTATCCTTTTGGGATTGCATCAGCGGATACAAGTCCTTCTTCCCTCTCATACTCTTGAGGTAGATGTATGCAAGCTTTTGAGATTCCTAACAATGAATTTGAATACTTAAGAGCTTTGATGATTAAGAATCATGATGGTGGTATCCCTTCGAAGGAAGATAGACAATTGTTAATGAATGTTGTTGTGGCTCAAGAGAAAGAGTATAAAACTAGGAGCAAGGTTGTTAAAGGAGTTGGGCCTCAAGCCAAACCTAAAACACCCTTGCTTACAAGTATTCCCAAAGAAGCTCCTAGAAGAGAAACACCTGCCCAAAGCTCTATTGTCCCAAGCAAAAATTACAGTCCTCCTCATGCCCAAACTGCCAAGAATCCCATACCATCTAATGAATCTACTTGTTTCCCTTCCAATGTTGCCTTGCCAAAGAATGTTCCCTATGACATAGCCCAAGTATTGAGCCAAATCAAAGTCAGTGTTCCAATCCTTGAGTTGCTTAGGATTCCTGAGCACAAGAAGAGAGCATTTGAGTACTTGGTATTGAAAGAGGAGAAGAGTACCCCAAGCAGAAATGTAAACATTGTTGAAACTCCTCCTCAGATCATTGCAGACCTTGAAACACCACCAGCATTAGAGGATCTTGGAGAAACACCTGAGTTATACTTGGGGACATCCTTGGTTGATTCCTAATTGAATGTTGATCCATTCTTTACAACTTTGATCATAAAGGATAGACTACTTCACAATTGTATGTTTGATTCTGGTGCATCATACAATGTCATGCCTCTAGAAGTCATGAATGAGTTGGATATCAAAGTGACAGTAGCCTATGCAAAGTGTACTTCCATGGACTCAAGATAAGTGTTGGTAGTTGGTTGTGTGAAGGGTTTGGTGGTAGAACTTGCAGCCTATCTAGGTAAGAATTTGAAACTTGATGTTGTGATTGTTGATTTCCTTACCAAATGGGGTATTCTTTTGTCAAGAAAGTGGGCTGCAAGTGTTGGTGGGACTGTTCAAATGGACATGTATTTTGCCACTATTCCCATTGAAGGAAGCCTTGTTAAGCTCTATGGAGAAAAGAAGATGTTGATAACTTTGTTGGGTTTGCTGATGGAAATGAACACAAGATGGATCAATCAAAGTGCTTTGAACAGGTAGGTTCCCCTTGGACCTTGCTATTTGATGGAGCTTGCTCCAAATTTGGAAATGGTGCTGGTATAATTCTGATTTCTCCTAGCTTGGAAGAGTTTGTTTTTTCCTTCAAGCTTAATTTTGAATGTACTAACAACATTTTTGAGTGTGAATCCTTGTTGTTGGGTCTGAGAATTACATGGAAGTATGGTGTCAAGGACATTATTGCAAAAGGAGATTCAGAGCTAGTTGTCAAACAAATAAGAAAATTGTATGCTACAAAAAATCAGCGGATGAAACAGTACAAACATGTAGTTTGGGATCTAATTGAGATGTTTGATTCCTTCAACATTGTGCATCATGACAGAAGTTTCAATGTTGATGTTAACAAGTTGGCAGTGTTGGGGTCAAGATTTGGAAATTGCACCATTTCACCTTATTATGAGTACAATATTGAAGTGTTAACTAGGCTAGCTATCCCTGACAACATCAAACATTGGCAAGTGTGTAATGATGATTCTCAAGTGCAAAGGTTCTTACAAAATCAAGGTGAGTTTGTAGATTTGAATATTGATTGGGAACAAATGGTATGTGTGACTAAAGGAAGAGAGACTTTGTTTGGAAAGGATATTATCCAATTGAAAACTAAAACCATTCCTAGAGGTCTTGTCGCACTTGAGTCAAATTTTGACAATGTTGATTGCATCATCAATAGAAACATGTCTGCCTTAAGGGATGTAGAAGAGCATAACTTGGGCACTAATGATAAAACAAGAAAATTTTGGTTGGGAAGCAATCTAAACAAAGAGGAAAAACAGTCCTATGTTCAACTATTGAAGAAATATTAGGACTGTCTGGCTTGGTCTTATTCAGAGCTGAAATCATATAGAGAGGACTTGTTTCAGCATGAGATTACTCTTGAAACAAATGCCAAGCCCTTCAAACAAAAGCAGAGGCCAATTAATCCACTCCTCTCCATGAAAATGCAAGATGAATTCAAGAAACTGAAGGAGGGAGGGATCATTCAGCCCACAAGGTATTCATCTTGGGTTGCAAACCTTGTGCCAGTCAGAAATAAATATGGAGATATCAGACTTTGTATAAACTTCAAAAATTTAAATAGAGCTTCATTGAAAGACAATTATCCTTTGCCAAACATGGAAAACATGTTGCAGTTAGTGACTAGATCTGAATTGTTGTCCACCTTGGATGGTTTCTGTGGCTACAACCAAGTTGTTGTCAAGGAGTCAAAAAGATTTAAAACTGCCTTTACCACTCCTTGGGGAACATATGTCTATGTAAGAATGCCTTTTGTTTTTATGAATGTTGGAGCTACTTTCCAAAGAGCAATGGATGTTGCTTTTGTTGGTTACATAAATGACTTCATTGTAGTTTATCAGGATGATATGACTGTGTTTTCAAGGAGCAGAAAAGATCACTTGCAGCACTTGGAAAGAATGTTGATAAGATGTAGAGAATATGGCATTTCTCTCAATCCAAAGAAGTGTCATTTTGGGGTGCAAAAGGCCAAGTTGCTTGGTCATATTGTTTTAAAGGCTGGTGTCATGATTGACCCTGAGAGGGTAGAAGTAATCAGCAAGGTTCCAATTCCAAGAACAAAGAAGGGAATCCAATCCTTCTTTGGGAAGATCAATTTCATTAGAAGATTTGTGTCTAATTTTGCTGAATTGACTCTTCCTACTAAATTCATGTTAAAGAAAGACTAAGTTATCAAATGGGAGGAGGCTGCTATCCAAGCTTTTGAAGGAATCAAAGAAGCATTGAAACATGCACATGTCTTAGCAACTCTGAATTACAAGAATCCTTTCCAAATATTTTCCTTTGCTTCTGAAAAGTACCATTGCATCTGTTTTGCTACAAAAGGATGAAGATGGGACTGAGAGGCCTATTGCCTTATTTAGCAAGGATTTACAAGCTGCTGAGTTAAAATACACAATCATGGAAAAACAAGCATTTGCCTTAGTGAAAGCAAAAAAGGTTTTCAGGCCTTATATTTTAAGTTCAAAAGTTGTTGCTTATGTTCCCCACACTATGGTAAAAGACATCTTATCAGAGATGGAGATCGTAAGAAAAAGATGTAGATGGGTGAACAAACTGTAGGAAGTTGTTAAGAGGTTCTGGCTTGGCTAATCTTATGGCTTAGAGCAATCTGCAGACAATTGATTTGAATGAAGTAGAGGAAGAAAGGGCATATGTTCTTAAGAAATTGGTAAGTTCTGAGTGGTACAAGGATATAATATTTTACCTCAGACACCTATACAGCCCTGATTATTTAAATAAAAATCAGAAAAGAGCCCTCAATCTGGCTTCTCAAAAGTACATCATTACTGACTTAGGGCTGGCTTAGAAGAACCCTGAAGGTGTCCTCTTGAAATGTATAACTGAAGATGAAGCTCCCAAAATAGTTTCTAATTTCCATGGGGGAGTTTGTGGAGGACACTTTGCTGGAAGGGTTACATCACACAAAATTTTGAGAGCTGGTTATTGGTGGCCTACTTCTTCAAAGATGCAACACCACTGGTTAGAAAATGTGAAAGTTGCCAGCGTTTCTCTGGAAGAATGAAAGCTTCAAGCTCCCTTCCTTTGCATCCTGTATCAATTGAATCCCCTTTCAAACAATGGGGAATGGACTTCATTGGTAAGATTTCAGACTCTTCTAGTGCTGGACATAAGTGGATTCTTGTAGCCATAGATTACTTCACTAAGTGGGTGGAAGCAATCCCCACTAAAAAAACAACACACCAAGTTGTTATGGACTTATTGTTGAATCGTATCATATGCAGATTTGGTGTGTTAGTCAAGATTGTTGCTGATAATGCCATGTGTTTCAGAGCTAAGCCCTTAATGGTAATGTGCAAGGAGTATGGAACCAATCTGACTTATGCTTCAAACTACAACCCTCAAGGAAATGGGAAAGCTAAGTCTAGTAATAAGAACTTGTTAAAGATCATTAGGAGAACCTTGGAGTTGAATAAGAGAAAATGGGGTGAACAACTGAAATTCGTAGTTTGGGCTAATAAAATCACTGCTAAAAGAGCTACTGGTAAGAGCCCATTTGAGTTGGTGTATGGAACTCAAGCTCTGTTGCCCTTACATCTGTAATTATCTTCATTTCAGTTTGTTCAACAACTTGAAGATCAAGAGGTCAGTCCATATGAAGCAAGGATTAATCAAATTGTTGAGCTGGATGAAGAAATAAGAGCATCCCACCAAAGGCATGTCAGATTTAAAGAGAAGTTGAAAAGATTGTTTGACAAGAAGGTCACTCCTAGGGCCTTCAATATTGGAGACATGGTTTTGTTATGGGATAGCAGAAATGAAGATAAGGGCAAACATGGTAAATTTGATGCATTGGGGATGGGCCCTTACTCCATTGATATCAGAATTGGTGAAAATACCTTCTTTCTCAAGGACTTAGATGGGGAATTGCTTGAATTGCCTATTAATGGTAGGCATCTGAAGCATTTCTTGCATTAATCCCCAAATTTGAGGTATGCACCACTTGTATAGTGTATAGTCTTTGTTTTTTTCTTCTATTTTTGCCTTTTTGTCGGTTTGTGGTTTGCCTTGTTCTTGGCAACCATTTTTTATCAATTAGGTCTGGTTTTTCTGCCCTACATTTTTGACTCTGTTGCCCAATGGTTGTTTTTGGCACTTGGTCTGCTTCTTTTTTCCTTGTGGCACTCACTAGGAGTGTCCATCCCTGAGCAGGAGTCGATGTTGGTGCCATTTTTGAGCTTGCACCAGTTTTTCCCTAATTTTTTCCTTTGGTTCTACATGCTCTAGAATATTTTTTCTCTCAAATTGGTGGTATGCAAATTTTCCCTCCATATCGAATGCCTTGAAATTCTCACAAACTTTTTGCTTTGTCCCTAATTTGAAAGAAATCTACATTGTGTGCCTTGTTTTATGCCCTACTTTTTCAAAAATCTATGGGTTCTACCATTTTTTCCTTTTTTCCCGATTGTGGAAGGTAAAAATTGATGGATTTACACTTGTATTCTATTGAAAATCTAATTCCTTGATAAAAAATGCTTTGAAAAAACATGTTTTAGTTGGTTCAATTTCAAGAAATTTGTTGTCCTTAGCAAAAAAATCAAATTCTAAGGCATCCTTGACATTTTCTGTGTTTTGACGGGTAAACGAGCATCATTTTCCCATCAATTTCTTCTTCAACATTCATCAAAAATGTGGCTTGTTCTATTTGGACAAGGGTCGGTGGGTCATTTCTAAAAACTTAACGTTTTTGTGTTTTTGGAAAAATTTTGCAAGTTGCCCCCACAGCTCCGCAGGCCCCAGAGGAGGTACATGTGTTGCAGGCAGAGTGAAGTTGGATGAGCAGGTCGTTTTATGCCTTAGGGCACTTTGGAAATTTTTTGGAAATGAAGAAAATCCCCTAAGGCCCACATCCAATCAAAGGAGGATACGTGGTAGGTGGGGAGATAGAAAGGCGGAGGAGTTTGATACTTTTCGGCATTTGGTGAAAAAGAGTTAAAGTATAAAATTAGACTGCAAACTCGTAGCTAGTGGGATGAAGACACATGTCAGCATCAGAACATAGGGAGGGGAGGTGGGCCTTCAGAGGCAAGTTATATTTTTAGCCTCTAGTTATCAAAAGGGTAAAATCGTTGAATGGACCCGCGAGCCCAAAGGTAAAAAGTCAAGATTCATCTGAGGAGTCAATGACGGAGGTGCAGGATGGTAGAGGAAATGTTAAAAATTTTCCTTTGTGGAATATGATTAAAATATGAAATGAGAAGCGCTTGCCCCTCAGCCAATCATATGAAGACATGTGTCTTGCATGGGAGGGCGGAGCCGCGGAGGAAAAAAAGAAAAATTTTCCTTTTTCTAAAAAGAGGTAAAATGAGTAAAATTGAACTGTGACTCTGTATCTATTCATATTTTACCACATGTCAGTGACATAATCAAAGGTGTGGGTCCACGGGGATAATTTTGAAAAATTTCCTTTTTCCAAAAAAGGTGGAGCAATGTGTAGAATCGGTCCACGATTCCAATAGGGCCCAATTTGGGACACATGTCAAGCTCATTTTCAAAGGGCGGAGGGGTGGAGAAAAATGTCAAATGTTTACATTTTTCCAAATTGTTAAAAGGTCAAAAAGTGATCCCAAGCCCATTTCCAATCACATTGTGACATGTGGAGGGGCTCAGATTAAAGGGATAAAGGAAGATCAATGGTAATTGTGCATTTTTCAGTTTGGTTGCCATTTGAGCTCCAGGAAGTTTGGAGATGCAGTTTTTGCATTAATTTCCATTGAATTTTTGAAAAATTTGTGTCATTTGTGCATGTAAGGACCAATGCAATTGGTTTTGAGGATCAATTTGAGGATCATATATGTTTTTAAAGTGAAATTTTACCCTAGCCTGTCCAAAAACGTGAAATATCAGATCCAAAAGTTACAGAGTCAAATTTTGGAGGGATAAGGATGAAATAATTAAAGGAAGGGGGTATGCATGCTTTGAAGATGAAAAACATTCCTCCATAATGGATAATGATGTGAATTTTACAATGATTCATCTCTTTTTGATACAACTGGAAACTTTTTGGGCATGTTTTTTTAAACGTCCCTATCTGTGAATCATGAGAAATTTTTTGTAACAAATTAGATCCTTTGGCATATTATTTTCTTGGGAAAGAAGGCTCGAAGGAGATTAAAAGTTATATAATGCATGATTTTTTTCATGAAAAGAGTTGGGAGAGTTTAAAAAATGCTTGGAAAACTAAAAAATTTCATGGGAAAATCTAGTAAGAAGCCCATTCTCTGAGTGACCACTTGAGAAACTCATGTAACTCTCTCTGTATTAGATTTCAAATCATGTTAAGTTGGTTAAAAATGTATATCCATTAACATGCTCTGATATTTTCTTTTCAAAACATTCCCTTACTGATAAATTTGATCATTTTTTAGTTATTTTTTGTTGTCTTTGGGAAAAATCTATGAATGCTTACATTTCAGAATGCATTTCAAATTTATGTTTCATGTTTCCTATTGCAGTCTTGTGTTTAAAATATCTCTTGATCATACATGGTATCATATCTTGTGATAGCTTAGTGGCATTTGCAATCTCACATTTAGAAGGGCTTTCATCTGATAAAGAGATAAATAAATTTAAAATCACTTTACCTTCCTTGACTTCAGAGATTGTTTGTAAACCTTTGGGTTCACCTTAGGTCATGATTAAATAATTATTGCTAAATGCTTCATTGGTTCATTCTAACTCAATATTTTGTGATCGATAATCAAATATTGTGTGGAAAAGTGCAAATCTGGGCCTCCATTTGATGCACATATCCTAGTTGAAGGGATGATTAACCATTTTGATACTTTTTGCTGTTAAGTTTCTCCATATTTTTTTGAAATCCTCAAAGAGTTTGGTGGACCTTGGTTTGTCTTGTGTAAAATCCCCACCAAAAAAAATCATTCAAAACAACTAATCCTACCCTGTTTTACCCCTGTTTTGACTTATATACCCACAAAAGATCAAAATCCATTTGCTAAAGTATGCAGAACAAATCAGGATGTCAAAATGTCTTCAATAACCCTTGCCTTACCTTCAAAGTATCTCCATAATCTGGAAGTGACAACTTGTGAAAGTCAGATTTGGAGTGTTGATCATGTTTTCCCAAGGCCCTTTTCATACTATTTGTACAAATTAAGGGATATCTTCATCTCCTTCACCATTTGAGGGTTCCAAAATAGGTTCTCTTACCTTGGTTGAAAGACATAACCTAAAACAGTTAGTATAAGATCAAGTCCTATTTGAGTGCTATCCATTTCTCCACAAATCTGAGTGCCAATTAGATCATATCCCCAGGCTACAAAATGACACACACCATGATCTATCTGTCTTCAAGCTTCATGTCATATCCTTGATGCTACTTAGACTAAAAAGGAGAACAAATTTGGGTACCAACAGAGTCCTATGCATGAAGTTACTAGGTTATCTAAAATTATAAAACTTATCCTAGAACTAATGACCACTCGAATGAAAAGAGAGGAAAAGGCCATAAAATCTCTTACTAAAATAGAAAACATTAAATCATAATTAGATGGTTGTAAATATAAGTTTATTCAAGATTAATTATTGTATTTCATAATTCAAATGAATATTCATGAAAATTTAGGAATTTCATTTCTTTTCTAAATTCTAAATATCAAAATGAAATTGATATTCCTAGTTTTGATATCTTATCTTCTCATCTCATCCAAGAAGAGTAAGTTATGACCAATTTTGAATCTAACGAGAATTATTCTTAGGCCATTCTATCTCAAAACCAAAAAATGTATATTCCTAGCAATAATAGATCTTAGAGGATTAATCATGAGTCTTCTAAATATAAGAAAGGAACGAGAAAAATGTGAATAACAACTATAAAGTCAAAAATTGTGGAAAACTTGGCCATAAAGAAATTGATAGTTAAAAAATGTCTCTAATAGAATAAACTTTAGGAATAATATAGGTAAAAAGTTTAACAATCACAATAATGATCAAAACTCAAATAAGAACTCAAATCATAATCAAAATCAAAATAATAATTTAAAGAAAACAATTGCACTTAACACTAAGCTTATTGGTTCTTATGATAATGAATGGATCCTAAATAGTGGTGTCTCAACGCATATGAATTACATGAGTGACATCCTCACATATGTAATATTTTTTGTGAAAGGATTTGTCTAGGAGACAACTCCCTTATTGAAGCAAAAAATCAAGGTAAATCTAAACTATTAAGTGGGTCCATTAATGTTGTTCTTTTTGTTCCTAAACTTAGAAAAAATCTCTTATCCTATTCTTAACTTACTAGAGATAAATTTTTTGCTACTTTACTTAATAATAAATTGTTTATCAAAGATTATTATGATTTTGTTATTGTTGAAGGTATTCAAAAGAACGGAATATATATGTTTGATGGTTTTTCTAATGAAACATGTCTTTCCTCTCAAATTACAAATGAAACTCAACCATGGCATGAAACAATTGATCATCTTAATTTTAGGATTCTTACTAATATGTCAAAATATGATCTTGTGATAAGAATACCTACAATCAAATCTAATCATGAAACTTGTGAGGTATGTTTACGTTGTAAGGATCATTCTAATCCTTTTTCATAAACATCATGATTCTAATTCATCTCATCCTTTAGATCTTATTCATAATGATGTTAGAGGACCACTTGAGGTAACTTATCTTAGTGGTGCTTTGTATACTGTAATGTTTATTGATGATCATTCTAAGATGATTTGGTCATACTTTATAAAGAAAAAATATTACGTTTTATTTAAATTTAAATTTTTTGAAGCCCTAGTTAAAAATATATATAATCATAACATTAAAAGATTAAGATATGGTAATGAATGTGAATATATTAGTAAATAATTTGATGCCTTCTGAATATTTTTGTGGAATTCAAAGAGAAATTACCATTCCCCATTCTCCACAACAAAATGGAATGACATAAAGAAAAAATTGAACCATGATTGAAATTTCTAGAGCCATAATTCACTCTATGAAATTTCCTAAATTTATATGGGCTGGAGATATGAACACTATTGTTCATATATCAAATATAGTTCCTACCAAATATTTACATTAAACCAATCCTTTAGAAGTATGAACCAATCGGAAAAAAATCGTCTCACATTTTAGAATATTTGATACCCATGTTTTTATTTTCATTCTTAAACCTATAAGAAGAAAACTTGATCCAACCTCCTACTCTTGTATATTTGTGGGGAATGGATGAAAAACTAAATGTTTAAGAATCTATGATTCATCTAAAAGAGAAATAATTGGAAATATGAATTATCATGTCCTTAAAAATCATTTTGTGTATCCTCTTCTGAACCTCATCAAATTTCTCTAAATGGAGAAAATAATGACGTAGATGAAGACAATATAGTTATGGATAGTCTAGATGGTGATGTTGAGGGGGAGCTAACTTAAAACCAATCTAAAAGACCTAGATGGACTCAATCTATTTTGCAAGAATCTAACCTTGGTAATCTTAATAAAATGACTATAATTCATCATTCTTATCGTGATATTATGACCTTATATCAATGTGAACCTCAAACATTTGAGGAAGCCAACCAAGATGAGAGATAGAGGGATGCTATGAGATCTGAGTAGGATTCTCTAATCAAGAATCAAACGGGGGATCTAGTCCCTCCTAAAATAGGTATTCTTGAATCTAGTTGGCTTTATAAAATCAAATATAAATCCATAGGTGAAGTTGATAATTTAAATAAAGATTAGTTACCACATGGTTTCACTCAGAAACTGGGAATTGATTATGTGGAAACATTTACTCCTATAGAAAAAAAGAGCACAATTAAGATTCTAATTACTCTTGCAACCCAAAATGGATGGGAAATACACCAAATGGATGTTAAAAATGCATTCCTACAAGATTATATAGAAGAAGAGATACATATGTCTCAACTTAAGGGATCCAAAGAACCTAATAAAGAACATTATGTTTGTAGGTTAAAGGAATTCATATATGGCTTAAACCAAGCTCCTAGATCTTGGTATTTAAATATTAAAATTATTTTCAATACTCCACGGTTTACAAATTTTTATTCTGATAATGATTTATTTGTCAAAGTATAAGATAATCATATTATTCTTATTTTTTAGTAGTGTGGAGGAGTAGCGGAAGTGAAGGAGAAGTGGAATTTAAAATTTGGGGTTGAGCAGGAAAATGGAACCCTAGATTCTGCTGCAACATATTTTACAGTCCCTCCGACAAGAATGGTCATAGTGAAGGGGATAGTGGAATTATCATGGGCCCTAGAATTTGATCCCAAAGAAAGGGTCCTATGTGGGAGGATTGAAGAAGTGGTTGTGAAGGAAATTTTTGGGATTGGGTTGAAAAATGGATACCTAGAATCTATAGAAGTTGAATTTGGTAATGTTCTAGTCAGAATGGTTAGTGCAAAGAGGATAGTGGATGAACCCCGTTCATGTGTATCGGAATCTAGTTCCAATGAAAGAACCCCATGAGAGTTGCATGGGGAAGTTATGGAGAAGCGGAAGTCATTTTACAAATTTGGTGTTAGGTAGGAAAATGGATCTTTGGATTCTACTACTAAGGTCCCTCATGCAGGAACAAACTTAGTTGAGAAGGTAAGGGAAGGATTACGTTCTTGAGTCTTGGAATCTAGTTCAAAATCACATTTTGATACAAGGGCTCCACTGGGAAAGATCCCCTAAACTATCCTTTTCCGTGGGTTGACAATTTTTTGGAGAAACATGTGTTAAACCAATAGATGACATATTTTATTTGGACCCCCATAGTTGAAATGAAGAGGTATGCACCAATGTCCCAGACTCTATTGTTGAAAAGGAATACCTAAGACTAGATAATTATTTTTTAGCTAGATTCAATGGCCCTAGACCAAATATAGATTCTTTTAGGAGTTGGGATGAATGTAAGTGGAAACCAAACGGGTCAAGAAATTCCAACACTGTTAGTATAGCTCAACACAACAAAAAAATGACTCTAACACAACACCAATTTTATTATATCAAAGTCCTTAATGACATCTACAATTAATTCCCTCTATTACGATAGTTACAAAGCTTGTAAAAAATTACAAAACTATAAAGGGGTGGTAATTTATGGACTCTACAAGCCCTTTTTTTGGTAGATTCAACAAAATATCCTTAACAGTTTACCAGCAGCCTCAAATGAGGCATTGGGCAAGATTTTATAGACATTTCTTTCCGCTCATTTTGGATTTAAATTTCCTTCTAGAATCCTCTCCTCACCCAACTCAAACTTGAATTTGAATTCTTATGCATTAATGGCATCCAACAACATTACTCTAGTAGTTGAGAGAAATCCATATGGAGAGTTCCACATTGTTTTCTTAGCTGGTGGTCTTGGTCTTCACCTACCACTTTGTTGTTTTTACCTTCATTCTCCCACACAATTTGTCCTTATTCAAGTCTTTGTGCAATGATATAATAAAATAATCATGTACCCTTAGTTTTCTCCATTGCACAATAATGAGTTCCATTTCTTTATGCCACACAAAAGCTTATGCGCCCCTACTTTTTGAAAATACCTTGTGCATAATTGCATACTCCCTAATGTACTTCCAATGCACACTATTTTACTGAAATCATCTTAGTTCATATTATTGTGTAAAACCTCCACATTCTATTGTGTAATATTCTTCCACACCTTTGTATTAGACTAACCTCTACAATTCTCATATACACTCTAATACCTACCGAAAATTCCAAAATATATGCAGGTCTTCAGATTTATCTATGATGCTCATGTATAAAACACCCTAGGTGAGACAAAAGTGAGCTTTGTCTCACGAGTTAGGCTTCAGAGTATGGTGAAGTTGACAAAGATACTTCACACTTATTCATGTTGCATCCTTTTTTACATGATTATTCCAATTTACCAAGTATTCTTTGTATTCCTTTCGGTGCGTCTTCATTTTTACCCTTGAGGTCAATATGGCCTCAATCTCTTCTACATCCTTTTTGAGTATTTGTCTCCTCCATTATATCACATCTTCTATATTATGTTTACCCTCATTTGATTCCTCCACATACTAATCTCTTGTCCCTTGCTCACAATGTTATCCTTCATGGAACTCATAAAATTCTACAATATATAATATCAGTGAGATATATAATTGCTTGGGTAGCTTTATCTTTTATGCATTTGAACTATCTTCTGAAATACCCTACATGGCCCAATTTTCTTCAACTTCAACTTATTATATGTTCTCTTTAGAAACCTCTCCTTGCACAACTGTGCAAATATTTTATCTCATTTCTCAAATTCCTTGAATATGAACCTTACATCCATGTGCTCTTTGTGAGCTTGGTTACTCTACTCCAAAATTTCACGCACCTCTTCATGTAGCTCGTACATGTATTCTACATATTCTTTTGATTTTGTGCTCCATTTGTCCACCACTTCACGTAATTTTGTGACTCCTCTTCGAATCATTCCATAAACAATTTGAAATGGGGTCTTTCCCATGCTCATGTTAACCGATTCATTATAGGTGAAATTTTCTTGTGTAATACAAGTAAAAATAATAACAAAGAAAGTAAACAAATAAAAAACATATTACCTTCATTGTAGACTACTTGCAAACCTCGAGATAAGATCGTAGAAACACTTGGACTTGTTTGGTTTTGTTAAAGATTTGGATTGTGGAAGATCTTGATAATGTTCTCCAAATGTGTTTACAGATGCTACGAGTAGACTTTTACAAGGAATCGGATGTCAAATTGGCATCAATTGGATGCAATTTTCTCAAACCTCTAGGGATGGAGTTGTAAAGGAATTGGCAAACTTTTATAGCTAAGGGTGAGGCCATGAGAATTGGATCTTGGGTTGAATTGGCTCCACAGATAATAATTATAATTACCTGAAATAGTAAGATGACCATGTATGTGCAGTTGCAACATTGCAGGGGCAATCATTATCTTGGAATTCATCTGAGAAGTGGTTGCACGTACATTATTACTAACCCCCACCTTTGTAGGCTTCTAGAAGTGAAGTGAAGTGGAACATGAGTAGATAATAGGATTTAATTAAATAATTAAATTAATTAGTATTTAATTATGAGGGAATAATTAACAATTTATTTAATTAAATGTATAATTATATTAACTAGGGGAGTGTAGGAATTAATTTAATTAATTTTAAAGACATAATAGAATTAAATTATTTAATTCTAAGAGATGAGAATATGACTTAGGAAATAAAAATTAATTTAATTAATTCTAATGGGGTATTTAATTGATGGAATTAATTTAATTGATTCTAAAGGGGGATGTTGTGGTAGGATAGAGTTAATTTAATTAATTTTAATTAGAGAGCGGAGGGATAGAAATCTGTATGTATTTTTAGGGTGTTTACATTTTCCCCTCTTTAAAGTGATATTGTGAAGTAATAGTGCTTTAAAGATAGTAGAAACATGCAGATTAGCGAGTGGAAAATGATGAAGCATTTGGATGCCCCAACAAGTAGGAAGCGGTGAAGCATTTGGATGCCCTAGAAAGATAGGATGGTAAGGGAATGCCCCCCTCAAGCGGGTAGGTGACGTAGCAAAGCGATGGATGGTCGCTTGATTGGAAGAAAGCAAGAAATTTGAACAAGGATGGGAGGAATTATGCTTGTAGCATGAGCGTCATTTGGAGAATAAATTTAGAGCAACCTTATTTTTTTTGTTGCATAATAGATTTGTCACCATGATTATGAAAGAATCAAGACGGGTAGCCCAGATGCGCATAAAAAAAACACGCACACAACAAAGAAAAGAAAAAAAAGGAAATATATAGAGTACGTACGGGCATCAGGGTTATAAAGGAGCCAAGATGTAATCACACTACTTGCAGAAGGTCTAAAAAGTAAACATCAACAATGCAACACAAATTCAAAAAAATAAGACAATCAGTTATGCCTCTAATGCATGCCACAATGATGATTAAGTAGATGAAAATGGCCCCAAGCACTTAAACTTATGAAAGGCTTGGGAATAGGATCAGACTGGAAGAGCGGAGTATACTTGGATACTCCTTGTGACACTCTTGTTGGATCCATTTTACAAATGATCTAAAAGAAATTGCCCTAGAAAAAGTTATATTGCGAAGGAAAAGCAATTTTTGACTTGCCCCAAGCAGAGTTAGTGATCATGCAAAGGGAAAAAAGTGATGGTCGTAAGATTGGAACGATCACTAGGGTAGTAGATAAAGGTATGACTTTATCAAGATTGTGTTGAGATGTTGAAAAATCCACTTGATGGGTTTTCCAATTGTAGGAGTTTGATGATAATTGAATGTTTGTTCAATTTTTTTAATTTTTCTATTTTTTTTTAATTTTTGTGAATACATGATTTTTTTGGATTTTTGTGAATTTTTGAAAAAATTGAAATACAAATGCAAAGAAATGTAAACAAACCTGAATACATAACAAAAAGGAAAACATACCATGGCTTATTTAATAAGTTAGGAAGAAAACACAACACGTGCAAGCGACACAAAAGACACAAAATAAGCATTGCAAACAAACCTAATATGAACAAGAATGAATAACATCAAAGTTATTTGTGAACTAAGATGCCAAGAATTATCCTGCAATTGGTCTACAACGAAGGTAAACAAAGTACAACATCACAAACTGAAAGAAGTAGAAGCATCGTGACAATGCTAAGAAACCACAATAGTACAACACAGTTTGCAATAACGTCTAATGACACACCAAATGTGTTCCATATTGAAGAACTAGACATATATGAATTCCCCCGAGCGATAGCTTAGAATGCAAGAGGATTGGATTGGACTGAAAATCGGATTGATGCTTAGATACACCTAACAACTCTTGTTGGATCCCATTGAAGTTTGATCTGTATTGGATTAAAAGGTAAAATCCAAGTGCGCCCCAAGCAAATTCATATTACGAGAGTGTAAATGATTGCCTCAAACATAGATATACACCACAGACAATAAATATGATTATCGAAAGATGATTTGGAACGATCATGCGGAGCATCGTCAAATGGCGAGATTGTTGAACTATGTTATCTAGTTGCTAACAGTAGGTCAAACATTATTTGAATGTTTTGATTTTTACAGTTTTATACTATTTATTGGAGTTTGGAAAAATGTTATATTGTTTTTGGAGTTTGGAAACATATTTGAATGTTTTTGAGTTTTGGAAAACATATTTGAATGTTTTTGTATTTTTGAACATTTTTAATTGTTTTTGTAGTTTTGAGAAACATATTTGAATGTTTTTTAATTTATTTTTAACTTGGTAAAGGGTTGCACAACTTATGCAAGCGCAAAAAATTGTAAGCATTCCATTCCATTGGAAGAAATGTAGATGATGTAATGATAGGATGTTGCACTCCATTCGTGACTACACGCAACTAGGAAGATGTGAGGGCTCATAACTAAGAGCCAAGAAGGATGTGATAACAAGGTGAATAGTGATATGAAGGTGAAGATAATGATGCTAAGACACCAGGTGTAACAATGATCCATGTAAGAAGAATGTAACTCATATTTAGCCAAGATTATCTCACCGATTCCAAGATGATTCCACTTTATAGGTTTTGACTTGACTTAGGTCCGTAGATGGCCTATTGATTGGAAATTTTTGGTTGAAGGAATTATTATCTCTCTTTAACACGAGCAACTAAATTACTTCTTGGGATATTTTTGATTAAGCACTTTGATAAAGATTTTTAAAGGCTTTATTGGTTAACTATTTTTGTGAAGGACCCCCTACATGTTGCCCCATGTCACCAATATGAGACAAGGGATTAATAACGAAGAAAACATGTAGGTGAGTAAGGGCACCTTCCTCCATTCCAAGTCTCATACTACTAGTGAGAAGTATGGGCTTATCACCAAAGACTGTGAGGGAGTGTTATCAGCTAATTTTGACTTCGCAAAATTAATAAACATGAAAATTTTGAAAAATTTCAAAAGTGTTACTTTGTGTGATGTATTTCTCTCATTGCGATCATCTTGTTTTTGTGATCGTTTCGGTCTTTGTTACATCCATTTCGGGCTAGAACTGCTCCTGCCAGGTCATAAACTGCGTTAAATATTAATTAATTAATATTTAATTAATTAATTACCCTTTGTTTGATAAAATAATTTTTTAATAACTTTTGGGTTTTTAATGAAATAAATTTTAATTAAAATTCATTCGACAAGATTTATTTTAATTGTCGGGGATGCCAAATTGGCTTCCCATACTCGGATTTCCCCTTTCCTAGAAAATTTATTTTTATTCCTCGCTTGTGGAATTTCTTCCACTGATAGCAATTCAATGGATTGGCAAATGAGTAAAAATCTCCCGATTTCCCACATGGGGAAATAAAATGGGGATTGTTAGCCCGCCTTGCCATTTTCGCTTGAAAATGGTTTTTTATTTCCCACTTTTCCCTGACAATTAATGCCACTACCCAAAGGAAAGAGGAGTCGGCTATTTCAACAGGAAGGGGAAACAGTTACGAGGAAGCTTCTTTAATTCCCATAACCATTTCCCCATGAGAGTAATTGAATTTTCACTGAAAAGAGAATTCTCACGCTAAGACAAAGCCAAAGTATTCATCGCGCACTCATTTAAGATCATTAGGCATTACTGTCGCGTGGGTTTTAAGAACCAAAGGGAAAGATTACATTGGTCACGCATTGACCAAGGAGAGAAATGTTGTCCAAAGTAAGGAAGATCCTTCATGCAGGGAGAGGGGAAACAACAAATGAAGTATAAAGGATACTAGTAAGAAGATCAAGAATCTACGCATTGGTTTTCTTGGAACAAATTTTGAGCAGGAAAAGATGTTTTCCAACGCATGAGGTAGAAAGAAGTCTCCATGCCTAAGGTAAAGAAAAACACAATTCACACAAGATCATTCCACACAGCCCACATGTGCAATGCAGGTCAAGAAATAAAGGATAAAACAACATAATAAGAACTCCTTCCACACACAGCCAGAAGGGGGGGAAGTAATAAGTTAAATGTCTTAAAGAGTAATCACGCAGGGTAAAGAAGTCCACAGCATTCCACGAAGTTTCCATGTAGAGGTAAAGGAAGACCACACATTGTTTTATGCATCAAAGAAAAGATAATTAACAAATAATCCACGTTGGAAAATAAAAGTCAAACAGTAAACAAAGCATCTCCATGCATTCCTCAAGGATCTCCACGCATTCCCCAAGGATCATCACGCATTCACCTAGGCATAAAATATTGAAAAGACGGTTTAAAGGAGAAACCAGTCCAGAAGTCTTCATGCATGCATTAAGTAAAACAACAAACAAGAAAGAAAGAAGGTGAATCAAACAAGTTTCAACGCATGCACTTAATTTTTCCATGCATTTGCATAAGGATTAAGCAAGCATACACACGCATCGATTAGAAGATCGCGAAGAAGAAGTAAATCTCAAAGTACGCATTAAATAAAATCAGGTGATTTTCATGCAAATAAGAAGTTACGATTCACGCATACCAAGGAGAATTTGCTCCGAAAAATTAAATTAAAAATTTCGGAATATTAGAATTGGGTGATTTTGTTTATTTTTAAAAAATAAATAAATAAATTGTTGTCACGAAAATTGAAAATTGTAACCGGGACTGGTTATTATTATTATTTTTAAAAATAATAATAATAATAATATTAAAACGAGTCATATTTTTCTTGCATTGATGGGGATTTCAGAGACTGAGACCCAGCCCCATTTGCATTGTTTTACGTGCCTAAGTCATTTTTCTGTAAAATTCATAATGGCCAAAAAATCTAATAAATCTGCAGGAAGATTGAGGAAGCCAGTGGAGAAATCAAATAAGTTTGCGCTCAAGTATGAATTCCAAGGAATCATCCCTCCCAATTCCATCAAGTCGACATATGATAATATCACTGATACAAATCTGGGTCACATCAATGTGCAAAAAAATTCTACGATTGGGTGAAAGATGAAGGCAAAACCATATTCTTAGATAGGCTTTACCATAGTGGTCTACCCCAAGCAGCAACATTTCTTGTCACAGTGCAATGTCTGGAGTTGGTTATCGCTTACGCGGAGCATTATGATCCTGAGAAATGGGGAATTTTTAAAGATAATCGTGAGCCTTTCCTCTTAATCACACCAGAGCACATTGAAGATTTGTTCAACATACTTGACTTCCCTAAGAATGCGGATATCACTTGACATTCAACACAATAATTTTGAGATGAAGAGCCCCTCAAATGGAGCAAGATGGTTAATAACAAGTGGTTAGTGACAAAGAGGCCTCGAGTTGACCAGCTTCCTAAAGAGTTGTACTGCATTGAGTTCATCAAAGAAATCGGGGACATGATTACTCTCTTAAGTTGAGTCTTTGGTTTACCTTCTGCCAGGATTTTCCACCAATGGATGTATCAGTTTATCTGTATCATCCTTGCCAAGAGAGAGTTTGTGGATTGGGCCACCATCATCAGTGATACCCTTCACAAACAATTGACTGAAGTGAAGATGACTGGATGTTTCTACATGACATCATATTTGACTTACGCAATGGCAAGAAGAAAGCTATTTTTGAGACTCAAAAAAGAGGAGTCATGGGTCCATCAAATAGTTTCTTCCATTATTATCTACAACTAAGTTTCAAAAATAGCTCTCATCATTTCAAAAGAGTTAGCGATGCATTCACCTTCCGCGTGATTCGGAAACTAAATCAGAATACAGAGGAAATATTTTCTAAAGAAGCCATGGATTTCATTTCCCAATGGGGAACATGGTTTATTCAATTTTCATCCTTTTCCTACATTCGCGTAAGCGGATTTGCAGGTACTCCATGGAAGCTTCCTAAGTACGTCAGTGACATATGGGCATTAATGGAGCTTGCACGACAATTATTCCAAGTTCATTGTCTTCTTAGTGACAAGCATCACTCAGGAATTCATTTCCCAATCCAAATCGGGGAATACCAATGTCCAAATATCTTCAGTGTACAACTCATGGAAAAAGAGTTTTCCCTCGTCACTATTCATCCATATGTAAAGAGATCCCAGTTTGATATCAATGGATATATGCAGAAGATTCTTGGAGCAAAGTATCAACATAACCCTACCATGGAATATTTTTGGGCTTCCTGTTCAGACGAACATGAAGTAAGAAGACGAGATTTTTCTTGCCTAACCCTTGCTCAGATCAAGGCCTTTTGCATCAGGAACCCTCCAAATTCATTCATAAATGATGATGAAGATGTTATTGATCCTTCATATGATGCAGTTGTTTTTACCCTGTTTCCACAAATTGATTGGACCAAAAGAGATGAATTTTCTCTTGATAGCAAGAATCAACCGATTCTTGAAAGAAGCATATCTTGGTACGAAAGAGAACTTGCCAAGTTACAATCAATTCAAGATCATACTTCAAGATCACAAAAATTACCAACTCGAGGAGGTCTCATTCAACCAAAGCCCCTTCTCAATCAACCTTTGTGCCATCCAGTCATACACAACAAGCAAGAAAGGAGTGGTTGGAAAAATCCACTTCACCGAAGAATGTGTCACAAGGAGAAAAATCTAAGGGTCCTAGCCCCACTGGAGGAAGAGAGCGTGTATCAGGATTTTCTACTTCAAGTAGAGATTCTTCTACTCACATTGTTAATATTTCTCAGAAGCTCATGACAAACAATCCTCAGCCATGCCTTGCACAAGAACCCACTCAGGTGCAGGTAGTCCAAATATCAAACACTTCGGAAACCTACAATTCACGAAGAGATTTACAAAAATCTCCCAAATGATCAGGAGGTGGATATCAAGGTTATTTCTCCTGAAATCAAGGTCATGGAAAGCATTCTTGTAGAATCTCATGATGTCGAGAACAATGAGAATGTTGCTTCGAGATCCAGGTTTCTGTATGCAGAAATAGTGAATGATACTCCTTTCTGGGTTGATTGTGAAATCAAGAAAAGGAAGAGGGTTATCAAGGCAATTGACATTGACTTTGATGCCCTTTTCAAACTTTCAAATGACGTCATTCCCAAGAAACCTAAAGTTTTCCCAAATAATGGTGGATAATGACGAAAACAGATTTGCGGATCTTGCCATCCCACAAGTTGACAAGGAGCGTGATGCCATGACATCTATTGATTATGAAGTTTCCAGACTTGGACTTGGGAAGTCCACATTGGAAAGTGACATGGCGATGGCCCGAGATTCAATTGATATCGTGCTAAAGAGACTTGAGAAATATAAGTCTCAAAACTCTCAGCTTAAGGCTGAAAAGAATCAATTGGTGGAATATGTTCAACATCTGATAAATCCCATATCATCCACTTTCCAGTACCCGATGCGGTGGCTGCCCCTAATGAAAAAAATCTCAATTTATCAAAATAAATAAACACATTGGTCCATGTCACTAAAACTTGGCTTTCAGAGATTCTCGTTTTAGGCCAAGAGACGATCAAAACAACAGTTAAGCTCCATGAAGATGTCAGTGCATATCTTGATCCAATTCTTTCTTTCAAGGAAACTTTTGTTTCTAACATATCAAATTTGGATGAGATATTGCCCAGTCTACAGGAGATGAATAGTATGGAGTCCTCAGTTTTAGCCATTAAAGGAATTCTCGAATTTGAATGTTGAGGGACACATTTTCTTTGGTGTCTGCATCTCAAATCAAGAAAGACGCTTCTCGAGGATTTTATGATCCATTATGAGAGCATATGCAATGAATCCTTCACTTCACTCACCTTGATTCAAGAATTCATAGCTGAGATCCCTTGCAACCTCGTAAATGAGAATAATCAAAGGTGTTCATCGGAACATGTGGAAGAGCAATTTTCACAATTGTTTAAGGACATGTATACTCCCGCCATTAATTTCTCTTCAGCTTCAATGGAGTGTTGCATCAAATTAAAGAACTTGTTTGAGAATGCTCAATCAAAGATGGTCAATCTGAATGATATGCTAGGTAGGATCTTGGAATTGTAGGTATTTTGTGAGGCTATTCTTCGACCAAATGAACCTCCTGAAGAAGAAAATATGTTCAAAACATTGGGAAGGTTCAGATCCTTTCAATTGGCGAAAGCGGCGGATCCTAATTTCACCGATGGTTCAAGAAGATAGTTTTCTTGGTATCTAACGAAGTGGGAGAGTCCATTTCTCATACGTTTGAGATAGGCAGACCCCATTTCAATGGATAAGGCACTGGTTATGGTCATATGTTTTAAAAGTGGAATTTAAAAAAAGGATGTTGTTATTGAATTCTCTTTCAGAAAAATTGTGGATAACTTAAGTGGTTTCTATTTTTAGTATGCTTTTAATAAAGTTGGTTGAAAAAGTCAAAAGTCACTTAAGTGCCCTATTTAATGTTCATGTAAAACCCTAACTACTTTGTAACCAACTTTTGGGTTATAAAAGGAAGTTAGGGGCTCATTTGTAAAGGGTGACTTTGAGAGAGGAGAAGAAAATAGCTTTTGTGCAAGCTTTGTTTCAGGAAGAAACTTTGTGTTCTTTTGTGAAAACATTTTGGAGTTAATGAAATATGAACTTTGTGTCTCATTCATTGTCTCTTGTAACATTTGATGTTCTTATGTTCATTAGATGTTAGATGTTTAAATATTGCATGCAAATATTGTCTTTGATCTTATTGTCAACATTATTAAGTTGTTGTTCTTGTTCACAGTGATCAAGCTCTGCTATTTACTTGCTCATGTGTGTTCCCTTTTACTTATTCTCGTTTAGCTAACTCAAACTCCATTTTATTTGTGTTAGTTATTCATCATTTCTTCTTCATGTGATATTAGGCTCTGCTTTTACCTAACTCTTGCATGTTCCTTCCATTCATTCCTTTCCATTCCTTTCCTTCATTCCATTCCATCTCCCTCATTCACTTTTCTTTCCATTGATGTTCCAAAACACCCCCCACATACAATTTTGAATGTATAGGTGTAAATACAGTTTTGGTTTTCAATAAAGGTAGCCTCACCTTCATTGAGGAGGGACTTCATTCCCACACTGTTGCATGTCATTTTCATGCGTGAAAATCCATATGCTAACAATTTTTAGTGACTCTACTGGGGATTCAGGAATCGTTAACCAATGCTTGGTTAAATCTTTATGACTATCCCCTCTACACAAGCTCCAGTTCTTCAACTAAACCTTGTGCCCAACGAAGATTTTCAAGGAGACATTGTTGCCAACCTTCGAACAGTAGCTTGGGAAAACCGTGAAATCTTGCAACAATTTGTGGCTATTGATAGAGCCATTGACAAAGAAATATACATTGAAGACCTTAGAAGAAGAGCACCAGCACTTGTGGCTAGAAGACCTCCTGGACACGTGTTGATTGTTGTTCACCAATGTGGTCCTCTTCCACCAAGGCAATAATTTGTATGACTATTACAGGTAACTCACCTATCTTGCAACCAAATCTTCTTTTTGCAGATACTCAAGAAGACATATCATCATATTTGAGGCAAGCTATTTGGGAAAAGTGCACAAGAAACTATCATTTTCATCTCGCCATATCAGTACTAGATAACAAAGAAGATCAAGCCGCGAGAGTTGCTAGAGTTATTCAGGCGCAAATAGCTCAAGAAAGAGAGCAAAGAGAAAAGGCTAGAGCTGATCAGAACATGCCAGTGATCCCTTCACAGTAAAGATTTCAAACTGGCAGGAAAGAGGTTTACGCGAGGAGAAAAAGCTAAAGGTCGATCTGATCCCATTTTTTATTTTCAAGGAAAGTTTGGTTTCAAGTTATCTCCTCCAAAGAAGAACACACCTCGTAGATCTATAAGCCTTTCATCAAGTCCTGAAAGAGCAAGCAAGGAAGGAATCACTACAAGTCAAGCACTTTTCCTTGCTCACGTTGTTTTCCCTTCACATACTACCTTTCCCAAGATGGAAGTTAACGTACCATGGGGAAATGCCATAGGCCCATTGGCCTTACCAGCTCGACATGACCTCCCACGAGGATCAAGGAAGATTCTTCCCAAGTTTGATGGAGATGGGAAGACATCACCAGATGACCACATTTCTACCTTTCTTTGTTGCATGTGTAGTTTTGTCAGTGGAATATGAAGATGTTGTTATTCACCTCTTCGTTGAAACATTACATGATGTTGCCACAGATTGGTTTCATCATCTACCAAATGGATGCATTACAAACTAGAATGATATGAAAACTAAGTTTGAAGATCGATTCAAGATGGAAGAAGATGAACATGCTCTTCTTGCCCAACTATCTCAGGTGAAGAAAGAGCCAATAGAACCCATGAGGAATTTTGTGGCTAAGTTCAACAAAATGGTGAACAAAGTTCCTATCGGGATTCATCCAAACCCTGACGGACAAAAATGTTTCTTTATTAACGCACAACAACCAGAAGTGTGCTATCAGCTGAGAAGGGCTAGAGTGGCTACTTTGGAACTTGCTCAATCCTTGGCCATAGAAATTGAGGATGACTTAATCATGGCGGGAAAGTTCAAGAAAACTTCCCTCAAGGGAAAGAGTCAAGAAACCCCCAATGCTTCAGAAGCTATACTCACTAAGTTGGCTAATGATGTGCTAGCTTTGAAAAAGTAAGTTGCTCAAAGTAGAAAACCTGCTCCTTACAAAGACATCCCAAGAAAAGGCTATGTTCCCAACAAATCCATAATTACAGGCACTCCGACGAGGCTTGCTATTGAAGCAGCTCCTATGACTAACTCAAAGTGTGATGTCATTGAAGAAAGTGATGATGAAGTTGAGGTCTTCAAGGTTGATGAAGAAGAGCCAGATTCTGAAACATCTGAACCTGAAGTTGAAGAGCCTAAAGGAGAAAGTAATAATCATTTCTTCGAGTACCATTCAGAAGAAGAAGATGAATACAAAGAAATTATAGAAGATATGAATAGTCAATCCTTCGTTTTCTTCACACGCTCTCAGAAAAAGGAGCAGAGTACCACTAAGGTGGAAGATAAAAAGAGCTCCAAGGAAGTTCCTAAAGAATCTAAGACTAAGGAAACTTCCAAAGAATCCAAGACAAATGAGACTCCTAAAGATTCCAAGGCAACTGAGGTTTCCAAGGTCAAAACTATCTTAAAGAAAGGAGGGCCTTTGTCAAGTCAATCAGTTGATAGATCAGCTACGAAGAAAGTTTCTTCTTCCACATCAGTATCAACCAAGCCCAAAGTAAAGGTCAAAAGTGTGCCATCATCAAGTTTGAAAGAACTAGTATCTAAGACATCAAGTACAATTACTTTTCCCAAATTTGATATCATTGATCATATCAATAAAACAAAAATTTCCATGTCACAGGTAGAGTACTTGAAGTCCAATAAGGATCAACTCGAGAAATTGGTCCAGTTTATCAAAGGTGACTCTACTGTTCATTCCTCCAAAGGAATTTTGAAAACTCCCAAAGATGGGAAGACTCAAAATATTGTGGCAGCCACTACACCTTCAAATGAAAATATTGAACCTTTCTTTGTGTCCTTTTTTATCAACGGATGCAAATTAAGTAATTGCATTATAGATTATGGAGCCTCGGATAATGTGATGCTTGCGAAAGTAGCACATGCTCTTGGGTTGACTTGTATGAGAACATTCGGATCTTGTTACTCCATGGAGACAAGACAAGTTCCTCTGATTGGGAAGATTAAAGACGCTCAATTGGTTTTAGCCCAATTTCCTCATAAGCGAGTTAAGGTAACTATTCTAGTTGCTGACATTCCTGCTTCATATGGTATGTTGTTGAGTAGGAAATTTTGTAGAGATCTAGGTGGTGAGATTCAAATGGACTGGTCTCATGCTATGATCCCTATCATTGGAGAAATGAAGAAGCTAATGCCAGAAACTCAGGAAAAATTCACGGTGACAAAAACCGATGATCCCCATGCACAAGTCTTGTTTCAAAACTCAAGTATGGGTAATTATATGATGACTACAGAGGTTCATGCACCTGAGGTCACTTAGGTTCCAAGACCATATCTAATGAGATATGGACTCTTGAGTAAAGAACCAAGGAAGGTTGATGGAAGGATTGTTCCAGAAAAAAGAAGGCAAGATCAAAAATAAACCAAAAGAGAAACTCAAAAAATAGGTTTCGGCCAAAAAACAGCATCAGGAGTGGTGCTCATATCTCCAGATGGTAAAATATTTCCTTTTTCTTACAAACTCCAATTTTCAAATACTAACAACACTGCAGAATACGAGGCATTAATCCTTGGCCTCCAAGTTGCAGAAGAGAAAGGGATCAAAAATTTGAAAGTCTTTGGAGATGCAGAATTGATCGTGAAACAAGTTGAAAATCAGTTTCAAGTAAAGAATGATCATTTGAGACACTACAGAAATAAAGTGTGGGACGTGATAGAAGTCTTCGATGCTTTTTCCATAAAATCTGTCCCTCACAAAAAGAATGAAAAAGTAGATTCTCTAGCAGTCTCAGCTTCATTAATGATTCCTCATTCAGAGTTTGATCAAGAAAAATACACCATTGAAATGGTTTTTAGGCCAAGTGTTCCTGACAATGCAGAAAATTGGCAAGTATTCAATGATGATCAACAAATTATTGCCTTCTTGGAAAAAAGAGATAATTTTGAATGGTTGTACTTTGAAGGAAGTGATTCTGCATTTCGCAAATCGACGACCTCACCCATTCAAGAAGGAGTTGAGAATGAAGATCCTGGTGATGGCATCATTCAACTCAAAGGAAATAAATTCCAAAAGGATTGGTTTCACTTGAAGAACTTTTTGATAAACATGACATGTTTATCAAAGAGAAAGAGCAAGCAGGACCTGTGAATTCTATTGACTATGAGCAAGTTAACATTGGTACTAAGGAAAAACCTCACCTGGTCAACATCGGTAAGTGTTGCTCACCTGAGGAGTGCAAGAAATTCATAAGCCTCCTTACCAAATATTCTAACATCTTGGCTTACTCATATGAAGACTTGAAGTCTTTCCAACCTAGGGAAATGGAGCATGCCATACCCTTGAAACCTGGTGCAACTCCATTCAGGCAGAAGCAAAGACAGTATAATCCCAAGATAGTAGGAAGAATATTCCATGAGGTTCAAAAGATGTTAGATGCATGAATAGTTTTTCCTATTCGACATTCAACTTGGATAGCTAATATTATACCGGTTCACAAGAAAAATGGAGAAATTAGGATTTGCATGGATTTCCACAATCTTAATCAAGCTTCCTTGAAGGATAACTATCCACTGCCAGTCATGGACCATATTCTACAGGCAGTAATTGGATCAAAAATGTTATCTATGCTAGATGGTTTCTCTGGTTATAATCAGATTGAAGTGGCTAGAGAATACCAACATAAAACCACATTCACCACCCCCTAAGGTATGTTCACGTATAGAAGAATGCATTTTGGTTTGATCAATGCTGGCGTTACTTTTCAAAGGGCTATGGATATGGCATTCGCAGATTATAAAGACAAGATCATCGTGATATACCTAGATGACTTGATAGTGTTCTCAAAGAAAAAGAGAAGATCACCTAAGAGATTTAGAGAAAATATTGCAAAGGTGCAGACTTCATAAGATCTCCCTGAATCCAAAGAAGTCGTGTTCGGAGTTACGAAAGGTAAACTCCTAGGTCATATTGTTTCTAAAGAAGGAACTAAGATCGATCTTGAGCATGTTCAAGCTATCAAGAATCTTTCCTTGCCTACAAGTAAGCCCGGAGTCCACTCATTCTTTGGGAAGGTGAAATTTTTGAGAAGGTTCATGCCATATTTTGCCGAGCTGACCAAGGAAATCGCTGATATGAAGAAAGGTAAAGAATCCTTCAAATGGTCGAAGGAAGGTAGAGAAGCATTTGAACAAATCAAGGGTGCTATTGTAAAAGCTCCTACATTGGTGTGTCCCCAATTTTAAAAAGGATTTCATAATCTATTGTTATGCTTTTCTGCACACGATCTCTGCCATCCTGACTCAACACAATCAAGAGGGAATCGAATCTCCTATTGCATTCATGAGTTCTAGATTCAAGAAAAATGAACTCGATTACACTCCCCTTGAGAGGCATGCGTACACGGTGATGAGAGCCTTGAAACATTTCAGGTACTATGTGTTTAATTCTCTCACCAAATTCTTAGTACCAAACACCATAGTTAAATCGATGTTGACACAACAAGAACTAGGATCTAAAAGAGGTAACTGGGTCTCCAAGATCCAGTAAGATGATTTGGATGTCAAGCCTACCAAGTTGGTTCGAGGAAGAAGAATTTGCCAACTCATCGTAGAGAATGTACCAAAAGATGACTCAAATGAAGAACCAGTTGAAGAAGGTTTACCACTGGTAGTTTTCGTCAGTACCACAGCTGAATGGTATTCCAATATAGCCTACTTTCTCACATATGGTGAATGTCCTCAAAATATGATAGCTAAGGAAAAGAGAGCTATCAAATTAAGAGTTGTCAGGTACGTCATTTGGGACAACACTTTGTTCAAGAAATGGATTGATGGCATGTTCCTCAGATGTGTTGATAAGGAACAACAACCTAGGTTGCTTGAAGCCTTTCATGATCATGCTTGCGGTGGTCATTTCTTTGGCATAGTGACAACTCATAAAATTTTGCGAGCACATTATTATTGGCCCACTATGTTTTCCAAATCTCAGAAATGGGTGACAAAATGCGAAGCTTGTCAGCAATTTTTTGGAAGACCAAAATTGACAGCTTTTCCTTTGAAGCCAGTTGTCATTGAGGAACCCTTTCAACAATGGGGGTTAGATTTCATCGGGGTCATGAATCCAAAATCTAGTGCTAGTCATACTCATGTGCTCACTACAACTGACTACTTTACAAAGTGGGTAGAAGCTATACCAGGGAAACAAACATCTATTGCAATAATTTGTGACTTCATTAAAGAGAATATATTGGTTCGTTACGGAATTCCACACAAGATCATGATAGAAAATGCCTCCAATTTTTCTTCTATAGAGATGATAGGTTTATATTATGGGTATGGGATATCTTTGTCTTATTCGTCAAATTACTACCCGAATGGAAATGGTCAAGCAAAATCCGGTAACAAAAACATCATTACTATTGTGCACAAGTTAGTAGAAGAAAATCAAAGAACTTGGCACAAAAAGTTATATGATGCCTTGTGGGCTGACCGCATAACTCCAAAAAGGCCAATTGGGATGTCTCCATTCCAACTCTTGTATGGAACCGATGCTCAAATTCCCTTCACATTATAATTACCAGCATTACGATTGGCTCAAGCATTTGATGATGAATGCTTCACCAATGCGTTAGATAAAAGGATCATGTTCCTAAGAAAACTCGAAGAACAACAAAGTCAAGTGGCAAATGGGATCGAGGAACATCAGTCGAAAGTGAAGAGGTTGTTCGACAAAAAAACTAAAGAGAGACAATTCCAAATCAATGAATTAGTTCTTCTCTGGGATAAGAGACGCAAACCGAAAGGAAAACATGGGAAGTTTGATTCGTTGTGGATAGGTCCTTTCAAGATAAGACATTTTTGTGGAGATAACACCTATTACTTGGTATATCCTGAAGGAACTCATTTGCATATGCCCTATAGTGGGCAATATCTCAAGAATTATCAAAATTGAAAATGGATTGTCCCCCATATGTACATAGGTAATTAGGATTTTGGTTTGTTTCTTTTCCATGTTTTTTGGTTTCCTCTCTTTTGTCGTTCTATTTTTGTCCACCATCATTTTTGGGATCATGTTCATTAATATTTTGGTCTGGGTCCGTTGTTGCATCCATAAATTCCTTGTCCCCAATTAGAGTTAGATGTTATCAGCTAATTTTGACTTTGCAAAATTAATAAACATGGAAATTTTGAAAATTTTCAAAAGTGTTACTTTGCGTGATTTATCACACTCCTTGCGATTGTCTTGTTTTTATGATCGTTCTGGTCTTCATTCCGTCCATTTCGGGTGAGAACTCCTCCCGCCAGGTCTTAAACTGCGTTAAATATTAATTAATTAATTACCCTTTGTTTGATAAAATCAATTTTTAATAACTTTTGGGTTTTTAATTAAAATTCATTCGACAATATTTATTTTAATTGTCAGGGGGAAAATATGCTTTCACTTCCCATTGCCGGGGATGCCAAATTGGCTTCCCGTACCCAGATTTCCCCTTTCCTGGAAAATTTATTTTTATTCCCCGCTTGTGGGATTTCTTCCACTGATAGCCAATTCAATGGATTGGCAAACAGGCAAAAATCTCCCAATTTGCCACATGGGGAAATAAAATGGGGATTTCTCAGCCCGCCTTGCCATTTCCACTGGAAAATGGTTTTTTATTTCCCACTTTCCCCTGGTAATTAATGCCACTACCCGAAGGAAGAGGAGTCATTTATTTCAACAGGAAGGGAAAACGGTTATGGGGAAGCTTCTTTAATTCCCGTAACCATTTCCCCATTAGAGTAATTGAATTTTCAGTGAAAGGAGAATTCTCACGCTAAGACAAATCCAAAGTATTCATCACGTACTCATCCAAGATCATTGGGCAACTGTCATGTGGGTTTTAAGAACCAAAGGGAAAGATTACATTGGTCATGCATTGGCCAAGGAGAGAAATATTGGACAAAGTAAGGAAGATCCTTCACGCAGGGAGAGGGGAAACAACAAATGAAGTATAAAGGATACCAGTAGGAAGATCAAGAATCTACGCATTGGTTTTCTTAAAACAAATTTTGAGCAAACAAAGGTGTTTTCCAACGCATGAGGTAGAAAGAAGTCTCCACACTTGAGGTAAAGAAAAACATAGTTCACACAAGAGCATTCCACACAACCCACATGTGTCATGCAAGTCAAGAAATAAAGGATAAAACAACATAATAAGAACTCCTTCCATGCACAGCTAGAAGGGGGGGAAGTAATAAGTTAAATGTCTTAAAGAGTAATCACGCAGGGTAAAGTATTCGAGAGCATTCCACAGAAGTTTCCACGTAGAGGTAAAGGAAGACCACACATTGTTTTATGCATCAAAGAAAAGATAAATAACAAAGAAGCCAGTTGGAAAATAAAATTCAAATAGTAAACAAAACATCTCCACACATTCCCCAAGGATCATCACGCATTCACCCAGGAATAAAATATTGAAAAGGTTGTTTAAAGGAGAAACCAGTCCAGAAGTCTTCACGTATGCATCAAGTCAAACAGAAAACAAGAAAGAAAGAAGGTGAATGAAACTAGTTTCAACGCATGCACTTGATTTCTCCAAACATTTGCAGAAGGATTAAGCAAGCATACCCATGCATCGATTAGAAGATCGCAAGAAAGAAGTAAATCTCAAAGTACACATTCATTAAATTGGGCAATTTTCATGCAAATAAGTTACAATTCACGCATACCAAGGAGAATTTTCTCCAGAAAATTAAATTAAAAAATTCATAATATTAGAATCGGGTGATTTTGTTTATTTTAAAAAAAATAAATAAATAAATTGTTGTCACTAAAATCGGAAATTGTAACCGGGATTGGTTGTTATAATTATTTTTAAAAATAATAATAGTAATAATAATATTAAAATGAGTCATATTTTTCTTGCATTGACGGGGATTTCGGAGACTGAGACCCGGCCCTGTTTGCATTGTTTTACGTGCTTAAGTCATTTTTCTGTAAAATTCATAATGGCTGAAAAATCTAATAAATCTGCAGGAAGATTGAGGAAGCCAATGGAGAAATCGAATAAGTCCGCACTCAAGTATGAATTCTAAGGAATCATCCCTCCCAGTTCCATCAAGTCGACATATGACAATATCACTGACACAAATATGGGTCGCATCAATGTGTAACAATTCTACGATCGGGTGAAATCTGAAGGCAAAACCATATTCTCAGATAGGCTTTACCATAGTGGTATACCCCAAGCAGTAGCATTTCTTGTCTCAGTGCAATGTCCAAAGCTGGTTATCGCTTGTGCAGGAGCTTTATGATCTCGAGAAACAAGGAATTTTTAAAGATAATCATGAGCCTTTCCTCTTAATCACACCAGAGCACATTGAGGAGTGTTTCAACATACCTGACTTCCCTAAGAATGCGGATATCACTCGAAAGATAGCACAATAATTTTGGGATGAAGAGCCCCTCAGATGGAGCAAGATGGTTAATAACAACTGGTTAGTGACCAAGAGGCCTCAAGTTGACCGTCTTCTAAAAGAGTTGTACTACGTTGAGTTCGTTGAAGAAATTGGGGACATGATTACTCTCTTAAGTTGAGTCTTCGGTTTACCTTCTGCCAAGATTTTCCACCAATGGATGTATCAGTTTATCTATATCATCCTTTCCAAGAGAGTTTGTGGATTGGGCCACCATCATCAGCGATACCCTTCACAAACAATTGATTGAAGTGAAGATGACTGGATGTTTCTACATGACATCATATTTGACTTACGTAGTGGCAAGAAGAAAGCTATTCTCGGGACTCAAAACCAGAGGAGTCATGGGTCCATCAAATAGTTTCTTCCATTACTATATGCAACTAAGTTTCAAAAATAGCTCTCACCATTTCAAAAGAGTCAACGATGCATTCACCTTCCACGTGATTCGGAACCTGAATTGGAATACAGAGGAAATATTTTCTAAAGAAGCCATGGATTTCATTTCCCAATGGGGAACATGGTTTATTCAATTTTCATCCTTTTCCTACATTCGCGTAAGTGGCTTTGTGGGTACTCCATGGAAGCTTCCTAAGTACCTCAGTGACAGATGGGCATTAATGGAGCTTGCACGACAATTATTCCAAGTTCATTGTCTTCTTAGTGACAAGCATCACTCAGGAATTCATTTCCCAATCCAAATCGGGGAATACCAATGTCCAAATATCTTCAGTGTACAACTCATGGAAAAAGAGTTTTCCCTCGTCACTATTCATCCATATGTAAAGATATCCCAGTTTGATATCAATGGATATATGCAGAAGATTCTTGGAGCAAAGTATCAACATAATCCTACAATGGAATATTTTTGGGCTTCCTGTTCAGACGAACATGAAGTAAGAAGACGAGATTTTTCTTGCCTAACCCTTGCTCAGATCAAGGCCTTTTGCATCAGGAACCCTCCAAATTCATTCATAAATGATGATGAAGATGGTATTTATCCTTCATATGATGTAGTTGTTTTTACCCTGTTTCCACAAATTGATTGGACCAAAAGAAATGAATTTTCTCTTGATAGCAAGAATCAACCGATTCTTGAAAGAAGCATATCTTGGTACGAAAGAGAACTTGCCAAGTTACAATCAATTCAAGATAATACTTCAAGATCACAAAAATTTCCAACTTGAGGAGGTATCCATTCAACCGAGGCCCCTTATCAATCAACCTTTGTGTCATCCAGTCATACACAATAAGCAAAAAAGGAGTGGTTGCCAAAATCCACTTCACCAAAGAATGTGTCACGAGGAGAAAAATCTAAGGGTCCTAGCCCCACTGGAGGAAGAGAGTGTGTATCAGGATTTTTTACTTTAAGTAGAGATTCTTCTACTCACATTGTTGATAGTTCTCATAAGTTCATGACAAATGATCCTCAGCTATGCCTTGCACAAGCACCCACTCAGGTGCAGGTAGTCCAAATATCGACCTCTTCGGAACCTACAATTCATGAAGAGATTTTCCAAAATATCTCAAATGATCAGGAGGTGGATATCGAGGTTATTTCTCTTGAAATCAAGGTCGTCAAGAGGATTCTTACAGAATCTCATGATGTCAAGAACAATGAGAAGGTTGCTTCATGCTCCAGGCTTCTATATGTAGAAATAGTGAATGATACTCCTTTATGGGTTGATTGTAAAATCAAGAAAATGAAGAGGGTTATCAAGGAAATTGAAATTGACTTCGATGCCCTTTTCAAACTTTCAAATGACGTCATTCCCAAGAAACATAAAGTGTTTTCCCAAATAATGGTGGATAACGACAGAAACAGATTTTTGGATCTTGCCATCCCACAAGTTAACAAGGAGCGTGATGACATGACAACTGCTGATTATGAAGTTTCCAGACTTGGACTTGGGAGGTCCACATTGGAAAGTGACATGGCGATAGCCCAAGATTCAATTGATATCGTGCTAAAGAGACTTGAGAAATATAAGTCTCGGAACTCTCAGCTCAAGGCTGAAAAGAATCAATTGGTGGAATATGTTCAACATCTGATAAATCTCATATCTTACACTTTCCCAATACCATATGCAATGGCTGTCCCTGATGAAGAAACTCTAAATTTATCAAAATAAATAAACACACTAGTCCATGTCACTAAAACTTGGCTTTCAGATATTCTCGTTTTAGGCCAAGAGATGATCAAAACAACGGTTAAGCTCCATGAAGATGTTAGTGCATATCTTGATCCAATTCTTTCTTTCAAGGAAACTTTTGTTTCTAACATATCAAATTTGGATGAGATATTGCCCAGTCTATAGGAGATGAATAGTATGGAGTCCTCAGTTTTAGCCATTAAAGGAATTCTCAAATTTGAATGTTGACGGACACATTTTCTTTGGTGTCTGCATCTCAAATCAAGAAAGACGCTTCTCGAGGATTTTATGATCCATTATGAGATCATATGCAATGAATCCTTCACTTCACTCTCCTTGATTCAAGAATTCATAGCTGAGATCCCTTGTAACCTCGTAAATGAGAATAATCAAATGTGTTCATCAGAACATGTAGAAGAGCAATTTTCACAATTGTTTGAGGACATGTATACTCCCGCCATTAATTTCTCTTTAGCTTCAATGGAGTGTTGCATCAAATTAAAGAACTTGTTTGAGAATGCTCAATCAAAGATGGTCAATCTGAATGATATGCCAGGTAGGATTTTGGAATTGTAGGTATTTTGGGAGGCTATTCTTCGACCAATGAACCGCCTGAAGAAGAAAAAATGTTCAAAACATTGGGTAGGTTCAGATCCTTTCAATTGGTGAAAGTGGCGGATCCTAATTTCACCAATGGTTCAAGAAGATAGTTTTCTTGGTTTCTAAAGAAGTGGGAGAGTCCATTTCTCATACGTTTGAGATAGGCGGACCCCATTTCAATGGAGAAGGCACTAGTTATGGTCATATGTTTTTAAATTGGAATTTTAATAAAAAGGATGTTGTTATTGAATTCTCTTTTAGAAAAAATTGGATAACTTAAGTAGTTTCTATTTTTGGTAGCTTTTAATAAAGTTGATTGAAAAATTCAGAAGTCACTTAAGGGCCCTATTTAATGTTCATGTAAAACCCTAACTACTTTGTAACCAACTTTTGGGTTATAAAAGGAAGTTTGGGGCTCATTTGTAAAGGGTGAATTTGAGAGAGGAGAAGAAAATAACTTTGTGTGCAAGCTTTGTTTTAGGAAGAAACTTTGTGTTCTTTTGTGAAGACATTTTGGAGTTAATGAAATACGAACTTTGTGTCTCATTCATTGTATCTTGTAACATTTGATGTTCTTTTGTTCATTAGATGTTAGATGTTTAAATATTTCATGCAAATATTGTCTTTGATCTTATTTTCAACGTTATTAAGTTGTTCTCGTTCGTAGTGAACAAGCTCTGCTATTTACTTGCTCATGTGTGTTCCCTTTTACTTATTCTTGTTTAGCTAACTCAAACTCTGTTTTATTTGTGTTAGTTATTCATCATTTTTCTTCGTGTGATATTAGGCTCTTCTTTTACCTAACTCTTGCATATTCCATCCATTCATTTCTTTCCATTCCTTTCCTCCATTCCATTCCATCTCCCTCCTTCACTTTTCTTTCCATTGATGTTCCAAAACACCCCCCACATACGATTTTGAATGTACATGTGTGAATACAGTTTTGTCTTTCAATAAAAGTAGCCTCACCTTCATTGAGGAGCAACTTTGTTCCCACACTATTGCATGTCATTTACATGTGTGCAAATTCATATGATAACAAGCGATAAAAGGTGTAATGATTGATTTATATATTTTTTTGTTTTCTATGATTGCATCGATGCCTTGTATGTCGATAATGTGCTTGTTGGGAAGGAACATTTTTCCCCCAAGTCTCAGCCGAATGCAACCATAGGACGTAAGGGTTCAACACCATAGATTGAGATGGACGGTCAAAAGGTCCGAGTAATGAATTTTAGTGCTTTCTGTTAAAGAGAGAGCTTATTTGAAAGAAGGATTTTCCATCAGTAAGCTTTGAGACAAAACCGTAGGTAAAAATATCTGGAATTGTAGGAACCATAACAAGGATTAGACACATAATGCCAAATCGGAACAAGGTTAACCTATGTCGTGATAGGTGAAGAATGTGGAGATATGACAATGGTATGATTAAGATATCTGCCAATAAATGGAATGCTTAATGTTATTTTCACATGCTTTTCCACTTTTTATTTTCAAACCGTGCTTTAAGCAAAGGTTCGAAATCGAGTTATATTTTCTTTTTATGCTTTTGAATTTTGACGGATGATATATTCTAATGGACTCATCAGGAAAAAGGTCCATGTTTATGAAAATGGAATCATCCCGACTTAAGAGATTTGGGTGAACAAGCTCCAATTCAATGGAGAGAATCAAATGATTCGATGAGTCCTAAGCTACAAGACTTGGGTAGACGAGATCCAAGTCAAAGGAGATAATCAAAAGATTCAATAAGTCTAACAGTACAAGACTTGGGCAGACAAAGTCTAATTCAAAGCATGTATGATTAGATAGGTCCTCGATAAGATCAGAAGACCTATGTGATGTTAGAAGAGAAATGTTGATGCAGGGAATATGTTGAGATTCATATTCACCTATGAGTGGAAGGATTAAAGGAAAGAAGGGTTGATCCCGAGATGTACACTCAAGGCTCTGTATAGGTTATAGAGAGAAAATATTCAATGATGTTTTGTCAAGGCTGTGGATTAGTTGATTTGATGAAACATTTGTAATTAAAGCTTGAAAAGGTTGTATAAATATATTCCTGGGTATGCATACCTCGTGGAGTGTACACACATAGATGTCTTGACATGTAAGGGTCGTCGTCGATGAGATGCCTGTAAGATTGATCATTTAAGGGATTGCAAACATGGAAGGTCGTGTTGTTACAAGTGTCCAAACTTGTGGTTGTGTTTCTACAACAAGACTAGAGATGTTAGGTATAGGAGCCGGCAGTGAAAGAATAAAATCAAGCTCAATGGTGCTTGATGAAGGACCCTCTTTTGTAGATTCTACAGTTATATCAAGGGTTAAAAGGGACTCTTGAAGCAAGGTCAAGCTCTCATTTAGTGTTAGAAGGTTATCCAAAATAGGTTCAATATTTATTTGAATTGTAGGAAGATAATCTATAGAAGAAATGGATTGGTTTTGGATTAGAGATACTCAACCTTCATCGTCATGATCTTCCGAGTTTCAGTATGTACATGAGGTTGAAAAACATTCAACTCTTCTTGAGAACTTGTGGTAGTTGACGTGTCTTCGGTTGTGATAACTTTGTTGTCAATAACTACAAAGATGTCTCCGTCATCAAGTAAGTCTTGGACATAATTCTTAAATTGCACAAATCTGTTTCTTGAGTGGCCATCAATGCGATGAAAATCTCAATATGTATTGGGTTTGTACCAATATGGCTTAGGTTCCCCTTTAGAAAAGGGTCTTATAAGTGGATATCTTATCATCCTAGCCTCTTTTAGTTGATGAAAGAAACTAGAAATAATTTCTTCAAGAGGTGTAAACTTACATTTAACTTTACAAAGTGAGTTGTAAGAGATGAAAGGGAATGAAAGGTTTCTTGACTCTTTCAAAAATGAATGTAAAGAGGGAAGAGATGAAAGAGGTGAGAGTAATGCTCAACTTGTGATGAAGTGAGTGTTACAACAGGATGCCTAAAATCACGATGAAAGAGCTCAGTTCTTAACAAGATGAGTGTTAAGAGAAAAGACTAAAAAGATGGTGAGAGTGATTGACTCTTAAAAATATGGGTGTTAAGAGAATATATGACATAAAGGAAGGATTATACTCAAATGACGACAATGTGAATGTTGAAATATAAAGGTGAATGATGAAAAGCTCGAATCTCGACAAAGTGAATGTGAGAGACGAGGAGAAAATGATTGGTTAAGGATCTCTAATTAAAGAAAAGTGAATGCTTTGAAAGAGAGTATTGAAAATATTGTTAGATGTCGACAAGTGAACAAAGTGAATGTGTAATTTGACGACATAGGATGGTGAATGCTTAAAAGCTCAACAATGTGATGTCAAACTTAAGACTTACAAAGATGATAGATCAAGGTGATCACAGAGATGCTTGACCGTGATAAATCAAATATCACGATGCCAAGACTTAGATGAAGGATGATAGTGCTCAAGTGTGGATACAGATGTCCACGACTCAAGACTTAGACTCGTGCACAAAGAGGTGCAAATGAAAAAAAATTGGATCCACATACGGAGTATTTCGAAACATGAAAGAGATGTGAATGCACCCAAATAATGAGTATTTGGGACAGATAGAAAATGAGAGGAAAGTGATAATGTGAGAGACAAGAGTGGAACACAGCTCACGAAAATAAAAAGAGAGTAAAAAACATGAAAACAAATTTTTATTTACAGATTTTTTGGCCTCTACCTTAGATTGGCTTGGTAAGGGTGTGGCTTCCTAAGTGACTCTCTCGACTAAGTTTCAGTAATATACCTAAGTGAGCATGATACTATTGCTATCCGTCAGCTTTACTTTACCCCCTTTGAAACCCTGAGAAAATATCTTTTTCAGAATGAATCCCATTGGGGTCGCCACTAAGGATATCTGTGACTCTAATCTCACAAGGTTTTACTAGTCAAGTTTACTTTTCTCAACCTCCAAAATGAATGTTTAGAAGAGAAGAGACTTAACAAGATGATGCGGTCAACTCTTAACAAAAGAAGTGTTAAGAGAGATGAAAAGATTCAAAACGTTAACTCTTAACAAGGTGCGTGTTAAGAGAAACGAAAGGGGGTGACTTCGCAAAACTTAACAAAATGAATTTTGTTAAGGCAAAAGAAGGGATTGAGATGTTAGACTAGAGGACTCTTAACAAAGTGAGTTGTAAGAGATATGAAAAGGAATGAAAGGTTTCTCGACTCTTTACAAAATGAATGTAAAGAGGGAAGAGATAAAAGAGGTGAGAGTAATGCTCAACTTGTGATGAAGTGAGTGTTACAAGAGGAGGCCTAAAATCACGATGAATGAGCTCAGTTCTTAACAAGATGAGTGTTAAGAGAGGAGACTAGAAATATGGTGAGAGTGATCGACTCTTTAAAATATGGGTGTTAAGAGAATAGATGACATAAAGGAAAGATAATACTTAAATGACAACAATGTGAATGTTGATATATAAAGGTGAATGATGAAAAGCTTGAATCTCAACAAAGTTAATGTGAGAGATGAGGTGAAAATGATTGGTTAAGGATCTCTAATTAAAGAAAATAGAATGCTTTAAAAGCGAGTATTGAAAAGATTATTAGATGTCGACAAGTGAACAAAGTGAATGTATAATTTGACAACATAGGATGGTGAATGCTTAAAATCTCAACAATGTGATGTCAAACTTAAGAATTACAAAGATGATAGATCAAGGTGATCACAGAGATGCTTGACCGTGATAAAGCAAATATCACGATGCCAAGACTTAGATGAAGGATGATAGTGCTCAAGTGTGGATATAGATGTCCACGACTCAAGACTTAGACTCATGTACAAAGAGGTGCAAACGAGAAAAAATTGGATCCACATACGGAGTATTTGGAAACATGAAAGAGATGTGAATGAACCCAAATAATGAGTATTTGGGAGAGATAGAAAGTGGGAGGAAATTGAGAACATGAGAGACAAGTGTGGAACACAGCTCACGAAAATAAACAAAGAGAAAAAAACATGAAAACAAATTTGTATTTACAGATTTTTTGGCCTCTACCTTAGATTGGCTTGGATAGTGTGTGGCTTCTTGAGTGACTCTCTCGACTAAGTGTCAGCAATATACCTAAACGAGCATGGTACTATTACTAGTCATCAGCTTTACTTTACCCCCTTTTAAACCCTAAGAAAATATCTTTTCCAGAATGAATCGCATTGGGGTCACCACTAAGGATATCTGTGACTCTAATCTCACAAGGTTTAATAGTCAAGTAGAATGGTGAGAGTGATCGACCTCCAAATGTTGAGTTTTCTCAACCTCCAAAATGAATGTTTAGAAGAGAAGAGACTTAACAAGATGATGTGGTCAACTCTTAACAAAATAAGTGTTAAGAGAGACAAAAAGATTCAAAATGTTAACTCTTAACAAGGTTAGTGTTAAGAGAAACGAAAGGGGGTGACTTCACAAAACTTAACAAAATGATTTTTGTTAAGGCAGAAGAAGGGATTGAGATGTTAGATTAGAGGACTCTTAACAAAGTGAGTTGTAAGAGATATGAAAAGGAATGAAAGGTTTCTTGAATCTTTACAAAATGAATGTAAAAAGGGAAGAGATGAAAGAGGTGAGAGTAATGCTCAACTTGTGACGAAGTGAGTGTTACAAGAGGAGGCCTAAAATCACAATGAAAGAGCTCAGTTCTTAACAAGATAAGTGTTGAGAGAGGAGACTAGAAAGATGGTGAGAGTGATCGACTCTTAAAAATATGGGTGTTAAGAGAATAGACGACATAAAGGAAGGATAATACTCAAATGACGACAATGTGAATGTTGAAATATAAAGGTGAATGATGAAAATCTCGAATCTCAACAAAGTGAATGTGAGAGACAAGGAGAAAATGATTGGTTAAGGATCTCTAATTAAATAAAAGTTAATGCTTTAAAAGAGAGTATTGAAAATATTATTAGATGTCAACAAGTGAACAAAGTGAATGTGTAATTTGATGACATAGGATGGTGAATGCTTAAAAGCTCAACAATGTGATGTCAAAATTAAGACTTAGAAAGATGATAGATCAAGGTGATCACAGATATTCTTGACCGTTATAAAGCAAATATCATGTTGACAATACTTAGATGAAGGATGATAGTGCTCAAGTGTGGATACAGATGTCCATGACTCAAGACTTAGACTCGTGTAAAAAGAGGTGCAAACAAGAAAAAATTGGATCCACATAAGGAGTATTTGGAAACATGAAAGAGATGTGAATGCACCCAAATAATGAGTATTTGGGAGGGATAGAAAATGAGTCGAAAGTGAGAATGTGAGAGACAAGTGTGGAACATAACTCATGAAAAAAAAAAGAAAAAAAAAACATGAAAACAAATTTTTAGTTACAGATTTTTTGGCCTCTACCTTAGATTGGCTTGGATAGCGTGTGGCTTCCTAAGTGACTCTCTTAATAAGTGTCAGCAGTATACCTAAGCGAGCATGGTACTATTGCTAGCCATTGGCTTTACTTTACGCTCTTTTAAACCCTAAGAAAATATCTTTTTCAGAATGAATTGCATTGGGGTCACCACTAAGGATATCTGTGATTCTAATCTCACAAGGTTTTACTGGTCAAGTAGAATGGTGAGAGTGATCGACCTCCAAAAGTTGAGTTTTCTCAACCTCCAAAATGGATGTTTAGAAGAGAAGAGACTTAACAAGATGATGTGGTCAACTCTTAACAAAAGAAGTGTTAAGAGAGACAAAAAGATTCAAAATGTTAACTCTTAACAAGGTGGGTGTTAAGAGAAACGAAAGGGGGTGACTTCGCAAAATTTAACAAAATGATTTTTGTTAAGGCAGAAGAAGGGATTGAGATGTTAGATTATAGGACTCTTAACAAAGTGAGTTGTAAGAGATATGAAAAGGAATGAAAGGTTTCTTGACTCTTTACAAAATGAATGTAAAGAGGGAAGAAATGAAAGAGGTGAGAGTAATGCTCAACTTGTGACGAAGTGAGTGTTACAAGAGGAGGCCTAAAATCACGATGAAAGAGCTTAGTTCTTAACAAGATGAGTGTTAAGAGAGGATACTAGAAATATGGTGACAATGATCGACTCTTAAAAATATGGGTGTTAAGAGAATAGACGACATAAATGAAGGATAATACTCAATTGATGAGAATGTGAATGTTGAAATATAAAGGTGAATGATGAAAAGCTCGAATCTCGACAAAGTGAATGTGGAGAAAATGATTGGTTAAGGATCTCTAATTAAAGAAAATTGATTTCTTTGAAAGATAGTATTGAAAAGATTATTAGATATCGACAACCTGAACAAAGTGAATGTGTAATTTGATGACATAGGATGGTGAATTCTTAAAATCTCAACAATGTGATGTCAAACTTAAGACTTACAAAGATGATAGATCAAGGTGATCATAGAGATGCTTGACCGTGATAAAGAAAATTTCAGGATGCCATGACTTAAATGAAGGATGATAGTGCTCAAGTGTGGATACAGGTGTCCACAACTCAAGACTTAAGACTCGTGTACAAAGAGGTGCAAACAAGAAAAAATTAGATCCACATAAGGAGTATTTGAAAACATGAAAGAGATGTGAATGCACCCAAATAAGGAGTATTTGGGAGACATAGAAAATGAGAGGAAAGTGAGAACGTGAGAGATAAGTGTCAAACACAGCTCATGAAAATAAAGAGAGAGAAATAAAAACATGAAAACAAGTTTTTATTTACAGGATTTTTTGGCCTCTACCTTAGATTGGCTTGGACGAGCATGTGGCTTCCTAAGTGACTCTCTCGAATAAGTGTCAGCAGTATACCTAAGCGAGCACGGTATTATTACTAGCCGTTGGATTTACTTTACGCCCTTTTAAACCCTAAGAAAATATCTTTTTCAGAATGAATTGCATTGGGGTCGCCACTAAGGATATCTGTGACTCTAATCTCACAAGGTTTTACTAGTCAAGTAGAATGGTGAGAGTGATCGACCTCCAAAAGTTGACTTTTCTCAACCTCCAAAATGGATGTTTAGAAGAGAAGAGACTTAACAAGATGATGTGGTCAACTCTTAACAAAAGAAGTGTTAAGAGAGACGAAAAGATTCAAAATGTTAACTCTTAACAAGGTGGGTGTTAAGAGAAACGAAAGGGGGTGACTTCGCAAAACTTAACAAAATGATTTTTGTTAAGGCCAAAGAGAAGGGATTCAAGATGTTAGATTATAGGACTCTTAACAAAGTGAGTTGTCAAGAGAGATGAAAAGGAATGAAAGGTTATCTTGACTCTTTACAAAATGAATGTAAAGAGCGAAGAGATGAAAGAGGTTGAGAGTAATGCTCAACTTGTGACAAAGTGAGTACTACAAGAGGAGATGCCTAAAGACCATGATGAAAGAGCTCAGTTCTTAACAAGATGAGAGTTAAGAGAGGATACTAGAAAGATGGTGAGAGTGTTCGACTCTTAAACGATATGAATTTTAAGAAAATATGACTACATAAAGGAAGGATAATACTCAAATGACAACAATGTGAATGTCAAAATATAGAGGGGAATGATGAAAATATCGAATAATGACAAAGTGAATGTGATAGGTGAGGATAAAATGATTGGTTAATTATCTCAATAGAGCAATGATAATGCTTTGAAAGAGACAAGTGAAGATGTTTTTTGAAGAGGTCGTTAATTCAACAAATTGAATGTTAGATTTGATGATGTAAGATGAATGAAATGATTAATATTCAACAATGTGATGTCAAACTTAAGAATTAGAATGATGACAGATAAAAGTGATCGTGATGATAGATTGATGTTTGACCATGATAAATTGAGTTTAACAATGTCAAGACTAAAATGACAAGGATGAAAGTACTATGTGTGGATGCTAATGTCCACAACTCAAGATGTAGAATCGTGTACAAAGAGGTGAAAATGATACAAAATTAGATCAAAATAAGGAGTACTTGGAAACGTGAAAGAGATATAAAAGTGAACCTAAATAAGGAGTCTTTGGGAAGGATTTAAAATGATTCAAAAGTGATAATTTAAGATAAATATGTAGAACACAACTCACTAGAAAAAGAAAACAAAAAGAGAACATGAAAACAAAATTTCTATTTAGAGATGGTTTGGCCTCTACCTTATTGTCTTGGTGAGTGTGTGGATTCCTAGGTGGTTCTCTCAACTAGTTTTTAGAAAAATACCCAAGTGAAAATAGTGCTATTGTTAGCTTTTTGGATTTACTTTACCCCCTTAAAACAATGAGAAAAGATATTTCTTTAATGAATCGCACTAGTATCACCACTAAGGATATCCACGACTCTAATCTCAAAAGTTATACTAGTCAGTTGGGATAAAGGTACCCACTTTATCAGCCAATTCCCTCAATGTGACAACTACTTTGGGGTTCCTTGGTACTCAAATGAGTTTTATGGCTTATGCCAAAGAACTTCCCATAATTATAGTAGATGGTAAATAGCGTTGTCAACCACACTTGCAAATATAATGTGAATTGTTTATTTGTATCTTGATTAAAGAGGTTCCCTACACACAAATAATTAGTACTTAGCTCATGATCAAGGTAACCTGTAGTTATTAGTTTTGATGTGGACTTTGTAATACGGTCCTACAAACAAGTGTTAGTATTTTTGATGTGTTCTTTGAAATAATTTCCTTCATAATTTTACATTTCTGAGCAATTTATAAAGATGGTGAATCCACCATTATAATAACAAATGGGGGAGAATGAAGAAAGTTATGATGAGGAACTCAACCCTTAGCAAGTGAAATCTAAGATGAAAGAGGGGGAAATGTTTGAAATCTCAAACCTTAGAAAATTGAATGCTAAGATGGAAGAGGTGAAAAGGTTTGAAATCTTGACCCTTACAAAAATGAATGCTAAGATGGAATATGTGAAAAATTTTAGCAACGTACTCAAGCTATAATAATGTGAATGCTAGAATGGAATAGGGGAAGAAAAAATTAAAAAAATTCTCTCTTACCAATGTGAATGCTAAGAAGGAAGTGAGATTTAAAAGATGTGATTTTTTTCACCCTTAACAACGTGGATGTTAATATAGATGAAGTGTGATATGATGATAGTCTACCTCAAGACCTTAGACTAGTTTACAATGAGGTGCAAAGATGGAAATGTTGGATCCACATAAGGAGTGTTTGGAAACATCAAAGACCTGTGAATGCACCCAAGAGAATGATTAGGGTGGAAGAGACTTGGTGAATGATAGGAAAGTGTTAACTTGAGAGACAAGTGTGGAACACAGCTCACGAAATGTAAAAAGAAAATAATAGCATGAAAATAAATTTTTATTTAAAGATTTTTTGACCTCTTACCTTAGATGTGAATGCTTAAGGGCGGATGACAGTTCTTGGTGAAATATCTCGATTAAGATGTCAACCCTATACCTGATGTGAATGTCAAGGTGACTATTGAATAGCCATAAGCTTTGAAAATTAAATTCCAAGTATAGAACTCTTAGAAAATATAGAATGCTAAGCATTGAGGTCGACTAAGTATATTTATGAGGTAAGTGATTTACGCAAGATTTTGACTAGTCAAGTAGAATGGTGAGAGTGATCGACCTCCAAAAGTTGAGTTTTCTCAACCTCCAAAATGGATGTTTAGAAGAGAAGAGACTTAACAAGATGATGCGGTCAACTCTTAACAAAAGAAGTGTTAAGAGAGACAAAAAGATTCAAAATGTTAACTCTTAACAAGGTGAGTGTTAAGAGAAACGAAAGGGGGTGACTTCACAAAACTTAACAAAATGAATTTTGTTAAGGCAGAAGAAGGGATTGAGATGTTAGATTAGAGGACTCTTAACAAAGTGAGTTGTAAGAGATATGAAAAGGAAGGAAAGGTTTCTTGACTCTTTACAAAATGAATGTAAAGAGGGAAGAGATGAAAGAGGTGAGAATAATGCTCAACTTGTGACGAAGTGAGTGTTACAAGAGGAGGCCTAAAATCACAATGAAAGAGCTTAGTTCTTAACAAGATGAGTGTTAAGAGAGGAGACTAGAAAGATGGTGAGAGTGATCGACTCTAAAAAATATGGGTGTTAAGAGAATAGAAGATATAAAGGAAGGATAATACTCAAATGACGACAATGTGAATGTTGAAATATAAAGGTGAATGATGAAAACCTTGAATCTCGAAAAAGTGAAGGTGAGAGACGAGGAGAAAATGATTGGTTAAGGATCTCTAATTAAAAAAAAGTGAATGCTTTGAAAGAGAGTATTGAAAATATTATTAGATGTCGACAAGTGAACAAAGTGAATGTGTAATTTGAGGACATAGGATGGTGAATGCTTAAAATCTCAACAATGTGATGTCAAACTTGAGACTTAGAAAGATGATGGATTAAGGTGATCACAGAGATGCTTGATTGTGATAAAGCAAATATCACAATGCCAATACTTAGATGAAGGATGATAGTGCTCAAGTGTGGATACAGATGTCCACGACTCAAGACTTAAACTTGTGTACAAAGAGGTGCAAACGAGAAATAATTGGATCCACATAAGGAGTATTTGGAAACATGAAAGAGATGTGAATGCACCCAAATAATGAGTATTTGGGAGAGATAGAAAATGATAGGAAAGTTAGAATGTGAGAGACAAGTGCGGAACACAACTCACGAAAACAAAAAGAGAGAAAACAAACATGAAAACAAAATTTTATTTACAGATGTTTTGGCCTCTACCTTAGATTGGCGTGGATATTGTATGGCTTCCTAAGTGACTCTCTCGACTAGGTGTCAGCAGTATACCCAAGCAAGCACAGTACTATTGTTAGTCGTCAGCTTTACTTTACCCCCTTTGCAACCCTAAGAAAATATCTTTTTTAGAATGAATCGCATTGGGGTCGCCACTAAGGATATCTGTGACTCTAATCTCACAAGTTTTTACTAGTCAAGTAGAATGGGGGTACCCATTTCATCGGCTATTTCCCTCAATGTGTTGACTACTTTGGGTTTTTTGTGGTACTCCTCAAATGAGTTTTATGGCTTCTATCAAAGCACTTCCCTCAATTATAACATTTGGGCAATAACCTTTTCAACTACACCTACAAATACAATGTGAATGGGTCATTTTATCTTGATTAAAGAGGTTCCCTGCACACAAAGAATTAATAGTTTGCTTAACTCACGATCAAGGCAACCTACAGTTAGTAATTTTCACTTGTTTTAGAATAACCTCCTTTAGAGTAAAACCTGCAAATAAAGATTAGAATGTTTTCCTGTGGTAGGTAGAGGACAAGACGAAAGAAGTAAGCTCATGTTACTAATTTCCAAGATCACTTAGAAAGTGCAAGGAAAGAGCATACACGTGAAACTCACTTTGATTAGAAAAAAAAAGGTTGATTCTTTATACAAATACTTAAAAAATGAAGCTCACATTTTTTATTTCCAAGATCACTTATAAAATTGTGAGAAAAGATCATACTCATGAGGTTTTTATGTTTAGAAAAAAATCAATAAAATATTACAAATTTAAGCACTATTTTTATCAATTTTCCTTTAGAAAACAAATATGAAAACCTACATACAAGATTTAGCAATTTGTAGAAAAAAAATGAATCCAATGTGCGAAAAAATGATAAGTGTTAGGAGAAATGAAACCATAAATTTTCTATAAGGTTAAATCAGAAAATTATTTTTCCATTGCATAGATTGTCTCGAGACCATTCCATAAAAAGCGAAGTCGTTTCAATTTCGGGAGCAAAAATTATGGCTTCTGAAAGATGGGTTATGCTAATGCACATAGTGAAACGATGGTGCATGCAATTGAATGCGCTAGTGTAACAAAGGATTTTTATTGATGCGCTAGCATGTGAGTTCTAGTGTGAAAATAACTATTTTTTGTAACAGTAGTGCGTATACAGTGACAGAAACACGTGCACTTTGACGAAAACACATGCAATGTTGACGGTAGTGCATGCACTTGCACGCTAGCGTCATCACTTTAACGCTGGTGTAGAGATCGTGCACATTAGCATGTGCAGTTTTGGAAAATAAAAAATGTAAAAATGTAGAAAAAAGATTGGTTTTTATGATTTTTAAGCTTATGTGCTCTACCTGAGAACCTAAAAATTTAACATCAAAGTTAAATGGAAACAAGAAACACAAAGATAAAGTTACATCACAAAATGATGAACTAAAGTGAAAGAAAGAATGTGGGTAGTCCCACCGGGCATACTAGAATGTAATACAAGTAAAAATTGTAGACAAAGAAATTAAGCAAATAAAACTTATATTACCTTCACTATAGACATCTTACAAACCTCAAGATAAGACTGTAGAAGCACTTGGGGGAAAGTGCACAGAGATGGAGGGCCAAAAAGCGGACACATTTTTATTTTAAGAGAAACGTGAGCTCGTTTTGGGAAAGCGTGAGTGCGTTATGAATTTATAGGATTGGTAATCACCAAGCCTTGAGCGCGCCCACATTCCTGTTTGCTATGTGGCATATGTGCTTATGGGAGGGATTTTATTTACTAAAATAAATTTAAATTTTTAATTAAGTATAAGTTTTTCTTTAAATTTATTTTCGTAAATATAAGAAGTTAGGGTCACTCTACACCTTGTCGAACTAGTCTCACAACTCCATCTGTCATGGTTTAGAAGATAGTTTTTCATATTCTAATTTGATCAGTGCATAAGTATTTTTTAGGATTTTAGCATTCAGCCTAAAGATTTTAGCATTTAAATTCTACAATTGATATTTGTTTTTTGTGAAAGAATATAGTCATTGTTTAGGTTTTGGGGTCTTTTTGATTGGTTATTGACATTTATAGGAGTTTTAGATGTGCAAAAACTACATATTTTAAACCTCACAACTCCCAAAGGTAGCAACAATTGCTCGAATATATGGACTCATGCAATTCCTTATAACACATAATGAATCAAAACACTTATGTAAGTTTTTATCGATTCAAATAATCAAGGGAATGGTCATCATGAGGTCTGTGAAAGATCTGAAACATCATGAGGTGATGCAAAACTACAACACATTTGCATGAATTCATCAACTCATAACAACCAATTTCAATCATTATCATTAACATCTTGTTCTTAAAAGTCTTTCCAACAATCTCTATAGGCTCAAATATGCAAAAATGGCACATGTGGCTCATAGAGAGTACCATGCATGTAAGAATGAGAAATCATCTGAGTTTCACTTGATGTCACTCACTTGGTAGTGTTATTAAACACTCATTTGAACCTTTTAGTGTGATCACACTTAAAAGGAAGAAGGACATTAAAACCACATCATTTCAGTCGAACAAGTAGCCACATGAAAAGAATCTCATTCAATGAAAAATACTTTCATCTACATGGTGAATACCTATTTCAGTAAGTGATAGATAATTAGAAAATAGTTTGAGAATCATGGATTTGATTTGTGATCACTAGGGTTAATTGTGGAGGCCTTGAAAAATAAGAGAGTGATCCTCGCTCTTGCCTTGTAATTAGAAGAGAGCATATTATTCCCATCACAATGTAGGTCTCATAATAGTGTTTCTAAACACTTAAGTCATCACTAGAGGTTTTAGAAACATGTTTTTTCAACTCATGGTAACGCATGTTTTACCACTTTTTCATGTTAGAGGTTTCGTCACTCAAAAATACAACCCTAAACCTTGAACCCTAAACCATAAACCATTAAACCCTAAACCCTAAAATCTAAACCCTAGACCCTAAGCCCTAAGCCTTAAGCTTAAAGCACTTGACCCTGAGCCCTAAACCCTAAACCCTATTTTTACCACGCTGAGCCCTAAACACTAATCCCTAAACCCTAAGCTCTAAACACTAAACCTTAAACCTTATTTTTACCACCCTTAGCCCTAAACCCTAAACCCTAAACACTAAACTATAAACCCTGAGTCTTAAACCCTAAACCCTGAGTCCTAAACCATAAACCCTAAACCCTAAACTATAAACCCTTAACCTTGAACCCTAAACCCTAAATCCTAACCCCTAAACCCTAAATCCTAAGCCCTAAGCCCTAAATCATAAACCCAAAACCCCAAAACCTAAACCCTAAATCTTATTTTTACCACCTTAAACCCTAAATCATAAGCCATAAACCCTAAACCCTAAAACCTAAACCCTAAACCTTAAAAATTAAACCCAAAGCCATCAACCCTAAACCCTAAGCCCTAAACCCTAAACCATGAGCCCTAAATCCTAAACCCTAATCCCTAAACCATGAGCCCTCAACTATAAACTATAAACCCTTAACTCTAAACCTTGAGCCCTGAGCCCTAAACCCTAAACCTTATTTTTACCACCTTGAACCGTAAACCCTAAACTTTGAGCCCTAAAGCCTAAGCCCTAAACCACAAGCCCTAAACCCTAAACTCTAAACCTTGAGCCCTAAACCCTAAGTCCTAAACAATATTCCTAAATTACCTCCAACACTTCCAAGATTCTCTAACATCACCTCTAGATGCTTAATATATTTCTTGAACTCTCCTAAAGGGTGTTTGATTAGCTTAGAATGACCTTTTTAGGCCTCCAGATGAAGTTATCTTCTATCAAGTCACACTGAACTCGTCAATTATCATATCCAATCATCTATGCACATTGAAACAAACTTAAAAAAACCTTGTTAATAATTTCCTTTGATCCAAAAGGCCTTAAAACCTAAACAATGACTATATTATTTCACAAAATAGATATTGATTGTATAATTCAAACCATAAAAGCTTGAAGGTAGAATGTTGAAATCCTAAAAATAACCTATGTACTGACCATATTAGAAGATGAAAAACTATCTTATAAACCATGACAGATGGAGTTGTGAGACTACTTCCATAAGGCGCAGAGTGACCCTAACTTCTTATATTTACTTTATTATTTCTTATACTTTTAACAATTTATTTTAGTAAATATATCCCTCCCATAAGCACATATACCACATAACAAACAGGAATGAAGGTGCGTTATAACATGCTTTCGTCTCATCTTCTATGGGTTTGGAAATCTCAAACCATAGGCTTGGAATTGCCTTGGATATCCCACCTTAAGGCTAGGACTGTGTAATCCGTGTTTAACAAAAAACATCAAAATCTCATTGTACACCCCGATATCTTATGTGTTATAACATAATATTCTAAAAAACATTATACTACGATGTCAAGCTCGGTTTTACCTTGGTGACGATATACTTCTTTCTAAAATCTGATTAGTTTAAGGCTTTCATCCTTAATTTCTTTTATTAGTGCCCTTTTTTTGTCAAAGCGTATGCATACGTTTTTGTACACAACTTATGATTTTTTCATCCAAATTCAAAAAAAAACTCTTCTAACTCCATTCTACATGCACTAAAAAAACAAAAACAAAAAAAATGACTTTTTGTCTCGAAGTTATGAGGGTGTACACACAAAGATTTCATTTTTCAGGATGTGTGCACTTTGAAAATTAATAAAAAATTATATATTCATCCAAAAATTATGAAACATTAGTGGGACCTCGTACATGGAATTAGCTAACTTTCTACTGAATGGATTTGAAAAATAACATATAAATCTAAAAAAATGGGGGGCACACACACAATAGGTTCTTATCTTTTTGACACAAAAATAGACATACTTTGTGTGCACATCACATTTGACCCTCTTAATCTCCACCATTTTAAAAAAAAAGTAGTTTAGAAACTAGATTCCGACCTCTACGGTACTTATTTTTATCACTTTCTAAAATTTTGAGCATATGCATGCCGAATTATTAGATGAAGTTCAAGTTTCGCTGATTTTAGGATAAATGTGTCCCTTTTTTACCCCCTTTAGGCCCCCCATTTCCATTCACTTACCCTTGGACTTGTTTGGTCTTGTTAAACATTGGATTGTGGATGCTCTTGATAATGTTCTCTAAATGAATTTACAGATGCTACGAGTAGATTTTCACAAGGAAACAGATGTCAAATTGGCAGCAGTTGGATCCAATTTGTTCAAAGCTCCAGGGATGGGTTTTCAAAGGAATTGGCAAGCTTTTATAGTTGAGGGTGAGGCCATGAGAAGTGGATCTTGGGTTAAAATGGCTCCACAGGTAATAATTATAATTACCTGAAATAGTAAGTTGACCATGTCTATGCAATTGTAGCTTTGCAAGGGCAATCATTATATTTGATCTCATCTGAGAAGTGGTAGCACGTACATTATTATTGCGCCCACCTTTGTAGTCTTCTAAAAGTAGAGTGAAGTGGAGCATGAGTAGATAATAGGATTTAATTAAATAACTAAATTAATTAGAATTTAATTTTGAGGGAATAATTAACCATTCACTTAATTAAATTTTTAATTATATTAGCTAGGGGATATAGGAATTAATTTAATTAATTCCAAAGACATAATAAAATTAAATTATTTGATTCTAGGAGGTGAGAATATAACTTAGAAAATAGAATTAATTTAATTAATTTTAAAGGAGTATTTAATCGATGGAATAAACTTAATTAATTCCAAAGGGGGATGTTGTGGTAGGATAGAATTAATTTAATTAATTTTAATTGGATAGCGGCGGGATAGAAATATGTATGTATTTTTAGGGTGTGTACAATTTGTGTTAATGTAAGATCCTATTGCTTAGGCTTGTCTCCCACCAAGCTACATAATAAATTGTCTAAGCTTATGTTCACTAACTTTGTTTTTTCATCACTTTGTGGATAGTATGTTGAACTAAAAGTCAACCTCCTTCCCATTTTTTTCCATATGGTCCTTCAGAAATGACCCCGGAACTTTGTATCCCTATCTAACACTATGCTCAATGGAAACCCACGTAGTCGCACTACTTCCCTAAAAAATAAATGTGTGATGCCCGACGCATCACTAACTTTCTTACATGCAACAGAATGTGTCTTTTTTGAAAAAAAAACCACTACCACAAATATGGAGTCATTCCCTCTCTACATTCTTGGCAACCCTAATACAAAATCCATGTTGATATTTTCCTATGGTCTTCTTGGTACAGGTAAACGCTAATATAACCTTGCGTTTTGTTTGCACCCTATTGTTCAAAATTTTTAATTGCTAAAATTTCAAAAAAGTAAACTTTTCACATCAACATTCTACATTAATCAATCCTCTTGCATCATTTCGTGGTGTCATTGTCTTTCGTCTTCTACGACAACCTCGACATTAATCATCAATGTTGCACAATCACATTCTCATCATCATCATTGACCCGCCTCATCTTGCATACCCTCTTGCTCTTTGCAAATTGACACTTAATTAAATTAATGATTTTCGTTTAATTATTTAAAATTAATTAATTGATGATATTGATTTAATAAATGTTATTAGTTCATTAACTTTAAATAATTAAATTAATATTATTATTTGTAATTAATTAAAATTTTAATCATCATTATTTAATTTATGAATTAAATTCACCATTTAATTATTAAATTATTAACATTAATTTTATTAAAAACATTTAATTAATTAAACCGGGAAACAATGGAGAGTGAATCCTCCCACTTCACCATTTGTCACTTGCCAATCGGATAAATATTTAAAACTCTCTGCACAAGACCTAAGCAGGAAAGTTTTCCCATTTATCCACTGGGAAGTTTGTCAAATGTCAAATTTGGCAAATGGCAAAACTCAACCCACTCCCCAACTTTCCACTTCCTGCTCTTTCCCTCACCCAAATTAAATTCTCCACTTTCTGTAATTGAAGGAAACAATTATCAGAGGCACAATATTTTTGATTTCTTCTCTTCCTGAGTTAAAGAAGCACTCATTCCTAGCACGCATGACACAACTGGAAGGTTTCAACCCATGGTATAGAATTGCATTAAAATTACTGAAGGAATAGGAGCCGATGATACATGGATAAAGTGGTTGTTTGACAAGAATAAATTAAACCATCCTTCCAAATTCCTGGGTAGAAAAGAGTGAAGAAGTTTGAGTCACAGAAGCACAATGCCAGTGATATGAGAATCCAACCAAGAGGAGACAAATGCAGACAGCTGCGGAAAGAGCTAGTTTGAACTGGGAGTAAATAAGATAAAGAGATCCCATTCCATAGAAATCAACCATGCCTTGTATTGCAAGTTTAATGATTAAAATCCAAGAGTTTGCAATAGTTTTGACATTTGTTTGAGTATTAAATAACTTATACCACAAGCTCGTAAATATTTTTCAAACCATCTATTGGTCACCCATTCAAGCCTACGTAAAAAATCAAGAAATAGTGTAGGATGAATAAAGTGAAAACCCGCGTACACGAAGAAAAGAAATAAAAAACCTGCACATAAGTGCAAAGAAATGGATGGAGAGAAAGAGAAGATAAAGAAGTGTGTGGAGAAAAGATAAAGAGTTAAATAGAAAGTAATAAATGACTTGCGGCCATTCCCATATGACAACTCGACCAAGATAAAAATAATAGCATCAAAGAAATTTAAATGCGTGCAATTGCAAAGGAATAATCCATACACACTCCAAGTCATTGCATTGCCAATTCAATACATTAAAAGTAATAGCTCAAACTTAGTCTACTTGGAGAAGATAAAGGCCACATTTGGAGTGATATGGAAATGCAAGAAAGAGATCAGACAAATAAAAGATTGTGACTGCGAAAACTACAAATTCAATGCATGCATAGAAGGACACACCACACAACTGAGCCTGTGAAAACAACAAATTTACAAGGCAACAAATTACACTCCAAATAAAGCCAAAATCAAAATAATTGAGCTCACAAGGAGGATAGAAATACAGACTTGTGCAAGGAGACACTCAGGCATTAAACAACAAAGCAAAGAAAAAATAATGTTTGGGAATCAAGAAGTGAAGTTTGAATGCATTGAGACAACGAGCAAGACAAATAGGAAAAATAAGTGAGAAAGCTTCTGAGCGGGCGAGGTGAACTAAGCAAAGAATGTGTCATGAACAAGAATGAAGAACATGAGTATTGTAGATGTGTAATATGTAAAATCATTAAAAGGAGGATAAATTCATATTGTAAAAGTGAAAATTTAATAAAATCTCATTTTTTCTCTTTCATGGTGAACACAGAGACAATGACCCAACACCGCAGGTGTTGTTTTTATTGTTTATTTCTTCTCCATTGTTTAAAAAATGTCAACATCCAACAAATTGGCGTTAAAATATGAGTTTGAATGTGTAACACACATGTCCATACTCATTTCGAATTATGACCATATAACCGATACCAATCTTGGTCACATTAATATGTGGCAATTCTACAACATAACTCAATCTAAGGGTCACATAGTGTTTTCTCAGCACAAGTACCGTAATGGTCTACCATAAGAAACAACCTTACCAGTGCCAATTCAATGTCTAAATCTCATCATTGTGTGCGTTGAAAAGTAAAATCCTAAAAATAGAGGTGTTTTAATACAAACAATGAGCCCATCCTCCTAGTCACTCATGTGCACATTGAAGAGCTACTCATAATTCTAGAATATGAGGAGGTTGTTGAGATCATAAGGAAGTATGCACAATAATACTAGGATGATTCATGAATAATAACTCGTTGGTCACTAAGAGGACTCACGCCAATCAACTTCTTAAATAATTTCCTCACATTGAATTCTGAGTGGAAATTGGAGATATGATCACCTTACTCAATAGAGTATCTGACATCCCTTATGCCCATTATTTCCAACATGGATGTACATAATCATTTGTGTCATCCTGTGATTGGACAACGATCAGAAATGACACATTACATAAGTAGTTGATTGAGGGGAAGATGATTGTCAGTTTCTACATAAATTTATATCTCGTGTATGACATGACAAGGAGAATCTTTTTCGGTCTGGAGACTAGAGGCACAATGGCACCAAGTCAAAATAACGTCTTTCACTTTTACCCACAACTAGATTTCAAGGCAAGTATGCATCATTTCCAACGGGTCAATGATGATTTTCTCTTCTACATCATCAGAATGCTGAAGAACAAGCCACAGGAAAAGTTTTCACAACAAGAAAAGGAGGTGATTTCAAAATGGGGCTCATGTTTCATCCAATTTCCCTCATTTTCATACATATGTCTGTGGATACAACAAAGTGCCCTACAAATTGCCGAAATATGTAAGCGATATGAGGGCCCTCATGGTGCTTTCTTGACAACTTGCATCAGTAAACCACTTCATGGGTGAAAAGCACAGATTTGGTGTATGTTTCCCTATCTCCATTGGGGTATACAAGTGCTCATCTTTCCACAATATGGAGATAATGGATACAAACATGACTATTGTGACAATACACACATTTGTGAGGAGGTGGGAATTTGATATTTGTGGATTCATGGAGAGGATTAAGGGCTTGAAATACAGACAAAGTTTAGAGGTGGAAGACTATTGGGCCAATTGTGCAGATGAATTGGAGGTCCGATATTGTGATTACTCTCGAATGACTCTTAATCAAATAATCACATGCAGACTAAAGGATGTCTTGCGAGGAGTTATCGATAATGTCCTCGAGGTGATTGATCCTACATATGATTCTATTACATCATCAACCCTTCCAAAAATCAACTTGTCTAGGAGAGATGACACATCACTTGATGACAAAATTCAACAAGTGATCAAGAGGAATCTTTCTTGGTATGAGAAAAAAAGGCAAGATGTACTACAAACAAGAGAAATACACATGAGTATCAAAGGCCAACCAATCAAAGTGAAAAGAGACTTTCAAAATCCACTCAATCATCCTCTCACACCACTACACAAGCTTCGTCCGATACACAAGCAAATAAAAGGAAATGGAAGTCAAAGTAAACTCACGATCAACCTTCTATGACTAGTGAACTTGAGCAAAGGAAATAAGTGAATGAGGCAAATGAACATATTTTTGGGATCTCACAATCAACCCAACATTCATCAACTCATAACAATTCAAATTCTCATGGGCTCATTGAAACTGCCACACTAGAATTCAAATTCTCATGGGCTGATTCAAATTCCAATTCACCAGAGCCTTCATATCCTAGAGATACTTCACAACTTTTTCTCACACATTATGAATATATTGTGGCAACTCCTCGTCATCAACATAAAGACTCTATTCAAGCCCCACCTAAATTCAAATATTTTCCACCAACGCAAGAGAAACTCCCACCCAGTGAAAGAATTCTATGTGGTGAGTTGATTGAATAAATATCCTCTTGGCTCCATGAAGAAATAAAGAAGTAGAAAAGAATCATCAATTCAATCATGATTGATCTTGATGATATTACATTAATAATTGATTCTTTCACTCCCAAGAAGCCTAAGGTCATCTCCAAGGTTGCAGTCAATGTGTATGGAATTCGGTATGCCCACATAGAAACACTAATTTTTGATAAGGACAAGAGGGAAATGATTGTTATTGATTATGAATTTTATAGGGTGTGTCGAAAAATCAACCTAATTTCTTCTACTTTTTTAAATTCGTACTGTGGTGGTTGTAGTAGATTAAGAGACCCTTGCATTATCCAAAGAAATAAACAATATGGGTCATGCAACCAAAACATGGATTAACAATGTTTTTGATACAAGGTGTGTGGATCATAGATGAAGCCATGAGAATCTATGATAAGGTTCATACTTACCTAGATTTAATCCTATATTTTAGAGAGTCTTCTAGGGTCAAAATAACCACTCTAGAAAAAAATTCTCCCGATATCCGAGAACTTGCACAAATGGGCTTCTCTTTTCTTGTCAACAAAGGAATCCTAGATTTCAATTACTTCACATTGAGTGGTCGAATTTTGTCAAGTTCTAAAAAATGGTGTTTGATGATGTCATAGTATAATTTGATGTGAAAGAAAAGGGAGAATAAATTATGTGTGCAAATTCATCAAAGAGATCCCTTGCAATTTCATTGGCAAACCTTTGTGCAATATCTCAAATAGAAATTGACTATATATAGTTAAGAATCAATATGCTTCCTTAGTGAATTTTGGTCTCGATTCCCTCAACAAACTCATCAAACTATGAAATCTATTTTCCAACAGGGAAGAAAGACACCAACCATTGGATGACGTGGCGAGAGAGGATTGGTCAGAGACAGATTGTATGGATAAAGGCAATAAAGACACCATATTTAAATTCAAGTCCGAGTTGCGAATTTTGACAGAGCTAGAGTAGAGGAAAGAGAAGCCAAAAGATTGGACATGCGCGACTAGAAATAAGAGGAAGATCGCCAACGAGGTGGTTGGCCACAACAATGAAAAAGGCAGGTTGTTACGGCCACAGAGGGCCGAAGGGCTAGCAAGTAGTCCACAAGGAGAGAGTAAAGAGAGTGGTAAGGGGTCGAGAGATGAAGGCTGGGAACAGCTATAGCGCCTAAGTGAGGAGGGAATCTGGTTAGCCCTAGGAGGCATCAACAATTGTATATCCCTTCAAGGGAAGAAATTGTAGATGTCATATGGCCATTGAAAGCAATAAATGGAGCATAAATAGTTCCACTTTGTTGTGTTCACTCTGTTGTAAGAAGGCTTGGTAGTACTCGGTAGAGTCAACGCTTTGCATCTAATTTCATAACACCAAATCTAGGACACTCAAAAATAGGAGTTACATTAGCAAGGTACATCAAATCTTTGAAGTACCCAACTGTGATCTATTTAGGTCTTCTTTATATCCATCTTGTGGTCCACCCCATCAAATCTCTCATAAGGTGTTGCTAACCCTGAGGGGGAAGTTAATGTGTCAATGGTATACACATAAAGGTAAGTATATTTGACCTCATTTTCCTTTATGTTATTTATGATTTTGATTGATTGATTTACTGATGTATCATATATGGAGACTACGATACAGTAACAAATTCTTGTCTATTGCATTGCCTTACAATCTGCCCTTTGGGCATTATAACTTATTGATCTCTACAACACATCTTTACAACCCTAGCTTAGATACATTCATGTTGTCTACAATCAAGATACGAGTAGGATGTTATCCAATATCCTAAATGTAGACTTTGGAATATTGCACCTTTAATAGAGAGTGGGTTACCATCTTCTAAATCCACAATTTTGACACCTTACAACCCTCTTGTGTGGCTCTAGAATGGTCCCCTTCTTATCCTAATCTATATTATCAAGACGAGAGATATTACTCTATAAACCACCTTAGCCTACATACAATTAACATGTAATTTGCCTTGTATTTTTCACTTCCTTTGTTACGAATTTATTAGAACTATGCAACACATAGTACATCATTTGCAAATCGTTGAGCTTACAAACAATTAACATGCAGTTTGTCTTGCATTTTTCACTTCCTTTGTTATGACTTTGTTATAGCTATGCAACAAATAGTAAATTTGCAAACCGCAAATTTGTATATAATTCACCAATTTATATGGCTATTATATCGTGTATTTCAATCTTTTGTGATAATTAATTCTTGAGGTTATTGTGGACAAATAAATGTATGGCATGTGATGAGTGAAATAGGTGCCTTCTTATTCAGTTACTATTGAAATCCATGTGTATGCAAACTAACAAGTTCAAATTTACTATTAAACTGGGTGATCTAGTCATATCCCAGCATACCAAATTTTAGGAAAATATTACATAAATGGAAATCATTCTTCATATGGATAAGTAAATGAAAAACTTGTGAGCTATCAGAAGGGTCTCATATACTAAATTGGTGCCTGTGAGCAATGGCCTACGAAAATTGTGATCCACCTTTTAATCCATTTGACTATTTCTTTCCGGAAGCCAAACCTATTAATGGCACCCAATAACAAATTCCAATTTTTTTATCGTGCTTTAAAGTGTCTAGTTTGATAAGTCATCATAATTTCTTGTGTTTAAGGATTGTGAAACCTCCTCGACTAGTATTATTATTTTCATAATTAATTAACTTTGGATACCCCAAGCCTATTTTTATTTTTTTCCATGCACTAAGGCGAAATTAAAGAGGGAAATAAATTGATTTAAGTGGTCCAAGGGTGTTTTTATATTGTAATTGGAAAAAGGACACCTAAATTATGTTTTTAATTCAAAAAACAGAAATAGAATAAAATAATAATAGAATGATGAACTTCTATTATTGGGTGTCAAAGTTAAAACAAGAATTAAACAAGAATGGGGGCACCAAGGATAGAGAGTGTTGCATGAGTATCAAGATCCTATTTTTAGGATGGAAAAAGGATAAAGCATTTTAATATTGTTTATTTTTATTCTTAGGATGGGGCACCAACATGGGGAGAGAATAAAGTTATTTTTTATTATTTGTGGTGCATGCATGTAATTCAAAATTATATTTCTAATCCAAAAAGCAGAAATAGAATAAAATAATAATAGAATGATGAACTTCTACTATTGGGTGCCAATGTTAAAATAATAATTAACCGAGAATGGGGGTGCTAAGGATAGTGAGTGTTGCATGAGTATCAAGATCATATTTTTAGGATGGAGAAAAGATAAAGCATTTTAATATTGTTTATTTTTATTCTTAGGATGGGGCGCTAGCATGGGGAGAGAATAAAGTTATTTTTTATTGTTTTTGGAACATGCATGTAATTCCAAAAAGGGGCGCCCACTTTGGAGAGGGCCTTGGAAGTTATAAAGGCATATTTGGGGTTTATTATTCAATCATCTTGAAAATTTATCAACTACTTCTTTGTTTGCAAATAGCTTCTACTTTTGCATCAGCAATAGAGGAAAAAAATCCTCATTTGCATAAAGATTTGAGAACGAAATCCCTCATATCTAAGCTTGGCAATTACATTCAGGGATTGCATTGGCCATTCAAAGTACAAGTGTTCACCCAGTTCAACTAGGGCACACTTTTCAAACTTGATTCTACATCTAAAACAACAAGAATAGTTGGGGCTTCAGTATCTGGGTGCAGTTTTCAATCAAATCAATTTGCATGCTCTTATCTTTTATCTATATTTCCATTTAGATCATCAATTATGAACAAAATAATTGTATTCAAACACTAGTATTTTATTGTGGCTGATTTGAAATCAATAAATAGAAATCTATTTTTTGGCACATTGGGGTTTGTTATTTTTATTAAAAAATCAAATTGTCATTGATGTAATAAAAGTCCATTTTAATATTGTTGCCCTAGGGATTTGACAAAAATATCTAGATTTATCTAAAGTATTTTGCAGGGATATTATAGAGGCACTAGAGAAAATTTGCTCCCAGTCCGTGGATGAGGGAATTTAAAAATAAAAATTGAAGTTTTGAACTTCATACAGGTTAGTGACAGAGAAGTCAATTACCATCAAATTAAGAAAAAAAAAAGCTACAAAATTGCCAGAAGTCATGGGTAACAAAGACCCAGCAAATGTATGTTTTGATAGGCTTGTGCACGGACATGAACAGTTAACTAACATGATAGCTCAATTAATCCACACCATGCAAAACATGAATGTGCAATGAGCTTCAAATGGCAAGGGAAGTTCTTCAAGGGTAACCAATAACCAGCACACTCAAGGACAGTCACCAATTATATTGTCAGGCCCTTCCAACGTGGTTTCCTACGTAGGGAGAAAGCAATTCTAGAGGTGGAAACTCAACCATCTATAGTGGATGATATTGTTGTCAGCTATGAGGAATGCAGGGTACTTCCATGTGAGATTAGAGAGGCTATATCACTCACCAATTTTATAAATCTGAAGAAAAGCAATAGTGGACCAAGAGTTGTTAGGCGACAAACTAATCAGAGAGACTTGCAGTAGGGATTAGGGAAGTTGTCACTCCCCACCTCTGACGGCTCTAGTAAGAGTACATCTCACGAATGGATACAAAATCTGGATACTTTCTTATCACTCAGGCTAATGATGGAGCAAGCCATCCAATTTGTAACCCTTCATTTGGAAGGTATAGCACATGAGTGGTGGTACCATGGGCTAATCACACAAGGACATAATCACATCCTCTCTTATGGTGAGTTCAAAGACAGGTTGATAGAGAGATTTAATAGAGTTGATCCAGAAATTTATTTCTGGGAATTAGCTTAAATCAAACAACCTCATTCATTAAGTGACTATGTAGCTGAATTTCAGAAGCTTTCTCTGATAATACATAATGTGACAAAGAGGAGATTGGTTGTTTTATTCATGGAAGGTTTAATTGAATCTCTTAGGGGTTTAGTGAAATCTTTCAACCCTACCTCTCTACAAGGAGCCATCAAAAAAAGATTTGGATTTGGAGACTTCATCCCCAAAAGGGAGATATTAGCCTATAGGACAACCTACAACACAGCCAAAACCAACACTTTATGGGCAACAACGAAAGTCATTTCAGTTGAGTGGTTTTTTAACAAAAGGAGTTGCCTAAAACCAGCAAGGAGATAGAAACAAGAAATGAACTCAGAATGAAGAAATTGTGTTTCACTTATAGAGATCCATGGGGGCCATGTCATATATGTCTTCCCAAAGGACAAGTGCATTATATAGAGGGGATATCAAATGATGAAGAGGAAGAAGAGGAATCAGAAGTGAACAAAAAAGAGGAAAAAATCAATCGCTGAAAATAAAGGAGAAGAAAAGACTCTAGATAGTACTCTAGCTACACTTTTAGGTGCTCCCAGGTATCAACCTTTCAAAGTTAATGGAGTACTACATGGACATAAGGTAACTATTTTGATTGATAGTGGTGTAACTCACAACTTTATTGATGAGAGTTTGTTAGCCTAAAGAGGTTTTAAAACGGAGGGTTTCCATAGTTTTAATGTTACTATATCATATAGTTTTAGTATTCCATGCACCTAGAGGGTGAAGGGATTGGAAATTACTCCTAGAAAACACAAGGTTTGTGACTATTTCTATGTGGTGGGTATAGGAGAAACCAATGTGGTTTTAGGAGTGCAATGGTTGCATTCACTTGGATGATTCACACAAAATTACCAAACTATGGAGCTAAAATTCAAAACCATGGGAGACGAGATTGTACTTCATGGTATGGCCAATGGAGCACCTACGGCTATCACAAAAAAATGGATGGAGAGAGTTTTCCATAAAGACAAGTAGCATGGGCAGCCCATTGTTTGGTAAGTATTTCCACTTGTTTGGTCTTATCATGTGGATATACAATTTATTTTGAGCAAGCATGGTACAATATTCAATGATTTACCATCAAGATTGCCACCGGATAAAGGATTCTAACACATCATAGAGTTGGAAACAGGGTCTAAACCTATCATGATTACTCCTATAGCCAGTATAGTTCTAGCCATTTGCTTCTTTCGTTGTTTTGGTGAAGAAAAATGATGGCACAATGAGGATGTGCATTGGTTGCTCTGCTTTGAATAAGAAGACTATCAAACATAGGTACCCAATACCTAGAATCAATGAATTGATAAATGAATTAAATGGAGCGATATATTTTTCTAGACTTGATTTGAAATTCGATTATCACTAAATCAAGGTAAGGGATGAAGATGTCCACAAAACAACTTTTCATTGTCATTTTGAGCATTTTGAATTCTTGATAATGCCTTTAGGTTTAACCAATGCTCTAACTACATTCTACTCATGCATGAACCATGTTTTTAATGAGCACTTGAGGAAATTTGTTTTAGTATTGTTTGATAACATTTTGGTGTACAAAAAAATTTGGGAAGAGCACCTAAAACACTTGGATACAGTGATAGAAATTTTGGAATAGCAAGCTCTTTTTGCAAAAGGATCCAAGTGTGAGTTTCGTATGCCTAAAAGTTTATACTTGACATGTCAGCAGTGCCCAAGGAGTACAGGATGATCAAGAGAAGATCCCAACAATATTAGATTGGCCTACACCCACCACTTTGAAACAATTGAGGGGATTATTTGTTTTTTGCAATTACTACAAGCAATTTGTGAGAAGGGTTTCACTACTTCTTGTCCCATTTGATTGATTTGACAAAGAAAAATAAATAAAGCTTGTCCAAAACAACCCAAACAACCTTTGATAAACTCAAAGAGGTAGTGAGTTCTTGCCCAATATTGGTTGTCCCTGATTTTTCTATTCCTTTTGTGTTAACATGTGATGCATCAGGGGAAGGAGTAGGGTCTATTTTGATGCAAAAGTGGCATCTCATAGCCTTCTGACAGTCGGAAACTTAGTGACATAGAGCATGGATTCTCTATTTATGACAAAGATATGTTAGTCATCATGCATGCATTGGAAAAAATTGGTTTGTGGCAACCTTGTGGTCAAAATTGATCACAATAGTTTGAATTTCTTTTTGGGCCAAAAGGACTTGAATGACAGACAACAAATGTGGGTGAGTAAGCTACAAGCTTATAATTTTGACATAGAGTATGTTAAAGGGAAGAATAACGGTGTAGCTTATGTTTTATCTAGAAAACCTTTTCTACACTATATATATATGAAATATCTGTTGATTGGAAAGTTTTAATAATTGTGAAGTATGTAAATAATGGTTACATTAATGAGATCATTGAGGGCAAAATACAGGATAACACGTACAGGGTGGTTGATGATCTTATCCTCTACAAAAATAGAATCTATTTGGTATTTGAATCCAAGGTAAAAAGCAAAATGTTACAGGTTGTTTATGATATACCTTTGTCAAGTCACCCAAGGTATTTCAAGACATACAAGCAAATCAGGGACATATTATTTTATAAAGGAGTCAAGGAAGAGGTCCTCCAATACATCAGAGAGTGTATTATGTGCCAACAAAACAAGGCAGATTTTTCCAGTGGGTTTGTTGCAACCCTTACCTATTCAAACCAAAAATGGGAACGTAAATTAATGGATTTCATTACAAGTCTTCCTAATGCTCAGGATAAGAATTGTATTTTTGCAATGTTTAATAGACTCACTAAATATGCTCACTTCTTTGATATTCCTAGGGAGTCTAAGGCTCCACAGATTTCTAATTTGTTTTTCAGAGAGGTTTTTAGGCTACATGGATTGCCTAAAAATATTGTGAGTGACAGGGATGGCAGGTTGCTTAATTTGTTTTGGCATGAACTCTTCCGCTTGACAAGAACAGAGTTAACTCCAAGTACCAACTATCATCCACATATAGATGGGCAACCAAAGATTGTGAATAAGTGGATTGAGGGATATTTGCATAATTATGTGGCAAGGCAACAGTGGGCTTGGGTCAAATGGCTTTATGTGGGAGAGCATTGCTACAATATCAGTCATCACATGTCCATAGGTATGACACCTTTCAGAACTTTGTATGGTTTTGATGCTCTTTCCTTTGTGCATTTGGTATTTACAGATAGCAGAGTGTCGAGGGCAAGAGACTTAGTTGCACAGAGCCAACACATATTGGGAATACTCAAAGGGAATATCCAACATGCACAAAACTAGCAGAAATTTTATGCGGAGTAGCACCGCATTGAGAGGACTTTTGAGGTTGGTGATATAGTTTTCTTGAGATTACAACCCTAAAGACAATCTTCTCTGAAGAAGAGTGGAGCTAAAAAGCTCAAACCTCGTTTCTATGGACCATACAGGATTAAGCAGAGGATATGAGAGGTTGTCTATGAGTTGGATTTGTCATAGTCGAGAAAGATACATAACGTTTTCCATGTCGCATCCCTGAAAGAGGCTTTGGGAGAACATGTTGTTCCTTCCATTGAATTGTTTCCTTTGAATGATGAAAGCAAACTTGCTTTGGTCCTGAAGTAATTTTAGATTCCAAAGAAAAAAAACTAAGGAATAAGATTATCACAAAATATATGGTGCATTAGAAGGATTTATCTGCAGAGGATGCCACTTGGGAGGGCGTTGAAATTCTTAAACATCACAACTTGCAATTGCTCGAGCGCTAGTGATTTTGGGAAGGGCGGACTGTAATGTCCACTTTCCAGAATTAATTAACTTTGGATACCTTAAGTCTATTCTTTTTTTTTTTTTTTGTAAGCTAAGGGGAAATTAAAGAGGAAAATAAATTAATTGGAAAAAGGACACTTAAATTATATTTTTAATCCAAAAAGCAGAAATAGAATAAAATAATAATAGAATGATGAACTTCTATTATTGGGCGCCAAAGTTAAAATAATAATTAAGTAAGAATGGAGGCACCAAGGATAGAGAGGGTTGCATGAGTATCAAGATCCTATTTTTAAGATGACGAAAGGATAAAGCATTTTAATATTGTTTATTCATATTCTTAGGAAGGGGTGCTGACATGAGAAAAGAATTTTTTTTTTTGTTTTGTGTTGAGCATGCATGTAATTCCAAAAGGGGGCACCCACTTTGGAGAGGGCCTTGAAAGTTATAAAGGCGGATTTGGAGTTTATTAATCAATCTTGGAAATTTATTAACTACTTTATTTCAGCAATAGAGGCCAAAATCTCTCATTTGCATACAACGCTGAGAACAAAATCCCTCATATCTAAGTTTGGCAGTTCCATTCAAAGATAGCAGTGATCATTCAGGGTACCTGTTTCATTCAATTCAGCTATGACACTTTTTAGTATTGATTCTACATCCAGATTAGCAAGTACAACTAGGGTTTCAGTCTCTAGAGGCAGTTTTCAGTCAAATCAATTTGTATGCTCTTATCTTGCATTTATTTGTCCATTTAAATCATCAATTGTGAAAAAATAATTATATTCAAACACTGGTATTTAATTGTAGCTGATTTGAAATCAATAAATAAAAGTTTGTTTTTTGGCACATTAGGGCTTCATTTTTTTAACTAAAAAATCAGATGATTGTTGTCATATAAGTCAATTTTTATACTGTTGCCCTAAGATTTTGACAAAACTATCCATGTTTACCTAAAGTATTTTTCAGGGATATTACAGATATCAGCCTACTCTTACTCTCAAAGATATGATTGTGTATGGACTTCGGTAACAAAAGTCAACCATGTTTTCCATTTACCTTTAATGTTAATTCACGTTATAAATAAATTGATTGTGTACCAATGCATTTGCACATTTTCGTTGCAACTTTGTATTCCTCCGCCACTTCAAGTAGATTTTTTTAAAGATATCCTTGAATTCCTTGAAGATTGAGCTGGGGCTCCATTAGGTCCAAGTGCCTTACCATCTACAAATGTTAGTGGTTTAACATTAGCATTTTTTTAATAAGCATAATGGATTTGATTATTGAAATGAGAATACATAATAAGAGAAGATAAGGATCGGCTGACTTGGACACATAAACTGATGGTTAAACTGAGATGACCTAATTGCTGAGGACTGTGCATGACAACTGCTGAAAAGTGTTGACAAATAAATACAAAATTTCTAGCAACAAAATAATTTTACAGAATGACTGGAACTGACTTGGAACTATGATAAAATGAGACTACAGCATATACCAAAACAACCATCAGCCAATTAATCACAAAAAATATTCAGACTATATTACCAGAACGACCACAGCTTATCCGTGTTTTGATGGGCCAACAGAACCAGAATACTTGGAGCTGCTTGGGAGAGGACTTTAGAGCGGTCGTTTTTTAAAAACATTCCACATTACACATCAGATCCCTACTTGAGCTTGATGATAGAAGAGAATAGTTGATTTCATCCTTAATACTAGGATGCTTAGATGTGGTCAACTGGAAGTTTAAGTAAGGTTGTTCACACAGCTTTCGGAATCCCAATTTATGTTTGAGATTAAGATGGCAGAAAAATGCAAAAATGATGTCAACAAGGCCATTAGGACTTGAGCTTGCCTGGAGAAGGTACTTAAAATCTCCAACACTCTTGAGCATCTTACTGGAAGCCAAATGTTTTACAGCATATGTTCACCGGTATTTCTCGTCTCAATTTCCATCTAGGACTGTAAAATGGAAGCTATTGTTCAAGGCTTTTCTTTGATTGGTTAAGAAAAAATATTGACCTGCGATAAATTGCAGCAAAGAGAACAGAATTTAGCTTCACAATTTGAACTTTGTTGTAATATTGTACACAAGCCGTCTATTGCTTACATGTTCATACACATTATTTATGAGGTAACACGAGTCCAATTAGATAAAGCATGTGCTTTCTCTTAGCCGTGTGTGGGTAGAAACTATTGCATTGCTAGACACAAAATGAATCCGGTGATCTATTTCTAGACACCAAATGAGATAAAATATCAATGAGGCTCGAAAGAAGAAGAAATTACATTCGAAAACTGCAAGAGAAGAAAGAAACCTAGCTTCTGGTGAACAGCTAAACACTAAAAAACTAAAACAAAGGATGTAAATATGCAAAACATGACTAGAGAGAGCAAATCTAAAAGGGATTAACCACAAAGCATATAATCCAAGTACGAATCTAAATAACCATCTAAGAATAAGACCCGTCAATGAAGCAAAAAGCTGATGAAGACCACTAGTGGAGCTGGAGGCCAAGGCTGGAACCAATACTATCACACATCTGTAACAAAGCTTGGACCATAACAACTAACAGCATCATGTCCATGAGTAGTATCCAGTAATCACTGCTTCCCATTTTGCAAGATGATATTTATGAGTTTGGAAAACTGTTTACCCATTTTTCATTGGTAGACAATCTCAAAGATCTGGCTTGAAAACACATTGTGCGTTTCATTCCTCCAGTAGCTAAGGAAAATCCAAGTAGAGGCAAAGGGAATGGAGTTGTGGAGATTACAAACGTAATTTGCTATGCTTTACACAATCAATTTCTGGTACTCTTACAAACAATACGGTTGAAATCCATGTTCTTTGAGAGATTGAAGAGGAAACTGACGTGTGCATTAGAAACTTGATCACTGAAAAAGATTCAGAGGTTGTCATTCAACTACTTCCAACACTCTAGCATTGATACTGCCTTAGGTTGGATATATGTTTCAAACTTCCAACTATTGACTAAAAGCAACTTCACAAGAATGTTATAGGTAATAAGAGGAACGCATGTCACCTGCTAGCAATTGAACATACTAGACTGCTAATAACCTATTAAGAAGACGTTGCTTCAAATTTCTTATAATGGGGCGCAAGTATGTAAATAAGATCCTTGACAACTAGAAAAAATGGCATCATCAATTAGAATCTAATACTGGAAAATACATATATATCCCATATCGAAACTGCATCCTAAGAACAATCCAGACCCCAGATATGAGAACGGAAAGAGCTGTGCCTTCAAATGCAGGTGTCATCCAAACACTTCAGATTTGCATAACAGAAAATAAAACACTTGAGAATTAACTAGTACAGATAGCTTAAATACATCTATCTGAAAAATGCCAAGAGATATCACTCTCGAGGTGTCTCTTAAAATTGTCATATAATTTAACCTATTCCAGAGTTTCACATTGATTAACTTTATCTAAAAATTTCTGTGTCTGGTGATAGATGGCCTCAATCTAACTACATACTACACCTGGGCACGAAAAAATCTTTCTGGGAAAAAAACGGCTCCAAACTCCACCACATGCATAAGATATTATGAAAAGCTGTCCTATGACCGTCAAATGGACATTAAATATAATGTCGGACACTAATTGTTTAGCACAGATATTACAGCCCACCAGCACCCCCCTCGTTGCCATTGTAGAACACCTCTCGACATAATTAGCCTTTGCCACACACCTTAACGATTAAATGCAAGAAGCCCCAAGTGTTCAGGGCAATTGGTAAGGAATGATGAGTTTCATACGACAAACCCAGGTTCTGTTCCCATGTGCCGTCACCTTGTAGTGGCAATGGCGACACCTTAACGTAAGGGTCAAGCTTATGGCAATGTCTGGACCTAAACCTACCCCTAACTGCTGCCATGGGGACACTTAGGTGTGTGGTCAAGTGCAACCATACTAAGGACCCAAGCCCACCCCCTTGTTCACTACAATCTTTGTCCTAATGTGTACACTTTACGTAAACATTTATCCGAAAGGAGCAAGTGGTGAGGAATGACAAGTTTAACACCACACACCCAAGTTCCATTCCCATAAGTGAGCACTCTGTAGTGACCATGGGAACGCCTTGAGGTAAGGGTCGAACATATGGGAATGCATGGAACCAATCCTAGCCCTATGTTTCACCATTGGGGGAACCTAGAAGTTTGTTGAGTGTAACCATATTAAAACCCATGCCCGCCCCATGTTCTCTACGAGCCATGCCCTAATGTTTACCCTAACATTTTTGTGTCAAATGTAATGAGCTCAAGTGATAAATCATCAGGGCTATCATAGTGGAGACCTATGTTCAAATCCCTAGGAGACATGTTACATGATAAAATGTACAAATGTTGTGTTGAAAGCGGGTAACTACCACATCCAATTTTGAGTGTGGCATGCCCCAATGGACACGGCTAGGAGCAAACCCTGGTTGAATTTGGCATAAGATATACCCCTTGGCCATGGCATCTAAGTGTCCCCAATGGACGAGAAGTGAATTTGACTGAAGAGATAAACCCTAGTCATGGCATTCAGATTTACAGAACATGGTAAAAGCAGAAACCATGTTGGTATATGTAAAACACTTGCACATCAATAATCAAATATCAATCAGGGCAGTTAAAAGAAACACTTAAAACAAAAAAAAATTGCAAGCATAAGATTCATTTATTTCTTGGGAAGACTTTGAAAGGAAAATAAAATTAATATATAATATGAACTATAAAAGTTTGTCTCAGGCTAGTGACCTCTATTGCATCCATCCTCGACTCAACTCAAGCATGTCAGGTTAACAGCCACATAAACTAGATATAGTTTACTCATCTTGCCCAGTTAAAATACACCGCATAGCTTTGCTAAATGAGGTGGAATTTCAAATTGGATCATCTTGGAATGAAGCCGAAAAACAGAAAATTAAATTATAGTACATACAAGGCATCTCTGGAGTCAAATGCCTGCTCTCGGTGATACAAGAGGCAGTTTTAATGAGGAAAACTAAAGATCCAACTCACTCATATCTTCTTAATTCTAACTTGAATGCTTGAAGTTCCATGGGAGACATGGTTACTAAGCCTCGCTGTTCTCCACCTATCAACTCTTTCCTGTGGGATATTTCAGTGGATACAATCTCCTGCAAGTCATCATGTAGAGTATTAAGAGAAGTGGCTTTTGCATTCACAGCAGAGAAATCTTTGAACATGGAAAAAATGTCCATGGGGCCATCAGTCAATGTTCTGCACTGTAGGCGCCCCTTCCTGCAGTAAGCTATATCCCATCCTCTCCTCTGCAAGATAAGAAGGAACCTTGGTTCTCTAGAAGATTGTGTTTGGAGAAAACTTGCTGGGCGGAGTACTTTTAAGCTAACAACATGGAGATCGCACGGGAAAGATACAGCCACGGGAGAAAATCCTCTAGAGGGTGTTGCCAAAACAGATACATCTTGAGGTTTCCCCAAAAATGCATGCACAGGGTAGTTCAGCTGAGTACTAACACGGTGAGAAAGAAGAGATGGTGTTCGGGGTGATGAACTAGACAGAGATGTCAAGGAAGATACATTGCTCTCAATAAGAAGATGGAATACTACATTGATAGGTCGGTTGTCCATGACACCTTGGCCCAGACCACGATCATCATCACGTGTCAAACGCCTGTCAAGCATAACTTCCAGCCAACCATTCTTAAGCCCTGCTATCCCCAATGACTGTCGAGAATGTATTGAAAACCGACAACCAGTGGAATCCTGCAGAAATGCAAGAGAGGGCATTGGATAATAGTTTCCCTGTAGAGGGATTTTGTCATATGTTTCTCTCCGCATCATTTGAAACCCATTCAAATCTGAGAAGAAAATACGCTCATTGTTGATATCTGTTTTGAAACGAGCTATTAACTCTTTGTCATTATATACGTAGTCAACAAGTTCCACATGATATTCTATTTCAATCAAAAACTCTTGTACTGTGTTTTTCCCATTATAAATACGGATACTACGTGAGATAGGTGTTTGATCCCATATTGTCTTGGGATAAGAGAAAGCCTCCTGCAAAAGAGGACCCTCTGATAGCACCAATACTCCACCTGGCTGCACAACAGGTTGAGCTTCTCCATTTGGCTTAAACAGATAAGCACCACTTCCCCAGCTTGAATAGACTCCGATTTCTTCTTCTATATCAGTTTGGCTACCATCTTTATGTTCTTTAACCATTTTTAGCAAACCACGTTTGATATCAAAAGAAAGTGTTTGGTGCTTGTTTATAATTTCAGCATTATCACCATCCAATTTTGAACATTCATATGAGGCAGGGCAGGTGAAAGATTGCATTCCATCAAAAACCTTGAGACGTGTTAGCTTGGCTTTCTCGCACTCAGTCAAACCATGAGCAACATAGTAGGTCCGTAAACCCATGGCTGGAATAGAAGCCTGCCAATATAACCGGTGTCTGCCTGTAGTAAATTTGTCTTTTTCATATCCCCATTCAGGGACAACTTGGCTTTCAAGAGGAGACCGATTTGAATCCATCACACAAACATCTGACTTGCTAACAACCACCATAACCACCTGATCTACAACTTCCTCAAGTGGATTGAAGAAAACAACAGACTGGACTTTCTGATGTGTGATATCAATTGCTTTGTGCATGGGTTGTATGTCATAAACTGATCGGACTTGCTCGTGTTCAAATTGAGTCAATTGACTATCCTTGTATTCTCCTTTGTCAAATCCATCCTCAAGAAGTGCCTGGACACACTTGGCCATTATATTCTGTAGATCCTGGAGTGAACTGTGCATACGTGTTCCATAATCTTGCACCACATGATTTTTAGCAGTACCTGTGACCCCATCATGATGCTGGAAAAGAGCTAAGTTCCGCCGAGCAGCTATCAATTTATCAGTAAAAGCCAGAGGGAACTGCACACACTGTGACTTGTGACAGGAACTTAGAACAAAAGCAAAAAGAATTTCCGCAGCACGAAGGGTCTCCTCAAGAACACGATCCACTGCTTTAAAAAAGGGTCGTGAAACATAGTATCCACTCCAGTAATCCTTATTCCTATCAGCATAGGTGAAGAAATCGCCAGAAAGAGTGGGAAAACCTGGGACTACAGATGCATCTACTTCTTCTGCAAAAGCCATCTTTGCCTCTTCCCGAAGAGTCCGGAAATAATCTTCAAGTGTTCCAAACTTTGCCTCTGCTTTGAGCTCTGGGTGAGAATTTATATAATCAAATAGTAACTGATAATTTCTAAATTGTGCCTCTGCTTCCTCCAAGCTTGTGTAACGAAAATCATCTCCCAAAGGTACCAGAAGAGTCTGTGTTCTATACAACATAGACTTCTTCCTGTATTGATCCAAGAGCTTCAAGGCCCTTTCTTGAACATTCACAGAATTAGTCTCAACTGGATGATATCCCCATGGGCAGGATCCATAACCAAAACCAGGCATCCTGCCAAAGTCAAACTGGCAGCAAATAGCAGGCTCTGGCCCACATGTATGTGGTACATCATAAGAATAGAAGGGCATCATATGGCAAAATATATCCGTGTTTTCATCTGTATCCCAACTCTGCCGCCACATAAACTCCAGACTTTTGTGCAATGCTAATTCTTTCTTCACCTCATAATGAGTTCTCTGAATTAGCATGTTATTAAAACCCATACGACGAAGCAAATATGCCATCGTTGGCGAGTAACCAAAAGGATCTATTGCCCAGGCATTTTTTGGAACCACACCAACAGTATCTTTCAACCATAGATTACCCTCTATCATCTGGTCAACAATAAAATAGAAAATGTGAGAAATTCAGTGAGTTTAGTTCAGAAAACCTTTCTTCAGCATGCCACAAATTAATATGCATTGTTTGACAAACTGTAATGAATTTAGATCCACAGCTTACATTCCTTGGAAACAATATTTCGCCACTCCCCTTTACATCTACCAGTTCTTATGCAAAAAATGGAAGTTTGCCCAATAACAAAACATGGCCTATCAGATCTCATGGATAGATTTTTCTTCCCCATACAAAATTAATTTTCCTAAATAAAGAATTAAATAGAAGCTGCATGGGTAGCTAACTGCTAGATAGGATTGGAACTATGCATTTATTCAGTTCCTGAAGGACTAGCACCATGTTCCTTGCCAAGCCAGGAAAAAGAAACAATGAACAAGAAGTTTTCTACTTCAAGCACAAGACACCCCTAATTGTGAATGTAAGAAAGGAAGATAGACTTACTGATACTTGGCAGATTATGCCAGACTTACTTCATCGGAAACTTAAGTGGCCATGGAACGCTCGAGATCTAGCTTGAAGACCTATTTGGACATTTCACTCCCCAAGAAGACAGCTTGGTCTCTTGGCTATGACTGCTGGAAAAAGACCGTGGCCAGGAATGGGTTGTTTTGTTGGGAAGGCATGGAACCATGAGCTTCAACCATGGTACGTGGAGTCTCACGATATTTGTAGAATAATTCCTGATAACGATTTTTTTTAAATGTAGTTCCAAAGGACATGGTCTTTGCACAGAGATTGGAAATGGATTAAGAGGAAGGCCTTTCTACAATTCTGTGAGAAAAAATATTTAAACTCAAGATGGACATGTTTCGACTCTCTCCCCCAAGCTGAATAAGAGATGGTGGGTGGGAGATCCTGAATCGCATTGGCTAAAGAGGTGTTAAAAAAATTGGAAGATTGGCTGTGTCAAGATGGTTAATCGTCCATCATGGCCTGGCAGTGAAGACAAGGCTTCAAGAGGTTGGAGTTACAGATTCTTTATGCAGGCGGTGTGGAAAAGTAGAAACTATAGCCCATGTACTTTGGAGATGCATGTCTCACACGACTTTTTAGACAGTTTCAAGTTGAATTTAAGTGTCTTCTCAGTGCTTCCCTTTCTTGGAAAGACCTCGTCTAGGTGACACATGGGTGATCAAGGACAGTTGCAATAAGGCACCCAATTCAGTCAACTTTAAGGTGTAAGGCTATTTTTGATGAGGTCCCTGCCTCTCTCACTTTGGAGGAGGTGCAGGTTTTCAAGCAAGACTTGCCTTTCATAGTCAAATCCAAACTCAAGCGTTTTCGTAAAGATTTGGCGTCTATATCTCCTGAGGCACAAGCTCAAATGCTATCTTTTTTAGCATTGTTTGGAAGGAACTTTCCTTGTAAGCCTGTTATCTTTTTTAGCACCTTTAGGGAGGAAATTTCCTTGCAACCCTGTTGTTAGACTTATGTAGCTAATTTATTCGTTTAAGTGATATAAAATGCATTTCTTAGAAAAAAAAAGGTGTTAGCACACAATCCTACGGTATTCATCTTTGCAAACTACAAACCAAGTAAATGAAAAGCAAGCATACATAAACTAAATTACTTCTTCCTAGAACTCAAAACACTAGCCAGCTCTTGGTAAGGTGTAGCCATATTAACTCTTTTTGGGCATACCTAAAGGAAAATGGATTGTCAGAAAGTAATTTTTATTTAAATCAGCAAAACCATTGTAACATTATAATAGACCTTCTCAATAAGAGCCACAACCACATACAACATACACCAATGCAAAACAAATAGATTGAAAATAAAACACCCCAAGCTACACAATAAGCAAGGTGAGACAGTTGAGACAGTGAGAAGCAGACGCCAACCAAATTACTTCCATATAGAATTTAAAACACCGTGCGACTCTTGGTAAGGTATAGCCATGTGAATTCTTTCTGGGCATACCTCAAGGAATGTGTATTGTCAGAAAGTATTTTTTATTTAAATCAGTAAAACCATTGTACAATAAAAATAAACCCTCTCAATAAGAACCACAACCAGATATAACAGACACCAATGCAAAGCAAGTAGACTGCAAATAAAAACACACCCAGCTACACAATAAACAAGGTGTAACAAAGAGAGAATCCAGAGTACAAAGCCCTATTACTAGTAGCCAAGAACGGTGAAATTATCCACAGGCCAAGCATCTAAGTTTTGGGAATGCCATGGGAGGCCATCATTTCACCTTTTCCTGCTTCCAAAAAGAAAATACAAATGGTAAACACCCCAGAAATGTTTGAAATTCTGGATTTTGTTTCCATTTCTGTTTCCACTACCATTTTTAGTCTCCTGGTAACTCAGACAATCGTTATATTTTGGGATATTGAAGTGTGAAGAACACTGCAAGCTGAGTTGCATTGAGGAGCCAAAAGTGTCCAAAATGCAGAGTCTTACAGTCCTATTTGTCTAAAGACAGGGCACATAGCTTGTCTGAATATAATAATTGCATCAAAAGATGAGAGATGAGATGACTTTTAACATCCTTCCTGTGAAATTGGTTTGTCGAGCCTATCAGAGGGTATTTACTTGTTTAAAAGATTGTTTTTATAATTTCCCAGGTTTATGACAACTTCTCCAAGATTCCTTTAATTGTTTTGATACAAAATATTATCTACTAGATTATGACTGAAAAATCTGTGTAATTAAGCATGATATTATTCTGTTGTGGGCAGTTTAAACTTTAAAGGGAATGTATTTTATCATAAGATTGCTTTAAGTTACAGAAACAGATTCGTTCCCAAGGAGTCATCAGGTTCGTCCATAAGCTCCTTTCGTAGCACATTTTGGATAAGTTGGTTTTTAGTTTTTTATTACGATTTTCTATTTTATGTTCCTTATCTTATTTGGACAGGAGTGCTTTAGTTTAAATTTGAGATTTGATGATATTCTTATAGTACCAAAACTTTATCTTTTCTTCGATTTCTTTTGTTGCTCCATAGGCTGTCCAAAATTATACTTTGGACATTTGATTTGACAATGAACAAATATGTTGCTGGCAGATCTTCATAAATGTCTTGATGCTTCAACCATTTCACTGATTCATTTTACCAACTTTTTCATTTTTGTAATTAGAGATGGGTTAAAAACAATTGCTGCGCAATGACTAGAAGTCTGTCATGTTATATGGCCAGCTTATGTATCTATGGCATATAACATTTTAAGGCGCTGTTTTCTATGGGCAGCATATACATTTGGGTAAGGTGTTAGAATTAATTTTGAAGTTATTAATGATTGTTTACATATTCACCGAAGTAGCTGATGACGATTTTTGTTTTGGCTCATGTCTGGCTTGGGTACAGCAATACAAATATGTGTGTGTACCTACTACCTATATATATATATATATATATATATATATATATAAGATGTAAGAAATATGGCCAAATAAGAAAAATTAACCACACAATATGCATATAGAGTAAACAAAATAAAGTAAATAACAACAAAACATACTGATAATTCAATTGCCGAATGTCATTATGCCAATAGGCATTCTACAATGGCAACAAGGTGTACGATCTAATAGTGTAACCGTATACATTTTCATTTCAAACATTAAATTTGACGTCCATTTAACCATCACTTAAAAAAAATTACTTTGAGAGGTCAATCAAAAAATAATAATATTTTCACCATATGGTAGAGTTTGGTGCCCCTTTTTCCAAAATGATTTCTTTGTCACAATCTTGTGGAAACTATGACGAATGTAGTAAAATTATTAATCAATGTGTTATATACATACATTGATCTTTTAATTATTACACTTACAATTTATTTTATATTTTATTATCTGTGTATGTTTATGTTTATGTGTGTGTGTGTGTGTGTGTGTGTGTATGTGTGTGTATAAGAGCCTCAAGATTGATATTGATCGACATTTTTCGAAAAGATGTATTTAAGATATTTTTACTAGTAATATTCATTGGTCAAACTTAGAACAAGTAGATGGTGCAAATGTTAGTGTATACACAAAAATCAAGATAAATCAGCATTTAATTGGTACTCATAGTCAGATTGCTCTTCAATGTCTTCATCGAGAGCATCAAAACCAACCTATGGTTCATTAAAACCACAAGTAGTAGAAGTGCCACTCCCACTAGCTCCACCATGTACATCATGTGAAGAGCCCTTAACTCTTGTGTTGAGCTAGACTGTAGGGATACGCTAGGCAAAGGACCATACTAGGGTAAAAATGTACCTGGTACGGGTACGGAAACATTGTGGGTACTATCTGGGTACGTACTCACAGTCCACGGGTATGCTCCAAGTATGGAAAGCCATACACGTGGACTGTGGGTACGTACCCAAAATGTACCCACACAGTTTCAATTTTTTTAAAGTGAAAAATAAAAAACAACAGACTCCCACTTGCAAAAAGCGAACCCTAAACCTAATCACCTACCCACCCCTCTTAAAGACACCACTCAAATGCTATATATACACCCATTTGCCTCCATTCTACTCACACACATTTTAATCTTTTGCTACAAATTGGAAGCTTGAAGGAGAGAGATAGAGTCATGACGCTTGGAGGACAATAAGAACTTGAAGGAGAGAGATAGAGCCATAGATGCTTGAAGGAGGATCAACTTCAAACAACAAAGAGGAAGGAGTGATTTCAAGTATTTTCCATGCATCCATTATTTTTTTAATGCATTATTATTAACTGGCATGTGATCAATGATCAATGACCATGAATGATGTGTTTGCACACATCATTCATGATCATTGATCATGATCTATTTATATAATTATATTTATTATTTATTTTACGGTTTTTAATCTTAATTAATTTTTAAATTTAGTTTTGCATTTGAAGTTTCAAATTGTAAGGTTTTTGTTTTTTTACATTTTAATTTGTTAAACATCTACCCTCTGCGTATGCTCTCACCTCGCACCATTTATGGTGAACTCGGTGATCAGAATCAAAGAATGACATGTAGGGTTGATAAATTAATTAATTTTTTAGTTAAATATGCATTTGTTTGTTTTATTAAAATTTTAATTTGTTAAATGTCTACCCTCTGGTATGCTCTCACCTTGCACCATTTATGGAGAACTTGGTGATCAGAATCAGAGAATGACATGTAGGGGTTAATAAATTAATTAATTTTTTATTTAGTTGTGTTTGTTTGTTTGTTTTTAAGTTTTAATTTGTTTAACGTCTACCCTCTGTGTATGCTCCCACCTTACACCATTTATGGTGAACTTGGTGATCAGAATCAAAGAATGACGTGTAGGGGTTAATAAATTAATTATATAATTTGAATTTGTTGTTTTTATAGTTTATTAAATTAATTTGCAATTTTTTTAAAAATATCTCTCATTGTAGGTTAAAGCAAATCAAAAATTGTAGCCATGGCATCAAGTTCAACATCAAGAGAGCATGGGGAAGCAAGTCATGAGGGAGCACACAAGGAAGCGTTCCAAGTCCCACGAATGTGAGACTAGATCCTTCTTTTCCTTTATGGAGGCATGTAGAAGTGTTGGAACTCATTGCTGGTGGTGGTGTTCATGTTTAAGTGTGCCCCCATTGTAGCACAACATTCAAGTCCTCATATACCCAATTGAAGGCTCATATAACTGGTGTATCGGGAACGGGCATTAGGCCATGTAAGAAAGTGGATAAGAATAAAATAGCTATGTACTTAAAAGAGCAAGAGAAGGCTACCTTGCAAGTTGTAAGAGCTTGCTCTAAAACTATTCCTTTGCAACATAGGGGTATAAATAAACCACCAACAATGCCTTCATACCATTCTTTCGTTGATAGTCACACTGAAACTCTGTCAGGTGAAACTCCTTTGGATAAAGAGGCCTCATCATGAAAGAGAACAAAAAGACCTCTAGAAAAAGCATTCAACTTAGAGAAGAGAGACATTGTAGATGAATTGGTAGCTTGGTGTATTTATGCGTGTGGGTTGCCCTTTAATGTGTTGAGGTCACCATATTAGCAGTAAGTAGTGAGAGGCATTAATGAGGCGCCACAGGGGTATAAAAGCCCTAACTATGAGAAGGTTCACACATCTCTCTTGGCAAAAGAAAGTGGAGCACATACAAATTTCTTTGCAACCAATTAGAAATTCCTACAAGGATTCAAGAGTGTCTACTATATCGGATGGATGGAACGACTCCAAAAACAGACCTTTTATCAACATTATTGCAATAATCCCTAAAGGGGCAATGTTTTTTAAGGCAGTTGATTGTGAGGGGGAAATAAAAGATGCACAATTTATTGCAAAATTTCTAATTGAGCTTATTGAATCGGTGGGCCCTCAAAACGTTGTCCAAGTCATCACGGACAACACACAAAATTGCAAGGCAGCATGGTTGATAGTAGAGGGTAGATATGAACACATATTTTGGACACCATGTGCAATACACTCCCTAAATTTGATGTTGCAAAGATTGGGAAAATCCCATGGATTGAGAAAATATACACAGAGGCAAGCAAAATTCAAATGTTTGTCACCAACTATCACATGTCTCAAGCCATTTTCAGAAGAATCTCGAGGTTGGAGTTGTTGTAGGTAAGGGAACAATTCATTAATTTTAAATTTTTAAGGTTTTTATTTTAAATTTTAGTTTTAAATCAATTTGCATTGTTATTGAATTCTTTTCATTCCTTTTTAATATTTTGTAGGTTGCTGAGACTAGCTTTGTCTCTGACACACTCGTCTTGAGACGACTTGTGAAGGTAAAACATTTTTTGAGCAATATAGTGATTAACAATGTTTGGACCATCTAGAGGCAATCAAATACAGAAAGAGCCCATAAGATAAAGACATTGATCCTTGATGATGATTGGTGGGCACAAGTTGAGTATTTATTGAGTTTCTCAGAGCTTGTACTTTCTATGATTAGGTTTGTAGACAAAAATAGTGCTTGCATAAAAGAAATTCATGATGGAATTGACTTCATGCTTGAGAAAATGAAAAAAAAAATATAAGTCAAAGAGAAAGACCTCGAAGAAAAATTATATAAAGAAGTTAAGAGTGTGATCATGAAGAGGTGAAACAAATTGACCACCCCATTGCATCTCCTTGCCTATGCCTTAAATCCCAAATATTATAGCAATGAAATAGTTGAGTTACCTAGTAGGCAGCCACCATATGATGACTAAGAGGTTGCAAATGGGACTAGGGGCAGCATTTAGAAGGTTGTTTCCTGATCCATTTATATCTAGTGCAATCTGCAGTGAGTTGAGAATGTTTGTATCTTCATAAGGTAGCATGGGAGAGGTAGAGGCTTTTTGCAACAAGTCCACCATGACTCCAATAAAATGGTGGTATGTACATGGCCATGATGCCAAGTACCTACGATTTGTTGCCATTAAACTGCTCTCACGTGTATGAAGTTTGTTATTTGATATTATGATTACCGATTGAAAATTTAAATTTAAGATGATAAAACTCATTTTTGTATATCAATAATACTTTTAACTTCTTTTTATGACAGGTGGCTAGTAATTCTTCAATAGAGTGAAACTGAAGTACTTATGGCTTCATTCACTCGGCCAAACGAACCATGTTGGCATCCAAGAAATCTGAGGATTTGGTATACGTACATTCCAACTTGTGCCTCCTAATGCACAAGACGGAAGAGTATACCAGAGGTCCTAACAAGCTTTGGGATAGTCAACCTGAATCCACTGACTTTGAAGCTTTTGTTGGTTGTTTGTCCAATGTTTCACTCCTTGGCATTGATGATGAACGTCCAGGGAGACCTTCACAAGGGTTGGACAGTGGAGCTGGTGCAAGTGGGAGTGGAGCTGCAAGTGCCATTCATGGAAATGATTTTAAGGATCATCTAGATGATATGTTCTAGCCTTGAAGCAAGTTGAAGGTAATATGTTTTGAACATTCATGAATTAATACAACGTATTTGAAATCTGTTTTCCATGAATGATGAAATTATGAATCCGTATTAATTTATTTATGACTCATGAATCATGAGTATTAAATTTTAACATGTATGATTTTTTCTTTAATTTAAATATATATAGATATATATATATATATTTGTATCGTACCCAAGGTTTTTCTAAAAAAAATTGTTTTAGCATACCACACCCGTACCCGTACCTGTATCCTGGCAGTCCATGTGTTGAGCAATGAAAGGTGAGCGGTGGAAGCATCCAAGTCGTAAGTCTATGGGTCTAAATGTCAACACTTTGTCGCCACTTGCTTATACTCATCCTACAAGTGTGTTAGAATGCGCAGGTTGGAATGCACACAAACCAAATCCTCCACGTTTTTTGTAGCTTGTTACGCTTAACAAATTTGATAAAGGAGTACTTACTCCAGTTCCCCGCAACTAAAAAGAAACTCCCAACCTATTGAGGCAAGTCATAAAGTCAATGCAAAATTTAAATTTATAAAAATTAAAGTAGGACATCAAAAAGAACTTTGGTTTAAATAAAAATTATTTGTGATAAAAATTACTGCAAGTGGCTAGAAGTGGGCAAATGCTTGCCAGCGAAGGTACCATTACATCTGAGCATCCTTTTTGTACTTGTCTAGAGAATGTCACCTTATACCCCTTATTAACCTCAACATCCCTATATGGTGGGACCCTCTTGGGAAAAGAAAAGATCTTCATGTTGTAGTATTTTGGAGTCGAAGCAAAAACAAGAAGATGCAATGGGGTGGTCATTTTGTTCCACCTATCAATGAGATATGACTACACTTCCTTGAAGAAGCTCTCCGTAAGATCTTGATCTTTGCCATTTATAATGGAGTTAATCATCTCAATTATTGAATCAATTCCATCATAAATCTCACACAAACATACATTGATCCATACCAATAGATCTAAGCACACACACAATGAGCTCGGTAAAGCTGTGCACGTATTTTGCATGCTCCCACTACCCATTATCAAGAATCAACACTTCACCTTTGTTACCCTCTCAATGTTTAAGTACATGCATATACTCCAAAAGTTATTGATAACCATGCCACATGATGCCTCTCGCACCTTCAAAAGTTGTCTCGAGATGAGTGAGTGTTAAATAGATCAAGACTCGGCAACCTAATAAGAAATTAAAACAAATAAAATTTAAAAAACAAGTAAATCATTCAAAAATCAAAATTCTACAAATTACTAACTTACCAATTAATTTAATAATTAGAAGAATAAAATTATAGTTCCCTTTAACATTTGCAGCTTTGAGAAGGTCTTGAAGAAGGCGTGGGACATGTGATGGACATTTGGATCTCACTTGCCTCCTCATAAACTTGTTTGACACAATCAATTATCGTGCCTAATTGTTATAGCATGAGGTTAGGAGAGTGAACAACACAAGGTGTCCAAAATATGTGCATGTACCTTGCCTCAACCAACATCCCCGCAGTTTTACAATATTTTGGTTGTCATTTATAACTTGGACAACAATTTGAGACCCCACCGCCTCAATCGACTCTATGAGGATGTCGGCGATAAATTGTGTATATTTCAATTGCCACTAACAATCAAAGAGTGAACAACACAAGGTGTCCAAAATATGTGCATATACCTTGCCTCAACCAACATCCCTGCAGCTTTACAATATTTTGGTTGTCATTTATAACTTGGACAACAATTTGAGGCCCCACCACCTCAATGGACTCTATGAGGATGTCGGCGATGAATTGTGTATATTTCAATTGCCACTAACAATCAATGGCCCTCAAAAACATTGCTCCTTTAGGGCACACTACAACTACATTGATCAATGGCCTATATGTTGTATGTTTCCATTCATTGAAAACGATTGACACCTTTTTTTGCCCAATGGATCCCTAATGGGCTGCAACGAATCAATAACATGTTTTCTTTTTTTCCAATAAGTTGGTGCACACTTTTATACCCTAGGTCAATAAACCCTTTAGGGGCCTCATTGATAACTTTCACCATATACTGCTCGTATGGTGATCAAACAACATTAAATGGCAGCCCACATGTGTCAATACAACACCCAATCTGTAGCTCAGCTAGGTCCCTGGATTCATTCTAAAAAGCTCTTTCCAATTGGCATACACCTTTTGTTCTCTTGGGACTAAGAGGTGAATCCTCTTCCTCTGGGATTATGAGGGATGTAGACGAAAATGAGTGTGATGCAATAAAGACATTGGTATGAGATGGAGCAACAAGTGGCTCACGAGATTTAGATCCTTTCTTTGCTAAAGAAAGCTTCGATTTTCAAGCAACTGTCGCATCAACCTCTCCTTGCTTTTTGATGTATCAAAGGATCTTTGGAATTGGGAAAACCCCTGTCCACTTGGCCCACCACAAACTCTGATTCCTTGGCCAAGAATTACATATGAATGGGCTTTCGCTCAATTATACAGGCTCTTATATTTAATTACACTATAAGAAAACCCAAATATAACCCCCTCCACCTAGCACCAATTCTAACATTGTGACATACTTCTAAAGATGCGAGAAAGGATTGGTTTTAAAGGTTGCACCTTGGTCCACATAACTAGCACTTGTAGCCATTCTAGCAAATCACTATAACTGCCCAGGTAAAAAAAATCAATATTACTATTAAAATTTAAGGCTCAAGGGAGAAAGAAACCTATTTAACATTTTTTGAAAGAAAGTTTACACAAATAACAAAAAAATCGAAAACAAGTTACAAAGTAAAAAACAAAAAGAAACCACCAAAAACTTACCTTAAATCAACAATCCTCTTTGTTGCAAGCTCCTTGAACTCCTTGGCACCAAAAGGATAATTGTAGTAGCATATGATTAGAAAAACAATAGAGTTTCAGCCCTAAGCAATTGAAATAATGAGGGTGAGAGAGCAATAGTACAATGAGAGGTAAATGTGGTGGTGGTATCGTTTGTTATTAATACAATGAGTGTGACAGTGGAGTATGAGAGTGGCTTTTTGGGTATCCCCTTTCATTCTAATGTTTTTATTATTTTAAGTCCACGTTTGACATTTTTACAAAAAATAAATTAAATAAAATTCTCATTATTTCTTATAGGTCCCTACAAAATACAGCTCAGGTACCACCCAACAGGGGTTGATTATGGCCGGGTTCGTCCCATGACAAATTCAACCATACCCAACCCTATTGGGTGTTACCAAGGCGGGATTTATAGATGGATAGAATCAAGGGCCCAAAATACAGGTACCTTGTAATGTAGGCATCTGCTCAAATTTTAATCAATATTTCCCAAAACATGCATATGCTTCACACTTCACAACTGTAGAGGACAACTGGTGTGACAAGGATATAAAATAATGTTTTCTAAAAGCTTTATCCCAATTTTATAGCTTAACATTCTTAAATTTGTATTCTAGACAATTTAGGACTTTCATCATAGTTATGAGTCTAGAAATCCAAACCCATTTGGAAGGGCAAAGAATTTTGAAAAATCCAGAATTGAGAAAGTTCGGAAACTTCATTCTAGAATAGGTGTGTGCATAATTTTATAAATAAGCAAATTAAAAAAATACAATGAAATAATTGATAACATGATATAATAATACACAAAAAAAATAAACAATTCATGTATACATAAATTTATGACGTTATATAATTACACCTTAAAAAAAAATTGCTTTTGTTTTGTATAAAAAGTAAATTTATACAAAAGGGCCGACATGGACCAAAATTATCCAAGAGGCTGGAAAAATCCATCCAAATTGGATTAGGTGCAGATCCAGTCAGATCTGGTAATAATGCCTTTAATCCAAACAAATTCATTTTTCAATACTAGCATTGCACTTCAATTTATGATTAAGATCAAGTCCCAAGTAATTTTAGAGATGCACTAGTTCTAGTGGGCAGTTACAAGGAAACTATAGAGTAAGCTGGGTTATCTTAATTGACTATTATTATCTTGGTTTTATCAACATTCACCATCACACCTGTTCCGTTACTAATATCATATCATATACTTTGTGTTTGAGTGAAAAGACTACCAGAGGGGTCTGATCTTGGTATATGATTTATATCTTTGCACACAAGCACTTAATATCCTTTAAATACTTGTTCAAGGTTATTCACAACACATACATTAACAAATTCTAGCTTAAGAACGAGTTTGAATTCTTGAAATCATAGTGTAACAGTTTCCCAATTTTCTTATGGTATTGTATCAGCAAATAAAAAATGTCACTGGAGCTTCTATCTTGAATCATTTTGATTTTTTATGTTCTATTAAAAGTACTACTTTTTCTTTTAGATTTTCTTGGTGTAGCAGATTTGGCCCTCATCTTTGCAAGACGTTTTGGAAAATAACAGCCAGTCAAGGGATAAAGTCAATGTTGCACGAAGACTCATCTCCTACCAAAATAATGTGTCAAGAGGATCCTAAATAAATGCTGTTGAAACTGCCAAGTCTGCTAGGAAATAGAAACTACTCAAGTTAATACTGAAAAAACAGAAATATAATGATAAGGTCATAATGAGGTCGAAAAAGACTTATGATGGTGTCATCTCTTCTTGGATTCTCAGTCACAACTCTAGCCTCAAACTTATATACAATAATTCCAGTAATGGATTTTCCAGTTGTTAATGCCTTTGCAGGACCATAATGAAAGACACAAACTTCAAAGCATATAGCATGCAAAAGATGCATTTAGAACAATTAGAAGCTGTAGGTGCACAAACATTTAACAACATAAAGCAGATACAAACATCGCGATCAGAACAACTGTAGTGCAGTATTCTTCAAGATATTATCAAAGCCGTATTAGAGCAAAGTACCCAAACAATAGCAGCTTGTATTCATAAAAGATATATCTCGATACAATTCATACAGTACAGGGAGGACCTGATACAAGCGCCCTTTTCTTGAGGTACATCATTCTATGTATATGACAAGAAGAGTCAATGGGTTGTCGGTTAACACAACCATCAACAACTGAACATACAAATTAATCATTATAAGATTACCCAAAGGTGACAATACAATCCTTAACCACATGATACATCGGCTACTAAAATATATAATTAAACTGATAAAAAATACAATATTAATATGACCGTCTACCTTTAAACAAGTCAGAGTTTCTTCTGACACAATTCACAATCAATAGGATAGAAATGAGAATGAGGATAGAAGATAGACGACTTTCCAGGGAAGATGTTGTAGAAAAAAATTTGGCAGCTCTTTGGGAAGCTTGCCTGCTATGCATTGAACTATGATTCCCTGCATCCTTTGGGCTATGGAGCCGAGGAAAAGCATGCCTCACCTAGCATGATTCTCAACCACTTCTATTTTTTCATGACAATAATCAATTTTCTTTGAAAAAACTTTGTTGGTGAAAATTCACACCAAAAGCACTTTTAATGAGGGTGTTTGTCAAATTCCTTCCCAAAACTTCCATATGCACAATTGCTCGTTGTCAAGTTAGGTTCATTATCAGAAGCATAAGATTCATCGCTTGGTCACCTAACAAGGGGGGCTCGACTATGAGTTCATTCTTTTGCTTTTTGCTCTCTCCATCCCATGAAGTTAGGTGCAACATTGCATGCTCCATATTCAGGCTAATGTCTTGTATGGTAGTTGTAGGAGCATTCTTGAGTTCTTGAATGTTTTGCAATAAGTCAACTATTGTCACAAGTATAGTGGTTTGTAAGACCTATTGTGCAATAACTTTGTCAACCTCCAATTTGCTTGCCGCTATGCTTGTATTTTCTTAATGTCCCCAATGGACATTATTTTACCCCTAAATGGATTTTAGGCAATCCCAACTTTAAATATGCAAAATACAGACAAATTGCAGCCAAACAGAAATCTGATTTTTGCAGAAAATTAAATCTAGGGCAGCGAACAGTAAAATATGATAACTCCAAAAATACTTACTCAAATCACTTGAAATTTTAAATAGAGCTTGCTAATACAATAACAGATATTATAGAACTGTTTTTGGAATTTTTCGAATAACAGAATGCTGCCAGAAATTTACAGCGTGCCCTAAACAATTGAAAACTTCTAAAATTAATATCTTTTGCTAGAGAAGTCCAAATGAGCTGAAACTTTGGATCTTGGGCCACAAAAATATGAAGAATAATATTCCAAAAATAGTTTTCACACAGCAAACACGAAACCCTAATTTTTCCCTAAAAAGTAGGTCGCCCAACACATTTAGGGCATCAATTCAGCTCCAAACTTGACAAGCTAGGGTAGATCTCTCACTACCAAAGAATGCCCTGCTAGCTAGGGATGGATCTCTCACCACCGAAGCTAGGGTTCCCGTGGGATCTTACTCCACAAGCTGGATATTTGCAAACAGCAGTTGCACATGAAAGAATATGCATAAGCTACAAGCTTAAGACACAAATTAGAAAATATCAAATGGTATGGAATATCTTTCCCTTCAAGTCGACTTCTCCTTATAAAGGAAGAAGAGACCCAAAACAACCTCTACAATATCCAATTAGTTCCCAAGGATTTTCCCTATGCAAGCATTTAATATTTTCCCATATTAAATGCTTTTTCCAACAACTTTTTCCCTCCTAATGCAAGTCGCATTTTTCTAGGGGAAATACATAGTAAAATGGGCATTTATCCTTTCTATGTTCCCATTCCCCCTTCTAAGGCAAGTCGCTTTTCACCAAGGATGGATAACAATTTATATTTGGGCCTTTTCCATCCTTGATTTAATAATTATTAAGTCATATAAATTATTATAAGTGCTCTATATATATTTTTTCTTTTATTAATGGCACTTTATAATAATTAAATATAACTTAAGCCACCCTTATATTTTTCCTTTGGCCGTCGGGTTGACAAAATAGGCCAAAGGTCTTCGAATGGGAAGGGGATATTACAATCCTTTTGTAATGTCCCCAATGGACATTATTTTACCCCTAAACGGATTTTAGGCAATCCCAACTTTAAATATGCAAAATACAGACAAATTGCAGCCAAACAAAAATCTGATTTTTGCAGAAAATTAAATCTAGGGTAGCGAACAGTAAAATAATGGGTAACTCCAAAAATACTTGCTCAAATCACTTGAAATTTTAAATGGAGCTTGCTAATACAATAACAGATATTATAGAACTGTTTTTGGAATTTTTCGAATAACAGAATGCTGCCAGAAATTTACAGCGTGCCCTAAACAGCTGAAAACTTCTAAAATTAATATCTTTTGCTAGAGAAGTCCAAATGAGCTGAAACTTTGGATCTTGGGCCACAAAAATATGAAGAATAATATTCCAAAAATATTTTTCACACAACAAACACGAAACCCTAATTTTTCCCTAAAAAGTAGGTCACCCAACACATTTAGGGCATCAATTCAGCTCCAAACTTGACAAGCTAGGGTAGATCTCTCACTACCGAAGAATGCCCTGCTAGCTAGGGATGGATCTCTCACCACCGAAGCTAGGGTTCCTGTGGGATCTTACTCCACAAGCTGGATATTTGCAAACAGCAGTTGCATGATGAAAGAATATGCATAAGCTACAAGCTTAAGACACAAATTAGAAAATATCAAATGGTATGGAATATGTTTCCCTTCAAGTCGACTTCTCCTTATAAAGGAAGAAGAGACCCAAAACAACCTCTACAATATCCAATTAGTTCCCAAGGATTTTCCCTATGCAAGCATTTAATATTTTCCCATATTAAATGCTTTTCTCCAACAACTTTTTCCCTCCTAATGCAAGTCGCATTTTTCTAGGGGAAATACATAGTAAAATGGGCATTTATCCTTTCTATGTTCCCATTCCCCCTTCTAAGGCAAGTCGCCTTTTCACCTAGGATGGATAACAATTTATATTTGGGCCTTTTCCATCCTTGATTTAATAATTATTAAGTCATATAAATTATTATAAGTGCTCTATATATTTTTTTATTTTATTAATGGCACTTTATAATAATTAAATATAACTTAAGCCACCCTTATATTTTTCCTTTGGCCGTCGGGTTGACAAAATAGGCCAAAGGTCTTCGAATGGGAAGGGGATATTACAATCCTCCCTTCCCAAAATTGCTTGCCCTCAAGCAATTCTAATCTTGTTTTGTCCAAGTGTCATGCACAAGAGACAAAACATGTTGAAGTGATCTGCAAGCCTGGCACCTGTTCCTGTCAAGTGAATTAAAACTTGCCACCATATATCATCCACAAGATGCTCACATACATATACTTGGAGTAATGGTTCATCAAACTCCATAATGTAAATTTTGGCATGTATCTCATGATGAAAATAAATAGGCAACAATAAATAAGACACGTTAGTATGCTCTTTATAGCTTAGAATATCACCAACATCCTCGCCAATCTTGGTCTTCAAAATGTTTTGACTTTGCTGCCCCAAAATTTGAGTATTCGTGTCTACAATGGGCTGAAATTCTTCATAAATCAACTGCTGCAATAAATGAGATGGCATACTTTCTTCCACACCATCTTCAATCTGTGCAATCAGCCCTCCTTTGAAAGGTATTTCCATGCTCCCAACTACCCTCTCTTGAGAAATGACATTCCTCATACCCTGCTGCCCACTAAGTGAAGACATCTTTTCTTTGAACTCTTGTAGGTGTTGTCTTACTTGAGCAGCTATCAATTTAACAGCTCTAGCTTTGTTATTCCACTCCTCACACCTTTTTAGAGTTTCCATTACATCCTCCTTACTTGCATATACAAATTTCTTCTCTTGAGCTGGAATAATTTCTCTAACAAGCAAAGTTTCATTAATGCAATTATTTTTCTCAATGGAAATCATACCTTTTTCTCTACAAGATTCTTCTTCTTCAAATGAGTTGTTTTGTAATTCAGGTACCGGCATATAATGACCTCACTTGGGCTTGCTACCAATCTTCATCATGCAATAATCTGGAAATGGCATATTATCTCTGAAACCCTTACATTCAAAGATTGGTATTTCCTCCAACAAGAATCCTCATCAATCACCTCTATTGGATGCCTTTTATAATTGATCTCACCTTTTTCCTGATTGTCCCAAGACCTGCTTTGATTTAAATTCTGAGTGAGCTGACTCAAATAAAGGTTAGTGGTTTCTTGTTATTTCACCATGTTGGTGAACATTTCCTTCATAAAACCCATATTGAAATCTTTTCAATTTGCCATATTTAACCCACACAGGCTGGAGGAACAACAGCTCTGATACCATTTGTAATGTCCCCAATGGACATTATTTTACCCCTAAACAGATTTTAGGCAATCCCAACTTTAAATATGCAAAATACAGACAAATTGCAGCCAAACAGAAATATGATTTTTGCAGAAAATTAAATCTAGGGCAGCGAACAGAAAATAATGGATAACTCCAAAAATACTTGCTCAAATCTCTTGAAATTTTAAATGGAGCTTGTTAATACAATAACAGATATTATAGAATTGTTTTTGGAATTTTTTGAATAACAGAATGCTGCCAGAAATTTACAGCGTGCCCTAAACAATTGAAAACTTCTAAAATTAATATCTTTTGCTAGAGAAGTCCAAATGAGCTGAAACTTTGGATCTTGGGCCACAAAAATATGAAGAATAATATTCCAAAAATAGTTTTCACACAGCAAACACGAAACCCTAATTTTTCCCTAAAAAGTAGGTCGCCCAACACATTTAGGGCATCAATTCAGCTCCAAACTTGACAAGCTAGGGTAGATCTCTCACTACCAAAGAATGCCCTGCTAGCTAGGGATGGATCTCTCACCACCGAAGCTAGGGTTCCTGTGGGATCTTACTCCACAAGCTGGATATTTGCAAACAACAGTTGCACATGAAAGAATATGCATAAGCTACAAGCTTAAGACACAAATTAGAAAATATCAAATGGTATGGAATATATTTCCCTTCAAGTCAACTTCTCCTTATAAAGGAAGAAGAGACCCAAAACAACCTCTACAATATCCAATTAGTTCCCAAGGATTTTCCCTATGCAAGCATTTAATATTTTCCCATATTAAATGCTTTTCCCAACAACTTTTTCCCTCCTAATGCAAGTTGCATTTTTTTAGGGGAAATACATAGTAAAATGGGCATTTATCCTTTCTATGTTCCCATTCCCCCTTCTAAGGCAAGTCGCCTTTTCACCTAGGATGGATAACAATTTATATTTGGGCCTTTTCCATCCTTGATTTAATAATTATTAAGTCATATAAATTATTATAAGTGCTCTCTATATATATTTTTCTTTTATTAATGGCACTTTATAATAATTAAATATAACTTAAGCCACCCTTATATTTTTCCTTTGGCCGTCGGGTTGACAAAATAGGCCAAACTTTGTCGTCCTCCGCAATGAGGGTACCAATCCTTCAATGAACGACTACTTCTTCAAGCCATCTATAGGTTCTATTTTTGGTTTTCCCCATAGTTCTCTAAGTCTTTTGTTATAGGTGCAAACATTCTCGTCTTTACCTTGTCAGGTATTATAGATTCTCATTGTCATCCCTCAAGAGTTTGATTTCTTTCTCGAAGACTTTCCAAAGTGTTTTCTATGTTGCTTTCTTTGAGCTTGGTGCAATTGACCAATCAATAGTTATTCCCCGAAGGATCACTGATAAACATCTTAACCACATATGTTCCATTGTATGCCCATTCGCAAACCAAAAAGCAATGCACAATCTACAGTGTCGTATGGGATCCTCCAACTAGTATAGGCCTAATCTAATCTCGATAGTTAATCGATTGAATTGAGATAGCTTCGCGGGATTCTTTTATCTAACATTTATTGTGAGTAGAATGCAGTAACTTTTTACTATGCATCTAGTAGGAATTTATGTCACCAATGAATTTTGGTAGCTTCTATTTTAGTGAGATGGTGTTAATGGGTAACCATGGCTCTAGTGTAGCTTTTCGAATACAAGTCTCCCCTTTAAGAAGGTTAGCATCAAATATTCCTTTGCTCTCTTAACATTATCAGACATGTCCTTACGCTTGACCCTTCCTTCGACAGGGATCAGTAGACTATCTTAGACGCCGTAAGGTCAATTTTCACGCCCGCCAAATTTTTGTTTGGTTTGCCGCGGATTTTCACGCGATTCCTATATAGCACCTGTTAATGCAAAATCGCAGCACCCCCAAATGAGTAGTCAGATCTGCTTTTCTAGGGCAGAGTCATTTGGTGTGATTCACATAACATTGAGTTTTCCCCAAAGTGTGGGGCTTAGAAAATGGGAAAACTCTCCAGATTAAAGGTTGGTTCCTATTCCTCCATTTAGGTGCATACGTGGAAACTTGCAGAGGACCTATTCCTAGACCTAATCTAAGTTTTACCAAGGAGACGGAGATAAAAGGAATACAAGAAATCAAAACTAAGCTACAAGGTGATGCACCGAAAGAATGATGAACATTAGTTTTGCTGATAGACACAAACCAACAAAATACATACAATAATCAAGCACAGATAACTAGATTTATAATGAAAGACCAGATGAGAGCAAAGGAGACAAGAAAGGATCTAAAATCGATCACAAACGTGTTTTATTGCTCTGCAGATTGATACAAGGCATTACAAACAGCCAAAAGGCAGAAAACGTATTACAATTTAAATGGAAAGTCTGAACTCCACGAATTTTTTTTCTAGAAGGAAAGGGGAGCTTGCAAAAACAAAAGAATGTCCAAACCTTTACAATGAGTCTCAACCTTGCTTTTATAGATTTAACACAGAGGGGAGAAAGAGAGAGAAGCGGGAAAAAACAGTCTGAAGCTCAACCACCGCTATTAATGCCTCCCATAAAATCTGCTCCCAAATTTGTCTTGACTGTATCAATTTCTTATTCGGCGCCTCGAAGGAGGAAAGGGTGGATCAGATCGAAATCCGATCTAGTTGTTGGAGCAAAAATAGATCCTGCATTGATGGCCCTGAAGACGTTTCTAAAATTTTGTCCCACCTAACCTCCCCAAAATTAAAGTCTCAGATATGCATGACGTAGACGAGGCCAAGATCTTTCCAACGGTGTCAGATTTACAATATTTCGAGCCTTGAGTCGAAAGATATGCCCCTTCGAAGTTTGTATCGGATCCGTACAAAAGGGCAGGAAAACCGGTTTGAAAAAGGAGCCCCTTTTCTATATGGGACACGTGGAGGGTTGGCTCTTGTCTGGAAATCTTCTCTTTATTCAACCCTTGAGTTACCGTCGTTTGGGCACTTGGCACTCTCCGTTGGCCTGTCACAATACATTGACTATTCAACCCAATTTTGTCCCCTATTTTGAAATTGGACGCGTGGAGGCTCCGCGCTCACTTGGAAACCCACTTAGGATTTTGCCTCTGGAGGAGTGTCGGGTCGACACGTGAAAACCTCCGCAGTCTCTTAGACTTTTCAACGGCCCCTCTTACTTTTTCGGACCCTAGGCTACGTGGCAAACTGGCGCTTATTTGAGCCTCCACCTTTGGATCTGCCCTTGGAAATGCGCCAAACTAATGTGTGGCAGCTTCTGCAGCGCTTCTATACTTAGCTTCTTTTTTTAGCTCCCGCCCTGTCCGCCTTTTGACCTTTGTTAACCATTTGCTACATGGAGGACTGGCGCAAGTTTGAGCTTCCCTTTTAGGATTCAACTTTGGAGAAGCGTTGTGCCGACACGTGGCTCTCTTCGTTGCCTCCTCCATACTTAGCCGATTTTTGGACTCATTCTGAACCGTTTTGAGCCCGAAGACTTCGGATCTTCGTCGTTTCTTCTTTCTCTTCTCTCTCCTGGCTCTTTTGACACCGCTCCTCTTTCTCTGACCCTGCTGTTCCATTTTCGAGTCTACCTGTAACCTGTTAAATAGATTTAAGACATGGATCCGCTCGACAGAGCCATCTCTTTTCTTTCTTCATGCATAGGGTCGTTTGGTCCTTCGCAGGTCCCGCCACTCCATCGTTGAGTCCTTATGCGACCTGTTTACAAGATTTAACCGTGTTTTCTTTGGTTCTTCTTGTGCGGGGTCGTGGCTGATCCAATACTTTGTCCGGGGGGGCGAACTATGGATAACAGCACCTTCCGACCCAAACTAGTTGGCAACATCCACACTTCCTCCAAAAGGGGTTTTGGATATTTCTACCCACTCCTTATTATGAGTGGCTCAGGGTCCACCAGTTATGACTGAATGTTTCGACTTTACACTTAAGCCTCACGCTTTGGCGTCATGCTTCGTACTTACCTTGATGTGATTTTATAATTTTTTGATTGTGACTACCTTGGTCAATTTTCTTGTTTCTCTACCAACCAAAGAGACCATTTAACTTCTTAGTCCACTCCCTGATTGTATGTTTCTCTCTCGCCTTTGTTCGGAGTCAATAACATGAATCATTGCTCATATGCATCGGTCTTCTTCATATATATATCACAGATGTGTTCAATATATAGATATTTTTAGATAATGGGGTGCCTTGTCACACTTTTCTTCTCTTTGAACCAATTTTAACTTGACTCAATGTTCTTCAAGGAAATGGCGCCAAAATGTAGACGAGTTAATGTCTACTAAGACACTAGACTTATAACAATGTACACAAATAGTAATTGCATAACATGTCATATCAAAGCGACGTACTTGATAAATAGCAGCTTGTATTCATAAAAGATAAGTCACAATAGAATTTGAATAATAGGGGGAGGACCTGATACAAGCACCCTTTCCCCGATGTACATCGTATTTATCTAACAAGAAGACCCAGCGGGTTGCCGACTAACACAACCATTGACAACCAAACATACAAATGAGTCACTACAAAACTACCTAAAGCCGACGATACAATTCTTAACCATATGATACGTCGGCTACTAAAATATATAATTGCAGTGATAGTTAAGACAATAGTAATACGAGGGTTTACAATCCAAACTATAAATAAGTGGCATCAGCCAAAGAGATCATGAAAAGTGTAATGTCGAATGACAACAACCTAACATATATGACAACCGATGCAGAAAATTTATGTGGCCAATATAGGTGGAGGTTCAAGGTATACATGTGACAAAACTTATGTCCATCAAATATCAATAGTGACAGTATGTTTCTTGAGAGAAACTATATCAGTTTTGTTTACTTTAAAGTTTGAAACCCGTTGCAAGTTGTTGCATTTACCTCTGTATTTTCCGATATTCTTCAATACACAATTTTTGGTAGTTTCATGGGCATTATTGCATTTTTCCTGATAAAGGGTGTTCATCTTTTTATATCCTAGTATGGAGTCATGTTCTTTGCAATGGTTGATGATGTTTTGACATTACTGACAATGAGCTTACTGCCTCACTCCATCCCTAAGTTCCTTTCAGTACTGACATGAGTATACTTGATATGGTGAATCAGCTAGTTTATAAATGAGTTTTTATTTGAATTCGCCAAAAACTAAGAGCCCTTTATACAGTCTATTGTTAGTCAATTCTTTGTGTGAGAGATGCAACGATATATTGCAATCTATATAAATTCTTTGTATCATGTTATTGAGGTTATATTTTCCAAGTTTTGATTGTGGACTGCTGCTAGTAACTACTGGTTGAAAATGGAGCAACTTTGCTCAACATTGTCCTTTTCTCTATTTTTAAATGCTATATATTTGCACTCTTGCGGCAATAATACCATGCACATGAAATATCCCTTGTTGGGATCTTACCACAAAAAATGACAAACACAGAGATTTGCAGCAATATACTAAATCTGATTTTTGCAGATTTTATACAGAAAAGTACAGCTAGGGCAGCGAACAAAAAAATGTGAATAACTCTTAAAATACCCGTCCAAAATACTTGAAATTTTAACTGGAACAAGATAATAATAGATAGAACACAAGGGAAATATTTTTGGAATTTTTCAGATAACAGAAAGCTGCCAGAAATTTACAGCGTGCCTAGAATAGCCGGAAAACTTCGAAAATTAATATCTTTTAGAATACAAATGCAATAAAGATGAAACTTTGGAAATAATATATATGAAAATAGTAGATAACTCTCCAACCTTCAGATCTGAAAAAGGACTGCTGGAAACCCTAGAAATTAGGGCTGCAAATTCCCAAACAAGTCGCCCCCTTTGTAAAACAGCCAAAACCCTTGTGAAACCCTCTGTAGATGATGCCGAAACCTTCTTCTATGGCTGCCGCAGGTCTGATCCGAAAACCGGCTGAAAATCTCTACAAAAACTCTCAAAACCCTTCAAACCCTAATTCTGAAAATCCTAAAAATACCTCTGTAAAACAGCCCTGAAATCCACTCCAAATGACAAGCTAGGGTAGATCTTTCACTACCGAAGAATGCCCTGCTAGCTAGGGTTGGATCTTTCACCACCGAAGCTAGGGTTCCCGTGGGATCTTACTCCACAAGCTAAAAGCTGCAAACAGTAGTTGCACCATGAAAAAAAAATATGAGTGTATGTATGAATGAATCCTTTCACCCCTCACCTCCTTTTATAACCTTTTCATGCCAAACAAACCCTAAAACCACTCAAGGCGCACTTTCCCAAAAAGAGGGCCTTATTAAAAATAACTTGAAGTTGCTTTTCCCTTCCTAGGCGCCTAGGCCCATAAAGTAACCTCAATGAAGAAATATAACATTTAATGCCATGCATGTCCTCTCAAGTCGCCAAAAAGGTACTTTAAGTGGCCCCAATGATGAAACATAACATCTAGTCCCTTTTAAAAGTACTTTATGACCCCGTCAATAAAAAATAATAACTGGACTATGCCCATACCCAATAGCAAAATAGTGTCCGTAACCCCTTGGGCATGACTAGGGTTAGGGCACGCATTGGCCCTTAGGCCATGGGCGAGGGAAAAGGGACATTACAGTCCTCCCTTCCCAAAATTTGCTTGTCCCCAAGCAAATGCAGACTAGGATGTTGTAGAATCTGTTCTCCCTCCCAAGTAGCATCCTCAAGAGGCAAACCCTTCCATCGCACCAAATATTCTGTGATATCTCTGTTCCTGAGCTTCCTCTGTCTGACCTCAATAATAGAATCCGGTTCTAAAACCAGCTTCCCCTCCTCATCCATGGTGGCAACTCTGTAGAAGGTACAATGTGCTGTCCTAAGGCCTTCTTAAGGCATGATACATGGAAGACATTATGTACCTTGTTGTGCTCTGGAAGATCCAACTCATATGCAACCGCACCCACTCGCCTGATTATCCTGTATGGACCATAAAACCGGGGCTTCAGCTTTTCCGCCCCCTTCTGCTTGAGTGATGACTATCTGTACGGCTGTAGAAGCAAGAACACCAAGTCTCCTGCCTCGAAGGCCTCTCTACCCTGTGTCGATCCGCATAAACCTTCTACTGATTCTGCGCCTTCTGGAGATTCTCCTTAAGAGCTCGCAGGATATCTTGGTTCTCCTGTAACCAATCCCGAGCTTTGGGAGCTCGACTATCTGATAATACTAAATCAGCAAATGACATGGCATCGTATCCATACAAAGCTCTGAAAGGCGTCATGCCAATACTCATCTGATATGTGCTATTGTAGCAATACTCACCCATATGCAACCATCTGATCCATGCCTGCTGATGTCCGGTCACATAACTCCGCAAATAGCCCTCTATCCATTTGTTGACAATCTCCATCTGCTCGTCAGTCTGAGGGTGGTAGCTCGTGCTAGGAGTCAACTCGGTACCAGCAAGTCTGAAAATCTCCTGCCAAAAAGTGCTCATGAAGATCTTGTCCCTGTCGCTGATAATATTTTTAGGCAACCCATGTAGCCTAAAAATCCCTGTATAAAATACCTGAGCCACATCAGCTGCCTCATGCTTCTTGGGTAGAGAAAAGAAGTGCGCATACTTGGTCAATCGATCAACTACCACATAAATGCAATTGTGCCCATGCACCAGAGGGAGTCCTGTGATGAAGTCCATCGATATGCTCTCCCACTTTTGCTCAGGGATGGGAAGAGGCTGAAGTAAACCTGCAGGAAAAGAATGCTCTGATTTGGTTTGCTGGCAAACCATACACTCTCTGACATGATTAAGGACATCATCCTTCATCCCCTTCCAAGCGAATCTCTCCCTGATATACCTGTATGTTTTGAAATATCCGGGGTGTCCAGCTAGTGGTGTGTCATGTACTGCACGAAGGATCTTGTCCTTCATCTTAGACCCCTGTACAAGGAAAATCCGATCCTTATAAAAAATGAGATCATCTACCACCCTGTATCGGTCATCCTTGATAATACCATCCATGATCTCGCATGCAAACTGATTCTTGGAGTACTCAACCAGTATGTGAGCCTTCCAATCTGCTGAAATCTCGGACATAGAACTCAACATAGTAGTAAGGTAAGGCTTCCTAGATAAAGCATCAGCAACAACATTATTCTTACCTCTAGTGTATTCTATATCAAAGTCATACGTTTGTACCTTGTTCACCCATCTCTGCTGGCGGTCGTTGAGATCCTTCTGTCCCAAAAAGAACCTCAAACTATTGTGATCTGTACGTACCACGAACCTGCTGCCCACAAGGTACTGTCTGAATTTGGCCAAAGCATGCATGATGGCCAACATCTCCTTGTCGTAGATTGAATACCCCTCTCCACGGGGCTCAATTTCTGACTCTCGTAAGCAATGGGGTGCCTATCCTGCATAAGCACTGCTCCAATCCCCTCACCTGATGCATCACACTCTAGAACAAATGGACGAGTAAAATCTGGTAATGCCAAGACGGGGCATGAGCTCATCACCTCCTTGAGATGATCAAAAGTCTGTTGTGCCGCTTCTGACCAAGCGAAGGCTCCCTTCTTGGTCAAGTCTGTCAGTGGGGCAGTCAATCGTGAGAAATTCTTCACGAACCTCCTGTAATAGGTGCATAGTCCTAAGAATCCCCTCAAATGTGTCAACGTCCTGGGTGGAGGCCAATCCAAAATTGCTTGTATCTTCACTCTGTCCACCTTGACTCCCCCTCTGCCAATCACATATCCCAAGTACAACAACTCTATCATGCCAAACTCACATTTAGAAGCCTTTGCATATAGCAAATTAGCTCCTAGTATTCCCAATATCTCGTCAAGGTGGCGGATATGACTCTCCCAAGTCCTGTTGTAAACCAATATATCATCAAAGAAGACTAAACAAACTTCCGCAAGTGGCGGTTGAACACGTGGTTCGTGCAAGACTGGAATGTGGCTGGTGCATTAGACAAACCGAAGGGCATCACCAAAAACTCAAAATGTCCATAATGACATCTGAAAGCGGTCTTATGCACATCCTGCTCCCTAACCTTGATCTGGTGATATCCCGATCGCAAATCTATTTTAGAAAAATAGATTGGTCCCTGTAGCTCATCTAGTAGCTCATCAATACGCGGCACTGGATATTTGTTCTTGATTGTCTTCTTATTCAATGCCCGATAATCAATGCACATCCGCATGGTCCCATCCTTCTTCTTCACCAATACTACTGAAGAAGCGAAAGGACTAGAACTCGGCCTAATGTGTCCCATGTCAATAAGCTCATGGATGGTCCTCTCAATCTCGTCCTTAAACCGTTTGGGGTGACGGTAAGGAGTAGTAACCACTGGTCTAGTGTCCTCGAGCTCAATCACATGCTCAAATCCCCTCTCTGGCGGTATACCAGGTGGTATGTCGCTAAAAACTGTACTGTGCTTGTCCAATAGCCCCTGTATATCTACATGATACTCTGGCTGTCCATCCTCTGAGTTCTTGGTAGAAACCAAGCACTGTACTGCCCAATCAACCCCATTGTGTCTGTGAATCCTCTCGATCCTCTTTGCTGAAACAACTCTGGGTGCTTCTGAAGATAAACCTCTTAAGGTTACATTCTTTCCCTCGGACTTGAACTTGAGTTCCATGGTCTGAAAGTTAGTCCGAAATTCTCCAAGAGAATGGAGCCACTGTACACCCAGCACAAGGTTGGTCTCTCCAATACCAACCACATAGAAGTCATCGGTGACTGTATGGTTACCCATGGTGATACTCAACTGCGGAACTCGCTGCATGCATCTCATGGACTCACCATTGGCTACCACTACATTGAAACCCTCAAAGTCTTCTGCCTGCAGTCCCCGCTTCTTTACCAAAGATGCATCAATGAAATTGTGGGTGGCCCCACTATCAATGAGCACAACAACTCTCTAGCCCTGTAATGTTCCCCTAACTCTGAATGCCTTGTACCTCGGGGTACTCGCCAAAGTAGCAATAGTCTCCTGGGGAAAAGTCTCCTCCTCCTGTTCAATCCCTGCACTATCCAATGCCTCCTCATCTTCGTCTTCTAACTCCTGATGGTACCACTCCTCCTCGTTCTCACTCTCCTCAAAGACCTCTATGAATTGGGCCCTTCCTTTCCCTCTACAATCATGTCCTGGAACCCATGGTGTGCGGCAATCGAAACAGAGTTTCTTTCGCCTCAACTCCTCCCGGTCCTCTCTCGATACAAATGATCTCCTTGTGGTATCCTGCCTGGGTGGGGGCCCCTTTGGCTGTGAACCCTCAGTTTTCGAAGGAAAACCCTTAGGCTGATTTCGAGGGGGAAACCTCGATTTTGGAGTGGACAACTCCAAATCTCGTGCTCGCCTAATCGCCTCATGTAGGGAGGAAGGCTCAAATGCCTTCACAAATCCTGCTAAAGCGTCCGTCAAACCTGCCATGAAGAGTGAAGTCAACCTCATCTCTGAAACATCAGATACCATCACTGACAACCTCTGAAAATCTGCAATGTATTGATCCAGAGAACCTGTCTGCCTCAAGTGGGTCAATTCCCGGAAGTGCCTATCTGGGTCCCTCCTGTCAAACCTGCTCATCAATCTCTGTGTAAAATCTGCATATGTAGTGATATGCATGTGCCCCTGTGTGATCAATCCATGATGCCACCAGTCATGGGCATCTCCCTCGAGGTGTAGGATAGCAAACTTAATTGCATCTTCTTCACGCAAGGGATTCAAGTCAAAGTAAGTCTTCAACTTCTGAATCCAAGACTGGGCGGTACACTTCCTAGAGCCATCGAAGTGGGGAATAGAGATCTGTCCTAACCTCTTCTGAAACTCAGGTACCTGTGGCTGGTAATCTCTCCTAGGCCTGCTGCCAATCTTCATTTTGCAATACTCCTGAAATGGCATGTTGTCTCGAAAACCCTCGCTCAAAGTCCGGTACTTCTCCCAGCAAGATTCTTCATCCACAATGTCTGCGGGCTGTCGTGTCTGCGAAACTTCCGGATCCTTTAAGAATGAAGGCTCGTGGAGTCCCAATGGCCTGGTAGATGCATGAGGGGACCCTTGTCCCGAATGTCGACTCTCACTTCTATTAGCATGTTGACCCATATTGCTGGCCTCTCCCTTCTCCGCATGAGTCTCGATCCTACCCTGTGCTAACCTCTCAGTAAGCTGGCTCAAATAGAGGTTGGTAGTCTCCTGCTGCTTCACCATGTTGGTGAACAGTTGTCTCATCATATCTACTCCCATTTCTTCACTCTCTGTCTTTGTCTCCCATCTTTCAACCCTAACAGGCTAGAGGAACAACCGCTCTGATACCACTGAAATATCCCTTGTTGGGATCTTACCACAAAAAATGACAAACACAGAGATTTGCAGCAATATACTAAATCTGATTTTTGCAGATTTTATACAGAAAAGTACAGCTAGGGCAGCGAACAAAAAAATGTGAATAACTCTTAAAATACCCGTCCAAAATACTTGAAATTTTAACTGGAACAAGATAATAATAGGTAGAACACAAGGGAAATATTTTTGGAATTTTTCAAATAACAGAAAGCTGCCAGAAATTTACAGCGTGCCTAGAATAGCCGGAAAACTTCGAAAATTAATATCTTTTAGAATACAAATGCAATAAAGATGAAACTTTGGAAATAATATATATGAAAATAGAAGATAACTCTCCAACCTTCAGATCTGAAAAAGGACTGCTGGGAACCCTAGAAATTAGGGCTGCAAATTCCCAAACAAGTCGCCCCCTTTGTAATACAACCAAAACCCTTGTGAAACCCTCTGTAGATGATGCCGAAACCTTCTTCTATGGCTGCCGCAGGTCTGATCTGAAAACCGACTGAAAATCTCTACAAAAACTCTCAAAACCCTTCAAACCCTAATTCTGAAAATCCTGAAAATACCTCTGTAAAACAGCCCTGAAATCCACTCCAAATGACAAGCTAGCGTAGATCTTTCACTACCGAAGAATGCCCTGCTAGCTAGAGTTGGATCTTTCACCACAGAAGCTAGGGTTCCCGTGGGATCTTACTCCACAAGCTAAAAGTTGCAAACAGCAGTTGCACCATGAAAAGAAAATATGAGTGTATGTATGAATGAATCCTTTCACCCCTCACCTCCTTTTATAACCTTTTTATGCCAAACAAACCCTAAAACCACTCAAGGCGCACTTTCCCAAAAAGAGGGCCTTATTAAAAATAACTTGAAGTTGCTTTTCCCTTCCTAGGCGCCTAGGCCCATAAAGTAACCTCAATGAAGAAATATAACATTTAATGCCATGCATGTCCTCTCAAGTCGCCAAAAAGGTACTTTAAGTGGCCCCAATGATGAAACATAACATCTAGTCCCTTTTAAAAGTACTTTATGACCCCGTCAATAAAAAATAATAACTGGACTAGATGCCCATACCCAATAGCAAAATAGTGTCCGTAACCCCTTGGGCATGACTAGGGTTAGGGCACGCATTGGCCCTTAGGCCATGGGCGAGGAAAAAGGGACATTACAGCACATCCACTAGAATCTAACTGAACCATGTATGGACTTGTTGAATCTAGTAGAGAGAGAATGCAAGCTTATGTCAATGCTTTCTTAAGGATGCAAATACTTTTTATAGTTTTTTATCCACTCAAAAACCTTTGTTTTCCTTGGTAATCTTAAAGGGGTAGTGGTATACAGAAGAATTGGCGAATAGATCTAGTACAGAACCCTAAAGGTAGGAAACTTAAAATCCTATTCAAACATGTAAGTTCCCTCCAATCTTAAATTCCTACATGCTTAACGACTATTCCTATGTGGTGACCTAAGTACTCAATTTTCTTTTTAATGAGTAGCATTTGAACAATTCAGCATATAGATTATGTTCTCTAAGGACTTTGACAAGTGTTTCTAAGAGTTTGTCATTTGTCCTGTTCTTCATTTTTACTGAAAAGCCATAAAAACTCTGTAAGAACACAATGATAAATTTGATGAGGGTGGAATATCTTTTTCACCATCGTCACAAGGGTCGCCAGGGTATTTGTACATTTCAAATGCCTTATAGGCTTTTCTAAACAGTCTCGCTTAATAATTGTTTTCTTAGTCCTATGTTGATGAACACCAATTCTAAGGTCTATTTTGAAAAGATCGCAGCTCTTTTAAGGTTATCGCTCAAGGTAAAAGGTACATATCTTTTTTATTGCATTTAAAAATTAAAAGACCTGACGTTTATGCAATCATTCTTCTACCTCTTGCTTCTATGTGTAACTTATTCTTCATGGGACTAATAACTGGGGTAAGTGTTTCCTTAAAGTTCAACTTAATGATCGTGTTCCATTCAAGACACAAGCTGGATGGTCAGTTGTCTGATACTAAATTACTACATTTGTCATATAATTATTTGAATTTGATTTGAGTTAAAATTCAAAGATCATTTAGAATTCTTTATTTTGAGGGCTATGATATGGATTTTGCTATCAATTGTGGGTTATTTGGAACCAGAGTTTTAGATATAAGGTTTTAATTTTTAGGGCTTTCTATACATCCAAGGAAGGGAATTTTGCTACATGATTATCATTATTTTTAAAATGTGTGTTAGCAATATCTAAGTATGAATCATTGTTTGCAAGCCTCTGACATGTTTGTTTGAGGTTGGAGTGATTCGTAATCTTGAGATGTAAAAGTGGAACTTCATTAATTTTGCATACTTCCAATTAATGTTTTACTAGACTAGGCCCTACTTAATATACCCACAATATGGTTCACTAAATGATGTGGTGAGTGGGTCGGAAACATTTATCTAGCTTTAATACCATTGTTACTGATCATCCCACCAGATTACTTGAACACAATCACGAAATACAAAATAACATTTCTCAACTATGATAGTGCATACACACAAACAAAACTCAATAGGTCTAGAGCGTAGGAAGACCGTCAGCAAACCACATCTGAAGTCAAGCGCCTGACCCTTGAACATTCAATGTTGTTACACAATGCTAATTTGGGACTCCAACAAACTTATCTTCTTTGTCTAGCCCATTCAATAGCACAATAGTCTATCTAAATCAGATCAACAATCGTTCTCTTTTATGTACTTGCAATCCATATTATTCTTCCACAAGTTGCATCAATTACAATCTAGCCAAACCCTTCACACAAGTTACCTCGATAGGGATCTAGCCAATAATGTTCCTATGAATTACCTCAAATATGGTCAAAGTTTCTAACCAATCATGTTCCCAAGAGATAACTTGAATGGGATCTAGCTAATCAGGTCTCCATGAGATACTGCAATTGGGGTCTAACTGATCAGGTCTCCATGAGTTACCTCGAGGGTTTGAGCTAAATGTACAACCGAATTATTATTACAACATGACTAACAAAAAATTGTCCTAACAAGTTGACTAAAACATAACCAGACTCTTGTCCAAGAAGTTACCTTGACTAAGAATGAAATGAATACTTGTCCCACAAGTAACCTCAACTGAGAATTAAATGATCACTTGTCCCACAAGTTACCTCGACTGAGAATTAAATGAGTCCCACAAGTTACCTCGACAGAGAATTAAATGGTCACTTGTCCCACAAGTTACCTCGACTGAGAATTAAATGAGTCCCACAAGTTACCTCGACTGAGAATTAAATGATCACTTGTCCCACAGGTTCCCTAAATGGAGTATTAAGGAATTCTTGTTCACCAATCGCTTCGACTGAGACTTGACTTGTCCCACAAGTTTCCTCAACTAAGACTTAACCAATTTCTCGTACCATGAGTTACCTCGATTGGCACTTTTGATTTGAACGAGAACAGTAGCATTGACTGATGGGCAATTAGCATATATTTATTTTCTGGTAGGCATGTCGCAAACACAATCCTTTACCTTGTGTTTTAGCTTACTAACAATCACAGTAGCATTATTATTTCATAATTTAGGCAGCTTTCCATGCTAAACTCTGTCAAAAGACAAACTACAATAGTCAAAAGTCAACATAGCTTGAAAGATTAGATTGTGGTCAAAGCAGCAGCTTATGATCCACAAAGTAGTAGATACAAGTCAAACGAAGTCAAACAGATCAAACAAGGCACTGTTCAACTCCCACACTAGTTGCTTGCTTATGATCAACAAAGTAGTAGATACAAGTGAAATGAAGTCAAACAGATCAAACAAGGCACTGTTCAACTCCCGCACAAGTTGCTTCTTGTTAATAAGTTAAAAACAGATTTGCTGGTGTCAGCGAAACAGATTGACGAGAACTCCCCTTATCTGTTCTTGAGTTCCTTGTTGACAAATGGAGATAGAACTTGACTTCCAATGTGCCTTGAATAATGAGTATTTGTATGTTCTAAAAGAAGGCTTCAATGCTGATGTGGCACATCAGCTCAGTCACTTCAACTGAGACTTGACTTTACTTGTCCCACAAGTTACCTCAACTAAGACTTCACCAGTTTCTTGTACCACGAGTTACCTCAATTGGGACTTTTGATTGGAAAGAGTACGTTAGTATTGACAGACAAGAAACTAGCATTGATTGCAGTCCTTTTCCGTGTGTTTTAGCATACTAACAATCACAACAACACTTCTATTTCATAATTTAGGTGGCCATCCATCAAAGGCAAATAGCTTTAAAGATTTGTCAAAATTTGCACCTTCAGTAGTCGAGCAGAAGACACTCTAGTCAACAAATCAGATTGCAGTCAAAGTAGTAGCTTATGATTACAAAGTAGTAGATACAAGTCTAACGAAGTGAAACAGATCAAACAAAGGCAATGTTCAACTCCCACAAAAGTTGCTTCTTTTCAATAACAGGTACTGGTGTCAGCTGTACAGATTAACAAGAACTCCCCTTATCTGTTCTTGAGTTCCTTGTTGCCAAATGGAGATAGAATTTGACTTCCAATGTGCCTTGACTAAAGAGTATTTGTATATTCTAAAAGAAGGTTTCAATGCTGATGTGGCACATCAGCTCAGTCAGCAGCACACCCTTGATAAATACTGTCAAAACTGCTGACTAGGCCACAAGAGAAAATATACTAATCTTTATCCTCTAAAGATCAGATAATACATCCTAGATGCAATAATGACGTCACAGTGAGAACGTGAATGAGGTATGATGATATCACCACTTCTTGTGTCTATTTTGGATTCTTTGTCCCATCTCCACTCTTGAATTTCAGTAACGGCTTCTCCTGTTGTGAAGGCCTTGCCGTGCCGGACTTGAGATATATTGGATTTATAGGTTGATATCAATCCTTGACAGAATATTGAACCAATTGAAACCTATGATCCTTACCGAGATTAACCAGATTCATATGCCAATACAGTTATGTTCTTTAATGCATTACTATTGGCTCTTCAACATTAGACAGTATACATTATAGATGGAAACTGCATGAGGCTTGTGTATTTATGATAGAAATATGTACTTGGTTAATACTTGGTTAAAAAATAATAAGATTTGTCATATGAAAAGCATAAAAAATTACTTGCAATATAGCTTTAGAAGTGTTGCACATAAAATGGTGAGTTGCTGTAATAGACGACCAAAGTAAAAGTGTTAGTGATGTACAAAACATACACCAAAAATTCTGATCCCAAGTCAGTATAGTTTTACTTGATAATGGGCACTACAAATGAGAGAAAGTAGATTTGATGATTTTCCAAAATGAGCTCTATAGGGGTGTATTTATTACTCATACATGTCATCTGACATCAGACTAGTCTTCCAAGGTCAACCAAGATATCCTGATTTTATGGTTTGTTGCAGAACTCTCTCATGTGTGTCGACCTGTCTTGTCTTTTCCCATGCTGTATTCCGAATACCTTGGCTAGTACAGCTTCCTCTCAAAATGATCGCATCTGCTAGTGGTTAAGGAAATATTTTTTCTTATTTCAATTATTCAGATTAATCTTCTTCCTTGTTGATGAACTTAGAGTAAACATGCTTAAAGAGTTTAAAGATGTTTGGGCCTACTCTACTCATTATAGGCTTGTTATCTTGACTGTAAAATTTTCATGACTAAATTACTTCCCTACATCACTTTTTCTCAATTTTTTAATTTCTTAGTTCATTTCTTCATTTACTTCCTCATCTAATGTACAAATTTGGAGGGACTTAATCTTCATATTTTTCCAGATACATATTGTTTTATTTATTGACTTCTGCACTTCTCTGGGCATCATTTTGTAATAGATCAAAGTCAACGCACATCTTTTTTAAACATGATCACCACACTCAAAAGTTGTCTGCCATGCTACATTGAACATACTCTATGAACATGGTCAAAAAATGTCTACCATACTACACTGACAAGGATCGTGGTCTCACTTCTGACAAACGTAATCATGTGTGGCCTTCACCAAAAGGGATTTTTTCGCATCCCACATCATCACTTACAGAACTTTAGCACCTCTCATGAAGAATGATTTCACCAAATGGAGCATTTGCACATACTAGGGCAAATATGATTATATCAAACAGAACTTTGGCATGAAATAGTGAGGCATGCCTTGACTGAATTCAACGTTGAGTATCGAGAGTGCAATCTACATAAGAAAGCAATTTTGGTACATGTAAATATTTAGGAACTGAAAACAGTGATATTATACAGTTTTCCCGTAATGCCTCAACTTTGAAACACAACACAAACATCCTGTCAGAAATGGAATACGCCCAACCTTAGTATGTAATCATGTTCATGGATGTTTTATTTTGCTTGTGGTTTAGTGCTTTGAACCCGTGATTTCATTAAATAAACAAAACCATATTCATTATGATGTCACCTTTTCAACAATTAAAATTTTCCAATCAGTTGCTTAGTAGTAGTAGCACTAAAATTTATATATGATTCATCTATTGACAAATTGTCAATTAATCCTTTCCAAAAGTAAGTGCTATATTGATAAGGGACTAAATGGACTTGGATATGAAAGGAAGTTTGGGTGAGTAAAGTGTGCTAAAACGCCTAATTACAGGCGGTTTCCTTTGTTTGGAAGCCACAATAAATTTGAAAAATGGTGGTAACCATGCAATTGGCTTAAATAAGATTGTCAGTGTTTGGATTAACAGCATTCTCCTGGCAACCTAATGCGTTGCTTTTAATTAAAATGTAGAATTGTAAAACTTTTCAGAGAGTAGTGTTTCATCGTACATGTAAACTATATGTAGATATTTGTCTGCAACTATTTGAACGCTGCCTGTCATTATCAATTTGATGACTCGGGTTTTTTTAGTTTCCAAATTTAAGAGGTAGTGAACTAAACTTCTTAAACTAGAATTGCCCAAATTCACTTCTCAAATCATCATAGTCAAAAATTAGCAAGAACAAAACATTATGTCATAGTGACCTTAAATTTAATGAGCTCTCTCTTTTTTCCCTATAAAGGACAGAATTGTGAATCACCAATAGTACCATGTTAGTCTCAAAATCTATCTAATTTGGTGACCAAACTCATTGTTTCCTTAACCACTTTTGGACCCATCATGATATTGTCTCCCATATATGTGTCCCCAAAGTATTCCAGTTTCTTTGACCAAAATTGCACTTAGATTTCATGGTGAATGACCTTAAATTTAATGAGCTTTCTCTCTTTTTTCCCTATAAAGGACAGAATTGTGAATAACCAATAATATCATGTTAGTCCCAAAATCTATCTCATTTGGTGACCAAACTCATTGTTGCCTTAACCACTTTTGGACCCATCATGATACTGTCTCCCATATATATGCCCCCGGAGTATTCCAGTTTCTTTGACCAAAATTGCACTTGGATTTCAAGGTGAATGAATGCTACTGCCATTAGATTGTTAGCACTTTGTTCAACATGTTTCAGAAGTCCTTACCATAGTTTATTGGAAATTAAGCTATCATAAAGGAAGACTGATATTAATTATCCAAAAAGATAAAACAAGTATTCATCATTAATGAGCATGTAGCTGGTACATTGGAGAATTCAATAGGCATTACTTCAAATTTGAAATGTCCGTCATGTGCTCTATATGTGATTTTGTATAATGTACTCAACCCGTATTTGGTTTTGATGACAATCCAATCATATATGGATTTTGCTTAAGTACTGGTCCCCATGTAATTCATCAGTTAAAAGGTTCAAAAAAAGACTTATAATAATATCCATATTTAGTGTTCTGAAATTCATGTAAACCCAATAAAAAGCCAATACAGTCTATCTCTTCACATGCCAATGACTATTCCAGTTCTTCATAATTCTTTGCCAACTTTTCAATCTCATTATTTTTTATGGTACAAGTCTCTGTACAGCTTGACCATAATAGGTGACATATTCATACTGCCTTTCATGCTTCTGTCGAGAGGCAATCCTGGAGGTAATTAGACCTTCTAGAGATCCCTTTTTTGATCAGCACTTTCACTTTCTCATGCAGGGAACTGAAAAACAACTTTCAAGTGGCTCTTGCTGATAAATTTTTCCACTCAATGAGATGATATTAATTGCTTTTTAGCAAGGGTGAGGCATTTGTAAGTGATGTTGTGCCCATCTTGATCATATTACAAGAATTGTTATTTTGGGTCTATTGGAAAGGTGACTAGTTTATGTAACCACTGGCTCCCTGATACCAAATCTACTGCTGAAAAACCCATGACTAAATTTTTTAAAGAATCTTTTGATTTTAGATATATTATTATATGCCCACCAACAAACACTTAAAATTCAATAGCTGTAATATGTTGCAATCTAGATTTACTGATGTGTAAATATATTTACAAGTGCTTTATGGATATGCTAATACCTAAGTCACAAGGTTCGAGTTCGAGTTCGACGAGGATAAAGTTCGGTTAAAGTTCGGAAAAAAATTCGTCATTAAATTTGAATGATAAATTATAAAAATATCAAATATATATATAAATATAAAATAAAGAATATAAAGACTTTAAAAATAAATATAATTTAGGACTTATAAAAATGTGTAAAAAAATAAAATAAACCTAAACTACAAATTAAAAAATAAAACAAAACTTTAAAATGATATAATCTATAGCTCAAAGCACGTTTAACTAAAAAATAAAAATAAAACACAAAGCTAAATAAAAATAAAACACAAAGTACCTAGCATAAATAAAAACAAACAAAATAAAAACCAAAACAAACAAATTTAAGAAAATATTAACAAACAAATCGTATTCATTGAGAGCACACATCACTTGGAAAAAAAAAAACAAACAAATCATATTCCAGGGAAACCCTACTCTACACGGCGGTAGTGGTGAATCCACTCCAGCGATTCCACTATGACTCGACCATAGACTCGCCACTCCTCCATGGAATCGCAACTCCTCCCCTCCGTCAGGTACTTTCTCGGCTCGTTTGGTGCAACTGACGGCTCTACCCATTTTCAACTGGTGCAACTCACGGCTCTACTCGTTTGCCCTGCGATTTTATAGACCCAAGCTCTACCCATTTTCTTGGTTTTATCTTTAGCGTCCATAGCAAACTTCGTACCGAACTGGCGCGATTTTCCACGAGCTTTTGGTGACAAGATTTAATTCGCCAGATTTCAAACTTTTTTCATAAAGTTCGGCGAACCTTGTGACTTAGGCTAATACCATAACATTTTCTTTTTGATATATCCATAAAATTACTATGGATAAACCTTGTTATAGCTAATAATTACATCCAGTGTGGTTCTTTGTCCAATATTGAAATGTTATGATCTGATCCATTCGTGTGAGCATGTGTCAGCTTATTATTTGATGTAATGATAGAATTTTATTAATTAGATCCACAAAAATGGCCATATACCCATTTACCAGCACATTTAAATGTAAATGCTTTCTTCAATATTCATCAACTTCTTTCTATGATAGCTTAAGTTTGTACGGTTGCTCATAACTTATGATGTTCATTATAATTTGACTGCTGTTTTCTAATAATTAGTCAGTCTTGCAAACTCAGTTACATTGCAGATATTAAATCCATTGGTCGGTGTAGCATCTGCCCCCCCCCCCCCCCCCCCCCCCCCTAAATTTCTGTCTTCATGCCTTCAATTATTATCTCATGTTGTCACAGTGCAAGATTCTCAGATTTATGAACCCATTAGTTAAAGGCAGGATGATAATCTTCAGAAAATCCTGTGTATAGGATTTTCAGTGACTAATTTAAGTAGTTATTAGATTTAAGTTTTAACCAATGATTTAATTAAAAAAATTACATATTATTCCTAGGAAACTGTCCACATAAGGGCAATTCTGTATTGCCCTTGCTCAGTGGACCTCAGTGCAACAATCTACACTTTCCCTTGCATATGAAGAGCAGCCAAAATGATATCTTGGTCATCATCTTCAACGACCACAGAGCCAAACAAAGCTCAAATTTAGAACCCATTCCTCACAAAAATAATAGTCAAAGTTTCGATTAGAATATGGTATAGCAATTTTTCTAATAGATTAATGTTTGTGCTAAGTGGAGGTAATTGTAGAAATTGACCATCAGTTCAGCCCTTTTGTTCTTCAGATCTTAGTATTTCATTCACCTTACACTCTTCTGAAAATCTGCAGGATTTCCTCGATTGTCCACTCTGATTTGGCGATCTGCTAATTGGCAGCCTGCCAAAATTTAATGACAACATTTTATTTTTCCTTAAATAGACAAGGTTTTTGAATATCCTTAAAATGGGAGGTTCCATAAATATTATCATTTGACCAATGTCATTCTCGATGGTACTCATGAACAGTGTCGGTTGTAAGAGGTTATAGCAAATACATACTACAAATGGAATGGTGAATGGGTGTTAGCATGTTGGCAATTTTTATGTCATTGTGTGTGATCTCTATTCACCCAATGGAAGTGCCATAAAATCTGCAACAGTTAGGGAAATCACCTATCGACAGGGTGATATTCCTCTGCATTTGAGGGGCAGTTCCCTTGTATGATGGGGGTTTTACATTTTTGGTGCTTTTAACCAGAAAGCACAAAGGAAACAAAAAAAGGAAGGAGAAGGAGTGAATGGGGGAGGAAGGGAGAAACCCACAGCAGAATAAACACAGAGTATTGCTTGGATATCTCAAATGTAAACATGAAATAAAACCCTTTTTCTCTCAAATGAAAGGTAGAGTACAACAGCAGATGCCGAAAATAAAAACCATAAACACAAAGTCATTACTGCTCCTGAACTGCACAGATATGGCACAAAGTCCACATACGTAGACATTCAGAACAAACCCCAAGTATCAGGGCATCACTTACAGCAAGGGAGAATATGAGCATTAATGGTACCATTCAATTATAAACAGCAGAGCGCAATTTTATGATTGAAGAGCATTAATAACACCATGGGGTAAAAATTGTCTCATTTGCATTGCATTCACATATTCATGGAAAAGGAACTTGCAGCAGAATTCCTCCAAAATTCAGAGAAAAGGAGAGAGAGAGCTACCCTTTAAATTTATATTTCAGACTTATATAGGCACTTGCCGCCCCCGAGTAGTTACATAACTACTTAATTTAACCCAAGTTGTCATAGCTTGAGTTTACATCATGACTTGTGCAATTACAATATTTTAATTAATTTGATGAACAAATTAAGTAAACACACTTTTACATTTTCTTGTTCTTTCATATTGATTAATAAATCTAGCTCACTGAGCGCACAGTTATTTACACCCTCAATACATGCCAAGGCACCCCATAATCTTTCTTCTTTGATTTGAGCATATTATGTGACAATTGAATTTTCTCAATCTCTCCATATTCCATAAACTCCTTTTTTGATACATTCTTTATCCCAAGGGTCTGTTAATCCATCAATAAATACATTCCTCGTCTGTAACATAGTCTCTTCATCATTCTTAATGGAAGTCCCAGCAAATTCAAGCTTTATATTGGTTGAAGAAGCAAACAAGTCTCCACTTTTATTTTGACAAACCTATTCAATTCATAAGCAACGATTACTGATAATCACATCCTTGTGAGACCACATTTCTTTGGAGCATTTCTTATCTCATCATACATACAGAAATGATCGGGATTTTCAACAATGGGTGAAAATGTTCCATCATAGTCCAGAAACTCAGTTAGTTGTTTGCCTTTTTCTTTTCCTATAATGTCTCATTGTCTTCAAATACATCCAATGTCTAAGGATTATTAACAAGCCACTCATTATTCAGTACATTTCGTCAAACAATTCATGTGTATCTATGATCCTTCCAGACCGAGGATATTTGTAAAAATGCATGAGTCTGGCTTTACACCTGTTTTTTTAGCATTTTAACTTATCTTCGTAATCATCTCCTAATCATGACACTTTGTGCACTTCATATCACTGAGACATTGTGTCAAACAATTCATGTACATTCACCATGTACAGAACTCCATATCTCATCACTCATATAGCTTAATGTTGTTGGGCTTTTAGATTTGTTTATTGTTACCTCCTGGAGAAAAAGCAAATGCAGGGATGGGAGTAAGCACCATATGTCACTACCCATAAATAGAGTAATTGCTGTTCTAAAGCCATATATCCATTTCCAGCTATGTTCATCACGCCGTTGATGTTTGAAAGCTCCTCAAAGTCTGACCATGTGTCCTTTAGGGGCAATATGCACATCTGAGCAATAGCCATAAGCCTTTATATGATATTCTTTAGAAGTTTCTAGATTCTGCCCCTTTCTAAACTTTGAATTCCACAAGGATCCAATTCCTCACTCAGTCTTACTTTGTTTGTATGCTCAGGTTCATCTTCAAACATATGTATAGCTCTATCCTCACCTCCAGTCAACAGCAAGTGGCCAGAACGACTGCAGTTCAAAGAGTAGGCATTTCACACATGGATATTTTGTCTCACCCTGAGCCGCTTCCCTGTTCTAGCATTCCATATGTACATATCACTGCCTGCAGCGCTCATAACATTTGCATTTTTGATATATCAGTTCACCAATTCCGCCGCTTTGCAGTAAACAACCATTGTTTCCAAGCAATGAAGCCTTTTCTAGACCATTTCATTGTGTGTGAGCTTCATTATCAAATGGAAATTTGTTGCCAGTTTGCAAAGTGGAGGCTCGTAAACCGTGGCGAAAAACCTTTTGTATGCATAGGTTGGGCTTCACGTCTCATCATGGAACATGTCAGACAACTTCTGCTCGCGTCCACAGAGCCAACACATAACATTGGAACCATTCCAATGTTCCATACGAGTCGTGATGAGGCAAAATATACATGAATTTGATTAGAATTTCACTGTTGTGCCAAAGGGGCCGACATGGAACATTCATTTTGCGAGACCCTTGTCGGTCTTCACGGAGCTTTGTAGAACTTCAAGCACCATGGAATAGTTCCACTTCCAACATTTGATTCATTGTAGAAATGGTGTGATCATCGGGTGCCTCATCATTTATATGGAAAATGGAACAAATTACAACAAATTTCATTGTACCTGGTCGGGCTTGGAATGGAGTGGACATTTGAGAGTCGACATGAGGCATAGCCAATGGATGTGGACTGCTAAAGATGATGGCTATGTATCGCAATGACAACTGCTAAACCCATTGACAAACACCTATTACCAAATACAACAAAGAAACATAATGAACGTACTAAATGGGCTAACAAATCACAGAACAATGCATTGAAAGTGTGTTAGAGAAAGAAGCAATGGAAGTGACTTAGACAGAAAGAAACATTGGAAGTATATTAGTGTCCATGAATGACCAGAGTCAATGTGACTCGAACTAGAGCAAGTTACAGCTAATTAAGGGTACAAAAAAGACTAACCACTAAAGTTAAAAATCTAAAACAAAAACTAGAGCCAAAATTGCAAAGCAAAGAACCTGATAGGGAGGAAAACCCTAGAAAAATCAATAAATATGAAGCCAAGTATTGCAAACAACCGTGTGAAAGAGAAGTCAAAAGATAACAAGAGAACTGCCAATAGAACCAAGACAAAGGATCATATAGATTTAAAGGCTTTGCCTTGCAATAGAGTCAAGAGCAGAAAAGGGGCCAAAACAAAGTCTTTTGATGTCCTCGAGAGAATGACATAGGCTAAAGGGACCTCATCGAGCAATCATGGGAGGAAGCAACGTACTCCAATATGCCATTTAGGAGGATAAGAGGTTGAGGTGGCCACTCATGGAGTGGGGAGACCATCTCACAAATCTACCACCATCCACACTAGTGATTCGTGTAGTGAAAGGGTGCCTGACACACCCATTGGCTAAGATCAGCTGAATGAAGTAATCAATTTGGTGGTACCGAATGCATCATTAAGATCGCAATATCTATAAGTAATTGTTTTCCAATCGTAAAAGGTCATACCCTTATACTAGCGAGAAACCCTTTTGAGTCTCTGTGCAAACAGTTTTATCTCCCTTCGATCTTGTAATCAATGATGCGCCTCGAAATAAAATGTTACTCTATCTCCACCTTCAAGGGATATCAAAGACAATAAATCCTAGCAACCCAATGAATATTGTGATCTATCTCAATGAGTAATTGATGACATTAGCAACATACAGAGAAAGAATGCTGGAAAACACGATTGGGAGACGAAGAAAACAGGGATTCTAAGCACTATAGACTAAATACTTGAGAACAAAGTTCAAACATTTAGATTCTATCAACAGGTTTAACGAAATGGCCAGAATCCCACTTCGTACGAGCCCTTAAACAAGATATCGTCAAATAGATATTAATGATTCTCATATCCTTCCTTGACAATCTAATACAATGACTATTCCAGCTTATACATATCGTAGGGCTCAAAGGAACATCACATTACATGATTTGGTTAAGTTTTTATTAGAGCAAAATTGAGGTGGAAGTTGCAATATGCATCCCCCATACATGATATTATAGGAGCATTCAATTTGATCACAACATAAACTGCATTCAAATCACTAAATGCCACAATATTATCTCAGCCGTTGACAACCTAAAACCTATAACAATCAAAATAAGACCTTGATAATTACCCCAAGAATAAATGCAAGCACTAAAATCGGCCAATTTTCCAACATGTCCATCATGAGAACCCCAGACAACCAAAACAAGACCCCGACTCAATGTAGGAAGTGAAAAAGGATGAAAACAAATATCAGATTTGTAAACAACGGAGTAGGAAGAAACAGATCAATGGATATCCAATCCCCACAAGTATCAGCATGACAGCCTTTGGGTATAATCCTTGCCTAGGACCTAAATCTGTCAAGATTGCATGTAAGAATCCTCAGAATAGAGCTAGCGGTACACTCTAACTTTATGGAGGTATTATGAAAAATACTGCAGTTGCACAATCTGATGTGCCGAATCAGAATAGTGTGCCCTTTCAATCTACGCATAGTTATCCGTGGAATACTAGCTTCCTATATCACTAATCCACATCTTATTCATTCAGAAAGAAAGCTTTTTAAAGAAGGAATTCATAATAATTATACTCCGAAAAAAAGAATCATAAGAAGCAAATTTTGGTAAACGTGTGTACATGCCAAAATGGTAGATACTTTAAGTTGGAATCAATGTATCTTGTGCAAAGATTGCTAATACACGTCAAATTTTAAATGGTAAATACTTTAAGTCACAATCAATGTATCTTGTGCAAAGATTGCTAATACGCGTCAAATTTAAAACTCCAAATTGGGCGCACAAGTTTGTTTGTAACTTGTGATCACCTTAATATAATTTACAGAAAACATATGATCTTTCACTTAAGTCAATTATGCATAGAATGGTGATAAGTGCAACATGGCCACTTTTCTACTATCGTTCAATTTTCATTGATCATAGATATCATTCTAGCAAAAAGGCCAATATTGTTGCACGTCTCAAGGTCCTAGCATTCACCTAAAGTATCTGTGTGCCAAAAAGCAATCTAGTTAACTTAATAAGTTGGTTTCAAATTCAGAGTACTGATTATGATTCCTCTAACTATATGAAGAAACAAGTTTCTAGTTGACTTCCCTTTGAGTTTATAATCTTCAATTGTCACACCACTCTCTTATCATTTGAACATTTTTTTATGATGGCGAAAGCTAACAAATGTTTTTAAGTAGTCAACCATTAGCAACTTCAATGTGATTAATGGTTGACATGAACCTAAACTTGAGCTCCCTACTCTAGCACTAAATTTCCACCTTGCGCACATTCATCTTACATACCATCACCATGTATATACATGTGTGGCTTACTTAGTTATAGAATTCGATCTAGAAGCGATACTAAATGTACTTGTCCATAGTGTTCTCAAACATGGCTCATTCCAAAGGCTAATTTGGTCACTAGTTGATAACATTCATATCTGGCATGGATGAAATTGCATATGGAAGGAACAAGTATGAGACATTTAGAAGGTAACTACCATTTTTGGGTTTCCTGGTAATATGTACAACCTACAAAGTTTGATCTTGAGTTAACACCACAGGAAGTATAGTCTCATATAAATTAGCAAAATCTGCTATTGCACATATTATGCTCCATCTTTCTGCAACATAGCTTGATGTCATGTTTACATGCATGGTTACAACAAAAATAAATAACAAAGAGAGAGAGAGAGAGAGAGAGAGAGAGTACCTGTTCAATAATTGCAAAGTAATGTGAATTGGCCTGAAAGTAACAAAAGAAAAATTCAGGAGAAATGCAGAAATACTTGTATAAACCTTTGTAACTCAGATTTCAAACAAGCATTACTAAAAGATCAAGGAAGTGTAATTTAACAGGGTTTAAAAAAACAGGAAATATGAATTACTTGCTCTACTTTAATATTCCCAAAACATAACACGATATAATGTCATATTATAGAGTAATAATAATACCATTTGTTTGACCATATTATAGAGTAATCGCCTTCGAATGAACGCCAGAGGGGGCAATGGGAACACGGGAGTTGGATAAATGAAAAATGGTGAACATGGATCATGAATATCTATAAAATGACATTTGGGTGGTTAAGGTGCACTGTAGCACCATTAGATATTTAAAAATGGTGAAAACAATAATAAAAATGTCATACCTGAAGATAGATGTCAAATTCATGAAGCATGGAAAGAGGAGCTAGAAACCGAATATCTATGCCATATGGGTAAACATGGCCAGTGAAGCAAAAGGTTGCATGTAGGCTAGCATCTATCAATGCCTATCTCTAGGATGAATATTGCAACTCGAAAAGGGAAGTGATGAGTTGGTATGTACAAGCTCTTAATTGCTCTTGGTGCATGCTAGATATCCTCCATTATGGTTCCAGCCATTTTGGCTAGTGAGGTAGCTTTAGGGTATGATACTAGCACGTTCATGCCATAAGTACTAAAGTCACAGTTACTATGTTTTTCTGAATTTATAAGAAGTAAATTTCATCAGTTAGTTTTCATACTTCACAACATGGAAATTTATCCCCTCAGCCACAGTCATTCACAAAAACAACCTTTTCCTGGTTTTATACTATATATGCACATATCAGCTTTTGTTGTACGTCTAAACAAGGGTGGTATGTGACCAATAGAAGGTATGCATATTTTTTGGCAATCATTTGAAGTGTGGAAATAATGCCCAAATGCATATCTTCAGTGATAGCGAGAACCGTATAATTAAGGATTGGCCCGAGGTTTCTTAAAACAAATACTAAGCCCTGTTGATCATATCTGGCTTTTTCTACCTTCTGGATTTTCCATCAAGTTTAAAGCCTGTCAAGTTACTTGCAGGACACCTTATCTTGTCTACAGGACTGTTAAAATGAGAGTTAATCCCTGAAAGAAGCATTGAATTTGAAAGCTTGTGTCGCCAAAGAGACCCCGAGTTCAGCAAAAGCCTAAGAAGTGGCTCTGATGAAAGAATAGGTTTAATCAAATGTCCACTTGAATCCTACTACTTTGCCCTTAATCAACAAAGTTCTCTAGGTTCAGAACTGATCCGAATTGGATCATAAAGCCTTTGCAAGAAAAGTTAATCGAGACACTAATCTCATGTAACTAAGAATGTAACTTGAAACACTTTCTTTCACTCTATTCAATTACAAAGAATCCATTTGTAGAAGTAATTAATTGTTAACAAGGTTCAAGAAGTGTTCACAACATGCTAGTCCCGAAAACAAATAGATTTTGGTGCAAAGACTAAAAGAGCATACAAATTTTATCAAAATTTCTTTTTAATAACATATTTGGGCTCCTCTTGTAAAGTTGTGCATTCTCAAAAAAAGCAGCGCCCTATTTTGAGTTCACATGCGAAAGTTATGGCCTCCAAAGGTAGAGTACCTTTTAGGGTTGGGAAATCACATAACCGCCAATATGCACTTAGCTGCGGTTTCATAACCGTTGGTATTGTGTAAAGCAGCAATTTCATCCAAAGACAATAAAGAGGTAGAATAACGGCTGCTAAAATGTCTCTTCTTTTGAGTCTTTTTGGCTTTCACTTCAAGCTTCTTATGATGCAAACTTGTATAAATGCACATTCTAAGGGTCGTTGAAAGGCTTGGAGTTGTTCTTCTTGGTTATATATGTTTTGGAGTTGAATTGTGAGAAGAGAAGTGCAAGTGAGAAAGTTATAAAGCATGTAGGGGTGTTTGGACACGTTGCAAATGTAAAGAGTGTCCATGAAGGCCTCCAAAAGGTGGTATACATGTAATTGCAGAATGTTATAGTGACAAGAGGAGATCCCTCACTCTTCTGAAGTTTTCACAAATTGGGTTTTTCCCAAGGTAACAATGCCTCTTTACAATTCTGTTTTTGTGGTTGTTTCTTGCTCTACTTTCATTGTTTAGTTTCTTTTCAGTATGAAACACTTCCACTATATTATGCACATTGCTTGACTACTTTAAGCAATTCATGAGCAAAAAGAAATCTAATCAATCAAGAATTGTTATGAGTATATAAGATTTGTATTGGTGAATTAGTTGCAAATATCTATGCTAATTACGGATCAGATTGGCATCAGAGCTGGTTAGTGTTTTCTGGTGTGTGGTTTGTGTGGCATCATCGTTTGGCAAATGTATGCCCATAACCAGAACATCAAATGCTAGTGGAGGTGTCTCAATTCCTTGACAGCAAGGTGGCGTCAATTGTCACTACCATTGTTCCTAAAAAGAATGTTATAAGGCATTGTGGGCAGTATGTTTTGATGGTCTTTACCAGCAATCTTTGATGGATGTCAATAAGCCACGCAAGGGACATGAAAAAGTGAACTCAAAAAAGTTCACAGAGCTGAGTATCTTGTAATCTAAGTGCAGCTTCACAGGCTAGCTCACAACAGCAAGCAGTCGCACGAGTGTCCTCACTCCACTTGTAGAACTCGAGCTCCTCAGCCTTGCGGCATCTCGCAGCATGCATGCAGATTCGGTACAATCACGCAGCATCAGGACAACCTTTTGGGGCATATTGTATGTGAGTTAATAACATCTATAGAATACTCTCTCTACTAGATTAAGATAAGAAGGGGGGCACTTTAGGGCCAACACACAATAAGATTTAACCAAGGGGTGCAAGAGCCGTGGATATAGAAGATGGTAATCCACTCTCTATTAAAGGCATACGGTTTCCAAAGTCTATGTCTAGGGTAGGGGATGGCATCGTATTAGTATCCTAACTATCTAAAGATTAATAGATTATAAAGAACATAGAGATATCGAAGCTACGGCTACAAACATGGATTGTATACCGATTGATAGATTGTAATGCCCAAAGAGCATTTTGTAAAGCAAAGATCGATATAGAATAAAGCTACGGCTTAAAACGTGGATTGTATACCGATTGATAGATTGCAATGCCCAAAGAGCATTTTGTAAAGCAAAGATTGATATAGAATAATGCAATAGATAAGAATATGCTACTCTATCTGAGTCTATATACATGATACATCAATCAATCAATCAAAACAAAAATAAACAGAAAGGGAAAAGGAGAGGTAGAGATACTTACCTTCATGAAGACACCATTGGCACATAAACTTCCCCCAAGGTTAGCAACACCTTATGAGAGAGTTGATATGGGGAACCATAAGGCGAATAGAAGAAAACCGAAGAAAACCGAAGTAAACCACAGTCGGGGACTCGGAAGACTTGGTAAACCTTGTTGGTGCAACTCCTATTCTTGAGTGTCCTAGACCCAATGCTCCAAAGATAGACCTTCAAAGATAAGCAAGACTAACTTGTAAACTTAACGACCTTAAGAGCAGTTTGGCAAGGGCAATTACATTGAACGAGGAATGCTGTGATGATCATAAATTCTCTTAAATACCGCATATCAATGGGGAACATGATTACTCATTACAGTCCCCTACAGCTGACAGCATTGACCAGTTGACCATGAAGAATAGCCAGACAATATCAACCATGGCGATTCCGTCAAGTTTAGGACCTAAAGGACAGATTCAAAAGGTGGAGGAAGTCTCAGGAGCTAATAAAAGTGATATAACAGAGGTAAAGGGGTGTTGTAAGTGGATATGCTGGTGATCATAAGAGGGTAGTAAGGTGATGTCCTAAGAGGTGGCAAAAGGATGACTAGGATATGTATAGGATAGGATATCTAAGGTAACATTGACTGCACATCAAAGCTCTCATACAACTACCACCACTAATCAACCCACACTGCTCCCAATGATGCCCCGTAGGACTTTACTAAGGGGAGGTTAATGCGCCAATGGTACCTGCAAAGAGAAAAAGTCGGGAAGAGTGAAAAAAAAGGTGTAAACATATGCCCTGACCGAAGAGCGTTGCATGTCATAAAATGCACAACATGAGATGGTCCTCGAGAGAAGAAAATGCAACGCTTAAATCAAAACGACTGAAATTAAGCAACAACATAAAAGTATGAACTCAACCCCAAATGAAATATACTTACCTGTCTGCAACCTAGTGAGTCAATAGAATGTACAAAGAGTCGCTAAGTGAGCCCTAGTAATATAAAACTAAAAGAAACACTAGAAGATAAATTAGAAAAATAAGCAAGTAAACCCTAAGCTAAGGGAAGCTCATGGAAAGATGATAGGACCGTGTTAGATGAGAAGGTTAGGACAAATCTAGGTAGCACAAGAGAAATAGTAAAGTAAATCGTAAAAAGAAGAATAAGATGTGCAAGTAAGATATGAGATGCATCGACAAGAGGAATCTACTCTAGCAAGCTTGGAGGTAGGAAAATGATGATAGAAGGCTGTGAACATGAACCAAGGGAGTTAACATCATGGGCCTAAAAAATAAGTGATTTTTCAAAAAAAAAATGTGCACAGTATATCATGAATTCATTATGACAGCATGATCATTGATGCTTCTTTTGGAATGACGATCAGATTAATGGTTGTAAAGATATCGGGATTTTAAGAAATCTAGGAGTAAATAATTAATTAAAAGTTCCAAACTTCTTTTGAAACCTATAAATAGGGAGTCAAACCTTTCATTTGTTACTTTGTGAAGGGGATTTTTGAATTTTGGAGATCTTGGTTAACCAATTTGACGAAAGCAAAGTTGGTGACGAGAATGCGAGTAAGTCTAGGTGCTAGGGCGAAGGCCAAGGAAGGCACAATTTGGCGAATCTACTGGTAGGTTTTGTATTTGAATTAGGAAAGGGTAACTAAGGTACAAATACAAAGTTAAGTTTCATGGCAAATCTGAGTAATGAAATTTGCCCCAAGGGCTTTTAAAACGTAGATGTCCACAAACTCTAGGTGGATTTGAGAGCATTTTGCATTAAGATGTCATTCAATTAGATTTATGTATTTTAAATGCTAAAAAGGGCAAGCGGCCTTCTGCCGAGCACCATCGATCATGTTGGGCCGAAAAAAATTGCAATCAAATAAGGTTGTAATAAACATCAAATGTAATCTACGAAATGGACAAAGAAAACACAAGATGTGCCAAACAAGGAAGCACCAAAATGAATAGGATCGACATCAATACTTATGTTGAATTTTCTTAGGAGATAAAAACACTACCATCGAATGTCACGACTAGGGTGAAATAAACATGGTATGTACACAAAGGATGCACGTGTGAGGAAGGCTTGAAGGTCTTACCATCATACTCACAAATCTTTGATGAGAGCCAAAATGATAAAATAGATAGTAGTCTGTAGTAAGATAAGAGGATGTAAAAGGTATAAAGTCGTGGTCAACTACCAACACTATCTATCGGGGGGAATAAAAGAAGTGAATCATGAAAGAGGAAAAAACAAGGTGCCACAATAGCGATACAAGACCATTAGTGGAGATGAGACACTCTAATCAATAGAGTATGACTAAAGGTTTTCATCACCTTCATGAGAAAGAACCCTAAGTATGCGGATTCGGATTAGGCTAACTAGTGATGTATAGAGATATATCACATGTCAACTAAGAAATGTTATGATAGAAAAAATATGTTTCCTACCTTCCCATAATGTTTTCTCCATTCCTCGGGACCTCACTATAGGAGCGTGAAGACAAGGTCACTGAATGATAGTTATGGGACCTCCTACCCCAATCAAAAAAACTACCGCACCCCAAAGGACCTCAAACTCTATAACGAGGCAAAATGTGAAGTTTGAGCTTCCAATAATAAGGGGTGTGCCAAAATGATTGTATCATGTTTTTTTGTTAGTGATTGACTTTTTTTATTGCCTTTTGTTTGTTTTTTCTTTTATAATATGGCTTTTTGACTTTTTTTAGTTGTTTATATTCCTTGTATGGATTGGAAAGGCTAGTTAAATGGGTACGAAAGACAACTAACACAAGAGAGCTTACACCTAACCATTACACAAGACAACCTAGAAACCGTGATGCTTTTGTACCTCTAGACCTACAAGAGTGCGATCTCATCTCTTAACTAAGCGTGCCTCAAGTGAGTGAAGAAGCGGGAAGAGTGAAACTGTAATATAATGTTGGATAAAGCTAATAGTCGTGTTATCATAAAAAATCGAACAGTTCAAAACTTTTCAATTTATGCTCCATTACGTCACCCTACAGTCCCTAATGATATCCTTTACCCAATCCATGTTTCATAAGAGCAAATTCATGCTTAGATCTCAGGTTGGTCTGTCTAGCACATAAGAATTTAACCTGATTCTTGGGTCAGATGGGAGATAATTCTTAATATGTGGTCAAGCACCTTGTCCATTGGTTCAATGGAGTTAAGCCAATGAGTAAAACAGTAAACTAAAGCTATCATAACATTTATGCAATGTTAAGAGAAGAGGTCTGGAGTCAAATTCATAATCTACAGGGAACCCCAAGAATCATGGAGAGAAGATAATGTTGAAACGCTATAATAGCTAAGGAGCTCAATTCATATTAAGTCTATGAAAGACTTGAAAATGAGGAAGATAATACATAATTTTTCATAATGGTATGAAAGCCAAAGCATTGGGAAATGCTTGTGAGCTATTTGGCATGGCACCTTAGTCAATGATTATGACATGTAAACATACCAAAGAGATCCACTGTAAATGTTCCAAATGGTTCTATGTTCCCCAAATTAACCAATTCAATTGATTTTGAATTGGACATTGTTTTTGTTGCATCGGCAAAGTCGGACGAACTGGATAAACTTGAAACCTCCGGAATGGTTCCAATGTTCCTTCTCATCTCCAACGGCCCGATTAAGAACTATTGGAAAATCTGAGCCTAATTTCACTTCTTTGACATAGCATGTCGGTCCCATAAGGAACTAATGGAATGGTTCCTTGAATTCCACGAAAGCCCGAAAAAAGCCGATTTGTGCATAGTTTTGTGATAGCCCTGAATGTAAAATTTCAAATTCCAAACAATACCATCTCAACTTGGTCTCGACAGAGGTGGCAATATCTTATCTTCATTATCCTTTTGAGCAAACTCAGCAAGCTGTCGATTTGCAGAGGTCTTTTTCAAGTGATCTTCACAAAGCTCGAATCATGCAGGACAAGTTGATATTACACATGAAGAGGAATGATAACATTATATGGGATTCTACGAATCAGAGCAATGGAGATGTTTCGAAATATCCTGAGCGTGATCAAGGACCAGATGCAATACCAAATGGTGTTGAAACACCAAGAAGATCTCAGCAGATTTGCCAAAGCCTTGAGGTTGTAAACCTCCAATACGCCATCAGTTCATACTAGATTGTGGGAAAAATGCAGAGCTCTGTGAGAATGAAGAACGTATTTTTGCTCAAGAACCAAGTGTTTTGCAAATTAAAGCTCCGGTGAAGATATATGGGGACTTATATGGTCAAATTTAGAGATCTGATGCCGTAGGACTAAGTCACAAGGTTCGGCGAATTTTTGGCTTAGGGTTCGGAATTCGCCGAACTTGATATGTGGTCAAAAAAGTTCGCTAAAATTCGTGTCATTCACTTCGGAAAAAGCACATAAAAACCAAGGATGGTAAGTGCCTTCAGTTAAACACAAAAATCGCTTGGCGGCTTTGATCTTTGCTATTCGCAACCTGGTGTTTCTATTTCGCAGGTTTTTTCTGTGAATTTGTATGGGCATCAGTGTTGGCACAGGAGTGTGCACAGTCACAGACCCTGGGCGTGGGCATAGTTGTGGAGCTTCACATTCGTGGGAGCCTTTATTCAGGCCCGGTTGCCACTACATACTGCATCGCTGCTCCATACTACATCACCGCTGCTTCATAGTTGCATGCATAGCCGCTGCTCAAGGTAGCATGGTAGGAGATTAACAAATTTTAGGGTTTTATTTTTGTTTTTATGTTTATAAAGTCCACGATTATATTTTCATATTTCAGTTTATAAAGTTTAGGTTTTTATTTTATTTGTATGTTTATGTTCACGATTTCATTTTTATGTTTATTACTCTAAAAGTTTAGGTTTTATCTTTTATTTTTATGTTAATGACTTTTAAAGTTTGGCTTTATTTTTATGTGTATGCTAATTTTTATTTTTAAGTCTACGTTTATTTTAAATTTCATTATTTATATTAATCTTTCAAAAACGTTTTATGATTTTTTTTATTTCATAATTTTTGTTTTCTAATATATGTTTGTTTTTAAAACTTACATTAAATATTTATAATTATTATTTTTTATTATACTTATTGTTTAAGCTAATAATTTTGGACTTATATTTAAATTTTCGTAATTAATTTTTTTAACATATTTATTTTTTACTCAAATATTTTTCATTTATATTTAAGTTTCATAATTATATTTTTATATATATTTATTTTTTAACCTAATAATCTTAATTGAATTATATATATTTTAAAATTTTAATAATGTTTGTTCATTTGTTTATAATGTTTTTTGTTTTTTATTTTATTTGTTGTTTAATTTTAATTTTAATTTTGGGACGTTCGCGCATCACCAAAATTTAGGGGATGCATCTCCGCATAACCCTGCTAATTAATAATTTATGTATCATTTTGATGTAACAAGTAGCATGTAAGGCTATACTAGGGTTAGTATGACGTCTAAAAACTTAGTATTACATGTTTAAGATTGTGGTTGACCTAATTTCATATGTTTTTACGTTTTTCTATTAATCGAACTTAATGGCGATTTTTTTTTCGAACTTTATTCATTGGGCGAACTTGAACCGAATTCTATCCTTGTCGAACTTGAACTCGAACTCGAACCTTGTGACTTATCCGTAGGAGATATAATTTACATCGATTATCTTTTCTTGGGGAATTATGTGGATTATCAGGATCAGTGTTTGGAGATGTGAACGTGTCTCATAAAGAACGTTAGCAAATAAAGTAATGGCACCTCTAAAATGTACCAGTAAACAAAAGCACGCCAACTGTTTGACAAAATGCCTCAACAAATTACAAAGTACACATAAGCAAAGTTGTGTAAAGGTCAGACCAATTAAAGCAGGTTGTTTATGAAAAGATGCAACGAAGACTCTCTTGAATAATCACAATATTTTGAACTTGGAAATTATGAAATGAAATCATATTTTCATGCAGAATGAACACACAGATTTGAGTTGGAAATATAAGCTCAAAGGTACTTGATCCCAAACAGATGCGGGCATCAAAGGATATGAATCCTTAAAATGTGAAAGAAGATATGTACACAAATTATGGAAAACATGTACTTGATCATTAACGCATATGGCAAATAAAATTAATGAATCATGTGAAGAAATGTCAGAACAGGTTAAAACAAGCTTGCATGATATGTAAATAAGCTTACATTCTTGGCAATCTCATGTGGAGGGAACGGATGCTCAGAGGCTGCATTTTATGCTTTTTGAAAGAATGCCATTGGCATTCATGGAAGAAATGCACAAGAAAGGCATGTATTTATTATTGAGGGTTCTCCAATTAAGCATCTGGCTCTTGCTACGTCTTCTCAACTTTATGAAAGAGTTACAAGGTTGACTACATTACAATATTATCCAGCTACCTTTCTTGCTCTGATACACAAGCAGGTTTATGTGTTTGGAGAACATGTTGCCAAAGAATCTGATCAGGAGTTTGAGGCTTTGTCCAAGGAACTCCAAGGAAAATATGAATGGGCAGATGCCGAGATGCAAAATTTTCTTATAGTCATAGCTCATAACCTGAGGAAGCTCAACCAATGCTCTTATATTGTTGTTTCAAAGAATAGGAGGCCAAGAATAAGAAATAAAAAGTATGTTTAATTAATTCATCCATCAAATTAATCAAATTCTGTAATTATGAAAACCATTATAAAAACCTAAGTTGAGTCAACTTGAGGTCGTGGTTCAAGTTGAGTTAAAAGTAGTTATGCAACTACTTTATAAGGCAAAATGCCTATATAAAGCTAGAATGCAATTGTAAAAAGGGACTAGTCTCTCCCTCTCTTCTCATATCTAGATACTGGAGAATTGTTGCTGTAGCTTTGTGTACCTGTTTTCTCCTTATTTCATGGATTTAAGAATCAATGCTTTTCTCATTGCATTGTTAATGCCCTTTAATTATAAATTGTCTTTCTATACATAATTGAATGTTACCATTAATGTTGTTTTTCTCCCTTGTACATGATGCTTTGATAAATCAGACTTTGTGCTGAATATTAGTGTTCATGGACTTTGTGCCATATCTATACAGATCGAGGGATTGTGAAGACTTTGTGCTTCATATTTTGCATTCGTTGTTGTATTATGTCCTTCACATGAGAGAGAGAGAGAGTTTATATGTTATATTTATATTTTGGGATATCAAAGTAAGTCTCTCAGTTTATTCTATTGTAGATTTCCTGCTTCTTCCGTTCTCTCTTTCTTTCTCCTTCCTAATTTTGATGCCTTCATGCTTTCTAGTTACAAGCACCAAAAAATCCAAATACCCACATCATACGAAGGAACTGCCCCTCTCAAACGCAGAGGAATGTCACCCTATCAATAGTGACCTTCCCTAACTGTTGCAGATTTTATATAGCTTCCATTGGCCGAATAAAGAATATATACGACATAAAATTTTGCCAACAAGCCAATCATAAATAGACATAGGGATTGCTTCATATGGGATGAAGGCTAAAAAAGACGAACTAGGCAATGTAGGAACAGCAAATCGCTAGTGGTGGCAAGATATAAGGAATGTAAACCTATGATAGGTCCAACGTAAGCACAAAGAGTGATGATAATCAAGTGGAATATAAGATTATAAGAGTGAGAAAAACATACTAAAAGATCCAAGGAAGAAACAAATGGTAGAAATGAACCCAAAAAATATTACAAGGAGGCTGTAAAACATAACTGTAAAGTACATTACCAATGTAGCTCAAACAAGAACACAATGGTCATATAAACCCAGGGGGGATAAGATGTTGCAAGGAATTTGTAAAATAGAACAGTAAAATAAATTACCAAAGTAGCTCAAACAAGAACATAATAGCCATATAAACCCCTAGGGGGTAAGATGTCGCAATGGGCCTATAAAAGTAACTAGGATGTAAGGTGTTAGTCAGGCATTTGGTAGCACCCAAACTAAAAAACCCGTGCAAACATAAATGATAGAGGATGGTAGCTGAAAAATTCATACTAACCACCCTGAGGATCATAAATAGATTGTATATGATGTAAAGGGGTAGCCGAAGAAATTCGCACCAATTGGCCTAATGATCATAAATAGATAATATAGGGTGTACAAGGGTAGCCTAAGAAATTCATACTAACCGGTATAAGCTTCGTAAATAGGTGGTATATAATGTAACCGGGTATCTAGAAAAATTCATACTAACCGGCCTAAGGATGTAACAAGATGTGTCCGTAGTAAATGCAAAAAAGTAAAGCTAGGGTATGGACAAGGAAAGGTGGTCATAGAGGTTGTGCAAAAAGTAAAAAGTAACTAGGATGTACGGTGTTTGTCGGACATTTGGTAGCACCCAAACTAACAGGCTTGTGCAAAAGTAGATAATCGAGGATTTTAAGTGGTAGCCAAAAAATCTTCCTAACTAGCCCAAGGATCATTAATATATAATATAGGATGTAAAGGGGTAGTTGAAAAAATTCGCACCACTAGGCCTAAAGATCGTAAATAGATAATAGAAGATGTAAAGAGGTTTCCCAAGAAATTCTTACTAATTGGCCTAAGGTTCATAAATAGATGGTATAGGATGTAACGGGGTGCCAAATATTTTTATACTAATCGGCCTAAGGATGCAACAGGATGTATAGGTGGCACACCAAACATTCTGCCACAAATTTTTGAACATCTCCTTTCAACCCCTCCCAAAAGAAATCTTGTTTAACCCTATGATAAGTTTTCTAGAACCCAGAATGGCCACCTAGTGGAGAAGAATAAAGCTTTGAAAGAAGATGGTGTTTAAGTGTAATGTTCTTACACAAATATAACATGCCCTTGTACCACAATGTATCACCCTTCCATATAAATTTTTTGGATATGGTTGGATCCTGCTAGAAATTCTGAATAAGAGTGTGGGTCTATGCATCTTTCTGCCATTCTTCCCTTGCTTGATCTACCCAATCTGCCTTTAGTACAGATTCGCACATGACAATGCTTCTGTGGACTCATCCCCCCTAGATAGTGCATCGACGACCACATTTTCCTTCCCTTTCTTATAACTAACCTCAAAGTCTTAACCCAACATCTTTGTGACCTATTTTTGTTGTTCTTAGGAAGATAGTCATTGCTCCAAGAAGTATTTCAAACTATCATGATCATTTTTTACCTTGAAGTGTCTACCCATCAAGTATGGTCTCCATTGTTCAACAACATGCAAGATTGCCATCATCTCCTTCTCATAGGTGGGCTTCACCAAATTCTTTCCTTTTAGTAGCCGACTCTCAAATGCTATGGGATGACCTTCTTACATGAGTACTGCCCCTATCCTATTTCCTGAAGCATCGCATTCAACTATGAAGGTCTTGGAGAAATCTGGGGTTGTCAACACTGGGGTGGTGCACATCACCTCCTTCAATTTTTCAAATGCCCTAGAATTTCCACGCACCATCACCACTGGAGCAAAATAAGCACTCTAACTATGACAAATAATACCCATTTCCAACATTTCCTCAACCATCTTCTCAATCTCACTCTTTTGCACATATTGGTGTCTATAAGGCTTGATGTTGGGGGGTTGGCTTCCTGGAATTAACTGAATGGCATGATCATGCTCTCTTTCAAGAGGCGATCCTCTAGGATCCTTGAAGACAATTGCATGTTTATCAATAACCTTTTGAAGATCAAGATGCACTAAAGTAATTAGTGGTTGAACTTCCACGGAGAACAATCGTGCTACGAATCCTTCAGCCCCCTTTTTAAGAATCTTCTGCATTTGGTTAGAGCTAACCACTTGAGGAGTTTTTCCCTGTAGTCCTCGAAGTTCAAAATGTCTTTCTTCATAATGAAAGCGCATGAACTCCTAGAAATTTAGCTCTATGGCTCCCAAAGTTGTGAGCCACTGAACACCTAAGACAATATCAGCTCTACCCATGGGAATGGTGAACATAGTGGATTCCCTTTTTGTAGTCACCCAACATAAGTCATATTTTATGGCATTTCCCTGAACATTGGATTGTGCCACCATCTGTAATCATTACTTAAATTTCAGGTGCTGAGTAGATGAAACAATTTAGCCTTTGTTGCCAACTTATTATTGATGAAATTATGTGTGCTCCCAGAATCAATCAATATCGTCACCTTGTGCTTCTTAAGATAACCCACGACCTGAAGGGTTTGTGAAGTGCTAATACCAGATAGAGCATGGCATGAGATAGTCAGTTGGGGCTCTTCAGAGTCTTCCTCTAGTTTTTCCACTTCATCACTTGATGTTTCCTCATCTTCTTCCTCCTCACTAGTCCCTTCAATGTAAAACAATTTCTTCTCAGCACATTTGTGGCTTGGTCCATATTTGCTTTCACAATTAAAACATAACCCTTTTGCTCTCTTTTCTTCAATTTGTTGAGGTGTCAATCTAATTGGCCGAGGGTACGATGGTGCCAAGGTGCTATGGTCTTTGATGTTAGAAAAAGTTTGTTTTCAGCTGGAAAGAAAATTTTCCTCTGCCTACGTGTCATGATAATAAAATCAAAAACCTTTTAAGTGGATTAAACATGCGCACCTCATGCTCAATATGGCCCTTAAGACCCCCAAGAAATAGGTCATTTAGATACCCTTTTGTAAAGTTCTCCACACAGAAGGATAGGTTTTGGAATTGATGAATATAATCCTTGATTGATCCTGTTTGCCGTAACTTTGTTAGTTGGCTGAAGTAATTCTCTAACACACTAGAGCTATAGTGCAATTGCAGCTCTTCAGTGAAAATTGTCCATGTGACACTGAAACCATTCTTCTGCCTTTGAGCACATAACTAACGATACTAGACGAATTGGTCAAGTTCGAGATATAAGGATGGCGTGGTCACCTTTTGTCCTGATGGTGATGTAGATCAAAGAAATTCTCCATTTGGTTAATCCAATTGAGTGGATCCTTTCCATCAAACTTACGCATTTCCACTTTTGGAATAATGACACGCCATTGGTTAGAAGATCCACCAGTTTGTGAAAAGGATCCTCCTTGGTTGGTGTGATTTGGATTTGTGTGTGCATTGTTGGAGGAACCCTTGTGACTGGAATGGGAATTCATGCTAGTAGTCATGCTTGAAAGAGCAAGCATCATCTCGTTCTGCATTGAATCAAACCCCATCTTCATTTCCCCCTTAAGGCTACCTTCCAATAAAAGAAGCTCGTTGTTGAGGTCAACCTTACTCACCATATTATTAACCCTTTCCTGAAGTTGATTGACTACCTCGGATACTCCAAAACCTAAAGATTCCAAATCCATATCTTCCTAATTTGGAGTCATTCTTGGAGTTGCTTAACCTTTCCCTTGGCCTCGAGTTGATCTACCAGTCATGATGTAGGGTTTGGGTTTCGGGATACAAGGATTAGGGTAAATATTTAGAGTTTGGGGTTTCATAAATTTATTGGCCGAATGGAGGGAAACATAGAGAATAAACCCTATCTAATTTTTGACAAGCTTTTCGAAAATATAAGAAACTTAAAAATTCTCAAAATTGCAACCTAGATAGCCGATTTATGAATTCATTGGGGCTAGTTCTTATTTGTATATCCCTATTCTATATTCTATTGAATGCAGATTTTGTAGTTGTTACACAAGTCCTGATCACAAAAAAATTGCAAAAAAATTCGCTACCATTTCTAAGATATAGCCAAACCTTCACAATTAGGGTTTTGATGCAGTTCTGGCCGAGATCAAGCTTTGATACCACTTATAATGAAATTACTTAGATAAATTTGAATATCAACAGTAATAGAACGCCAAATCATATAGAAATGATCACATTATGCAAGTATAATAGTTTAGCCACTTCGAGATGGCAACCTCCAAACCATACAATAAGACTCAAGTGCTCAATATGATGATCAACTACTTCTTACTACCACCTATATATACCATTCCTATATTATGGCCAACACCAAGGCCGACCTACTACAGATGTGAAAGTATAAATGAATGACATATGACAAGAAAAGAGATTATGTAAGCCACAAGTCGGCCCTACATATCCAATATAACCTTTAGGACTAAGGGCGTAGCATTCTCCTCATGATCACAAGAGTTTGTACTCTTACCCTTACTAGTCTATTGTACACATTTGTATTTTCCATATTTTGCATATTGAATGGAAGTTGCATTTTTTGCATATAAGTCTTCCGCATTTGAATATGTCAGTAAACTAATTTGTTTAGTCTTCCTATGCATTCTACAATACACAACTTATCTCTGAGTGTATCATTATCCACAGAAAAAAACCAGTCATGGGAGCCCCGCATAGATCATTCCGCTTGGCAAATAAATACACCTCCAAATACATGAGATGTAAAGGGAATCACAAGCAAAGTACAAAGCAAGACATGATCAACATAGAGTTGAACATAGTTTCCTTGTTGAGGACAAGGTATGGTTGTACATGAACAAAGGAATATTTCAAGGCAAAACTAAGAGGCTTGAGCCTCTTAGATATAGTCCATTTCTAATTCTAGAACAAGTGGGCAAGAATGATTTTAGATTGGATATGCCTCCTTTTGTGAAAAGAACTTTTGTTGTGAATGTTGAAAACTTGTGTTTCTTTGAACCTTCCATGCTAAATGAAGGTCTTTCGTTGCCTTCCATTGGAAGAACATGAGCAAAGGAAGATTCCAAGGTAGAATTAAGAGGCTCAAGCCTCTTAGATATGGTCCATTTGTAATTCTAGAACAAGTGGGTAAGAAAGCTTTTAGATTGGATATGCCTCTGTTTGTGAAGAAATCTTCTACTATGAATGTTGAAAACATATATTTCTTTGAGCCTTTCATGTTAAATGAAGATCTATTGCTGCCTTTCATTGAGAATCTCACTCCTAATGGCCAGGCGATGTGGAACAAAAATGATGTTTTGCAAATGAAGGAAAGAGCATCAAGGAAAGGGGAGCAGACGAATTGGGTTGAAGCTACAATTGCCAAGCGAATCCAAATGGCATTTGAAGAAGGAAGTGGAGATTAAATTTCATCACTTTAAGAGTTGCTAAGCTTTTGAGGACCCAAGGCCTGCTAATTGGGTAGGTGTGGTCTGAACTAGATCATCAAGGAAAGGAGAGCAGGTGAATTGGGTTGAAGGTACAATTGCCAAGCGAATCCAAATGGCATTCGAAGAAGGAAGTGAGGAATAAATTTCATCACTTCACGAGTTCCTATGCTTTTGGGGACCCAAGACCTCCTAATTGGGGAGGTGTGATCCAAATTGGATGATGAAGTGTTAGCAAGAAAAACTAAGACACTAATTTCATTGTAATAAAGAATTTAACTTGAAACACTTTCATTCACTCTATTCCATGGCAAAGAATCAATTGGTCATTGATTCTTAAATGGGTTCATGAAGTATTCACAACATGCTAGTCCAAAAAATAGATAGATTTTGGTGCAGAGGCTAAAAGAACATATGGACTTTATCGAAATTACTTTTTGATTACCTATTTGGATTCCTTTCGAAAAGTTGTGCACTTTCAAGGAAAACGGCACCCGATTTTGATTTTGTATGCAAAATATATAGCCTCCAGAAGGTAGAGGACTTTTTGGGGTTGCCAAAATGTCGGTTTAGCGAGGGTGGCAATTACATAATCGCTCCAGCAGTTTTGCAAACCACCCTGGCAACTTTGCAACTACATGTATGCACTTAGCGGCGGTTTGTGGCTGGTAGTTTTTCCTGAAGAAAGCAAAGAGGTAAACTAATGGCTAAAAATGATGTCTATTTTTCTTCTGAGTCTTTTTTGGCTTCCTCTTCGAGTATCCTATGATGCAAAGTTGTATAAATGCACCTTTAAAGGGTCATTGGAACGTATTGAATTGTTCCTCGAAGTTGTTCTTGTTAATTGTATGTGTTTTGGAGTTAGGAGTGTAAGTGGAGCAAGTTGCAGAGCATGGAGGAGGGAAGTTAGGACATGTTGCAAATGTAAAGATGTCCCTAAAGGCCTTGAGAAGGTAGTATATCTGTATTTAAAGAATGTGATGTTGGCAAGAGAAGGAGATCCCTCACTCTTTTTGAGTTTTCCCAAATGAAGTTTCTCATAAGTAATCTTGTCTCTTTAAATTTAATTTTTTGAAGTATTTTCATGCTCTACTTTCATTGTGTAGTTTCATTTCAGTCTAAAGCACTTCCAATTTTGTATTATGCACATTTCTTGATTATTCAAAGAAATTTCATGAGCTAACAACAATCTAATCGAACGAGAATTATTAGGAATAATAAAAGACATAGTTACCTAAGACTCCAGGACGGTAGGACATCGGGACGTAGGGACAGGGTTTCCGGGACGGCGGGGGGACAGCAAGAGGACGGCTAATAATAAATATATAAAAATATATATAATTTATTAATTTTACAAATATAACATGAATAATTCAATAAACTACTTAAAATTGAAAGTTTGAAGATTGAAAGCATTAATGATTAATCCAATTATTCATCACATAAGCCAAGGCCCAAAATGCTACAACTATATATATTATATTCAATGTTCAAAACTTCAACATGACAATGAAAGACTAAATAGTAAATAGTAAAGCTGAAAATTAAAAACAAGTCTTGGTCTTACTCTTCAATAATCAACATGAGAAGAGTACAACTACACCCACATTACATATGCTATGAAATATTATGTCATGTCTCATAACCAGAATGACATTACAAAACCAAAATGACAAGTGACAAGTACAACTCAAAAATCACTATCAGATCCCCTCCGAAGGAACAGTTGCGAACTGCTCCTCCTCACTAGAAGTATTTGTATCAACGTCATCTACATCTGTAAAGGAGATATCAACCAGTCCTCGTTGCTCCTAATCTTCATCAATCTGCCTTGCATCCTCAAGATCCACATCCCACCACAATGTTGGGCTCTCCTTGTACATAGGTGTCTTGCAATCCATGAGACGCAAGGCACTATGTACAGCAACAAGTTTCTCTACTCTCTTAGAGGTAAGTATGTTCCTCTTAAGAGAGTGGATCCACCCATATGTTGACCAATTCCTTTCAGAAGCAAAGGAACTAGAAACCTGAGAAAGAAAACGAATTACATGTGTACGTAGCAATCCTGCATGTCCATACAATTGCCACCAACTAACTGGACTCCTATATTATGGATGTGATATATCTCACATCTATCCAAAATGTTTCATTCACCACAATTACTTTCACCTTCTTCCCCTGCTTTGTCTTCGACCCATCCCACCTAGACCACTCTGATGTCATGACCCATACACTGTAATGATTCCTGCAACTCAGCCATCCTATCCAACAAAATAAAATATGATGCAAAATGTGTGTCCGCTGGCTTGAGGAATTCCTTTCTCGAAAAGCTACGAAAGAGTGCCAATGACATATGGTGGTTACAGATGAACATCTGCACGTCTCTAGCATCAACCACTACATTTTTGACCCAATCAATTTTTTCAATATCTTTTAGTGCATTGTTCATGGCATGCACACAACATGGGGTCCAAAATATATATCGGTAATGAGCCTCAACAAGCTTACCTGCTGCCCTGCACACATAAGTTGCATCTGCTATAACCTGCACAACGTTGGCAGGGCCAACCTCCTCAATAGCATCTCGCAAAATGGTGAATTGGAACTTTGCATACTTCTTCCTTGAACAATCAACTGCCCTCAAAAAGTAAGGACCCTCTCTGCATGAAACAATGATATTTATGAGTGGGTGGTGTCTGATATCTGTCCACCCATCCATGATGATGTTGCAACTGTGAGAGACCCATGTGCACCTCATTTCCTCCATCTGTAAATTAACCTTGGAATAGTTCCTATCCAATATTGTGGTTCTCAACTTCGTGTATCCTAGGGGCACATAACTCACACCTACTTTGACTACCTTAGCCTTAGCCTCCTTGAAATAAGGAGAGCAAGCAACATGAAATGGAATGCCAGTAGCAAAAAAAAAAAGTTCCAATGGCATCATCAGCCTTTGTATTATACATTTCAACAACTGGACTGGAGGCCACAACCTTCCTCTTCCCCCTACTACTACCAAAAGCATCCAATTCAGACACCTCATAAGATGCACCTATAGCACTACCAGTATTAATTCTCACAGAACTAGAAGGGGTGTCAGTGCCACTAACATGACGGCCACGAACTTTTGGAACCTTTTCCACCATATCTCCATTATACAGCCTCACCATTTCTGACCTCTCTTCAAGTGATAGCTGTCCACACATGCCTACACCTTTCCTCGCAATGTGCAATAAATGTGCATTCAACCTAGTAATGCTGCCTGAACAAGATAATGAGCATATGTTGCATTTCCATATTTTAGTGCCCCCTGAAATGCTTGATCTAGGACCCTGCATAATTTGACCAAATTGTTTCAAAAAGTTTTTTCTTATCAAAAGGCCCCCTAGCATACTTTTTCAACATTTCGGAGGGGCAACTGAACTTGTCCACACTCCCTTGTGAACTAGTAGCAGTATTAGGTGTTTCTGATTGTGTTCCTTCTCCTTGCACACCCATTTCAACCTCATATTCAGCTTGATAATCACTATCGGAACTCATTTTGAAGCTGCAATAATTAAAATACAAAACAATATAACTATACAATAATTTAAAACAACAAATACAATTTTTTTTAAAAATAGCAATGAAAACATTTAAAAATTAAAAAAAACAAGCAATAAAAATGCCTTCCCTTTATGTTTTATCTCATTCCATCACTTGCTAATCCAAATAGGAAAAAAAAATACAAGCAAAATGCAATGCCTTCACTTTCAACATTGCATTTGGAAATAAAAAAAAAAACACAGAATGGTAGTAAATTAGTAATGTATGTAAATACCTCTTGCTCTTGCTCTTGCTCTTTAAACCTTGCTCCTTGCTCTTGCCTTCTCTTTTTATACTCTTGCTCTTTCCTTCTCTTTTTTTTGCTCTTGCTTAGTGTGATTAGAATGAGTGTGAAATGCTCTTTTTATAAGTTTTTTTGTTGTTTTTAGGGTTAGTTTATGTTGCTTTTAATTAGAAAGCATTAAAAGTTTTTAAAAATATTAAAAATATATATAAAAATGATAAAATAAGAGTTGTTTTACCTTTTTGGGCGGCGTGTGAAAGGCGTTGGGGATGTCGTGACATCCCCGGGACGTCACGATGTCCCCAATGAAGTCCCCAAGCTCTCTTTGCACCCAGGACATCCCGGGGTGCGTTCCTGGTTTTTTAGGGGACGTCCCCTTTATTTTTTGGAAAATGGGGATGGCAGGGAAACGTCCCATCCCCGTCCCCAAGTCCCTGAGACATTCGGGACGTGATGAAAACCTCTAGGACGCGTCACCGCGTAACACTGATAAAAGATTCATGTTGGTGAATTTTCTATGGAATATCTAAGTTAATTACAGACCAAAAACAGTTTGCATCAGCAAACAACAGTGGTAAAACAAAATTACACATACAGTTACTTGTAGAATTTGTGTATCAGGCTTTCTTGCCTTAAGTTTGTTTTGTACTTCTTACCATTAACTGTAGCTCTATGACGACTCAGGCCCCTTAGGCATCATAAAATCTTAAAATAATGAAACTCAGACCCCCTTTGTTAATATGTCAAGGTTCGTTATTGCATCGAAATTCTAGAAGATTAATAGCAAGAGGATCCCTTTTTAATTCAAAAAAAGAATACTTTAGTTGTTTTGTAGGTTAGGCTGATAACAGTATCAAATAACAAAGCGAAATTACGAGGCCTACAAAAGTTTAAAGGTATAAAAAATATTCTTATCAATTATTGAAACTCTATTAAAATGTGAATTGATTCCAATAAGGAACCCCAAACTCGTAAGTCTGTTGCATTGTCATTTTCCACCTATAAGTACTATGTTCATTATTGGCATCGAATCAAATTCACTTGAAATTTTATTGCTTTTTGTAGTGGTTTCATACCTTTCATAGGCCCGGTAATTTGGTTCCATTATTTGAAGTTTGTAGAAGTTTGCTACCATCTATCTGAAGTTTGTAGAAGAAAGACAATAATCTCATTTTTGAGTTTAAAAAGGTTACTCAAAGAGCAGTCACCATTAATGCAGTGACCATTGAGTAGCCAACAGTTGTTTTCAATGTAAGGGACTCAAACCTAAATTACCTATACTGCTGAAGTACAATCCAAACACCAGAGGCAATAACACCCTTTAAAGAATACAAGAGTAATGAACAATCATGGTACTGACATTTAGAACAGTCTTGCTCTCCTTTTGAATCTCGCATCTTACAGAATTTGAATATTTTAAATTTCTCCCCAGTGTAGATTTTAAAACACCAACTTCTTTTGAAGAATATAATTATCAACTCTCAATTTCATAGATGCAAAGGATCAACAAAGGCATGCATTAAATTACCAGCATAACAGAACAGAGAAAAAAGGGAAGCAAATTATGAGATCACTATCTCATGCCAGATAAAAAATAGGTCTATAGTCATCACATGAAATCTACCCAAAAAGCACTGTATATTTATGAATGTCCTAAGGCAAATATTAAATTACCAGGGTCCAGCATAACAGAACGGGGGAAGACGGGAAACAAATTATAAAAGCACTACCTCGTGACAAATATAAAACTTAGGTGTATAGTCATCACATGAAGTCTACCCAAAAACGCACTGTGAATTTATGAATGTCTTAAGGCACATTAACCCTTATTACTAACTACTGATTCTACCAAAAGTGTACTGGTTTTTATACATTATATCCTAGCTTAAATCACGAGAATCTACCAAAAGTGTATTGGTTTTTATACATTATATCCAACTTCAATCACGATTCATACCTCATCATTCATCACCCAGCCGCCTCCAACAATCTCCAATTGGCCATTCTGAACAAGCTTGATGAGGTTTTTCCTGTCCAAATCAGAAGCATCTCTCCACCATCTTTCCAAGTATGACATCTCCTCCCAAATAAACTTCCTGCGGGAATCCTAGAAGACATCCAACCCAAATAAGCACGGCTGACACAAACCAGAGAAAGGCATTAAATGCTTCCAACCCATCCATTGACATGTGGAAAAGAAAGACAATCACCATCTATTCAACATAATGCTGACAGCAACTAGAGATACATTGTCAGTTCCCAAAAGTATATTAATAATTATCCATAATCTTATTTGCACCAAGCCATGAATACCTTAGTTCATCAAACAACAATGCGACTGTTATAGGATTGGCCTCCTACTTATAGAATTAAAGTACACCTGACTCGCTGGCATCGGAACTAATGACTTTTTCAACGCTGCCAAGGATCTTTACACAGAAACAAAATTGAAATACTGTTATCACTTTTCAGAGACAACGATGAAAAAACTGCTTCTATTGTTTGGTTTTTATATTATAAGTTGAAGGAAAGATCATAAACATTAAGCCAACTGTAGACTATATCAACAATATTTTATCCCTGAAACAATTCTTTCCTTCTTTTCTTTTTTTGTGTTCCTACTCAGCTAACAATGAAAAAACTCTTTCTATTGTTTGTGTTTTAGACTGAAAGTTGAAGACAATATCACAAACATTAAGCAAACTCAAAGTTTTTATCTATTAAAAAATAGCCTTGAGTTTTCCACTGTATCAACAATTTTTTATCCTTGGAACGATCATTTTTTTCTGTGTGTTCCTGCACAGCATTTTCGACTCTATCAACAATGTTTTCATCCCTAAACTAATCTTTTTCTTTTTTACTCTTGAGAAGTTGGAACATCCAGAAGAATCGCAGAAATACCACAGAAAAAGGATCAGAAAACCGATAACAAAAAATTAGTCCTAATAACATAAAAGACAACAAATTAACAAAACCCAATACAGAAAAGCCCCCTTTATTTCAAAATATATGCAACAAGAAGAAAAAGGCAACAATTTCTTCACCTGCAAAACCATTAAAACAAATCCAAATTCTGTTAAAATACTCCAAGACTATACAGGAAAATACAAAGACCCCTCCTTCTCCTACAATATTTTTTTAAATAACAAAAAACAGAGACAGTAAGCAACGAAGAGAACCTTAAGAAGCGCTTGGACAACAGCCCCCAAAATATGGCGAGTCTTTTGAGAATAATACTCTTCCACAGTGAACAGCCAGCCTGGATCATTGTGCGAGTGCGGCACCACGAAAATCTTAAGCTTTCCCGAATCCCATTCATTTCCTTGGTAGCGAACATCCCAGCCCTGTTTCCACGCCCCTCCATCAATGTCCAAAAACTCTATTTGATCGTACAGATCCTTAGTCGTTATGTCTACTTGCGCTTCGTATAAATTGAATCCCAAGCTTGAATTTGAACTTGGTGTTCTGCTCCTCCTCGCCGATTTCTTGCCATGGCGAATTGGATCTGGGGTTTTGGAGGGGTTTGCAATTCTGTCGTGGAGGAGAATTCCAACGGTGAAAATTGCTGCTATAAATAGGACTGCCAGGCTCAGATTTTTAGTGAAACGGCTCGGCCGTCTTTTGGACTTGTTCTTCAGTGGCATTCCCCGCCTCCATCCTCCAGAATACGCCATTGGATTTCTTTAATTGCTGATTCTGAACTCATTAGTGTAAAGCTTTTGAGGTTTTATTGTTCATGTTGGTATTTTTATATATAAAGATATAGATATATAAACGGGGATCTGTTCCAGAGCGTGATGCCGCAGAATTCAAAGGAAAATATCTGCAATGTTGAATTTCAGTCAAGAAGAAATGGATCGGAATGAGACTTATGATAACTTTTTCAGGAAAATTTCATTAGGTGTGGGCGTTCTATCGTGCTTTTTACGTCCATCCGTATGCTTCATTCATGTCTCCATTACCCGTGGTTCTATGGAATGAATGAATGATTTTAACAATGTGCATCAAGCTATGGAATCCATGGGACCTAGAGGTGAAACAAAGCATTGGAATAAGGGTCTCATACTCGATATGTTTATTGATCACATAATATGTAATAGTTGTCATAGTATTATCTAGTAGTTATTATACTGCCGAAGGCAATAATATTGTCTTCACCAAACTTATTATTTTTTCCCCCTTAAAACAATAACAAAATGGCATGTGTCATTTTTAATTTGTTCTCTAAAGTTTTTAACAAAATTTTGTAAGAATATTCTCTTTTCCTTTATTGAAGAATATTCCATTTATTTTGGTTGAAACTATAGTTTTTGCTGAAAAATTAACAGGGCGGTTCATAAAAGAATGGAGAAGGTATTACATAGCATTTATGGAGCTTTGCCCCCGAATTGACAGATGCCATGCCTCTTTAATGTTGTTGACAGGTTGATGATGTGAGAGGACCTCATCTGCCTGACATGCTCAGAGAAATTGATGATCCCCATAGAAACGTACATCGACGCACTATATGGTAGAGAGCCCGTTGTTGATTCCATTCCGAGTTACAGTGCCACCTGTCGAATAAGCTACCTGCTCTATTGGATATGCCACGTTTTCTGCGAATCGTCAGTACGGTTGTATTTATTTTGTTAAGGTGCTAGTTATAGACAAGGAAAATATTTTTTGCCCCTCGAAACTGCCATATGATCATTGTTGGTTGCATCCAAAAGAAATAGTCTTCCACCTGACTTTCTGAATAGGTTCGAAAGGTCTGTCATTCGAGTCTCTGCAAGTTTTGTTGGCGATTCAGCAAAAATGCAACAACCCTCCCCGACATAAGCTCTCACGGGAACCTATAGATCAAAAATGGTCAAATTTTGTACCATGGAATGACCTCAAAGGAGCTTTTGTCCACACTATTTAATCTGTCTCGTTGCCTGCTAGTTGACCTGGCCATAAAAGTGCTCAAGTCTCCCTTCATGGACCATGTCGCCTTCAGAATTCCCCTGCTTCAGGCCGTTAAACAGACGACGCTTGAGACTGTTTTGTTTTGTTTTGTTTTTTCCCCTTTAACTATGCATTCATAGCTCAGCGGAATTAATACGGATGGTGTCGTTGTAGGCTTTGGGGTTTGAAGTTTTTTTTTTGGTTACATCGTTGTTTCCTTATTGTAGTTTTTTTGTTGTTTTCAGCAATGAATTTGAGAGGGTAAAGCCTGTGGATAATTTAGGGGCTCGTCTTGTTGCAAGTTCTTCTTTCACCTTCTGCAGAGAAGGATTACTGCTAAATTTACAAATTTAACTTGGGCTTGACCTTGGTTACCGCCTCTGGATCTCAAATAAAGTGCTTGTATTATCATGCAAGGAAAATGACAAGTGTCAAAGGCCATTTATGGCGTGTCGCTATCCATGTTTAGCTTTTGGTTTTTAAAGAGCAGTTAACCCAAAAACCACTAAGTATTTGTATTTTTCATTATGACCTAGCTTTGGACCTTTTTTGTTAACGTTAATTTTTCATTATGACTCTATATTTTTATTTGAGTTTACTTTTGGGCTTTTTCTTTTCTGCAGAACACCACACACCAGAACTTGAAAAAACTAATATTTGATCACTATATTTGATTTCTTCTTGGTCCATTAGTGTTGAAGAGGAGGGATATCGAAGAGCTATTGGGGGCACAATGCAGCTAAGTGGCATGTGAGGATTTGCCTCTTAAGCTATAAAGTTTACCGGTGAATAAACAAATCATTTAACTTTGTGTTTATGTGTCTATGGCAGTCCATATTATTAATGAAATAGTTTTATTTGTCTGTCCATCAATTTAATTACAGTTTTTCTATATAGTATGGAACATTTACAATATAAACGCCTCATATATTTACTTTAAAAGTAGAAAAAATTACATGTAATTATTCATGCTGCAGTGGAAGATATTCCCATTGTGAAACAAGAATTTAACATAAATAATTGGGTTTTCGATCCATGTTTACTTCATCCCTGAGAGGGAGTTCTATGTACTAACACCACTTCCTCTGTAAAGGTTTCAGAAATGTAATTTTTCATCATATTACTCAACCGCTGATAATGGTTTCGTTTTCCCTTTCTCATTTATGTATTTTCCCAATTATCAGGGTCTGTGTGCAGGGACAAGTGGTTTGTTAGCTTCCATCAAACAGTAAGCATTAATGTTATAGGTGGGAAATAAGATCTCTGTATATTTTTCTACAAATTTGTGTCATTTTCTGTGGGACAGAGTTTACAATTTTTTGGTGTTGGGGTTTAGTTCTGTGAGTTTTTGTTGATGACAGGGAATTTTAAGCTTCAACGCTTTAGATTGGATTTAAGGTTAAACTTGATAGGTTTAAGAATCTCTCATGAACAACACTTATTATCTGTTGTCAAATTTGGGTACATTGATAATGTATGGGTTGATGGTAGAAAGAGGTATTTAGAGCATTCGTTTTCTCTGCAGTTTTTTCGTCTTCAAAATATTATACTGCACAATTACTTTCCTAACACTGCATATAAATTATGCTTTGATTTCTAGGAATATGAAAAAATAACGTAATTGTTTGATGAGATGGATCCATACTGCTTAGTCAAATATATGGTTTTTTAGTTCAATATTGCAAATTTCCTTTCTACCTAAACCTAAACCGATACTTAGAAAATATTGTCGAGATAGACTACAATGGTATTTTCAACAACCTCGTTTTATAGATATACCCTATGGTCATTGCAGTCTCACAATTGAAATGTTGTAGGATTAACTGATTCCAATCACTGCATAAAAATTTAACCTACCTCAAATGTAAACAAAACACTGTGTTGAGTTATAAGCTTCAAGTTTGGTGATAAGCTTCTGTAGTTTTCATTTAAGCACGTATTTTTTTCCCCCGAACAACAAAGAAGTATTTTTTATTAAACTAGAAATTTTTCACTTACCATAGATCTCCTTGTAACATATTTACCAATATGTAAACATTTTCATGTTGTTGTTTTTTACGTTCGTTGTAGGTTTGATTGTTTTTTGTTGACTGATTTTGACTTCTTTCCCCCCCTTTTTCAGCCCTTTTGGTTTCTTGCATCTCAGACTACTTGGAATTGTTGGACAAAAAAAAGATTCAATTAGCTTTTCTTCAATTGCTGTTAATAATTTTACATTTTTCCATTTCTATAAATCTTAAAATCCCACACCTCACTAACTCAAATGTAGTTCAAAGCACTAACCCTTAATGCACAAGTGCAATACGATATCGATCACGACACATATATATATTTTATGTCGTGAAATACTTGTGCTTATAAATGTTAAATGCATTCACAATTCTCGTGGTTTTTGATTTTTCATTTCGTATTTGTTTATTTGTATACAAATGGTGAAACTGTAAAACTTCGCTCAATATCAGCAATTGCAAATGTCCCATTCTAACTCTCTCCTAACTCAAAACTTTGATTTTGTTACATCGCACGCAAGTTGATTTCATGGGCTTAGGTTGTTTTAAAATGTTCTTCAACTATTCCCATTGCAACATAATATTTTTTGTGATAATACTTGTTGCTTCCACGTTTCAGATAAAAATCCATTTTCATAGCTTTATTTTTGGTGGTTTCTTGCTGAAACTATTATTTACATAATAAATGCATACTTTGATTGTTGTTTTATCTTCAATAAAGTTGTAAGAAGATGCTAGATGGTAATGTCAGTTATCTTGCATTCTACAGGACCATGATCATCCTCAAGACCATAAATGTTCTAGACCAGAGTCTATTCAAGTTTATAATTATGGATAAAAGGAAATGGACGAAATACCAACCTAAGATTCAAATGTGGTTTGAAATATATTTATACAAGAATCTAATAATTGTATTCAACTAATTATGGGTGATGGCATGCGTTTCGACATCTACATGTTGCAATTAAAATTCTTGTAGATTTAACACATATAACAATCCATGTTTAAATTATTAGATTTAACACATACAATCTACCCAAAACTTGTGTCCGATCTCCTTCATGTTTTGGTGTATGTAAAATATTAACTTCATAAACCTAAACTCTAAAGACCATTCGGTTTTCAATTTGTTTATATATTTTGCATATATAACTTCCCTCCCCACACCTCCCAAAATCATCTCCTTCGACAGTATTTGCCATTTCATGTCCTTGTTTGTTTTTAAAATGATAATTATGTAGAGTAGTCAATCACATCATGACATGTAATACTCTCACTCATGTGGAAGTATAAAAAATTCAATGTTGAAGTATTTTCACTCATATTCAAGAATTGGTTTCCACCATTGTTGTAGTGTAACTCAAATTTATTATTTTAAATCAATTCAAAATATAGTTTTCCCTCCAATTGAACATTCCCCAAGAAAAAATATAAGCCAACAAAATTATGAACTATATATTAGTGAAAAAATCACAATCCCGTGTGTTCAACAATTAATTTTTTGGACCCCTTAACTTATGGTGTACCACTACTAGCCCCTCTTCCCTAGTAGAGCAATTAGTTATGAGGGTTGTCTTATCAATTTTGTAGACTTTCTAATTCTTTTTGGATCTTCAATCTTCAATATGGAAGAGACAATTTACATTTTTTAAATCAATTAGGTTTGTTATGCAATGCACAACAATAAAAAGGAATGTAAGGTGTGGAGACTAAGAGCTATTCTAATAAATTAACTTCCAACATTAAGAGTACAAAATCATAATAACATATTGGATCGAAACGAATACCAACTCAAAATATGCAAGAGAGGGAGAAACTTAGCTTTATAGAGTTATAAACGAAGAAGTTGGGAAGATACATTAGAGAAACTAGAAGTGCATACCCTGACGAAGTTTCACAGTTGGAACAATGATTTGGAAATCTCTTGATGCAGGATTGTACAGTCTGGGTAGGATGTAGAATCTGGTCTTGCCCCTTTTGTACAGTCTTAGACGCCTTCCAAATTGGGCTTTATGACTTTCTAGGTCCTTTAATGGCTTAAAATTATATTTCGCTATCAAACCCTAGTTGTCGCACAATTTTGATATTGTTTGTAATCAATTGAATCACTCAAAAACCCTAACCATGGGTAGAATACCTTGCAACAAGGTTAGTGTTTAGGTTGTGGTGCACCCCATGCACCACCTATGTTGGCACTACTTCGAAAAGGCCTCAAATAATTCTCTTCCTAACATGTAATATCTATATGGATGTAACTAGTTGGCAACTTAAACCCCTTCGATGATGTTTGAATACATTGTGCTCTTGCCAAGGCTTGGAAATAGGAACTTGGTGTGTTTGGATGTGAGCGAAGCCAGACTCCCTAAGCTAGTTGAATGCTTCATAATTGTAGTATTGGGTTCCCTAATGGATGTGAGTTAGCTTTAGGAAGATTTAAGGAGCCTTAAGTACCTTTAGTGAGCGTTGCAAGAGAGTATGTCAATAGAATGTCATATGCTTGTTAAGTGTGTAAATGAGGTAGCGTTAACTTGCTTATATAGGGTTCTGAAGGTAAAATATTATGATAAGGTTGACCCAAGGGGATAAAAAGACCTAACAAATGATATTTCATCAAAATCAGAGTTGGAGAATGTGTCGGTGCAAGACCCAATTATATAACCTAATTGAATTGTACGGTTTTGGAAGGGAGAAGGTGAATCAAATCTTAAAGTTGTACAATGATGGTAAAAGCTTAAGTATTGATTTTAAAGAATTGTATTCAAAATTTGTCGACACATTAGTCTGTAGGATTAAAAAAGTTAGGAAATAGATGGCAAGATAGACTGAGTGGGAATAAGATGTGGGTTTTTGTCTTGGCCAAGAAGCACAATTGCAATAAGCAGTGTCAAAAGGGTAAATTGCCAAATTTTAGTGTCTAAATTTTCCCCATGGTTAAGAATGAAATGAAAATTATATGCTCGAAGGAAAAAATACCCATGTAGACACATTTTTTCTTTACTCAAAGTTTTTATTGTCCAATTGTGTTGGTGTTGACATGCTCCACAATGAAACCTATAACACATATTGTAGTCGATGTCCATAATAAAAAATCAAAATGTAACTCAATAGTAATTGTAGAATTTGAACTTATATAAAGTGAAAGAAATAGATGTAAAAATGAAAGGAGTACACTTGTTTGATTTGTAAATGGAAAAGCTTCATGTTCCACCTAGCACCAAATGGAAGAAATAAGAGGTGTCAATGCACCTTGTGAAGGAAGAAGACGGTATATCAAAGTTTATAGTAACATTGATATCTTCCCATTTAATGTGAGGAGAGGAAAGACTGCCTACAAAGAATTTATCCACTTCGATACTTTCCATAACCCCATGAACCACATCGATACAGACCAATATAAACCCAATTTTACGATTATATAGACACAATGTATAAGAGAAGGAGTGCCCCCATGTTATTTTTGTGTGTCGTAATGTTGAGTAAGAGTATGTGATCTATTGAAATATCAATGAAGAAGGAGACTTGTGCCCCCAAAACACCTATATTTTACAAGTGGAACTACGTCCTAAAGAGGAGTGAAATATGCCATGCCCTTGTAATATGATCTGAACCGTGTCACATGAGTTTGAGGTTGAGCCAAAAACCTATATTTGTGTTGAGAAATTTGGAACTGTGGAAAATCCTAGTTTTTTTGCCCCCAAGGTTAAAATGTATGGTACGGTCAAATACTATTCATACAGTCTTGACCCTTCTATATGTTTTTTACCCTAAGTGTTTTCTACCAAAAGTGGATATCTATAATTGTTTTTGAGTTTTTTTTCTCCATGGAAAACTATGTTTGATGCTATGATTATCCTTATAAGTGTAGAATACCCTGATAAATGCCCCCTCTTTTGAGGTGAGTGCGAAAAACCATGTTGAGCACATGGCTCAAAAGAATAAATGTGTGCCCATGCATTATATGTATGAAAAATTGTAAAAGAGTGTAGGATGTTGAAGAGGTAGCCACCCCAGAGAATTTATACTTGCAAAAAGGGGTTGCATATGGTGCCAACTATGGCATGCAAAGAAGCAAATAACCATAACAACAAGAGAAAGAGAAACAATGATGTCAACTAGAACTGTAGACACTCCTTTTTCACCCCTAGGTGACCCAACACACATCAATCAAATTATTATTACATATCTTATTATCCGCGTCCTACGTATGATGAAATACACCTTTATTAAATCCATTTTACTTGCGTAAAATCTATTAACTCTCCCCTAGCCACTTAAAACAACCTAAAACCAACTTACCCCACTTATCTTGACCCCCTAACCTCCTACAACTCGAATCATGTCAACCTCTCACTGTTTCCCAACAACCTGATATCACGGATGACAAGTGGTTTTAACCATTTTCCATTCTTCCTCTTATTGGTTTTAACCTCTGTGGTGAAATCAACGACGATCATTTCAGATGTTGTCATTTCTATTTAATCAACCTATGTCTCCCTTCTCTAGTTAATCACAACTGTACGTGCAAGGATGAATTATTACCTCCCTAGACGACATCATCATGATTCAAGGATATCAACATCTTGTTGCCAAGGCTATCAGGACCTCCAGGAGCTCTATCACCTCACCAACCAACAATTTTATCACCTCTAAACAATTAACAAGGTTAATACCATTTTCTTTCATTGTTTTATTAGCTCGTTTTTCACTAGTTATCATCTAAAGTTTGTCATTATCACCATCTTTCATAGACTTCTTTCATTTTGCCTCTGTGTTCAATCATTTAGACCACCTGTAAAATATTAGTTATTCCCACAAGGATCGCCATTCGACCCCTGATTGTCGTCGATCGACCCCTTTACCTTTACCTTTTCTATTTGGCCTTCTAAACAATTCCAAATATTTGTTTTCATGACCTTACAAGCTTCTAAATTCCACATATCTCATCTTTACACTGTGAAAGCCTCTCTTTTCTTCATTAATATCTGTTTTATTAATTTGTTTATCACAACAAACACTTCCTACCTAATTTCCATCAACCTCGACCGTCGTTGATCGGTGTCCATAGCTCTTTGCCTTATCTTTTGGCCTCATAAACATATTTGAATATTTGTTTCTGAAATTCACATACTTCTAGGCTTTCCATAATTAGCCTTAGACAACATCAATATCTCTATTGCATTCATTTATGTCTATTTTATCAATTACTTTATCAAAACAAACATTTCCTCTTTGATCATCGTCTGTGATCCTTGATCATCATTATAGATCATTTTAGCATAAGTCATATTTTTATCAATCTAGTTTGATCTAACAAATTGTCTACAATAATAATTTTTTTGTAGATGATTGTTATAGGTCAATCCCATCCCATCACCAACATTTACAATCTTTTGATCATCCAGAAATTGTTCGTGTGGGAGCAGTTTGACATTCTCCACAAACTCACCTTGTGCTCCATCACATATGCACCAAAATTTGAGGACATTAAAGTGCAGTTCGAGATCCTTAACGAAATATGAGAAGCAATTGAGGAGTTCAGGTACAATTACTTCGAAGATGAAGAGCTCGCCACAACCCTAGCCTAGGCCACTTACGAAGTTGAACATGGTCTTACTATTCCCCTTGAGTTTTAGCTTTGTCATCATTTATCTTATTATCTTTATCAACGCAACTTAATTGTATCAAAACGATTTGATACCCTTCAAGGAAGTCCCTTTGGATTCCTGGGATTGGCACTTGCCGAATAACTCGTTATCATATTTATCTAATATCTTTTGTTTAGCTGTCTTTATTTGTAGGTATTCTCATGCAACAAAGGAGGAGCATTTTCACATTGTCCACATTTCCATCATCCTGACATTGCGACTGTCGGTGTAGGTATCGATAAACCCTGCTTGTTTGAGTTTTAGGTTCTTTTTACATTTAATAGCACTAACCCGAAAACTAGCTCAAACATCCTGGCACGCTCGATAGGACCACTTAGTCCCTTTTTCATTTAGATTTCATTTAGTTTTCATTATCTACTTTATCTAACCTTTCAACCTAGAGTACATTGTTGTTGTTGTTGCTTAAAATCAAAAATTAAAAAGGAAAAACGATCACAAGCACGCTCCTTTCTTCTATCATTTTCTTTTTTAGCACTGCATTTATGTGTTTGTTCTCATCAAATCAATATTTCCTTTGGAATTTAAAATGAACACTCATTTTGCTTGATCACATAACTTAATTAGGGGTTTTAAAGAATTTCATTCATATAACTCCCTTCACACACAACCAAACCACGTCAAAACATAACTTGGATTTAAACACTCCTTCCCATGTAGACCTACTTGGATTTCATCACCAAGAGGATAAGGCGACTCGATGTTCTAGTCCAAGTATAAATAAGTTAGTGGACGGTATATTGGCTAAGTACTCAACACCCTTATCGTTGCGGGACCGTGAAGTGAGGGAGTAGGCCCCAATACTATGCCTCATACCAATACCAACACAGATTCGAGCCTCACATACCTTCAGGTATATCAAGGACTCCATCCTTTAACATCACCTAAAGCCAACCTTAGATTGTCATTTCCTAGTACCTTCTCAACCATTTTTCACATTTCATCATTTTCTTAATTTAATCAAGATAATCAAAAATTCTCTTGTGTGACTTGTTTGTGTTGTAGTAATCAACCATCTAGTTCCTTTTTCTTTTCATTCATTGTTTGTTTATTTCATGGTCCTAACTAGACAACAGTCCCATTTACAAGACTCTAACAACATGACTGACTGTTTCCAATAGTCCTTGGAAAATGTCCAGTCCCGCCTTAAAGACATTCCATGCTTAGTTGACCAATATCAATCATCTGCATCACCTCCAACAATCGATCAAGAACCCCACACTCTCTTAGCAATCAGTCAACCACATCAGAGATCCCATATCTACCTAGTCCTTGTTTCTTCAATAGCTACGATCTAGTCTTCACTAAGATTCTAGATTCAAACTATGTGGATCTTAATGCATATCTAGCTACCTGAGGTGCACTCCGCCAATAACCTACACCTGAAAAATGACCTCCCATCTCCAATTTCACTTTTGACCTTTCTTAGCTTGGCGACCCTAATCACGAGCTGATCATTCAATAGATTCATCCTTATTCCACTGCCAGTGGACAAACATCGGCCCCTACATCATCAATAATGTCATCACTTTTGACCTTAATGTTGTTTTGTCACAAGATACAACTAACCAACAACCATCTTCCTTGTCATATCTTTAATTAGGCTCATCATCTCACAAAATAATATGAACACATCATCTTCCACATCTAGTTTCGTAGCTTCTAGTGTCTCTTCTACTCCTCATGTAAGCTCCACTGTCATCCCTAACACAATCCCTCTTATCATGTCACAAAAACAAACCTCTGTAGTTTAAATTTTAGTCATTTCCATCCCCACAATAACACCCCTTATCAACACTAGTTCCATTGCTAGCACACGTCCTTCTTCACAATAGGAATCAATGGCCACAACAGGTATCAACTACCCCTATTTCACAAATTCACACTCATTATATATCTCAACTATCTGAACCACTCATCAATACCTCTATCTCCAATATCAACCTTTTATCCATACTTCCTTCTCCTTACAACATATACCACAACAATATCAACCCCTTATCCATACTTCTAACCCATCTCAATATATACCACAACAATCACAACCTTTTATAAACACATCAATCCCGGTCCAATATCAATGCATTCAACCATCATAACCATTGGTCTCATAGTCTACCTATAATATTCCCACAAGTGTTCCCATCCAACATAATATCCCTTTACCATATTAGTTATATCAACAATAAAACCCACATACCTATAATCAACCTGGGCCATCGTCATTCAACCCCTAACAAGCACAAAATGATCCTTTACAAGCATTGATGAACAAGATATCAAGTCTAGAAGCCACCTCTATGGGTCCCAAAAACACCTTGTCCTATGAGCATATTTTTAACGAACTCATTCATCCATTTGTACCATATAAAGCTTACCCTCCACACTGAGAACTCCCTAACTTCCTTAAATTTTATAGTAAAGAATACACTCAAGGACATATTCGAGCTTTCTGTCATGTTTGTTATATTATCGCACACGACCAAGACCTCATGTTGAGAACATTTCTTATGTCTTTACTTGGGCCTAAATTATATTCGTATAATAGTATCCCACAATAATCACTCTTCTCCTTCACACAACTTACACAACTTTTCTTAGAACATTTATCAATTAACGTCACCCGTAAAGTTACCATTACCAATCTTTACGCTATTAAACAATTCAAAGATGAATCTATTGCAGATTTCGTCACCCACTTGAGGGGTATTATTAATCAATTATCCTTCTCCCTCCCACAAACAAAATTGATCAAGTTATTCGCTCATTCTTGCATCGAACATATATCATCAACATTGCAAATCCAATATTTCCAAACATTAGTGAAGCCTTCATGATGGCTTACAAATTAGAACTTCATGTCCTCAAGGACAATATAGTAAAACTTAGATTGAAGAATCCTAAACCTAAGTCCTCATTCAAACTATCTTCCAGTCATGATAAATATAAAACCTCAACAAACACGATTGTCATAAAATCTGCTTCCAAGGAACATTCGGCTCCTGAGCGCACCTTCCCCCAACGTAATTATACACCCATCAAAAATCCTATAGCACGGTTTTTTATAAACTCCTAGTTGTATGTATGATCAGCCTACCTCCCACTCGTTCCATCGACACATCTGTTTCCAAACCCTCTTGGTATTGAGAAAATGATTACTGTAAATACCATCGGGTCAAGGGTAACAACATTGAAAGGTGTCATTTGTTTAGAAACATTTTCAGGACCTTATCGAAAAAGGTGAGTTGTAACTGGATAACTTAAATGCACTTTTGAATCAGAACTTAGACGTCTTCAAACAACCTTTCCAAACCACCCCCATCCACTATTCAACCCCAATCCAACATCGTTCACTCTCATCACACTATTAATACTATCAAAAATCAATCATCCACACCTTCATCGTCTAATGCTCCTATCACAAAAGAACCCTCCAACACATCTATATCTTTAATGCCTATCATTTCTGTCACAAAAATGCCATTTAAATTATCCACACCGTCAACACCTAGTGTTTCTACCACAAAAGCACCTACTGAATCACATAATTCCCCTAGCCTTGCCTCTAGATAGACTGTGAATCCCTCCACATCTATCATGTCTACTTCAAACTCATACATGACCTCTTCAAAATCCTTAGAAAAGGAACCTATCATAAAAATCATGAAGAGATATTACAAAAATCATGTCACCCGACACTATGTTTGAAATCTCAAAAAATCCACTACCCGACCTCCCATCCATCCTTCCAAAAATGTAAATCATCTGACAACCTCAGTACGGGATCCAAAGTCATCACCTTCTATTTTGATGCCGCACACTTCATCCAAATTTGTAATCACAGTTACATAACCCAAGATCGTTCCCCAACTGGCACCTAAACATGTCACGCTAAAAATAATCCCTTTAACACTAACTTTCAAATCTTTAAACGAAGCATTAGTTCCCTCAACCTCAGCCTCGATAAGTTACTATGCTAAAATCCTTAAAAGGCTTATCCAAGAATCTCTCATAAACCTACCTCCTCTCAAGCCACCTACCATGCAGTCAAAACAACCCATCAGACCTTCAAAACCACAACACCCAAACCATCACCCAACTCTACATCTACCAGAGGCAAGGCCACGTCATAACATAATATGAAAAATACCTATTAACACTTTCCTAGGATCAAGAGAAGGCCACGTGGAACTTTTTTGTGCTCATGAAATGCAGAAAACATGCCTAATTTTTTTTGGGGAAAAAAATCATTCAAAAACTTAGGGGATTGATAGGAAATGAATAACAACAATCGCTGGAACTATTAGTGGTATTTGCTTGACCTTTAAAAAACTACCTTCATAAAGTATGATAAATGAATGGATTTCGGAGAACATACTAAAAAATTATGGGGAACATAAAATAATTTCCTTTGAAAGAATTTAAATGGCGAGGAAAAATACCTAGAAATGTGTAAAATTATATGGAAATGGTAAAAATGCTTGATAGGATAAAATATAGGGAAGAAAATATAGTGTTAAGATTTTTGTAAAAATGAAGTAATGGAGAAAATGGTATTATATAGGAGGGTCTAATTCACAAATGACATTAATAAATAACACAAAATACATTTTAAAGTAGTTCATAGAATTCTTAAAGTGACTTTAATTCCCACAAAGAACTTCCACCCTTTCCTCCTCGAAATAAGTTTTGTGCTTCAGACATTTGTCTAGAACCTTGGCACAACGAACACAACGAACACAACTAGTAATCTATAAGTATTTCTTCCACTTCTCTACATATGTGACTTTTACACCTCTATCTCTATTATACACATTTATTGTGCCCATGCAATGCTTCCATTGTGTATTCAAAACTTAAATTTATGTGTTTCATGTGTCCCTTTTCTTTGTTACTTTGATTTTGACATGAATTGTGCACCCAACACACCTAAGGTTTAGTTTCAAGACTACTAGTTTTTTTACCTAAATATAATGTGAAAAATACTCAATTTTATACCTTAGTAATTTAAACAACATGATATTTTATGACAATTCTACGTGTTGGGATTAAAATTTTAGAAATTTGAAAAAGTAAAATTTTGGGTATAACAATTCCCTAACATTAGTATCATAAGGACCAAGACCAAAAAATACAATCCACTTTAAGGATCCAAGTCTTATCATAAAATATGTCTATAAATATATAAAGGTCAATGGGTGATATCCGAAGAGATCATACATAATAATCCTTGAATTTACTTTAAGTGAATAGGACTCCACCTGCATACCTCTCTATAACAAAATATGTCTCTTTACTCATTATTGTGAGGAACTCCGAGATATATTTCTATGTGGTGAAGGATGTATATCTACCAAGTACAATGAAAAAATCTAGGTTATTTCCTTATGTGGTGAAAAGTGTGTCGTTTCCTAATGATATGAAAGACTTTGATATCTATATCTTCTTGGAGGACTCCCACGAAAGTGTATGGGAAGGTTTCTTTAATCATTCTTTCTGTGTGATAACCTCTTATAATACACACATCATTTATTGTAATGGTTTTTACGCCGAAAGGTGTGTTCTAAATGGGAAAGCCCGACCCCTTCTGACAAGCAACAGGACATGAAGGATCACAATTCATTGGTCGACGATGCACGGATAATCCTCTACCGTACACGTGGCACGCACCATGTACGCCTCTGCTAGCAACTAGCAATCGCACGTGAGGTGTGCGATGTTAACACCGAAAGAGAGATAATGGTGAGCAGAAAAGGAAATTGAAACAGACAATAAAACACTGTGTATCAATTAAAGTTGAGGATGAGTAATGACAAACCAGGTGGATGGAACAATTAGTCGTAAACAATGTCGATGATAGAGCTAGCAACACCACTAAAAAGACATGTTTGAAGCCACAAATTTGCGCAAAGATTGACTTTTTGGTTGACGTAGAGAAACATTTTGTGTTGCAAAAGATCCATAATCAACCTATTATGAGTCAATTTACCAAGTGATCCCAAAAATATGAGTACATTATGTGAACCATGTGTGGCAACCACCCATAAGGAATTTATTATAAATCCATCTTCGACTTTCTTTAGGGCGAGGGTATCATGAGCATAGACATGCCAGAGGGGGAGCATGTCGTAAAGAGCATGAGCTTTGTTCTACACTCCCTAGCCTTTACAGCTTGCAGATGCATTTCAATCTGCTTTGCCGCTCCACCTCGAACATCTTCTTCTTCTTTACTCTTTCCACAATTGCATGTTCTTTGGTTTGAGGCTCAATTGGTCGGTGTATGTTTCGTGGGGCTATTGCGGGTAAATATTTGAAAGAATTATGGTCCTCCGTGTTCTAGAGTCCCCTATGCAAACCTTCCTGACATGAACTAACTCTGCCCAGAAATATTCCTTCCTCTTCAATACCCGCAACGTGCACAGAAACATATGCCAGAGGTCCTCCGTTCTTTTCTTCAACGATATTGATATAGCTAATATCTCACATGTTGTTGGAACCACTTACACCTAAAGGGACATGGATTGGGTAAAAATCAATTGCACTTGAAGCAACGAGACCTCTGAAACATTACAGAACATCATCGTCGTTTCTTAAAAAAACAAATTGAGTGGACGAGGGTAATCATTAACCCCAATTTTTTTATCAACATCGTCAATGACACTTTGTGATTCAAGAAAATAAAAAAACTTAGTTTTTTTGTTTTGTTAGGACATGCTTCCAGATGGAAATGTTGCGAAGTGGTTTCTTCTAAGAAACATAAAATGGAGGTTAAAATAAGAAGTTTCAGGAATCATGATGTTGTGTTAACACCAACATAGTTGTAAATGCCATATAATTTTGTGTAGTTTTATACATTGTATGGAATTTTTGTGTTTTCTTTGCACTTGTAATTCCACTTGGGGAAAATTAGATGCGATACATGTTTTATATCTTCAACTCTGACATCGTGTAAACATTTTTTTATTGAATAAATGTGTGCCACGTGTACAGTGAAGGAGTGTTTGTACTTCATCGACTAACTGCTCATGATAATCGATGGTCTGCCACTTGTTAGAGGGAGGGGTGATTTCCCTAATGAAGATGCCTTTTGACGTAATTAACTAAAATCCATAATAACCTCCTCATGAAAGATGTTCTAACATTGCCCCATCACTTAAATACCCTGTCAAGATTATCTATGTTTTCTGTTTGTAGTCCTTCCAAATGAAATGAAAATAATCCCCAATAATGTCTAGCAGGGTTTGGTATTCCAGTAGGGAACCAGATCGACTGGTCTCTTTACAGATAACATTACAAAGCCTTAGGCTTTTATTAGGGTTTTGGAAATTTCTTCTAGGGTTTGGAACCATTTTTCTTTCTTCTCGATGAATTGAAGAAAAAATAGAATCCATCTAAGAGAGCTATGACTGGGACTAAGCAGTTAGGATGGTCAGAGGGGGACTGAGGGGCAAGGACAATGGATCTTTATCTTTGGGCATAAACAACACTAATATCTTCGTAGCACTCGACAAACACCGAAAGAAGGGCAACAAGAAGAAGGGAGACAAGTCATCGGATCAGGTCGCCACGTCATCCAAGGGCAGGGATAAGTCAGACCAGAATGACCTTGAACCTCCATAATAGTTTTGGGCTCCTGCGTATGTCATTATTAAATCTTGGGCTATGTGGACAATGATGATGATTACTATGGTAGAGTTTTATGTGGAAATGTGTGCCACATGTATGGTGGAGGAGTATATGCACTTTGTCAACCAACTACTCTTGATCATCAATAGTCTGTTGCTTGTTAGAGAAAGGGGGACTTTTCCCCAATGAATACGCATTTCAACATAATTACAAAATAATGTCCTACATTATAAGTTCAATTCCCAACTTGCCTATGCCGCATGGCAAGAGCCCTTTCGACATCACCCAAAAATTATGCAAGGCTCACATTGTGTTAGACTTTTGTAGCACCTATTCACTGGATAAATTTTAATTTCTGAACCTTATATAAGACCCCTCAAATTAGAGAATTAAATTTGGTGGCCGAATCTTCCCATCAGATGAAATTCCTACAATGGTACCGCAATTATCAATTCAACATTTTTTTGGAAAAGAAATAACAGAATATCAAAGCTTTTGTATGATCCTCTATTTTAATGTTGGCCCAATTTAATTGTTCTAAGATCTCCCTCGTATTTTTTAGGTAAAGAGTTTAAATATATTCATAAGGCAGTCAAATATAATTTGCTCATACAACCGAATGTTGTGGATGTTGATCTTATCAAGTTAATGCTCTCTACATGTGTATCGCCTTGCAAGCTGAAAAATATTGGAATTTTATGCCGAACAATAAAGAGGCAAAAATCCCAAGCATAAAACAAGGGAATTTTATGTTAAACACTTTTGGAACGAATCTACTATCTTTAATAAGACATGAATTTTTTTAACGAAGGAAAAAAACTAGGGACCCCACATTTGAGGATTGAATATCATCATTTTTTGAGAAAACTTTATATCCATCTCTTGTAGTTTTGCTGCAATGTTTTCGTGTTTTTCATGCATAGCATGGCTTTGGATCTAACTTGCTTTGAAAAAATGTGAACATCTGTCAAATCTCTACATTGCTCCGCATGCAAGACGGAAGCAAAGTATGCAAGACACCTGTCAATGACCATATCTACTATCTGTACGTAGCGATTTCTCACAGTCAAGATGGTCGATGATGTAGAGTTTTTGAACCGTAATATGTCTATCACTTCTCAGCGGGATGGGGGATTTCCCTAGTGAATACGCCTTTCGGCATAAAAACATATGGATACAGAAGCTCATAACAGTCTGCACCTTATAAAGAGATGGTTGTGAATCATAAAAACTACTGAAACCCAAAGGAAAACACCATACCTATCTAAATTTACAACTTATTTGCATAGATATTTATCAGACTTGCGAGGAGTGACAGGTGGACTTTGCAAAGAGGACGATCCTTTTGAGCAGTTCCTCTGTATTTTCTCCCACCATTTTGTACACCACCTAATTTTCGTCCTTCATAAATAAAATGGTCGGCATCACCTTCACATCCAGTTTTTCTACAACACTCTGCATGACACCAACAACAACTAAAAACTTTTAAAAACACCCCAAGACACAAACTTTTACAGATTTGGATTCAGAAACCTCTACCGTAATTTCTGTTGTCGCCACACTTCTCGTCACTCCAGCTCGAACATCTTCTTCTTTATTTCTCTTTCCGCTTGATATGTGCATGTGTGGGTTTTAGGTGGTTATGGGATATTCAAAAATCAGATGCCTAGAGCTCGCCATTAAACAAACATCGGATGTGACAGGGCTCAGGTAATTTTCTTTGTTTCTTGCTCTTCGATCTCTTTCCCTAGACTAATCATTGGAGTGATATAAATAAGAAAAATAAAATAAAAAATTGTGTATTGTCCTAGCAAGTATGAGTACTATAGCAATTGATGATAAGATGGACAACTGCAACCTTCAATTTTAGAAAGCCCTTTACTCTCCGATTGCCAATTCCACTGGGCATACTGACTCAGGATTAGTTGATTATGGTTCGCTTGTAACACAAAATTTTCCTCTATGTCGACCAAAAAGTCATCCTTTGTGCAAATTTGTAGGTCGGAAAATGTCTTCTGAATGTTGTTACTGCCTCTATCGTCAACAATGTTTGGGACAAATCGTTTCGTCCACATCGTGTGCCTGTATTTCTCGTTGTTGAATCTGATCAAGACACACTGCTTTGTTGTTTGTTATAATTTTCATTTCCACTTACCATTATTTCTTTTTTGGCGTTAACATCGCTCACCTAGATTGCTAGTTTTTTTTTGGAATGAGTACTCAGGAAAAATCAGTTGGTCGGGTTGAAAAATGTCTTCTAAATGTTGTTACTGTCTCTATCGTCAACAATGCTTAAGACAACCCGTTTTGGACACATCATTTTCCTATCTTTCTCATCATTGAATTTGATCGGTACGTGGTGCTTTGTTGTCTATTATAATTTCCGTTTCCACTTACCATTATTTCTCTTTCGGCGTTAACATCTCACACCTAGATTGCTAGTTTTTATTTGGAATGAGTACTCAGGAAAAGATTGGCTGGCAAATAACATCACATGCATTATGGGATTGTTTAATACACTCCCAAATACAGATGGTAAAGTAGTGTGTCCTTATTTTCGAACACAGAAGTAGCTTCTTGCTTATCCAACAAAATCATCTTGGCCGTCACTGTATTTGTCGGTTTCTCCCATTGTAAACACCTTTCGGTGTAATAATGGTTGGCGATTCCGATACTTCTTTTTTTAGCCATAACAAAGAATTATTAAATATTATTTTCTCGGCATAATATCTATTGGTGATTCCGCCACTTATTGTAAAAAAACAAACTTCCATATATGTTAACATTTTTTAATCTTCTTTTGAATATTTCTACATCACCAACCGTATAATTTAATAAACGTGTTGACAAATATAAATTCTCATACAAACTTTTTACACTCTATTTTCCTCAAAAACAACCGCCATGCACGCGAGATAAAATCGTAGATGAAAATAATTTTGGTTCCCCGAAAGGTGTAGTGATTCCAGCCCGCCAACAAAATCAATTTATGTTTCGCACATGCTCCGTCCGCTTAAACCTTTCTCTGTCTTCATAAAAATGGGGGCTATTCAACAAGGCCTCCCAACTTCTGGAAACCGCTCTTAGAGTGTTATGCAATTCGTATCCCACCCTCGTCAGACACTCTCTGCTTATTTCATCAGGAACATTTGGAATTAAACCCATGTCGAACACTTTGAAATGAATGCGGATTGAAATCTTACCTGGCCAAAAACACAAACAATTACAGGGGATACGTACTCGGACGATCGACGAAATTAAAACTCGATTCGGTTTAATTGTTTGTCCAACTCCACACCACAAATAATTAGATGCCCTCCTTATTTAAAACAAGTGACAAAGTAAAATTAAATTAAATTTATTGAAATCTTGCCCAAGTCCAACCAAAAAAAGAAAAAATTATAGGGTTTTGGTCAGGGCTAAGATTTGACGGCGGGGCCCTACTTGTATACGAGATTATAAGAGGATAATAAGAGTCCATTTTGTCACCATAAATGAGATTATAAGAGGATATAAGAAAATTGCCGGTATCATATAAATGATAATGCATGTAATGACTTGAATCTGAAAGACGGGCTCATTACTATGAATTTATAAAACCAATTTGCATTATCACACCTGCTAATTATCACACCTGCTCATTACAGCTCGTCTCCTGATGTTACCTCATCTTGGGTTTATCTGAACATTACTGAGTTCAGTGCCTACCAAATCTTCCTTGCGTACAATCTGCACGTCTCTGCGTTTCCCAGAAACAATTTTGAATGGCCACCTCTATGTTATCAATGGCAGCGATTGCAATGGAACTCCTTCCAGAAGTGTGTACAGATGTGATCCTATATCCTTCAAATGGACTGCTCTGCCTTGCTCCTTGAAACACAGGCAAAATGTCGTTGTTGCTGCAGCGAATGGAAGGATTTATGTGTTTGGAGGGTCGCGCCATCGCCCTTGTCGAACATCTACTGTGCCAAATTGGGGAGAAGTATACGACCCACTTTCATTTCAATGGATTGCAATTCAGAGTCCACCGCTAGAGTTTTCTTTCACCCATTCCCGACACCCATTACACGCTCCTGTCCTATTCAAAGATCAAATATTCATAAGAAATGATTGCAACGAGATTGCATATAATGTGAAATGTTCCACATGGGGAAGAATACCAGAGGGAATACCAGAGCTTCAGCGGTGCAATTGGAGGGAATGTTATTTGCATATCACCAAGAAGCTGGAAACGGTGCAGTGAGCCTTCGAGCGTATCATCCAGGACCAAATCTTTGGCTTCCGTTGTAAAATCTTCTGCCAATTCATCATAACCCTGCAGAGATGTTCCGTTTTCTGTCGGTGGAGGAAAAGCTTGTGGCATATCATGCTAAGAAGTGGTTCAATTGTTTAATATTCACTGTCATGGAGATGCTATCCAATTCTATGATTTTATCTCGCGCGCATGGCGGTGGGGCGCAAACCTGCATGATTTCTTATGTGACTTCAATGCGTACAGTTTCAGCCACGTGTACGGTAGATGTCAAGGCATACATCATCGACCAAAAAATCATGCTCGCTCATGTCTTTGTCCGCGTCAGAGCCCCTCCGCCTTTCTAACATAGAACATGCCTTTCGGCGTAATAATGTGAACTGCGGTTTGTCAGGGGCCAGAGTGGTTTTGGGTATGGGAAGCATGTTACGCCACATTCTTCCTCTACTTTTTTGCTTCCACGATTAATGGTAATCGATCACTTTCTCAGCAAATTCATCGTATATTTGGTGGAGGGATTTCATGCGACGGTGGAGGCCTTGCAAGTCTATGTATTTGAGAAGGGGAATGAAATCTGCGACAACAAATGCGCCAGTGAGAGCCATCATCTCGCCCAGTATTTCCTTAAATTTGCGGCCTCCGCTCAATTCTTGGTCGGAGAACATTCTGCCGGCAGACATTCTGCTAACACATCGTGTGCCTTGTTCGCTCTCGTTCCAAATGGAGCGGATCATGGTGGCCACCTCTTCCTCCCTTAGCGATATGAAACTCTCTGTTATTTTGGGAGTGAGCAACTCGAGAGTGCAGAGCCTTTTCATTTGCCTCCAATAATCTCCATAGCGGGCATATCCCATGCCTTTGCCCTTGTAGGCTAAGTATTTTCCAGCGGATACAGAGGGTCTGTTGGCGAAGAAGAGATCATGAGTTTTGAGAAACTCTTTGGCCATGGCAGGAGAGGAGACCACAATGACAGGGATGGAGCCGAGGCGAATAAACATGAGGGGTCTGTATTTATTTGCGAGGGCTGCCAGAGATTGATGAGGGAGCTCTCCCAACTGATGGAGATTCCCTAACAGATGCCATGGACGTGGTCCAGGGGGAAACGTCCCATGCTCACCAGGACGCTTCTTAACAATTTTTTAGAGAATGAATACACGGGTGAGGAAAAGCAGGAGTACCGTAGCAGCAGTTTTAGCTACAATATTCACAGGGGAATCCATATGGGCAAATGGGAACTTGTGGAGAGGAAAGGAGCCCGTCTCAATATTTAAATGTAAATGGGGAACGCGATGGGCAAGAGGGAACTTGTGCAGAGGAAGGCGATATCGTGTACTCTTCCAACTCTATCTACGAATGAGTGGTCGAGGACATTGACTAGTGTGATTTGCTGTATGAAGACAGTGCGAAGAGCCCTCACAGATTGTAGATTACAGTTCAACTAGCTACACTGTAAGAAATCATATTTAAATCTATGAAAAGTAATATTCATAAGAAAAAGGAAAATACATTTATTCCATATATTCTCTGAAATAATTTAGCACAATAACACTCAAGAAATCTGATCCATATCTATCCAGGAGGGTTCGATTCATGAGGGTATAAATCTGGACTGTATTTCTTCACAACCTGCATCACTCATTTGTTCACTGATTTCATTGAAGACCGCGGGTGAGAATGAATGTTGTGTGCCCTTCTTCAAAGCCTTAACCATGACAAGTGTCATATACGTGTTAAGTGCTAAAGATATTTGTATTAGATACGTGGTTAACAGATGCAGTTTCTCATAATTCTTTATGAAATGATTACAATATGATATTGAGGTAGCACATTAACATTACAATTAAACTCATGCAACATACGTGGTAGCGTGGAAGTTAAGGTTACATATTCTCGGTCATCTCTTACACAAAAAAAAAGAAGCTAACAAATTCTGGAATTTTGATTTTTCTTAATCACTAAATAATTATTTTTCCTTGTTTATGATTAAATATTATGACAGTTGAACAACAATCTCTTGTACAACGTGAAAAGGGGAAATAGGATAGACTTAATTCTATGCAATTCAAAAGAAATCTCATATTTATTTTCTACAACCACAATTGACGAGCATTGAGGTTTTATCCCCTCACTATTAAAGGATTCTTTGCCTTGAGAATTATAGTGTCTTCGTTCACATATATTTAATTGAAATATTTGTATGTCATACATAAATTTTACTTTGCCAATTCAATATCACTATCCAAATATATAAGGCATAATATAACCAATGAAATCATGTTCTTCAAATTTTCCGTGTTAATAAATATCTATATGGACATTTAAACATGAATATCCATCAATAAGAAATGCACAATTTTTTCTAATGCATGAGTTTTTCATAATTCATTTTACGAGACTATTATTAGGTAAATCTGATTAAGACTAAAATAAAATTGATTAAGAATAAAATTAAAATTGTATATATTCATACGATAAATAATTTAGATCACTGGGCCCGAAATTTGATGATCAAACCTACTTGTCTAAAGGAAAATTGACAATTTAATTTTGTATGTCGCTCTCAAATAATATGCATCTAAACTTAAATAATAATGTGTTATTTATTTACAACTACATTTATAACAAAATTTATTCATTTCTGCCAAATGGTTTTGGTTCTTCGTTGGTGTGGCCACAGAGGAGGCTCTCTTGCCTGCTTCTCAGTTTGGTTTCTTCTGGTTCGTTATGGTGGAAGGGGTCATTTTTGGTCGCGCGGCTATGCTTCGGCTGGGTCCCGGTTCCCTCCTTGACTGATGGGGTTCTTCTTCTCTTGATTTTTTTGCTCAGGGATCGACTGTCTTGGTTTCCTAAGCGTCGTATCAGGAAGAAACCGTAACCTTTTTAGGCTTTTCTTCGTCTTACCCCCTCGCTTGCCCTGGCATTCGCTATTTTTGGTTTTTGGGTGTAGTGATCTGAGGCGGTTTTGTTTGTGTTTGGTTTAGGGAATAATGTGGCTTCTTGGTCCTGTTCATGTATGGTTTTGGCAGGGGTCGGCTTATGTCTAGTTGATTCGGCTGTTGGAGTCTCCATTCTTGCAACCGCATTTTGTTGGGCAACGTAATCGTTGGTTTTGGTTGGTTGGGTGGCCCTGCCACTTTGGTTCCTGGTGTTTGGGTGCTTCAGTTCTTGGTTGCTTGCTTACTGTGGGTTCTTCAGTTGGTTTCCATGGTAATGTGGCCTTTGGTGGTTTTTTTTTGGCTTGTCACGGGTTTTTGTGTGTTTTTGGTTGGTCTGTGTTGGTTTCGTTTGCCCGTTGGTTTCTTCTCTTTCGGTGCAGTGGGTCTTCCCGTTTTAGCACATGGCTTCAGTGTCTTGCGAGCCTTTCTTTCTTTATCTTCCCCCTCTTGCACGATCCTTGTTCGGGGGTGGTAAAGTGCAAGGGGCCGATCGTGGTCTTGTGTTCGAGGCTCTGCAGCCTTCTTGGTTTTCGTGTCTTCGCCGGTTCCTGGGCTTTTCTGGTGTGGTCTTCTTTGTCCTTTTTGTATTGGGTGGGGTCCCGTCAACCCCCCGGTTCATAGCTCTGGTCAAAAGCGTTTAAAAATAAAAATAAAAAAACAAAATTTATTCATTTTGGTTTATTAGTTTTATTTGAATTTTATTATATATCTCATTTTTTATTTCATTAAGTCATAGATCCTTAAGTTAAAGCATCAATATCTAAATTTATATTGTAAACAAATGAATATAGCTACGCTGAAGGCGTGTTTTCAGTCTGATTGTATATGGGTCTAACCTTGCTCATTCTGACACTCTATGCATCAACGACACAATAAAAAAAATTGGTTGCGTGCAGTTAATGTCAATGTTGTGTGGTCAACCCAATGTGGCACTGTTATCGCCGTTTTCCGTCAACGGTGGAAGGTTTAACCGATGGATAGATTAAATACATGTAAATTCATGATAAACGTCAATATTTCTTGTGTAGACTTTAACTACTCGTACGATAATGTGAAAGGGATGTAATGCCTGCATGATGCACTGTGTGAATCAATGAAACTCTACCTTCCTTTTCAGAATGACTCAAAATATGTAGTGGAAGACAAATTTCCTTCCGGATGACATGTTTTTGACGAAGGCTAGCTAGGTGACTTATCATCCTTACGCAATGGGCAGGATAGAGAGCATCTGGGGCGCAGACTACATGGAGTTCAAGCTAGATAGGTGGATGGAAAACGATGTTTTTTTTCTGCAAAGTCCATTCAAGTTTGTTATGTTTCAGTCTGGTGCACGCATCTGTTTGGGAAGAGAAATAGCAATATCCCCATCACAATACGGACTCGATTCCAAGTCTTAGTGCGACTATGAAGAATGAGCTGCCTATTCGAGTGGAGAGGTGAGCGGGCCTCATCGTTTTCCGCTTTGTGATTTTCAATGTCTACTGTGTATCTTCGTAAAATCATACTTACTGAACACGTGTATATACAATTGTGGAACCATCCAAATAAATAAATATTAAGAATTAGTTATCATAATATAGATTTATAATAAAATTGAAAAAAATTATAGACCGTATATTTTGTTTTATTGATTTAATAAATACAAATATCATTAAAATATATAAAATTATAGACCGTATATTTTATTTTATTAATTTAATAAATACACATATCATTAGAAAATATAAAACTTCATAATTCTTACAAAAGTTGTTTATATAAAAATTCCATTTATGCCAACATAAAAGAGCTTAGCCGTCAATAAATTTGGCACCATAAAGTTGAAATTCCAGGCTTGGTTCCCACCATACACATCACAATTCATACATCTCCATGAACACTATTTTGAATCTTATCATGCCATAGATCATTGGACGAGCTCCCTATAGCAAAAAAATATTTAATTTGAGTTACCTTGCGTCATCCTACGTTAGATCAAATTAAAAATATGTTATATTGATGATGTATGGCTCCTCCAGCTGAAATTATTTTCCACTGTATGATGGTCAATTATGCAGTCATTGTTCCTTGTCGGTGTCATGATTGCAAAGTTAGAGAGTGTGTCTGGTGAGAGGGAACATGGTGTATGATATTGTCAGCTTGTCATTATCAGTTTATCGTTCACTTTCACCTGCAAAAAATGGAAATGGGTGTTACTGTTTAGTTTCAATGTTGGTGGGCCCCTGACTTTTGAGAGACAGTCCAATCACATCATGCAGGGGGCATAGGCCACGGCATCAGAGGAGCAATGTCGGACCCCATCATGAACTACAATACACAGTTGTGGTTCATCACGCTGAAAGACGTATTCACTAGGGGAAAGCCCTCCTCCCTCTAACAAGCGATAGACCATCGACGATCATGATCAGTTGTTCGACAAAGTATGGAAACTCCTCCATCATACACATGACACCAATTTCTGCATAAAAATCTGGTATAGTAATCTTTGTCAATGTCCACGTTAGCCCAAGATTTAGCAGTGACAGGGGCGGAGCCCCAAAACTATTGTGGAGGTTCAAGATCCTTCTGATCCAACTTGTCCCTGCCCTTAGATGGCGTGGCGACCTAGTCCAATGATTTGATCTGATGATTTGAAATAAATTGCTTCTATTATCATGTAAGGAAAACGATAGGTCAAAAAATGTTGCTTAGGATGTGTCACTCACCATGTTCTGCTTTGGGTTTTGAAGAGCACCTCACGGAGGTGGATTGTTTTTTGACATGAGTCTATTTTTCCCATTCAACTTTAATTTTTCTATTAAATATATGTAGAAAAAAACAACAGATACGAAAATTTTAAAGCTATACTACATGTGGTGATGACGACAATAACTATTACAGTGACATGAAGTCCATAAACACATTCCTCTGAGCAGGTGTATTCATTTGAACATGTCTTCATGATTTTACTTTGGGCATGAACTCGAGCTTCCCCACTGACCCCATGCCTAGAGATCTCATACTTTTCCATACGACGAAAGGGGCTATAAACTTGGAAAAAATATTAATTTAAGGAAAGAGAATAAAGAGATGAGAAACAAAGCAATTTACATGAGCACTATCATATCTAAGGCATGTTTAATGGCAAGCTCTGAGCGTTCAATTTTTGAACAACCCAAATCCACGTAAAACCCAAGCACACGCAATTTTGGAAAGAAAAATGAATAAGAAGATGTTCGAGGTGGAGGAGCGAAACGGATCAAGTGGCATCGGCGAGCGACAAAAGAAGTGTGTCGTCAATGGAGTAATAGTGGGTGAGAATGATGTGAGTTTTAAAGGCGAGGGTGTGTAGAAAAAAGCTCATGCTCTTTACAATGCGCTCCGTCTCTAACCCATCTATGCTCAGGATGTCTTCGCCCTCAAGAAATTCAAAGATGGGTTTCTAATAAACTATTTCTTTGCGTCTACCACAAAGTCATGCTTTGCGCAAATTTGTGGGTTGAAGCATGTCTTCTTTATGGTGTTGTTATCTTTATCATCGACATGTATTTACTTGTTGTCACCAAATTCGATTGATACAAAGTGCTTCATTATATACTTCAATTTCCATTACCCCTCACCATTATTTCTCTTTCGGCGTTATCATCGCACACCTCACGTGCGATTGCTAGTATTAACTAGGGTTTGAAGTCTATAGTTGTAGGGTTTTTCTTTATAAATGGGGTTTTCCCTTTCCTTACTCAAGGGTTGATTTTTCCCACTTTTTGAAACATCTTGCGTGAGTAGAAAATAATAGTTTGAATTGTTATAGAATAATATCCAATTAAAATATTTCCCATAGCTACTAATGTTGAATCTAAACCATAATACCAAATGTCATTCCTTAAAATTCACCACCTAAAATCACGTAAAATAAACAATGTTTTTTTTTTAATTTCACACACACCTCTTACACTAGTGATAATGGGTTAAGAAAGACAAATACACTATATTTAAATAAGTTTTATAATGACCTAGTACTAGAAGTATAAACCAACACACTAAGGTTTTGAATAATTTAATATATTTTAGTATCTTACTCTTAAGGTTATAATTTTATCTTAAGTGTCTCTTTCCTCATAAAATGTTCACATTATAGTATAAGGATTGTAGGATAGTGTATAATCCTATTTTTTGATACTTGTTAACCTTTTCTCTTGTGTAGGGGTTGCTTATGCATTATACTCCTCTGAAGGTTCCTTAAGGGGTGTACTAGGATTGGGGATGACCAGACTTGGTCACATGGGCTAGACCAAAAAATTTAGAGATATATTTCTATGTTTTCCTTTATACCACAGTTACCTTATCATTACTTTGTTTCATCTCTTGTTTATATGTTTCCATCATTATGTCAACTTGTTTACACTCATTCCTAGTTTCCCATCACTTCAGTCATCTTGGACCTTTGTAAAATTTTCATTATCTTTGGATTCAATTCCTCATTAATTTACACCATTTATCTTAGGTTTCTTCCTAAATGTGACACGATCAGTCATGTTCGATTGTGTCATGATTTGTTTTCGCTATAGTTGATGGGATTAACCATGATTTATCGTGTTGTGAATATCATCTATATACACACATCTTATCTTTTCATTTTACTATCAATAAATCAAAATATTGAATCTTACTCACACATTGGAAATTTGTGCACATATTCACATCTACTTATTAGAGTTGATGTTTTGGAGCTTACCCTTTTACAATTGGGTCATCATAGTGAGTTAGGAATATAGGTCTTCTTCTTAAGATTTCACTTCTCTACCCATAAATATCATCTCTTAGTGATGGTGTCTCTAGGGACGATCAATGCCTTAGTGGTCACACATTAGGTAAGTATATCTAACCCTTATTTCCCCTTTATTTAATGTTTCTTATTGTGTGGATGGTTACTCATTAATTGTTGTAGATTAGGGCATATGTATGTCTCCTTTAGTCTATTACTTTGTATTATTTATGTTATGCCCCTTGGATTTATCCACCTTTTGACCTACCTATATTATGATTCCTAGTAGGATACCTTTCTTTAATTTAAGTTAGGACTACTTTCATCTATAACTATAACTATCTTAGAGTTAGGACTACTTTCATCTATAATTGTGACCCTTCCACTTTTTGAGAACCTTTAATACCTACATCTTATGTGTAAGCCTAGATTTTATCCCCAATAGTAATATAATAAGTGGGGATCCATATTAGCCCATCATACATTCTGGTGAACCTAACATGAATCTTAATCTTCCCTAGAGAAAGTTAGATTCACTCTGATTTTTTCATTTTTATCTTAGTTTCCTACACATTGCGGCCATTGTGTAAATTTATTTACAAAACCGATCTTGCATATGACTTAGCTATCACATCCTCACAATATTAGCCCCATGTGCAATAATTGCATAGAAAATACCATAAGGTTATTTCTAATGATTCACATTTTCTCTATCCTGACACCATCCGCCCTTGTGAATCTCTACACAAGTGATTCTAGAAAAGATATGAACACATTATCTTCTTACAAGAGTCATATTTTAGCTATTCATCATGTCTCCTCTTATAATTTTCCTTACCAATATAAACCAATTTAGGACACCTATGGGTTGTTCATTCTTTTGTATCCATATGATAACATCAATATTTGTAGATTTACCTCAAATTCCCATATTGATGCCATTAACCATTGTATTGCACCAAGGTCAACCTCATTTAACTCATCCCTATTAATAGTAACACATTCATCCCTTATACACTAACATCATGACCAATCCCATCGAGTCTTAACTTTATAAGGTGGTATAAATTGGAGAAATCAATCCTAGGAAATCATCAAAGTATTGAATAATAATTAATACTTCACACCCACTAAGGAGGGATAATTAATCATATTTTCTTGAGATATATCTCATATAATAGATAAATCCTTAAAACCTCACTAAAAAACCATTAATCATAACAAGACTCCTATAAATGGAGTTACCCCTAATCAATCTCCCAAAACCCCTTTTTAAAATAACAATACCAAAGCTTCTTCCTCTAGTGGCCCTAATTCACCACATGATTCTAGTATCATGATTATCAAGTTGTTAGATCAAATGATCATAATGTAATCTCCCACCACTTCTCACATGTTTCAAATGTAATCTCTTTTTTAAAAAATGGCTTCTTAATAAACTCGATTCCCCACATGTCCTAATCAATTTTTGACACGTCCCTTTCTTTTATATGCTAATGAGAATCCCATCCCTCCTCTAATGCAAAATAAAGTTCTTTAAACACTAAAAAATGAACATCTTTCTCCTTACATATATTTTTTAGATATATTAGGGGTATCATGTACCATTTATTATGACAAGTCAATTGATCTAACTATTTATCTTAAAATTTTTAGAAACGTCTACAAGGAGTGGAATGAAATCAATACATATGCTACAACTAAACTCCTAGCAAAAATATTCATAGGAGATGATTCAAGATGATATATTTAATTCCCTTCACACTCTAATGTTGATCTATAAATTTTATTCAAAAATTTAGTAAAATATTTTCAATAACATGACCTCCCTGAAAATACATTTCAAATATTCATTAACTTGAAATGATCTCGTAACGAATAAACTCGTGATTTCATCAAGTGATGGAAGATTTTATCTAATCAAGCCAACCATCATCTTTATAATCAAAATATTTGTGAAATATTATTGAGGATATCATCTGTAATCTCCAATATAAGGTATGGCCCTTCTCTCCCACCACCTTGGAAGAGGCTTTTGAGCAGACCAAGTGAAAATACTACCTCATGTGAGAATTTGAACAACCATTTAAGTCTTCAAGCACCCTTAAATCAACATTTAATGCCATGAACTCTCAAGAACTGTCTAAAGGAAAATATATCACACATTCCTCTTCAAATAATGACAATCAAAGTGTTATTTCTCATAACTTACACTACCCAGCCTTATCATATAATGACCTGTTACATGTTCTTCCCACTCCTTGTATTTTTCCTCCTACCAAACAATAATATGATTTCTTCAATCCTGACCTCTTCTGATAGTGACACACCAATATCATCCATTAACACGAGGATTGCAGGGATATTAAGAAGGTTTCCCTCAATTTATTCAGGTTTTGCTTATAACCCAATTTGACACTAATGCAATTATCTATTCTCCTACTCGCATTCTCGGTCTGAATTCTGAGCTGTCCTTGTCCTAAAAATCTACTCCTATCGGTGCTAGCATTACATGCTTTTCTGGATCCACGTAATTTTATGAGAAATATCAATTCCTTACACAAGCCCATAAAAAAAGCCAATCTAGGAACAACATATGATCATAATCACCTCAATTCAAAATATGTCATATGTTTTAGGTACTTTCAAAGGGTCCTATGATCATAATCACCTCAATTCAAAATATGTCAACGCAACTAAGGTTAACTATCGACTAAGGATCCCATTCATAAACCAAAGATGCCTTCACTAACAGATCAAAAGCTTACTGATACTTCCCATGAGCAATCTAATGATATGAGCACTCCCTTAATCGAGCCTCATCCCAAGGATCCAATGGAAATACCCTCTAAGGAACCTATTACTATATCATCCTTCATCATACCATGGATCATTCATGTCTCATCCTCCTAAATATTTTTATAGTACTTACCCTAGGCCAATGTTACTTCCTTGATGAGATTAATTCCATGACTTGTAAAATACCTCCAATGGTGCTAATGGGTACCTCCCCACAACATTGAAAATTTCTCATGTAACAAATTTACCATTTAAAATATGCCTTCAAAGAATAAGAAGATTATCCTTCCATCCCACCTTTCCCTAATCCCAAAATCCACAACAATGAAACTACCAATCCTCCCTCATGTTCTTAAACTATTATAGACACAAAATCTACGCAGTTGGGTACATTTTTAGGTCGGAGAGCATACTAATATATACATGATTCCTAAGCAAGAAAACTAGTGATTGACAATGTATTTATGGCCTTTTTCTTTGTTTGTTATACTTTTATTAACCTTACACACCCTATAGCCTTTTCGGTATTTGACCAATTTATCTTTTATGACCTTGGAGACTAGCACCCAATTAGGACACTAGTTCTTAGGTGCTCCTATCCCTCTTGGGAACTCCCAACCCTTTCCCCTATTTTCTCACTCTTTATGGTCTCTTTTACTTCTTGTGAATCTTTTATACTTTTGGGTTGGCCTTCCAGTTGTCAGTTACAAAATTCAAACAAGGGAATCATATATATACATAGTTATAGCTCTCAAATAAGGGGCCAAGCACTAAACATTACATACTATCACCTAAGATTGCATCCAAAGGCACAAGATCATCACAAAGCATCCATCTAGCATATTCACTCGAGGGAAAAGGGTTGCATCACTTTGTATACACAACACATGAGGGGAAGTTCATTCTATTCCATCTCACACATTCTATACATTTATTATATTATAGATCTACCTCGCTATCACCGTGTAACTTGCACAAGGGAATAATTACACACACTTTCACACAAAACTACATGGAGTTTAAAATGTAGTGCAATAATTAATACTAAATTCACTATTTGGGTGATCACCAAGGTCAGTTCAACTCCATGTAATGCATCTTTATTTTAAAGATTTGATGTGGTTTGAGGACATGTACAACTATGTATCTTTCTTTGTAGGTTGTAGGTGCAGATGATGACAGTGGGATAGATCCAAAGAAACAAACAAGGATAAAAAACGAAGCTCCTCCTACACAAAAAGATCATAACCTAAGCATCTAGGTGGACACTAGTGCCCAGATCTAGTCACTAGCACTGAGTGCTCCTGTCCTCCCATGGGCGCTTCTATCCTGCACATTTATGGGTCTCAGAACCTCTTGCGAGGCTTGATGATGCTGCTTATATTCTATTTCAGCTATTCACCTACCCAGATCACTTTAGAAATCAGTTAAGTCATCTCCTCCCTCTCCATTTCTTAGGGTTTAATATTATTGCATGTTTTTTGCTTGTCCATTTACTGTATATTTATCATTGTACATCACTCATTATAGTAGTTACTTTGAAATAAAATTTAATTATATTTATATTAAATCATTTGGTAAACCCCACTCGTGGTCGGTCATCAGATCCTTATTTGGCATGTTACCTCTTCTTTCATGGCTCCTAAGGTTCCTCAAGTCTCCTTGTATTAGTTACTTTAAATGCACCACATTGCCAAAATGTTCTCCAAAAAACCATAGACATTATGTACCTCCCTCGAAATATGCCACATGCACAAGTAAGTTCCATCTTTGATCATCTCTCCAATGACCCCATTGGTTTTGATACCACAACCAATCACTCCATTTTCAATTAAATTCAAGCTTTAGATTTTTTATTTCAAGATAAAATTAAAGCTATGGAAACCACAATTACATCTCTCACCACTGAAATCCAACATCTTGAGAATGCTTCCCAACCCCATGCTTTTTCTTCTTATGCACCTCATTCTAATCCCATATCTACTACATGTGCTTATACCAGTGAATCCCAAGAATTACTGCTACCAACACCTTTAAAGTTTGATCAAAATGCTAAGAAACATGACATTCTTCCTGAGCTCCTCAATCACCAATTGATCAACTTTCCACCTACTCACTACTACCCTCCTTATCAACTTGCCAATTAAAAAATTCACCCACTTTACAATTATCACAGACTTAATGACCATAACGACAATGATTGCAATGCTTTAAAATAAAAATTAGGCACATTGAGCAGTCGAGTTTTATTTCATTTGTTGTACAACATTCTTCTACATGCTCATCTCCAATTTTTAAATCCCACTGGGCTCGCAAATCAGATTCCTCCATGTCTAGTGGGTATCATTCCATCATTACTAATGTTCCTTCTTCGGTCAGTCGAGATCCCCATATCCAACCCAATGTCATACCACCTTTAAAAATCCATACCCCATCACCTCTTCATATCAAGTCTTCTATAACGTTAACCATTCCAACTAAATAACCACCTTTAAAATATATGCACCCCATAACCTTCTTCTATCAAGTCCTCTACAACGTTAGCAATCCTAAATAAGTAACCACTAACTAAATAAGACCAACCAATTCACCATGTGATATCTAACCTCTTTAAACTTCCTTCTGTCAATCCAAAATCCAACCGTGGTCCTCCTCTGGCTCCTACCTACCATTATGATGACTCTATCTCTTCTCATGACACATCTCAAACTCTCACACAATAGCATGGTCTCTCTCGCATTATCAGATAGATCTCTATCACTGGCACACTTGGGGGCATCAAAATTTCTCCCCCCTTTCATCATTATTAGTTGTCTCTAGTGTCTACTGCTACACTTTATGCTTTGCATTGCATGTTTAATATTTCTTAACACATATAACACACTCATTACCCGATGACACACTCTAGTGCTATGGTTCACACTTGACTGTTGAGGGCATACTTCATAAATGAACCTCACTTGATACACACTTCATGCCCTGTACTTCATGATACATCTTTCATTACATCTACTACTCTCTCTCGTTCCATGCTTCATGATACATATTTTTTAACATCTACTCTTAAGCACATACAATACACTCATTTCTTGATGACACACTCTTGTTATATGGTTCATTCTTGACTATTGAGGGAGAATTTATAAATGAGCCTCATCTCATATACATCTGCTGGGGGTCAACGTGACTCCTCCTCTCTTCACATCTCACACATCGCAACACACTATCACACTTGCACAACATTCACATATCTTGGGTGAATTTACTCTTGTTAGCTTATTCTACTTGCATGTTACACTTTGTTTCCTATGCTAGACTGATTCTTAGTATGTCATTATTTTTTGCTATACACACATGCACATTCACCTGGTATCTTAAGGTGAATACATGAAATTACACGGATTCATACACAATGCATGATGCTCAACACATCTCTTTACCAGTCTCACCGAGGCTCCTGGGGGCATCAACCTTTACTACTCTCACACTCCACATATTACAGGTTCTATTGTTCCATTATCCATTAATTCTTACTTATATTACTTACTTTTCACTGATATACATTGTAAACACAAAATCACACACTTTGGGTAATTATCTAGTCCTGGTTACATATTACTATTCATATGATTCCTCAGTAAGAAAAGTAATAATTAACCCATGTCTTTGGCCACCTTTCTTTACTTTCTGCTGCCAATTTCGGTCTTATACCCTTACTTGCTCAGTCTACCTCTTTATACTTTGACATTTATCATCTTGGATATCATGGCCTAGCCAGGATGCCAGTGCTAGGTGCCCTCTTCCCCTCTAGGCACCCTTGACCCTTTTGTACTTTGTTCACATCTTTTGGGTCCTTTCTAGCCATTTGAGCATCTTATCTTTTTTGTAGTTAGAATTTTCAGGGTTAATTATGAAATTTGAGTAAAGGAATCATATAAATATAAAGTTATGTGATCATAATAAAGGACCAACCACTAAGCATTAGATGTTGCCACCTAAGGTTGCCTCCATCAAGCATATACGAGCTTCATTGCATCCATCTAGCACCATCCAAGGGACACAAGGGCTGGTTATTCTGAATACACACTTCATATGAGGTAAGTTCATTCTATTCCATGCACACATCTATTACATTTATTTAAATCTAACTTATTTACTCGCTATCAAGTGGGACACACACAAGAGCTACCTAGGGCACGATTCCACACACACACACAAAGAACTACATTGGGTATGAAATGTAGTTCAATGCTAAGTCATAAGATCACCATTATGACAACTGAGGGTAGTCCAACCCCTCATTCTACATCTTTCTTTTTTAGGATTTGATGTCTATTTGAGGGTTTTGCATGTTCATATTTCATTGTAGGTTTCCAACGATCATTGTGCAACCTCTGAGACACTAAAGGAGAACAAAAGAGAACAACTCACAACCATCCAAACGAGGTTTTATGATCATTTCCACAGACCCAGGAACCTAGAAATAGGTCTAGGGCACCCACAGGTGCCCCGGTCTAGCTTATTCTCCTAGATCTACATTTTTTCTGAGCTTTGGTATGATGGTCAGTGCTTTGTATTTTCTAGTTTTCTAGATCTTTACACCTCTGGATTTCTGCGAATCAGCTAAGGCTTCTTACCCTCTCTTTGCACTAAGGGTTTCATAATTTCTTGTTTAGCTTACTTAGGTTAATTTATGTACTTAATTGTTTATTCATTTACTGTTGCAATAAAATTTAGATTAGGATCATAAATCCACATTTAACTTAATCATTTTTGTGAATCCGATCGATCAAAACCTTTTCTTCTGATTATCTCTTTACCTTACCAAGTCACGAATCAATCATCTTATCCTTCTTTCACACCCACTAAGGTTTTAGGCATGGTTACTACCACTGCTAATTTCATACAAGCTCGTACTCAACATCCTGCTTGATTTATTATGCCTTGGGCTAATACTTCTATCAATGTAGTAACTACTGACTACACTTGTCCTCCTACGGCTCCACCCATTTCTATTCCACCACCTATCACTTCTACGGCTCCTCCTACTTCTTTTAAGGGCTATGATATTATTAAACAACTTAAGAATACACCAGCCAAAATCTCCCTCTATGACTTATTGCACAATGCGCCTAATTGTTGTCAAACATTAGAGGCCGCCCTTTGTTCTATTCATATAGAAAGTGACAATTCTTCAGCGGCCTTCACACACCTCATTCAGTATCTCAAAATTTTTCCATGTGCTATATCATTCACTAACGAGGACATATTGCCATTTTCTCATGAAAATCCATGTGTGCCTTATCACCACTATTATCGGAAGCACTTGCATTAAACGTATATTTATTGATAATGGATCAACCATCAACTTATGTGCTCATTCCCTTCTCAAACAATCAGGCATTAATGATAAGATAATTTCTAAGAATTATACTCTTATTCGTGGCTACGATTCAACTACCCGCACATGCTTAGGAACCATCACATTACATCTCAAAATTTGGCCTAAGACTGTTCCTACCGAATTTTTCATTATCAATACTTCATTTCAATTTAATATTTTATCGGGAAGATATTGGATTCATGCAATGCAAGCAGTTCCATCCACTGTTCATCAATGTGTCAAATTTCTATATGATGGCTATGAACATACCATTACTGCAAATCCTAAACAATTCAAATTCTATCACGTAGACCCTGTTACTGCTATTCCTATTCCTCCATCACAACCTATCCCATATAATAGTATAGATACATATTCCTTTACTCAATCAAGTGATTCAAAATATTCTTCTTCCGCTCTAAGAACTCAAGTTATTTCTACTCATACTACTATCATCATTTCACCCACAGTGTCTGCTCCTCTTAGAACTACTGCCCCACTAGTTGAGGGTCCTCTTGCTCCTACATCTAGTTCTCCTCCTCCCAATATCCTCGAAACAACTATACAACATGATAATGCCAAGACATAAAATTCCAAGGATTTTGATGACAAAGTTGATACTATTGAGCTTACCAAAAAAACATTGGGAAAAATTAATTTCACTCCTATCGATATCAATGACTCCTATTTCAATGAAAATTTCTTGGCCAATGGCCCTGGTGAATACAAATTCAAGATCCCTCTTATAAATGCTATGGTGATTTATTAGGGGTCTATCCATACTTTAGATGTTGTTTCACCTTCTCCTAAGCAATCTGCATTTGTACCACCTCCTTTCAAATACACGCTCTTAATCAAAAAAATGTATTGCCATCATATTCCAGTGGATCGTACTTGTTCCCATACTATTTGCACATATGATGGCTTGATTAGGCTTGGATTGACACTTAATTATATTATATCTCCACCTCACTCACCACATCTCTATCATGGATATTTTCACATTATGACCACCTATGGTCTTCATGTTTTTCATCTAGTACTCTTCGTTGCACATAGCCCCTGTCCTTATCCATTGACACTCGGGAAATCTTGGCTTGACTATATTAGAGGAAATTTAGACTCCAGTGACACTTCTCTCACTTTTTCTATGCCATTCGACAATGTTTATGTTGGTATTGATTTATCTCCAGGCCATTCTCAAAATCTCACTCGCTGGTACGCACATGGATGTTCTCCAACACCTTTCACCGATGAAGAGAATGCGATGAATATATACACATTACGTCGTAATGGATATCTACATGATCCACCTCATACTATTTCCTATCAATTCTCCAATACAACTCTGGTTGGATTTGATCTAGACACTAATGATCTTCTAGACATCAGAACTTGACCATTCTTCTCATCACATACTTGGGGCATTACACCTATTCCCCTTAGAATCAACAAGCGTCTTATTTTCCCATTACTTCACATCTACTCTGTTACATACGCCGTATAAATCTTCATACACACTTGTATTGTCATTTCTTCATGACACACTCTCATGCTATTATTCACACTTGATTGTTGAGGGAATACTATACATATGAACCTCACACATTGCACACTACGATACATACTACATACTCAACATAATCACAATAACTACTCGTGCTTATTCATCAATGCAAAATTAACACATACACATCCTCTTCACACATATTCAACACAACATACAATGAAAAATTCGATATATTTAAAATCTACTCCACACTTAGCAATTTAATCACATGCCGCATATTTATTACGTTCAATCAACACAAATATCTTACACAGTCTATACACATATAACAAACTACACATTCAACATTTCTATCTTGCGCAACCTACTGTATAATCAACACATTCACAAAATATTTCTCTCTTGTGCACAATTTACACAACACATGACACACCACACAATTAAACTATTCACAACATTCAACGCTAACAACAAGTTCAAAACATATTACACAAGCAACACATTCACAAACAACACTACACAATCAATATATCTCTTGCACAAAAAAACACGACACACTACCCTATGACACACTCTAGTTCCATGACCCATACTCGACTACTAAGGGTCTACATCTCAAATGGACCTCATCAAATCATGAATTTAATCATACACCCACTAATTCACTTACACTCTATGCGTTGTGCTTTGACGCTCACATCTTTCAAATATACACAGCTCAAACATTTCCCGATGACGCAATCTCGTTTACAATTCATTCTTGACTGTTAAGGGGGCATAAATAAATGAACCTCATTGCATCCATTCAAATTCACTAGGGGGACACACAACCCCTATCATACTCACAATGCATTCCATTCCATCTACAGTCCACAACATATTGCATATCTTGGTTGCATTTACTCTTTCTTACTTATTCTTTTACATGATCACTTTATTACACATGCTAGATAAATATTTTATATGCCATTATATTTATCATACACACATATGCATTCAATTTCCTTCTAGTTGTGATCACATATTATATATATCTATTACACACAACATGGATGTTTGGCACAATACTTATTACCAGTCCTTTAGCGGCTCCTGAGGCATCCACTTTCATACACTATAGGTGTTATTGTTTCATTTTGTTTCATAGAACATTACATTATCAAATTATACACGTTTTGACATAATTTTTTATCTTTCTAAAATTCTAACGACTGCTCCATGTGCAACATTTGTTTTGCATACCTATTTGCAACCATGGTTGTCTATTACATTGCTTGTTCTTGTTTGTCGTCATTTACCACTGTTTGTGGGCTTTACCCTTTGCCTTGTGTGCACACTTATTTTTTTAGACCTACTTCACCCTGATTGTCTTGCGACATCGTGAATGGTGTCCTATGTTTACAAACCACTTTTTGCAGCCCACATTGTCTTCTTGTGTGTTTACATTATCCTCTTGCTTGTTTACATTATCATCTTGCGTCTTAGCTTACACATTGTCTGCAATTTTATTTTACATGCATGTTTATCTTTGGTTGTTTAAACACTTGTCTCCCAACCAATTTTTTTGTATGTGCCTTAATTTCTAGCAATCACATTCCCTCCCCCCATGCAGGGCACAATTTCAACACAGTGGCCGGTCCTCCTTTGGGCCGCATACTCCTTCAACGATGTTACATGCACCCCAAATGAGGGGGGGTGTCATTTGGATGAATTAGTCACCCCATACAACGTTATACATAACACAACATAGTATTGGTACATCACAGTCTTTCAGTTTCAGGGATTAGAATCAAACTTGGGTCCTTAACACACTATAGAGCCCTTCATGGATACCTATAACTAGGGGCATTTACACAACAATTTGTAGTTCAACATAGTTTACAAAAATCCACACAACAAATTTTACAGGTATCACAATCCTTAGAACTTATGTTTATACACACCATCTGCACTGGTGTTCTACTTTGAGGGAATTAGTTAAAGGTTAGAGGATAACACTAGAATTTTCTCCTTACACTTCTTCCATGACTTGGCATGAGATCGCCCCCAAAAATCGCAGCCGGCGCAACTAGCGTGATATTGCCCAAAAAACTCATTCGTCTATAACAGCTTTAGGATCCTTTCTACACTCTTTTCCTCATCACACATTACATGCACATGTTCCTCTTTTCACATTTTCAATGTTTTTTACTTCTTTACATGCATTTTACACATATAAATGCATATTTGACTACTTGTTTGTTCTTATCGTTTTTAGGTCCATCCGTATAGGAAGTGGTAGTCAACATCACTCAACATCATTCTACAATCACATACATCATCATCGAAACCGAAAACATGAACATTCATGATATCTACAATTTGTAATCACTTTTTGCACTTTCTCATCCTTAATATATCCATGCTTCATACTTTTATCACTCCGCGTTTTGTCTTGTTCCTCGGCATGATATTTCTACATCAATCTACATGGTTATCAGGTACGCATCTCTATCTAATTTATGTTACCAAGATTTACACTCACCAACATAAAGTGGGGGAAAATGTAGACACAAAATCATGTAATTTGGGTAATTATCTAGTCTCGGTTGCGTACTATTATTCATATGATTCCTAAGTAAGAAAAGTACTAATTAACCCATGTCTTTGGCCACCTTTCTTTACTTCCTGCTGCCACTTTTGGTCTTATACCCTTACTTGCTTAGTATTCATCTTTATACTTTAGAATTTATCATCATGCACACAAATGCCTAGCTAGGATGCCAACGCCAAGCGTCGTCGTCCCCTATGGGCGCCCCTAACCCTTTTGTACTTTGTTCACATCTTTTGGGTCCTTTCTAGCCGTTTGAGCATCTTGTCTTTTTGGCACTCTTAATTTTTGGGGTTAGTTACGAAATTCAAGCAAAGGAATCATATAAATATAAAGTTATGTGATCATAATAAAGGACCAAAAACTAAGAATTAGCTATCACCACTTAAGATTGCATCATTAAGCATCTAAGAGCTCTATTGCATCCATCTAGCACCATCTAAGGGACACAAGGGATGGTTATTTTGCATAGACACTTTATAGGATGAAATTTCATTCTATTCCATGCACACATCTATTAAATTTATTTACATCTAGCTTAGTTTCTGCTAATAAGTGGGACACACACAAGAGCCACCTACACCACGATTCTACACACACAAAAAACTACATTGTGTCTGAGTTGTAGTGAAACGATAAGTCATAAGATCACCATTGTGACAATTGAGGATAGTTTGACACCCTCATTCTACATCTTTCCTTTTTAAGATTTGATGTCTATTTGAGGGTTTTCCAAGTTCATATTTCATTGCAGGTTTCCAGCGATAATTGGGTAATCTCAAAGTGACAAAAGGTGAACAAAAGTGAACAACTTGAGACCATCCAAAGGAGGTTTTATGATCATTTCCATGGACCCAGACACCCAGAAATAGGTCTAGGGTGACCGTATGCACCCCTGTCCCTCTCCAGGCACTCCAGTCCAACTTATTCTCCCAAATCTACATTTTTTAGCTCCAGTGTGATGGTCAGTGATTCATATTTTCTAGTTTTCTAGCTCTATACACCTCTAAGATTTCTATGAATCAGCTAAGGCTTGTTACCCTCTCTTTGGACTTAGGATTTCATACTTTCTTGCTTAGGTTAATTTCTGTACTTAATTGTTTATTCATTTACTTCTGTAATAACATTTAGATTAGGATCATAAAACCACATTAAGCTTAATCAAACATACTAAATATCTTTCTAACTTGCTAGCGGGTGCTTCACGTGTAACATTTGTCTTGCAGGATCTAATACAACCACGAATATCTGCCAATTATTATTATTTGCTATTATTTGTGGGCTATGCCCTGTGTCTTGTTTGATCATTGTATGCTTTTAGAAACTTCGGCCCTGATTGTCTTGTGAAATTGTGAGTGATGTCCCATGTTTTAAACCCACTTTTTACAATCCATATTTTCTTCATAGGTTCTTGTTATATTGTCTTCTATTGCATGCTATCTCATTTTTACTTACTCTTGTTACTAGCCTACTTTGTTTGCATGTACCTTGCTTTCTACCATGCACATCCCCTACCCCCTGCATGTATCCAATTCAGATATGCATATCAATCTTGGTTCCTTTCCTTTGGATTACATTTTCCTACAGTCGTCACATGCACCAAAAATGAGGGGGGAATTTATTGTTAGAACACATCACCCCTATAACAACTTAGAGCTTCAACACAGATCAATACAATAGAGAAATGGAATAGGAACACAATTACAGATTGGCCTAGAATCATACTTGTGCCAAAAACACAGAGCAAACACTAGCGCCCACACCTGGACAGTAGCGGTGGGAACTTATGTCCCCTCTAGGCACTTGTGTCCCAGGGAAAATACAATCAATTTATCAATTCAACATAGTTTACAACAGTTCTCAGAGCATTTATCCAGTAAAATGCACTTGCCTCTAGGTATAGAATTCAGTCTATCAGTTACAATCGAGACAAATAAGAATAATCAGAATAATTGGAACAAATAGAATAAATCAAGGATATACCATATATAGTGGTGATTTTTCAGGAAGCATAATGGAAGGAGAGAAAAGCTATAATTCTCTCCCCAACACTCTTCTCTTGGTGTGAGATCACTCAAAAAATGCACTTTGCATGAGATCACCCAAAAAAAACTTGCTTTTTACTGTGAGATCTCCCAAAAAAACCCGCTCTAGGCATGAGATCACCCAAAAAGCTCACCATTGGCATTCAAAATCCAACAACTCCATGCAAATCAAGACAATTCTCTATCTATTACACTCTTATACATCAAGTACAACACTTTCCTTTTATATACTTTCACACTTTTACTTACTTATACACATGTTACTTTGATTTCTCATATACGAAAATTTGACTACTCCCATGCTCTTCTTTTGCAGGTATGTCCTTAATATGCAACAAGAAGTAACTCACATCAGTAAACACATCACACTACTTCGCCCCTATGGTCTAATTCCCTTTCCTAGTCTCCACGCTTCACATTGTGATCACTTCACGCTTCACTTTTCCACTAGGCACGCTATCGGCTACACTCTTATCTACATGATCATAAGGTATGTATCTTCCTATCTACTTTATGCTATTGATTTTTCACTCAATAATATAAAGTGGGGGAAAAATGTGATAGATATTGCAGGAGCTTTAACACAATAATAATAATCCTTTCTGTATTCAATTCATATGATTCTTCATAGTACATAATTTATAAGACATTGCTTCTCCTCAAAATTAGGAGATATCCCATAATATTTTCACTTACAAATCAATATGAAGAGTTGTTAAAACAACCCTCTCGTATAAAACAATATTAAGTGATTTGTTGTAATAAATCACTATAAAACAACTAACCAACTTACTAACAACTAAGAATAATTACTCTCATGACCAAACACATGAGGAGCACTAATATTTAATTTCCTTACATTCCCCTCCTTAGTGTGAACATGGGGAAAACATCCATTTTGCATTGTACCTAATTTTGTGATGGTGAGATTTTCCATTGGTTGATCACAAACCAAGACAAAGATGGTTTTCTATTAGATAACTAGAAACTGAGAGTTGTGTGATTTTCTATTGGATTATCACAAACCAAGACAGAGATATGGTTTTCTTTCGGCTGACCAAAAACTAAGACAAAATATGTTTTCAAATGGTTTACCCCAAACCATATCACGATGTGAAATACTACTTCAGCTCTCATCATATCTTTCCTTAGGATACGACATAGGAAAACAAGCTCAACTTCTCACAGGAACAATAAGAACTCTGAAAAATAGAAACTCAGAAAACACAGCTGGAAAAAACTAAAATCACACTACAAACACACATGTCACCAAACCATAGTGTGCAGCCCTGTCGTTGATGATTGATTAGAGGAAACTATATGTCCTCCATCCTTCGTGTATCCTCCAGCCTCTAGTGTCATGTTGCTACCTCGGCCGGATGTGATCATGAAGCTCAATTATTAACTTAGACGTTGGATTCTACCGATAGTGTGTCTGTAAGGATTTTTTTTCGAGTTTTACAACTTTTTACAATGACACAATTTTTAGATTGACAACATAACCGACTCTATTTATAAAAAATGACATATAGAATCGACAACTTTTTAATTTTTGACAAGTGACTTGACTGACTATGACACTAAGGAGGTCATTGAATTTTTTCTATTTTGTAATAACAAGATGGAAAATAAGGGCACAAACATTAATAATATGATATGACTACTTCAATTGGAAGACCCTCTAATCACAATACTATGAATAAAATTTTATGTAGAAAAAGACACGTACTAAATAAAACCTCACTTAAGGAAATTAACACTTCCTAAAACCACGAGGCATACAAAAAAGAAATTGAACATGACTTAATTGAAAATTGGATTTGATGTAGGCAACGACCCGAGATTGATGTTTTGATGTGTAACAATCATGAGCCATGCATTTTACTTAGGAACAATGTCATTTGTGGGTCAAGCTAGATTACAATGATAAAACTAATGCAATTCCTTAACGAAGAAAGGGTCTGAACTATGTTGAATGGTGATGTTGACTTGGTGTGTGAGTTCGTAGTCTCCACGTCGAGTTGTAGATACACACAAGACTATAATGACATCCTTGGATCAGGAAAAATGTCCTTGGATCATGTAAACACGTGGCATAAAAGATGAGTAATTGTGAATCGAGCATTCACAAATATATATTATGTCAGTGTTCGATATGGAAGCCTTTCTTTATGTAAAGATCTCCAAAAATCACATAAACATTCAGTTGAGATTGCAAAAATGCACAATGAATATATGACAAAAAAAATAATGGACAAGTTGGTGGTTGATGTGACTGAGGCACCAAGGATGGTAGATCTTTACAGAGCCGTAACAAAATAAAAAATCAATGATGTATATGCTGAATGAGGCTTGGGTGTGGAAGATTCATCAAACTTATCAAATCTATATCTAACAAGCTAATGCCGATCAAACCATAGGACTGCAATGAATAAAATTATCTTACGAGCTCTCATCCATAGGGAAAAAATATAATTATAGTTGCCCCTATAAAAAATATTATTTATCCATCATAGGAACAAGATTGGATCGCTCTGATACCACTGATAGATATTGCAGGAGCTTTAACACAATAATAATAATCCTTTATGTATTCAATTCATATGATTATTCATAGTACATAATTTATAAGACATTTCTTCTCCTAAAAATTAGGAGATATCCCATAATATTCTTGCTTACAAATCAATACGAAGAGTTGTTAAAACAACCCTTTCATATAAAACAATATTAAGTGATTTGTTGTAATAAATCACTATAAAATAACTAACCAACTTACTAACAACTAAGAATAATTACTCTCGTGACCAATACACATGAGGAGCATTAATATTTAATTTCCTAACAAAATATAGACGCAAAATCTATGCACTTGGGTACATTTATATGTCATAGAACATACTAATATATACATGATTCCTAAGCAAGAAAACTAGTAATTTATAATGTCTTTCGTGCCTTTTTCTTTGTTTTTCATACTTTTATTGACCTTACACACCCTATAACACTGTCGGTATTTGAATGATTTATCTTTTACGACCTCAGACACTAGCACCCAGTTAGGACACTAGCGTCCAGGTGCTCTTGTCCCTCCTGGGAACTCCTGACCCTTTCCCCCCCTTTCTCATTCTTTTGGGTCTCTTTTACTTCTTGAGCATCTTTTATACTTTTGGGCCAGACTTCTAGTTGTCAATTATGAAATTCAAGCAAGGGAATCATATATATACATAGTTATAGCTCTCAAGTAAGGGGAAAAATAGCAAACATTACATATTATCACCTGATATTGTATCCAAAATGCATAAGAGCATCACAAAGCATGCATATAGCACATTCACTCAAAGGAAAAGGGCTACGTCACTCTACATACACAACATATGAGGGGAAGTTCATTCTATTCCATCTCACACATTCTATACATTTACTATATTTTAAAATCTAGCTTGCTATCACTGTGTAACTTGCACAAGGGCATCATAGGGCATCATTACACACACTTTCACACAGAACTACATGGAGCCTGAAATGTAGTGCAGTGCTTAGTACTAAGTTCAGTCTTTGAGTGACCTTTGGGGTCAATCTGAATCCACATACTGTATCTTTATTTTTAGGATTTAATGTGGTTTGTGGACATGTGCAACTAGGTATATTTATTTGTAGGTTACAGGTGCTAACGACGAAATTTTGTACAAATCCAAAGTGATAAATAGGGATCAAGAATGAAGCTCCTTATGCATAGAAAAGATCAAAACCTAAGCATTTAGGTGGAAACTAGCACCCATATCCAGTCACTAGCGCTCGAACTCTCCTATTCTTCTGTGGACACTTCTATCCTACACATTTTTGGGCCTCAAAAACTTTAGTGAGCCTTGATGACACTGTTTCCAATCTATTTTAGATATTCACCTGCCCAAATCACTTCTAAATCACTCAAAAATCAGCTAAGTCATCTCCTCTCTCTCCATTGGTTAGGGTTTCATATTATTATATACTTGTTGCTTTTCCATTTACTATATATGTATCATTGTACATCACTCATTATAGTAGTCACTTTGAAATTAGATTTAATTACATTTATATTAAATCAAATACTTAGCTCATCACCATAGAGTTCCCCATGAACGATATAATCAATGATGAAGTCTTATTCCTTGTTGACAATCATCCCCTTATTATTAGTGTCATCATTAATTTTTTCGAAGTAATAAGAGTCTTGGTGGATGAAGGCTCAAATGTTAATGTTGCTTCCTTCTCTCTTATCAAAATCTTCAATTTTTCCATTGATAACCTTAATAATGCCTGATTAACTTGTCATGTATTTGAGAAGACCCAGTATAAGCTACTTGGTTGTTTTTGGCTCAATATTACTATCGTCCCCAAGACCATTCACACTAAACTTATGGTTCTTGATTGGCCTCTTTCATACAATATTTTATTAGGTGGACCTTGGACACACCTACACACACATAATAATGTTTTTCAATTATACATTACACAAATTTATTCATAACCAATAATATAAGCACGATTATGATCCTAACCATTAGGATTTACTTGTCCCTTTCACCAACAAGCCTTTCTACATCCCCAATTTTCCTATGGTGCCCAATGTTCCATATCCCAAGCTTTATGACTATAGACCTAACATATAGCTTGCTTTAGTTGAATCAAATGATGATGAACCCAATGAACTATAAAACTTAGTTAATAAGAATCCCTTACCCAACACCATTACATTGTGGCTTCCTCTAGTTCTAGTACCTGAGACTAGTTTCCTCCCATGTTAGAATATGAAGATCCTTAATGTTATGTAACTTCTTCTATTCACAAAAATTATAATCTCTTTGAGTACAAAAATTAGGATTACTCACCTCTTTACATACCACCCATATATCTTCCAATGTTATTCTCACAAAATTAGTGATGCTCCCAAAAAAGATATATTTGAATTTGATATACCCGATTGCGATGATCTTGCAACTCACACCACTTCACCTATTATCAACGAGTACACATTATCTCATGTTGATTCGTGAAATGTATACATTATTCAGTTTCAACATAGTTTAGAAAATTTGTATGTTTTTAATCATAATACCAACATGGTTTTTACATCATATGAATTTTATCCTTCTTATGGCACTAATGATAGTAAGGATGAAGAAATTTTACCTTATGTTCCTCAAGCTAATCTGCCTCTCCTAGATACCCTCTGGATCATCTATAAAATTTTTAATTATATGATTAATCATAAATCTAAAAAATTATCCTTTTACCAAAAATATTGGCCATATTACCTATGAACCAAAATTTATTTAATTCAATATAGATTTTCTTGATGTCATTGTCTCATCTGCACATCATATGTCTGATCTCATTTGCTTTATTTCATCAACCCTATACTCCACCAAACCTGTAATTTTCCAAGCCAATCATGTTTATCCACAACAAATGGAATTAGACACAATGTTTCTAGCATGAATAATCCCATTAAATTTAATAGTCCTTCTTATATCCCTCATCAAAAAATCACTCTTGTTGCTAAGGTCCTTGATGATAGAAAAATTAGTTCTCAACATCAACGTGATAGTATGCTATATATGAAACTTTCGATAGATGTTGAATATAATGGTTCACTACGTACCCTTGAAAATTGTTGGTGAGAGATATATTTTTTCCTTTTATTTATTTATTGGAATTTTCCACCTCACACATCTTGAGTCATCTCACTTAGGAGAGTCATAGGTCTATTAGGGAATTATATGACATATGAAAATTTCTGTTATAGAATCTGTCATTCTTGTCATATGCATCATTGTCATTTGTGAGTTATATGCTATTATAGCATTGTAACTCCTCGCTCCATCATGTGAATATGCCATGTCTAGGAATGGGAGTTAGAAAAAACTCCCCATACACACTTTCTATTTTGATCTATGAGTGTGAGTAGACTCTCTCTCTCTCTCTCTCTCTCTCTCTCTCTCTCTCTCTTCTCTCTCTCTCTCTCTCTCTCTCTTTGCACAATCAATTTGTTTGTGGTTAATTTTCTTGTTGATTACTTAGAACACTCTCTCGTTTCCATTGGAGTAAAACAACCTTGACGTGCATTCATTTTGTTGATCCTCATGGTTCAATCACATATGGTATTAGATCTATCATTTTGGTAAACATGTTACTCTTATTAGTTTGTTGCTAATTACTCCCAATTTCGTCCTTTATTAGCTCTTTGTGCAATTTTTTTAATATGTTATTGGTTTGTGAATTTTGGTACGAATATGGGATAATCTCATTTTTTTGGAGTTTTATAGTTTTTGGTGGTTTCCTTGGTGTTTGTGTAGATAGCTATTTTATACCTAAATTTTTCTATCCACAACTAAACTTGGCGGATAACAATTTTTAGAGGTATTCATGTTCTTTAGTATTGTGTTTGGTTTTCTCCATTGAGCTTTGGATGAGCTTCTTAGTCCTTGCCAAACCCCTCTTACCTCATACCTTTCTCACCCAAGATCCTCGTGTTCTCCCTTTCCAGCTTGACCAAGCCACCTCGGGCTTGACCCTGCTCCTTCCTCATGAGATCTTTGAGATATTTTCTTACCTCAGCCAAGCCACCTCAGGCTCAGCCCTATCTCACCCTACATAGCTTTGTATTGAGATTATATCTCTCTATTTGAGCTCATTGGTTTCCCCTTCATTAGGCTCGGCCTCTGTATAGAAACTTTTTCTCCCATCGAGCTTGAACTCTTACTCATTCGAGCTCTGCCTCAACCAATCCAACTTGGACCTCCATGTATCTAACATTACCACTCATGTTGAGCTTGTGTAGGTTTTCCCACCATTAAAGAATCATGACTTTCCTTGCTACCCTGTTATGAGCCCCATGTTACTTGTAGTTATCTCTGTGCTTGGTTGCTCACATTTTAGCTTGGATTCCTTGGCATTGCATCCTTGTGTCGTTTGTCTCTGCTCCATGTGACTTGGCCGCAACTCTGTCTTTATTATTTTACATACCCTGCGAGCTCAACCTAATCAACCTCCTCCCATGTGAAATGACTTTGCCAAGTCTAAACCCACCTTTCTCATATATGTTGAAATCCACTCCCTTCCTCGAGCCCTCCGCTCATGCTTCTTGGCATTAACCTTGACCTTTTCTTAATTTCAATATTTTTCCCTCCCTATCAATTAAAACACGTAGATTATTTTTTGGTATAATCCCTTGTTAAAAATGTAGTCTTATAAATTTCAAGCCTTAGTTTTATAAGTTTAAAAACAATATAACTATTGTTTAAAACTATTTAGAGGGGATTTTTGAAATTAAGTCATCTATTTATTATTAGGGGCTAGTTTAATTTAGGCCCCCTTTAAATCATTTAGATTAATTAAAAGTAATCGAGAAAAATATTAAGTTAAACATTATTGGGCATTTTTAATGTGTTTTATGAAGGTATTAGACGTTTGTGAAGGCCCTTTTTTCCATTTTGGGAGGTTATTGGCTCTTTTAGTAGTCGTGTTGTATAGTTCCAAGCTCTTATTATTGTTTGCGGGTTAGTGAGTGCGTCTGCCACAACCTTGAAGAAAGAGGACTCAAACAACAACATGATACACTTTTTCTCACATGGAATTTATTATTTTCCCTTCTTGCTTATTTTTATCCTTTGTTTTTTGCTTGTTATGGTAACATTTCATCATGAATACTTGAAACTTATTGTGGTCTCCACTTACGTGAGTATTTCACAAATTGTAAGGTGAGTGGCCAACTGTTTCACGTCGCATGAACACATCTAATTATAATTAACTCACTAAATTATAAAGTGCCACAAAATGGGGGTGAAATTATTGTTCTGCTATTTGTGTACATTTATTTTTATTTCACATTATTTTTTTCTCTCCCTCACGATGGATGGTAGTTCTATTATTTTGATCACATTTTTTAACTTCTTTAAATAGGATTCCAAGATGATAATAAAACTAAGGGGTAAAGGGTTGTACCACATCACTATAAGAGTGGACACTAAACCTGATAATGAACCTAAGAAATCCAAGTGGTTCAACCAATGAGATGAATCATTAGTCTTTTTGTATGTCCATTTATTCTGACTTTATCTTCCACATTGAGTCTTATGAAACACTTGATGAAGCATGGAAAAATTTAGAATTGTGTTTGGAAAATAAGATGACATGAAGGCTCTTGAGTTAGAGAATGAACTGCTATGATTAAATCCTAGTAACTTTGATAACCTACAAGCATTCTTTTCCAAATTTATCCACACTATATTGTTTTTCAAATAATTTGGCTTTACTAAAAAGTATGCCCAACTGATCTTATCCATTCTCTCTAAGCTTGGCCCTAAGTAATCTATCTTCATTTCTACCTGTCACACCACGAAAGAAGATTTAGGTACTTCTTGGAAGATTCCCTCATTTAAAATAATTTCGTCCCAACTCATTTGAGAATATGACAAGTTGATTCAAATGGGAGAAATCAAGTCCAAGTCACATGACCTAGTAGCGAGTAAAGGTAAAGGAAAGGAGAAGAAACATGAGAAGAAAATAGAGAAAAAGGACCAACCTAAGACCACAAAAACCAAACCTAACACAATTTTTTTTACTTCTGAGTCTAAACTGAAGAAGGAAAATTCTAAGTGTTCCTATTGTAATAAGTCAAGACATGAAGATCATCAATGCATGATAAAATAAATGACAACCTAACTCGTTTACTTAAGAAACATAATATAGGTTTTCCTGGGTCTATCAATAAAAGTGCTCCAAAACCCAAGTCTTCTAAAGCAAAGGAATCCAAATCTGAGAAGAAGAAAGGAAAATCTCTTTTAGCTCGAGTTGCTCCATCATCGAAATGGGTCATATATTTCAGTGCCTCGCATTATGGGTTCTTCACATGTTGAGTTTTATTATATTGAACCATGTGGTATGTCCCAAATCACTTTGAGTAATGACACATCCATGTTGGTTGTTGGTAGTGGATCAATAGCAGTAGATGACAGAACCTTTAACAATGTTTATAGTGTTCTTGAGCTCTCTACTAATATCATATATGTTTACCAAATCACTCATATCGGTGAGGGAATGCGAGTGAAATTTAATCCTAACTTAGTGATCATTAGATAACTTCACAATGAGACAACAATTGATTAGGGAAAGGTAGATCACCAATCCTAGTTATACACCTTTTCCCACTTTGCTTTTGAATCTTCTCCCACTGCTTTGTTTACTCATAAAAATGAGGTTAGTAAGTTATGGCATGAGTACTTTGGCCATTTGAACTATTGTTACCTTGAAAAATTAAGTCAACATGATATGGTCAATGGGTTACCTTGAGTCAAATTTTGAAAGGGTCTTTGTGAGGGTTGTGCCCTTAGAAAGCACCCTGAAGATAACTTTGGCAACAAAAAATCCTAGAGAGCTTCTCATCCCTTAAATATTGTTCATAGTGAAATTTCTTGCCCCTTTCCATCTCCTTCATTCACTAGGGATCTTTATATACTTACATTCATTGATGACTTTCATGTTATATGTGGGTTTATTTTCTCAAATAAAAATATGATTTTTTTGATCATTTTCGAGACTTCATGGCTCTCGTTGAGAAACAAGATGAAAGGTATATCAAGGTTATTAGAACTGACAATGGATATGAGTATGTGAGAAATGGGTTCAATGATTTATGCACCTTTGAAGGGTTTTATTTGTAGCATACAACCCTTCACAAAATGGAGTTGAAGAAAGAAAGAACAAAACACTTTAAGAGATGTCCATTTTCATGGTTCATTCTAAATCCCTTCCTCTACAGTATTGTGTTAAAGATGTAAATTATGATTGTTACATTCAAAACCTCGTTCCAAAAAAAAATAGTAAAAGGGATGATACCCTTTGAAGCTTGGTATGGATGAAAACTTGATTTTGAGTACTTTCGTGTCTTCAAATTAACTGTCATGGCTCAAATATCCAAAAATAAATGCAAGGCCTTGGAACCCCAATCCAAACCTTGTATCTTTTTCAGGTATCCCAACAATGTGAAGGGATATAGATTATTGAACCCCACCACTCATTAAATTTATATAAAGACAAGTGTGAATTTTGATGAGTCATCTTATACTTCCACTTCTCCACCTACTGAGGTGTTTTTTCCCCTCTCTAACTCTGATTCAGAATCTTCTGATGACGATCATATTGAGCCTCATGCTCTTGATCCTCTTATTCCTCCCGCTCCTCCCACTTCAAAATCTAATGATTTTGATAGTAGTGAAGATGAGGACTATGTCCCCTCTCACTTGAGTGATGATTCGAGATATTCTGAGCCTGATTCTCCTCCTGGTCCTCATTGGGGTAGGAAGACCCTACAATGCGCTAGAGATTATATAGGGGATCCCTCAGATGATAGATAAACTTATTTAGATTTTTCTAGACCCCATTCCTTCTTCACCCCTGCTTCTGACTCACAATATATTTGGAGGCTACTAGGATTTATGAGTGGGATTTTGCCATGGACGAGGAGTATTCCTCTCTCATGAAGAATGATACTTGGGATATCACTCCTTTTCATAAGGGAAGAAAAATGGTTTGGTGTAAGTCAGTATATTGAACCAAGTATGGTGCCGATGGGAACATCAAAATGTATAAATCATGACTCGTAGCCAAGGTTTTCTCACAGGTTATTGGGGTTGACTATTCAAATACCTTTTCTCCCATTGTGAAGACAACTTCTATTCAATTGAACCTTGTCATTGCCATCACTAACTGATGGGAAGTCCACCAAATAGATGTTAAGAGTGCCTTCCTTCATGGGGACACAAAGGAATAAATCTATATAGAATAACCTTTGGGTTATGTCTAATATTCCTCCCTCATTTGCAGACCTAATAGTCTATCTACATCCTTAAACACACCCCTCAGGATTGGTATGCCAAGATGAACTCGTTTCTTCTTTCATAAAGGTTCACTAGGTGTTACTCTGACCCAAATGTTTACATATTAAGACAAGACAAGTCCATGCTTATCCTCATTGTGGATGTCAATGACTTGTTAATCACAAGTAGTTCTTCCTTGATCATTGATGTTGAGAATACTGGCTTAGCCAACAAGTTCTCCATGACCAACTTGGGTTTTCTTCACTACTTCCTTAGGATTCATATTACTGTATGCACCAAAAAAAAATGGTGAAACACAAAAAAAGTTGATATATCTCCTCTAGATAAAAATAATATCTAGATCCTTCCTTCTCTCCTTTCTAAGCTTTTCAATTTAAGAATTTTATAGTTTATCTGTAGGCCACTTTCTGCCTCTTTTAAGCGTCTTTGTCTGTGACAATTGCATAACCACCTCGGCATTTACGTAACTGTTATATTTGATAGAGCGGATTTTATGCAACTACCACTCTGTCAACGGTGGTGGTCATGTCACCATCAAATGCATAATTAAAACACATGTTTTCGAACACATTTTTTGATTTTGGGAGTGATTTCCTCACTCGTTTCTCAACCATTTCACTTAATTTTGGGCTCATTATATTCGTATTAGAATTATCTTCCTACTTTCTTATGTTTAGAATGTTGACTTCTCCTTATGTTGATGTGTTGTCACTTCTTGTTGGACATGTATTGTTAGACCCATTCTTCACCAAAGTTTTATAAAAGCCCAAATTTCACTCGAATGATGGGTTGGATATTTCACATTCTTAAGGTAAAGTTATATTGCTGAATTTTTTAGAGGAACCACATGGAAAACTAGCTCATTGCTCTATTATTTCCTGCCATATGATTTCAGTGATTTCTTGCACCAAGGCAACCATTGTTAATTTATAACCAACCAACATTTGCACATCCCAAGATCAATTGGATTTCATCTTTGGAAGAGGATAAAAATCTGAGGAGACAACAAACACATCTCTCATATGGGAAGCTATCATAGTCTAATAGTAACAAGGCTGGAGGTGTTATTTGAATTATTTTAAAGCTTTGTTTAATTGTATTTATCGTAGTAGAATAAATATTTGGTTAGAATTATAGAAGCAAAAGATTTCATCACTTCCCGAATGTATTTATTCTATTTCTAGTATTTATTTTCAAAATATTTCTTATATCTTCCCTTGATAACTTCTTCCCAAATTATCCTTGTGGATATGCTCAGGAATTTAGTTGGAGGAAAAAGTGAAGAAATTGTTATCTTTATTTTTGTTAGTCAATCTATAATTTTTTGTCGGGGAAAGTTTATACGGTAAAGAGGAAATTGCTTATCAAGAAGCTTTTCCCTTTCCAAAAAACTGAGGCAGAATCTTGTTAGAAGAAATTCATTATATCTAGATTAATGATTTTCAAATACATTCCTTAGAATAACTTTTGTTATACAATCCAACAATAGAGGAATAACTACACCCGACCATTCCCTGTTTTATTTTATTTTATTAGAAGTAGTAGTATTTATTTCAATTAATTTCCTGTGTCTATAGAATAACTTATTTATTTATTTTATTTAAATTCTAGAAAATACAAAAAGATATATTAGTTGTTTAGTTAGTTTCTTTTGATTCCATTTCTTTACAATTTTGGTTAGAATACAGACAAATAGAGTAAATGGTTTATTCTTGTTTTATTTAATTAATTGGGAATGAATCTAGTTAATTAAAAGATTAAATACACTTGTCTTTTATTTAAACTAAGTTTATTTCCTTTTTTATTTAAAACGAAGTTTCAACGTAGTTTAGAAACCAAATCAAAACAAACAATCAAACCATAGGGAATTCACGCTACTCAATCTTAGCCACTATTTATCGCTTCAACCAACTCAACTATTAGGATTTCATTCTACCAGTTCATAGAGCCTGAAACTTCCTTTAGTTTCCTATCAATTATTCATCCAATATTACACACTTCGGTTATCTTAGCATGAACCTCAAGAAGTTGAGTGCATCTGAAATCACGTGTTGTTTTTCAGGTGTACAAATTCTGGTGAACCCGACATGAAGGACTAGTTCCTTCTTGTTTCCTTTTAGTTTCATTTCCATTGTTCCACCTTTCCCCCTCTCCCCCTATTCAGAGGGTATTTTATACCTCCCCAAATATGTCTGGAAGAGAGTTTGATGGTCCATTTGGCTTTGATAGATATTATTCCAATGTTCAACCACAACAATCCCCTTCCCTTCTAGGATGGGCTGACAACTATAATAACATGCAAGCCTCCCCTAGCTATATCTCAAATCCTACCAATCATGTGAGAATAGAGGAGGTCAACCAACCCCTAAACATTCAATATGGTCAATCTAATTCAAACAATATGATTTTATGGTGAAATTGGTCCTCACACTAGGGTCTTGTCAAGACCCCACATTAGCATGCAATCAAAAGAGGATGACATTTTTACAATCACTATCCAATTTCAAATAGATGAGTATTTGGAAAGGATGAAGACTCATACCTCCATGAGATGTTCAACAATAATGTATTGGATATAAGCCTTGAAAACTCCTTTTTAAGGAAAATAAGAATACCAATGTTGAACAATTTATAATAGGGTATCACATGTCCCCTCAACCAAACCCCACACAACATGTACCCAAAAAGGGGCTCAATCCTTACCAAATGATGTCATTTCTACCTTAGTATGGGAGGATTAGAGAGTTAGAGAGTGCCCAAACTCTGCAACTAACTTTTGTAATGGGGAAGAACATGGGGTATCCCATAGACAAAAAAGGATACACCCCTACCAACATGCAACCAATTCAACACCCTGTGCAACAAGGTTATCCAGTTCAATCAAACCCATGTGATCTTATCACAGGATATAACACACTGGGTATGGGTCCTCACCCATCTTACACTTACCCCATGCAAGGATTAGTTGGAAATTATTTCCCATACACCACTACTCCCAACAATGCATGCTTTCATAACCAGACACCCATGTGAATGCATTTCCTAATGTTATTCCTCCTTACATGCATATGTACTCAAAGTCCCCACAATCGGATATGTATCAGTTCCCTGATCATTTACACCATTCCAAGGAACTCCATATGCTCCTAGACAATACTTACACTAATAATACTTATCCAACTCCTCCTCCTCCCCCTCATCAAGGATCTTCAATGGTGGAATCTTATGTGATGGGAACTTACAGCTGAGTATTTGAAGGAACCCCTTGATTTCACCATATGGGGTGTCATGCTTCCATGCCCATTTCCTGACCTTCCTAAATTTAAAGGAGAAGGAGATCCAAATTCTCACATCAAGGCCTACACCACTTCCATTAGGGAATTTATTCCTTGGGATGCAGTAGTGGCTAAAATATTTCCAAAGACCCTCAAAGGAATTACATTTGGATTGGTACTATCGAATTCTTGAGGCTTCCATACATTCCTTTAAACAACTTGTTTATAAATTCATCAAATCCTTTTGATATGAACAAGTTGTTTGAATGGGAATCAAAGAGTTCTTACATATTAAACAAGAACAAAATGAATATGTACTTCTCATTTCATTCAAAGATGGCATCAAGTTCTATATTCCTCTACAAGTGCACCTAACATGGACCAAATGGAACTTTGTGACCTCTTCCTCCACTCACTCAATCTGAGAAACCAAGGAGGAAGTGCAGAAGTTTCCCTTTCATAGTTATGAGGAGGTATTAGAAGGTGCACTTCGCATTGACAAGTCCGCTATTGACAACGGACGTAAAACTTACGGTCTCAATGGAAAATTGGTATCTCCCAATCAAAACAATTAAACTATCAAAACAATGGAACCAATAACCAAGGGCCCAAGGTTTTTGAATCACAATCATGGTGTTACTATGGATGGTGTTACCGACCAAGAAAAAATAATAGTTTTACAAATAATGGTAACACTAACCACAATAACAACAACATGGGGAACCAAAGAGGTCCTAATTTTGTTCCCTCTGTCAACATGGTTGATTTCAACCATCCCCATCCTCTTCGATAGGCTCAATCCAAGGCCAAAACCAATACCAAAATCCTGGCCAAGGGGCAAAAAATTACAGTTATAACAATCAGTTTCAAAACAACAACTGAGGTTATAACCAACAACAAAATCCAAATCAAAGGCTCGAGGGATTATAATCCCAATCTATATTGTGGTTTTCACCATGTTTTTGGTCATGATGAATGCTCTTGTAGAGACTAAAATAAGTTCATTCAAATACTCCCAGAAAATCAATGACAACTCTTCATGGATATGTTTCTAGAAAATCCTAAGGGATCTTCACAACCTGGTTATATAGGACCCGTTGCACCTCAGAATGTAAACCTAGGAATCTATCGGGACCCATTCCCTAAACATTATGAAGATGAAAAAGTAGGTCCTCAAAACATAAACAAGGGTATTCCTATTGGAACAAATGACCATGAAGCCTCAACTTATGACAATTCTCAAGTTTCCCCTAACCTAGACCCAAGAAATAAGACAAATATTTTGGGACTAGTCGAGTTAGAAATTGATCTAGAAATCAATGCAATGACTCAGACAAGGGAGTACACTCCATAACCTCTTCCCACTCATTCCCTCTTGTAGATGACACTCCTATAGTCCCAAAATCTATAGGAGCTTATGATTTGATTTCAGATTAAATAAGACCTTTTCTCACATTTCATTTTTAAATTTTTTGAAGAATTCCCCAGTGCATCATTCTGTGTTGCTATATGCATTAGGCTTGGTCATCTAATCATGTTACGCCTCCACCCAAGGCTCAAATCAATCATATAGACTTTGACATACATCCTCTAGGAAAAAGTGATAGGGATATCAGGTTTGTGTTTGATATAAGCAAGATGCCCTCTGATGTTGAAATATCCCAAAGAGGAGATCCTGCATTATACTTGCAAGTGTGGGTTTATAAAAATTGCATTAAGAGAGCCATGATTGATGATGGGGATAATGTGAATGTAGTCCCCTTTTATTTCTTGTAGAAGTTGGGATATGGGAGACCAATTGTTCCTCTACTAGAAACACATTGCAAGGATATGATAGTCTTAAGGCTACCTCAATTGGAACCATAGTCCTTCCTATTTCCCTCAGGCCAAAACCATTCTAACTAAGTTTTACATTATTGATAAGGAAAAAAATTACAATATGCTCTTGGGAAGACCATGGATTCATAGGATGAAGGTGAAGGCCATCTCCTTCCACTTTGTTCCAAGAGGTTAGATTCCTCCATTTGGGAAAGGTATTTGTCACTCAAGGGGATCCTAAGCCCTTTGATATACATTTGGAGAACCTCAAGAAGAAACCCAGAGTTCATTTTGAATATGAATTCCCTGTAAATCAATTAAAAAAACCACCTCCTCTAAAGGAATCAGTTGTGACCACCAAGGGTGTTCTGAAAGTTGAGGTCAATAAGCCAAAAAAAATCAAAGTGGACGAAAACAAATGAGAGTAAGGTTGCATCTGTAGAAACTGTATCCACAAAAAACACAATGAAAGATTTTAAAACTCTTAGAGAGTGATTCCCCAATCACTCTCCCCTTTGAACCACAAGGAGTTAGAAATTTCCTTGTCTAGACACTCTTCCTGTTGATGATCTCATAGACATATGTATGGTAGAAATATCAGAGGAAGAAGAGGATGTTGAGTGTGAAATGATCTCCACCAAATCCATCTCTATGGATTCTTCCATTCCCAACCTTGGTCTAGATGCAAATGTTCTAAAAACCAAACTTTCCATGTCTACAAGACATGAACCCTTAATAAAAATATGCCTAACGTGACCACACCTCCCTATATAGGAGGAAAATTTAAACAACACCATCAAGTTCATGTAGACATTATGTGTCAACAAACACAACAAATAAATTTACGAAACTTCCCATGCAAGTATGGATGATCTTATGCTAAGATTAGATATTTGGATGGATAAGATAGTGGGAAAGGGTTGTAAGTTTAAACCTAAAGTACTAGGCCCTTGTCAAGAAAATGAAAATTTCAAGAATCCTACCTATCATTTGTGCACCTTGGAAGGTGAGGAGTTTGGTGAATCCATCGACTCATGCACCTAGGACACTTTTGTATATAGTCATTACATCTCCACACTATCCTTTTACATTCTCATCTATGTCTGTGTCATTTACATTGTCATTTAGTTAAAATTTTACTATGGAAACTTACTTTTCAAGTGATTTTAAACTTTCAAACATTGGAAAATATCTCAATCATGAAACTTTATACAATTTCTTCACACTCTCAAATTATATAATTTTCATCATCATTTCCAATCATGAGACAAATTTTGACATTTCTTATAAGGACTTGCATGCTTTATCCCTTTTATGGTTTCTTCCAATTCAAATGTTTTTCACCTATAGTCTTCTCTAGAAGCTTCCTGATGGAAGATCCCTCCCTAAAAATCTCTCTCTTAACAAAAATATTCTAAGCATTTCATCTGGAACTTTTGTTCACCCATCTCATCTTTCGGTGATGAGCCCTCACATCTTACTAGTTACATGGGGCTGAGATTGGGGGAAAATTTCCCTCCCAATAAGCACAATACAAGATAAGGAAAGATAAAACAAAAAATACATATATTCTTATTACAAATAATCACATTTTTGTCCCTCCCAGTCTTTGGTGGTGAGCCCATGCTTCTTACTGGTAGCATGAGGTTGGGAAAGGAGGAATATTCCCTTACTCAACTACATTTTTTCCTTGGTGATGAGCCCATGCTTCTTACTGGTAGCATGGGGCAAGATGTAGGGGGTCATAAAAAAAAAAAATACATACCATTCTTATTACTTTAAATAACTACATTTTTCCCCTCCTAGTCTTTGGTGGTGAGCCCATGCTTCTTACGGTGGTAGCATGAGGTGACATGGGAAAGGAGGAAGATGCCCTTACTCACCTACATTTTTTCCTCGGTGATGAGTCCATGCTTCTTACTGGTAGCATGGGGCAAGATGTAGGGGGTCATGTCAATAAAACCTTAAAGAAACAAAAAAATAAAAGTGCTTGAATATTTGAAATTCCCAAGAAAATGATTTAGATTCTCATGTTAGGAGAGATAATCATTCCTTTAACCAGATCTTTCCAATCAGTAGGCCATCCAAAAATCTAAGTCTAGTTAAGACTTATAAGCGGAAATCATTCTGAACTTGGTTAGTTAATCTTGATTGAGGTTGAGTTGTAGGTTCTTGAATAAGTCTTTATCAAAATTCTTGTCTCTTGATCATCATTCTTATTCACACATTCTTCAATCATATATCTCACATCCTTCTTGGCTCTCGGTGATGAGTCCTCACATCTTACTAGTTGTGTGGGGTCAAGAATGGAGTGAGATCATCCTATCATCATATTGTATTCAACACATTTTTCCAATGGAATGGAATATCTAAGCATTGTTTGAAAATAAAGTTTCCTAAGTATGATTTGTAACCATGTGTGTCATTTATGCATCATTTTTTTTAAATATTATATTATCATCCATAGAATTCATTCAAAAATATCAAAATAGTGAACATTCCTAACCATACAAGAGTGCACAAATGAAGTAAAGCATAAATAAACAAATTTGCAAAGGGATGTCGACCAAAAATATAACATATATATATGTTTGTCAATGTGTTTAGTACAATGCCATCACTGAAGGAAAAGTGTGGTCAAAAATGCTCAATCATGAGCCAAAAATCTTTTTTTAAAAAATTGATATACACGCAAAAAATGAGACTAAGCAATAAAGGCACTCTGCCTATCCATCTCTTTGAGACCCCTTACAATTGCTTTGGCTATGAATTTCCTACAATCCTCCTCAAATGCATTCAAAAAGCAAAAAGCCAATCCTAACAAAAAGACCAAATATCTCATTTCTAACTTGTTTCTGAGCCCCATCCACTTCCATTGGGTCTATCACCATCATTTCTAAATACCCTCCAATTTGACTATACTCACAAATGAAATGGTCACCAGAAATCTAGAGCTCTAAATTCAAAGAAACTTTCAAAACACAAATGATTTCTAAAATAGTGAAAATGAATATATATAAGCACATATTTGGATTTTCTGACATTATTTTGAGTGAGTGTATGCAGGGCTAGCATGTCATGGGGCAAGTAGACTTCTCACCCCTCACATGAATGGTACGTAATCATTATCTTTTTATTTCAAAACATTTTTTCAAAATTTATTTATACTGCACTTGATTCTTGTTTTTATTTTACAGTAGTGGGAAGGCTTGGCTAACATCAAATCAACGTGTGATCGGATGATGTAAAATTTATAACCCTCCCATTTGGGAGATCCATTCTTAAAATCACGTTTTATCCCATTCATGGCTAAAATGCTCTTCCGAGGGGGTAATATGTATGCACCCAAAATTACATGGTGCAACATGGGAAAAATGTGATATGTCTCCAATGATGATAAAAACCTCTTCCAAGGTAAAAATGAGATCCATATCCTTCCTTCTCTCCTTTCCATACATTTATGACTCAAATCAACCCTCTTTTTGTCTCAAAAGTTCAAATTTTCTTGTAGGACCACTTTCTAGCTTTTGGAATTTCTTTGAGTGGCGGATTTGTGACAATGATTGCATAACCTCTTCAATGGTGCAACCACCATGCGGAAGTTAACAACCATACAGTGGTTAGTAACCATTCCACTTATGTCAATAATGGTGGTCCTATTACCTTAAATGCAAGAGTTAAAACACTGCATTTTTGACGTGCGTGTTTAGGATTTGGGAGTGATTTTCTCACTCATTTCTCAACCATTTCACCTATTTTTGGGCTCATTGAATTGTATTAGAATTTTCTTCTTTTTTACTATGTTTAGAATGTTGACTGTTCCTTATTTTGATGTGTTGTTCACTTCTTGTTAGACACATGTTGTTAGACTTCATTCTTCCCCAAAGTTTTATAAAAGCCCAGATTTCACTCATATGATGGGTTGGATATTTCACATTCTTGAGGTAAAGTTATGCTACTGAATTTTTGAGAGGAACCACATAGATAACTAGCTCATTGCTTTGTTCTTTCTTGCCATATGATTTTATTCATTTCTTGCACCAAGCCAACCATAGCCAGTTTATTTATTTTTTTGTTACCAGCCAACATCTGCACATCCCAAGATCAATTAGACTTCATCTTTGGAAGTGGGATACAAAGCTGAGGAGACAAATAAACACATCTCACATTTGGGAAGCTATCACAGTACAATAGTAACTAGGTTGGAGGTTGTATTTGAATTATTTTGAAGCTTTGTTTAATCATATTTATGTAGTAGAAGAAATATTTGGTTAGAATTATAGAAGCAGAAGATTCCATCACTTCCTCGAATGCATTTATTTTATTTCTAGTATTTATTTTCAAAATATTTCTTATATATTCCCTTGATAACTTCTTCTCGGCTTATCCTGTGGATCTTCTCAGGAATTTAGTTGGAGGAAGGAGTGAAGAAATTCCTGTATCTTTATTATTTAGTCAATCGATTAATTTATTTTACCGATGTCAGGGAAAGTTTATACGGTAAAGAGGAAATTGCTTCTGAGAAGCTTTTCCCTTTCTAGAAAACCCATGAGGTAGAATCTTGTTAGAAGAAATTCATTTATTGTATCTAGATTAATGATTTTTAAATACAATCCTTAGAATAACATTTTTATACAATCCTGTAACAAAGGAATAGCCACATCCAGTCTATTCCCTATTTTATTTTATTTTATTAGAAGTAGTAGTATTTTATTTTAATTAATTTCACTGTGTCTGTAGAATAACTTATTTATTTATTTTATTTAAATTCTTGAAAATATACAAAGATATTAGTTATTTAATTAGTTTCTTTCAATTCCATTTTTTTTAAAATCTTGTTAGAATACAAAAAATAGAGTAGATATTTATCTTGTTTTATTTAATTAATTGGGAATGAATCTAGTTAATTAAAAGATTAAATGCACTTGTCTTTTATTTAAACTAAGTTTATTTCCTTTATTTATTTAAAATGAAGTTTCAACGTAGTTTAGAAACCAAATCAAAACAAGCAATCAAACCATAGGGAATTCATGCTACCCCCGATTTTATCCATTATTTATCCCTTTGACCAAATAAATTATTAGGATTTCAAGCTTCTAGTTCATAGCCTCTAAACTTACTTTAGTTTCCTATAAATTATTCATCCAATTTCACACACTTTGGCTATCTTGGCACGACCTCGAAAATTTGAGTGCATTTGAAATCACTTATTGATTTTCAGGTGTACAATTACCCAATCCGACTCAGCGATTGTGATTGCTCAACCTAAGTACACTCTTGATTTTCTAGCTAGGTTTAACATGTATGATTGCAATCCATCTCCTACTCCCTTTTTTTTGGAGTCAAGTTAGTAGCTGATTTTTCCATTGCCCTAGTCGATAATACCCTTTATTGCTAGTTGATGGGAAGCTTGATCTACCTAACTCATACTAGGAAAAATATTTGATTTGATGTTGGCATCATGTCCAGATTCATGCATGAGCCTCACTAGATACATTGGAAAGTAGCTAAGTGGATCTTGCATTATGTTCATGTCACTTATTCCAATGTCATTCATTACTTGGGAGGGATATAGATTGATCTAGTTGGATTCACATATTCTGATTGGTTCGGCGATCTCAATCATCAGAAGTATACCTCCAGATACAATTTTTTTCTTGGTTTGGGTCTTGTCAGTTAGTCAAGAAATTCATAGAATGTGATTGCTATATCTTTATTGAGGAAAAATACAGGGAGAATTCAACATTTCCACAAAATCTATTTGGTTATTGGGATTCTGGCAGAGTTTGGCATTCACCTTCGACAACCTACCATCATCTAACCTAATCATTATCTCGATTTGTTGAAATCTAGTTCAACATCAATGCACAAAGAACATTGAGTTACACATGCACTTCATTAGGAATTGATTCATGGAGACATCATTGAATTGCAGTATTGTTAGAATTTAGATCAGGTTGTAAACATCTTTACCAAACCCTTCACTGAAGCCGAGTTCTTTCACTTGCGCTCTCTTCTTGGGGCGAGGTCTACTACATCCACTCATCTTATTCTAGATTTATAGTCCTCTCCTCCTCCTCATCTTCTTATAGAAAAATTGTATTTTGTATATGAGTGCCTCATTAGGCCTTTATTTTTTGGGACCCATATGACACATCTTTCTTAGCTGTCTAGGGGAGTCCTCTTTATCTTTCTGGCTTAACATGCCTTTTCGTAAGATTTGATGAAGGGGGGTGTTAGTGTGAGGTATATTTTTGTCTTTTATTTATTTATTGGTAATTTTTCACCTCACACATGGTGATTCATCTCACTTACGTGATTCATATGTATATTAGGGAGTTATATGACATATGATAGATTCCTTCATAGAATATGTCTTACCTATCATGTACATCATTTCCATATGGGAGTTACATGCTATTATAACATTATAAATCCCCACTCCATCATAGGAGTATGACATGTCCCAGGAATGGGATTTACACAAAAATCCCCATATGCACTTTCTCTTTTGATGTATGAGTATGAGTAGATCCTTTCCCTTTGCATGATCAATTTGCTTATGGTTATTTTGTTTGTTGATTAGTTGGATCATTCTCCCCGTTTCCGTTGGAGTGCAACAACCTTGATGTGCACCGTGTTCAGTTGATCCTCCCTAGATGCCCTCTTGATCCTCTAGAAAATTTATAATTATATGAATAATGATACATCTAAACATTCTCCTTTTACAAAAAATATTGGCCATATTACCTACAAACATATTTCTTTTTAATGCAATATAGATTTGTCTAATGTCATTGTCTTATCTGCACATCACATGACTAATCTCGTTTGCTCCATTTCATCAACCCTAGACTTTATCGACCCTATAATTTTCCAATCCAATCATGTCTATCCACAACCAATGGAATTGGACATAATGTTTCTAACATGACTAATCCCATTAAATTGAATAATCCATCATATATCCCTCATCAACAAATCACTCTGGATGCTAAGGTCTTTGATAATATAAAAATCAGTTCCCAACATCAATGTGATAGTATGTTATATGTGGAACCTGCGATAAATGTTGAATATAATGGTTCACTACCTACCCTTGAAAATTATGAAGCCTTCATTGAGATCCTCCTTGAACATGAGTACGATCTTCCTCACCAACACCATAAAATTGGTCACGTCCACAATCAAATACCCCTCTTTGATAATTTCATTACTCTAGTTAATCTTGTTACTAAAGAAATCACCAGTTTCCTGAAGCGCCCTACCATTTTCAAGATGGTAATACCACACTTGTTGTAAATATAATTAATGTCCAAATATTTGATGGTCCATCCCATGTAGTCATGTTAGGTGATTATTTTCCTCCTCCATTATAAGCATTATGAATTCCTTTGTAAAATAAGAGGTTTTTGTTTGCGGATGCTACGTCATGTTCTTAACGTGTCTGACATTGATCCTATAGTGTGGTACATAACAATATCACTTATATCCTGATGTTGCATCCGTTACACAAAAGATATGAAAATTTTCCCCCTGGATCAATAATATTTGTTATAAGGAACTTTCCAAGGTCCCCGACACCAGTTCATCTACCCCATTGAATATTGTAACGAGTTTCTAACCATGTCCCCATTTAAGATAAATTCAAGTTAGTCATACAAATTTTCATTGAATTATGTAATATTACCTTGCCTTCCCAAAGGATACTTTTTTTTACCTTTTTTGATGTCACATTAATGCAATAAAATGTTATGATATGTTATTACTTAGGATGAATTTCCATCTATAGCCAAATCCACATAGCTCTTAAAGATGAACATAAAAAACACCTTCACTATTAAATGGCGCACCTTATGCTCATTAAAAATGCCATTTGGCTTAAAAAATGATGGGGAAAACTAATAAATGATCATATGACCCACAGATTCAATTATCTCATTCATAAAATCATTGAATTCTATGTACATGGACATTCTCTTCAAATATCAATGTGCAGAGGATAATGACCATAAATTAGACATTGTTGTTGAACGCCTTTGTAAATACAAGGTTCACCTTAATGCATGGAAATGTATCTTTTGTGTCACTCAAGGAAAAATATTAGGGGTCATCATGTCTAATTGAGTAATATATGTGAATCCTACTAATAAAAAATCCATCCTTGACATGCCTCAACCTATATCTATCCCCAATATCCATACTTTTCAAGGTAAAATTTGGGTATCTGACAATTGTACTGAAATTTGCCTATCACACTCACTCCATCAACAATTTATTAAAATGGATGCACAGAGTATAGACTAAATATTATAAAATCAGTTCCAACATCAATGTGATAGTATGTTATATGTGGAACCTGCGATAAATGTTGAATATAATGGTTCACTACCTACCCTTGAAAATTATGAAGCCTTCATTGAGATCCTCCTTGAACATGAGTACGATCTTCCTCACCAACACCATAAAATTGGTCACTCCACAATCAAATACCCCTCTTTGATAATTTCATTACTCTAGTTAATCTTATTACTAAAGAAATCACCAGTTTCCTGAAGCGCCCTACCATTTTCAAGATGGTAATACCGCACTTGTTGTAAATATAATTAATGTCCAAATATTTGATGGTCCATCCCATGTAGTCATGTTAGGTGATTTTTTTCCCTCCTCCATTATAAGCATTATGAATTTCTTTGTAAAAATAAGGAGGTTTTTGTTTGCGGATGCTACGTCATGTTCTTGACGTGTTTGACATTGATCTTAATATTGTGGTACATAACAATATCACTTATCTTGATGTTGCATCCGTTACACAAAAGATATGAAAATTTCCCCCTGAGATCAATAATATTTGTTATAAGGAACTTTCCAAGGTCCCCGACACCAAGTTCATCTACCCCATTGAATATTGTAAACGAGTTTCCAACCATGTCCCCATTTAAGATAAATTCATGTTATTCATACAAATTTTCATTGAATTATGTAATCTTAACCTTGCCTTCCCAAAGGATAACTTTTTTTTACCTTTTATTGATGTCACAATTAATGCAATAAAATGTTATGAGATGTTATTACTTATGGATGGATTTTCCATCTATAACCAAATCCACATAGCTCTTAAAGATGAACATAAAAACACCTTCACTATTAAATGGGACACCTATTGCTACATTAAAATGCCCTTTGGCCTTAAAAATGATGGGGAAACCTATCAATGACCTATGACCCACATATTCAATTATCTCATTCATAAAATCATTGAATTCTATGTAGATGACATTCTCTTCAAATATCAATGTGTAGAGGATAATGACCATAAATTAGACATTGTTGTTGAACGCCTTTGTAAATACAAGGTTCACCTTAATGCATGGAAATGTATATTTTGTGTCACTCAAGGAAAAATATTAGGGGTCCTCATGTCTAATTGAGTAATATATGTGAATCATACTAATAAAAAATCCATCCTTGACATGCCTCAACCTATATCTATCCCCAATATCCATACTTTTCAAGGTAAAATTTGGGTATTCTGACAATTGTACTGAAATTTTCCTATCACACTCACTCCATCAACAATGTTATTTAAAATGGCATTGCACTAGAGTAGAATAAAGATTGTAAAAAATCACTTAAAATTTTTAAAATGTCTCTCCTTGCTACCTCCACATTACAACCTCCATCTATTAAACACTTGATCATCCTTATATGTCATCTACCCTTATGCGAAATGTTGACCAGAGATGATAACAAGGTAAGGAGCATACTATTTACTACATTAGTCAAGCTCTTATTGATTATGGAACTTGATATACATCTATAGAATGAGAGTTTTTAGTCACTGTTGTCGCCAAATCACTGCACCCCCCGAATGGCCAGACTATACGTAGGTTGTTCGATGTGATTGGGATACATGGGATCACCTCTCAAGCTGTGTGACTTGGGTTTGAGGTGAACCTATGGAGAACACCAACTTCCTTTTTCTAAACTAAGTGTTGTACTATCCCTAATGTAATAAAATGGCTATCTAATCTTAGGCTAACATTTTTCTGAGTTTTAGGGAAAGAGATCTACAAAAGGAAACTAAACTAGGATGGTGATGCACCGAATAAAAGGATATGTTGAATCACAGGAAGGGTTAATGTGAGTAAGATGCAGACACTGTTAGTCACCTTCACCTATTGTAACTTTAGAAAGGGCACAAAATACCACAAACCAGAAGCATGCATTCCTTTTTAAATCTTGAATCATACAAAATAGAGAGACCAAATTGGATTGGACACACAATTAACTAGCCATGAGGATAAAACACATGCACATATCAAACAATTCATTTTGCCAATGATGGCTAATGATAATATAACTTTAAATGACAGAAGGAAAATACTTTTTCCACAAATGACATAAAATATGTTATATCACTTTCCCATAACATGAAACAAAATGATCTAAAATAAAGGCAAGCCAACCATCTATACTAAGGAATCATACATTCACAAAGCATATATAAATCAACCATTTAGCACAATAAATCAGTTTCTTCAAGGCAAGATATCTCTCTGAATATAATTAAAAGGTTCTTTAAATCTCTGAAGCACTCTTCCAAGCTTGAAGAGTAACTTCACCAAAAATATGATCCCCTCAAATGAACTCCATAAACCTAACTATTTATAAGTTATTCTAGGCTGATCCATTACAACTGGGCCCTTAACTAACATTTACTAATAATAGAAATGTCATTAATTCAAGGGAACAAGCTCCCATAAAAATAGCAAAATTTGTTGCAAGGGTTTGACTCAGTCAACCCTGCAACTCTAACTAATCCAGAGCTTGGATGTGTCCTTTCATGGCCACTCAACTTTGGCTTGGTTCTGCAACTCCTTCCTCATCTGCAGGTTTTTGTTGTGTTTCCTCCCATGTAGCCATTTGATGTTTATACTCGATGAATCGTTTAATGATTCCTTGAATTTCCTCATCCCCGGCCCACATGCGTAGTGATTTACCACATCTATTGTCTCAATCTCCATTGTGATTTTAGCTGGGACTCTTCTAAGTTTACTCAAAACTTTCTTCAATCTTCTTGTGAAATTTTGGCATAAAACCAACCTATCAATAGATTCACTGCTGAAAGTTTTAGTAACTTCATCATCACGTTTCACCAAATCCTTGAAATTCTGCTTGATTTTCTCTTCTTGAAGAGCGTCAATATTTTCATTAAATAATTTACAGTTAACAATGTCAAATTATTCTGATATGTCATTCAAAGCATCCGTAATCTCCACTCATTTATCATCTAACTTCTTAATTAGATCTTGTAGCACCTGACACCAGAATTCCATGGCTTTTTGATATTCGAACAACTTTGGCAACATCATCGATTACGTCCTCCTGTAGGAGTAGATCTGAATCTTCCTCTCTAATCTCACTCCATGTTGCCAAATTCAAATTCAGATTGTTATTATCTTCTAAAAAATCTTCATCCATTTTGCAAATGGTAGTTTTCCCAACCTGTAAATCATTGTATATCTCAACAACTTCTTTAATTAAAGGGTCAGCCTCCTACAGTATACGTTCCATCCATCCATCTACTGATCTCCCTTTCTGGCCTATCTTTTCGATCTCATGATAAGAAATATCATCAATAGTAGATGAAACTGTCATGGCCATAGTAGTTGAGACTTCAGTAGATGGAGTTGGCTTTGTTACTTTCCGTAGCAATGCAGTGAGCTACTTGACCTTGGCCTTGAGCTCATCTTTGGAAGATTTATCCTTATCATATTTTTCCAGTAGATTTCCAAGAGCAGTGTGTACATCTTGTTTTTCTCCTTCATGAGTGGCTTTACCCAATGAGAATCTAGAAATCTGATAATTTGCAACTGTAATTGTTTCTTTAGTTTTTCCTTCAATGGGAGTGGCAACCTCCATAACTCATTCCCCAGATGCATTCACCGTCAGGCTTGAAACAATATTTTACCTCTTGGCCTGTCTCTTTGGGGTATGTTCCAATATGCTCAGATCTATTACATCTCCCAGAGGCACTTTCTTCTTTTTCTTTGGATTTTTTCGGAACAACCATTCTGGAATGGCTGATGCTGATGAAGATAGCATAGTTGACTCAATACCTGAAACATTAGCCACCACAAGAGTACCAGTAACATTAGTTGGTATTTGAATGGTAGTGGTAGTGATGGGTGGGGTGGATGTGAGGACTTCCATAGGAGTTGATAGGTCAAAATGTTAGGGGATGAGATGGAGGAAAATGGAAGTGTTAGGGGAAGTGAGGTAGAAATGGGTGACCCAATAGTTTCTCCAGCTGAGAGAACTGGAAGGGATGAGAATACTTGGGCCATGGAAGGTGATGGGAAAGAAGAAATGATGGTAGAAGTGGAAGGAACTGATATAGGAAGGGACAATGGAAGAGAAGAGGGAAATGATGGGTCTTGTGGGACACTAGGAGAATCACTGACTTCAACTATTTCTGTCATAGGTGCTGTTGGAGGCATGACTTTGGGAACAGGAGCCTTGGAAAGAGATGAGCTCCCAACAAAAAATGAAATCTTTTTTGGAATAGTATGGGTCTTTTGGGTCGACCTTTTCCCCTTTGTGGGTGTGGATTGGCTCATGGTTGATGGGGCCCCTATATTTGTAGGTTGCTCTGACCCCTTGGGTGAGATTCCCAAGGTAACCAACCAACTGTGAGTTCTTTGCAAAATGGGTCCCACCCTTTCCTTTGTGTTGCAACATTCTTCCACATACCAATCAATCCATGGAAATGGTTGATTGGCAATATTATTACTTTTATACAATTCATCCAAAACTTCATCATTATCCTGCATATCTTTTGGTATGTCGACTATTCCAAATTGCCAAACTTCATCCAAAGTTAGCCATTCATAATCTCTCTATCGGATGATAAATTCATCCCGACAATGGATCCATAATATCTTCTAACTGGGGCACATGGGAACTGGACCGACCTGTCTCACTGAATTTTCCCCAATAGTCAAAATTGGTTTGTGGATGGAAAGTTATCAAGGTTACCTCTGCCATTTCTGCATCTACATTCTTGGCCTTGTAAATATTTGGGCAAGTGTATCTACCAATTGAGATAGGGAAATGCATTCCCACTTTGTGCCTTTTATTCTAGATCTTATGGTAATCCAACAATTGTTGAACCAATTCTAACAAGACCCACTTGTCAGTGGGACATCTAGGCAGCTTGTTGGGAGCACCCACGAAACCAGGAATTCGAATGTAAGTAAATGTGGGGAACTAAAGATAGATAGCTCCCCACTCGTGCACCTCCTTGAAGGATTCGTCTAAAATTCTTTGATTATACAACTCCTTATTGAAATGGTAGAGGATAACAACAAAGAAGGCATCATTGATCCTGCAGAAGTGTTTGCTTCCCTCTTCCAGTGTGAGTTGAGGATAGAAATCATAGATTTGGGAGGTACTTCGAATACCCTTGGTATTCAATCCAGTGAAATCTCCCATGGTAGACTGTGGCATAAACCAAGAAGGATGTCATATAGAAACATTTGGAAGAATGCACTCTACTCAACTGATAGCAAATGGAGCTACTGATATGCTCCCCCCATCTGATAAATTCCTTATTTTTCTTATAGTAGCGATATATAAGAACATCCACTCCTGAAATTCCTTCGTGGAGGGAAGACCTGAGACTCTGCTTAGTAGCACAATAAGGTCACTAACCTCCTGAATAAAATCTGACCGATGCATGGTCTTTGGTAATTTGGCAAAGCTCTTGGCCAGATAAGTTTTCAACATGACCTCATGCACAACTCTACTTCCTTGTCCCAATGTTCCACTGCTGATTCTGGTGAAATGGTTGCATAGTCTTCAACATCAGGGAGTTTGAGAAAATATTCAAAGAAATCTGGGTCCAAGCGGATCACAACTTTGCCATTGACATCTTTAACTGAAATAGATTCTTCATCATAGTGGGCTGCTGCAGCCAAAACAAATTCTGGGCAATGCATGGATGTGGGAAAACTGGAAGCAAGAGCAAGCCCGTTATCATATATAGCCTGCATCCATGGTTTCTTATTTGGGGCCTTCACCCTTTCCCAGAAGTCTGGAAAGATCAATTTGTCCAAGGTCGGTGTCCCCTATGTTTCCCAGGTCAGAAGATAAGCAAGAGTGGGGGGCAACCCCAAGGAACGAGTATTTCATTTTTTCCTTTCCCTTGGAAGTGGAAGTAGACATCAAATTCTGTGTTCTGAAATGCCAAAGAAGGTAGTCCAAAAACCTGAAAATCTCCAACCTCTCAAAAACCTAAAAATTAGAAACCCTGAAGAGGAGAAGTCTGAAATTCTGAAATTGAAAACACCAAATCAAAGAATCTCTGAAAACCTCTGAAAATGGAAACCTCTGAAAACCCAAAGTGGAGAAGTCTGAAAATGAAGAAGTTCCGAAATTCCAAAATGGAAACCTCCGAAATGAAACCTCTGAAAATCTGAAATGGAGATCTCCAAAATGAAGAAAAATTCTGAAATTAGAAAATGAGGGCTCCGAAGTCTAATATGGCACAATCCCCAAAAAAGAGAATGTCACTGAACAATCCAAGGCTCCGAATACTGAAAAGAGAGTTCAAAAAATGTGAATCTCTGAAATCTAAAAAACAAAAGGTGTCGAGGGGGAAAATAAGAGAACTCGAGAGGATCCCTGCAACTGCGAGTGCCTGCAGAAACTCAAATCATGGAATCATGGCGGGAAATAGATTTGTCATTTCCCAAGGTATGCAGAGGAAGAACAAAGAAAATAAACAAGGAGGAAACAAACAAAAGATCTTAAACCAAAAGAAAAGACCAAAAATAAAAAATACCTTGAGGATGACATTGAAAAGTATGAAATACAGTAAAAAATCGGTTGTCAGAGAAAAGTGTCAGGTGAAAATGATAGGGTAAAAATGTGATTTAAATAGAAAAAACCTGATATTAATGGTGAAAATTCAATCCGTACGGAGGTAGGTGGGAATTAAATGTGCAGAGAGCTCCGAAAGTCTGAAACCTGAAAGCCCAAAATTCCAAAATTTGAATTTCAGGGTTTTGGGCTTCAGAGATTAAGGGATGAAAATCGTGAAAAGGCTCAGAAGAGTTTCGAAACCCGAAAGCCTGAAAGTCTAAATTCAGAATTTCAGACTTTCAGACTTCAGAAGTCTGAAATAAAATGACTCGTAAATAATCGGGAGAGTTCTGAAACCTGAAAGCCCGAAAGTTTGAAATTTCATACTTTCAGGGTTTCACTTTGGAAGTCCGAGAGGATTTTTTCAAAAAGCACGACCAAGAGTTCCGAAACCTGAAAGCCCAAAAGTCTGAAATTTTGATACTTTCAGGGTTTTGGACTTTGGAACTCTTATGAAACCCAAAAGCATAAGTAAATTTCTATAATTCAGAAGTGACTTAGAGTTTATGAAACCCGAAAACCCGAAAGTCTGAAATTTCAGACTTTCGGGGTTTCAGACTTCGGAACTTGAAAAACACAGTTTCAAATTTAAGCCAATTAAACCCCGAAAGGGAAAATCCCTGAAGTCTGAAATCCAAATTTTCAGACTTCAGGACTTGGAGAAACTTCAAGATGTAGAGATCTTCTGTGTGAAGATTTTTTCAAAAAAATTTCCTGATCGATTTCAAAGTCTACTTCTCAAGGTAGATTAAATTGGTAACATCTGTTGTGGATGATGATGATAAATTTAATACTAAACTCTTGAAAAAAAATTAAACTTAAAGAAGAATAAGTCATTTTCAAAATTCATGAAGACATTTGGATTCTCCATTTTGATGGAGAAAAATGTCTTCAGGGAGCTAATCAAGTTATGTCCTTACTAACCCATTAGGTAAGACATTTCCATTCACCTTTTGACTTGAATTTTATGTAACTAACAACATGGATGAATACAAAGCCCTTATAATCAACATGAAATACACTCTTGTTTCCAATATCACATGTCTCCATGTCATGAGATATTCCTAACTTATTTATTGAAAATTCAATAGTTCCTACCAATGTAGAAGAAAAAAACCTGAGGCATATCATGACACAATTTAAGCATTGACATTTAATTCACCTCTTTCACCATAAAATCCATTTCTCAGAAACACAATTCCCTAGCTGATTCTAATACCCAATTTCAACTGCAGCTAGATCTCTAAAATATCATTACATAGTATAAATCTATGAAATCCATTCCATGCAACCTTATCTTGATTCTTCCATTATTTTTTATATGGATACTATCCCTACTTCCCACAGTTCATGGTATATATACACCATCCAATTTATCCAAAACAAACCAAACCCTTAGATGTAAACCATCCTTAATGAACCAAAAGCTAAAAGAAATCCCTTAATTACATAATCTGGAATGTTCTTCTCTATTACCATAAATTTGAAGGTACCCTGCTCTAATGTGTTACCGAGAATGAGGTCCCTTATCTCCTTGAGGAAGTACATGGGGGAATTTGTAGTGGACAATACGGTGACCATGCTACAACCTGTAAATTCCTAACTATGGGTTACTTTTGGCCTACTCTAGAAGTCGATGCACATTATTTTGCTAAGAAATGTAAATCATGCCAATTTCATGATGAATTAATTCAGTTTCCATCGGTTAAGCTTCAAGTACTTGAGGATCCTTGACCCTTTAGTATGTGGGGATTGGATTACACCAGTAAACTTCCTTGTTCCCAAGATGGAGATATTTTCATCATTACTTCCATCGAGTATTTCATTTAGTGGGTCAAAGATATGCCTCTCACCAATATGACCAATGTCACCACTACCAAATTTTTCCTTACACAAATCAATTTTTAATTGTGAATTCCTCAAAAAATCATATCTAACAATGGTGGGACTTTCAAACACAAACAATGAAACAAATTTGTGCTAAATTCAAAATCAAGCACAAATTTTCAACTCCTTATCATCCACAATGCAATCAAAAAGTTAAAACCACTTATAAAATCCTTAACAAAATTATCCAATATACGTTTCAAGAATCACACATTGACTAGAATTTGAAACTTTTTCATGTGCTATGGGCTTATATATCACTATCCATATAGATATTAGGGCAGCCCCATTCTTGCTTAGTTATCCTTCCACTCGAGCTATAGCTACATTCCCTCCACATTTATGTCCATGGGATCATCCTAGAAGAGAAAATCCATGAGGCCCATCCACATGCTCTTGACCTACTTGATGAAAAATTATTTAATTCTACTCACCATAACTACAAATACAAATAATGTCTTGTTAAACAACACAAAAAACTCATTAAGCCTTGGACATTCAAAATTGACGATCTTGTCTTGAAATTAGATTATACCTGATAAAAAAGGAAAATACACCCAAAGCTAGTAGGGCCCCTATCTCATTAAAAACACGCTTGGCTCAAGTATCTACTACTTGTAAACCAATAAGGCACTATCTTTAAAGAATGAATACCCACTTACTTTTACAAGAAATTACATGTTTGATGTTCTCAATTACTCACTTATACATAGCCACTTTCCCTCAAAAAACTGTTTTACAACATTTTACAAATTAACTACTTCATCAGCCTACTATCTAACTCTAGTTTTCACCATGTTTGGGTATCTATGGCCATTGTTTCCTATCTTGGATAGTTTGGTAATCTATTTATCTATACCTACATGGCTGTTAACTCCAAAGTATTTCCTCCTAGGTTAACATATTTATCTCTCATTTTATTATACTTATACCATCTATCAATTGGTTTTTTTGCACTCTTTAGCATTATTATCCATCCCTAGGCTCTCATCATCATGTCTCACATATTTTCTCCATTTTAGTGATATACTCCCTCCTTCTCATGGCCTCATAGTTAGGTGATTTATGTATTATTTTATTAATCATCTTCTAGTGTTTCTTTTCAATTTTGTCTTTTAAGGGTTACAAGAAGCCATGACACCCACCATAGGAAAGCAAAGTGACAATGGAAGGTAAGTATGAGGTAAGTATATCTCATTTCATGGAGCTCATTATTTATTTATTGCACTTACATTATTACTTCATTTATAGGATCTACTTTTATTTGAAATATCCCTTATGGGATACCCCTAAAAAACACAGAATGTATATATGGCAACAAAATAAATTTTTGATTTATTGTAGAAAATACCCAGAAAATTGCAGCGAACTAGTCTTGATTTAAACTCACAAAATACTTGTTCAAAAGCCTTGAAAATTTACAGAGAGCTTGCTAATAATAAAACTAACACTAGGAAAATATATTTGGAATTTTTAGATAATAAATCACTTCCAGAAAATTATAGAATGCCCTAGGCAGCTGGAAAACTTAAAAAATTAATAACTATCCAAATACAAATGCAAAAATTCTAAAATTATGGAAATAACTTCTTTTAATAATGTAAATGAAACCCCAACCTCCAGATCTGGTTGTTGCACTTGGGAAACCCTCCAAAAATAGCAGTGAAATCCAAAAGTGGGTCGCTACCCTAGAAAAGAGGTCAAAAACCCTCTGAAAAATCTTCAAAAATGATGCCCAAACCTGTCCTTATCACTGCAACCGACTGATCTGAAATCCTTGATTTTTCTTCACAAATAGACCCAAAAATCCTCAAAACCATTCCTCTAAAACCTTTGAAAATATCTTTGTAAAACATCCCTAAAAATAGCTCCAAAATGACAAGCTAGGGTGGATATTTCACCACCGAAGTATTCCCTACTAGCTAGGGATGGACCTCTCACCACCGAAGATAGGGTCCAGATGGGATCTTACTCTATAAGATGAAATTTTGCAAACAGTAGTTGCATGTAGAGAAAATATGAGTGTATGCAAGAACGACCTCTATCACTCCCCCAAACCTCCTTTTATAACATCTCATTACATTTTTCCAAGTTGGGAGCTCCATGTGGGACTAAAAGTGACGTAAGTGACCCCAACGAAGAAATAGAATAATAAAGTACCATAATTCACCCCAACGAAGAAATAGAATAATAAAGTGTTATGAGCCCCCCCAATGACAAAACATAACATCTAGTCCCTCTAAATCACTTTATGCTCATGTCAACGAAAAATTATAACAAATGAACTAGATATTCACACCCAATAGCTCCTAACGTCCCTATCCCCTTAGGTATGACCAAGGCTAGGACTCAAATTGGACCTTAGGCCCTTGGTGAAGGAAAGGGGACATTACAGTATTTTAGGCATTGTGTTGGTCTTTTTACAAAGACCATATCATGTTTCATTTTTGTAACACGTGATAATATTTAGTTACAACATATGTATACACCTCATTTTTGTTTTTTTCTAACATTTTCTATTGTGTAGGGTGTAGTGATGCATTATCCTCTTGAGTGGTTTCCTCAAGTGTTCTTATGGGATCAAGGGTGATCAAAATTTGTCACATGGGTGTTGATCATTGTTTTATACACACTAATAAACAAATATTAGATATATAAACAAGGGTTTTAATTCTCTCTCCCACTTGTTTTAGAACTCTAACTAGACATGTGGATTTAAGGTATGGATTACTCTAAGACATATAAATTCAGTTGGGATACATGTAGCCTAGTGTCAACTTGTGGAGGGACCAATGTGTTAAGGCAGACTACCTATTAATTTTGATTTTACATCTTGTTTATTTGAATGGGTATTCAAGTTATTAGACCATGGATTTAAGAATCCTAAATTATGATGAGGTTCAACCTATTGTTATTTAAATGGTTTAAACTGATGTGGGTTTTCATTAAAATTTTCAAAAAGGAAGAAAAGGTAGGGAAAAAAAGAATACTAGAATCTCTTTCAACTTTTAAACATTGCAAACACCTTTTATCTCGGTCACATACAAAACTAGAGAAAAGTAGAATTAATGTTAAATCATTTATTTGTGAACTCCGGAAAACTAGTCTAATGAAGTAAAACACGAGGAATACTAATTGTGCATCAGCTAAGCAAATAACAATATTCATCCACAAAGCATCCGAGGTTAACCAACTTAACTCTATTCAAGCTAATCAAATTCTACACACAAAACAAAGTAATTATCACTTGAAAACATTTACAAACCACCATAATCTACAATATTGCATAACAAATCTATAAAATTCAAGCGTCAGAAAAAATCATTAATGAAAATAATATTTGCTTAGCATAATCTATTACCATGCAGATTCAACTGAGAATCGAAGTGTAAACTCTACTTAATAAATTGAAAGAGATTATTATCGAGGTATGAAGACATGAACCAACAATTAAAACATAAATTACAACTCACAAAACTAATTGAAAGCTCCAAAAGTGTCCTCTTTATATTAAATTCAACTCTAGATGATTTTATAATGAAATTACACAAATTTATAGAGTGATGGACTTCTCCATATTCTCTGCATGTTTCGGAACTTCCCAAAAATAAATAATCTAATCCTAAAACAACTAAATTTAAAACTGTCTACTAACTAAAGCTAAAATAGGATGAAAAGCCAAATATGGGAAAATTCTCCCATTTTACACCAATTTGATCCCCAAACTAGATCAATTAACTCCCAAAAATAGATCCTCTCCATTGAACCCCAAATTTAAATGTCAGTTGATTGATTTAGCATTCACAATAATTTTCAAAAATATCCAACTCTAAAAATTTGCATGGATTTTTAAAACTAGAAAATTGTTGTTTAATCTCTTCTTTTTGGGTTATATGAATGTCAAATTTGGAGCTTCAATAACTTTGATCAATCTAAAAATAGATTATTTATTTATTGTACACTTGTTAAACTGATTGGTCTCCAAAAATAACTTCAATTTTAATTCCATTATCTTCATTCTCCAATGTTATCCTTCTTGTAGCGACCTCCCAATTAGATATCGAAAAATCAAACTTTTTAAAAAAAAATTTTAGATAACATGATTGGGAAATTGGCTTACCGTCAATTTATCACCCTTAACTCTAACTAAAAATTTAAAACCAAATGTTACAATAATTGTAATGCACCACTAGTAAACACTATTTATTTAAATTACATTGCAAAGAGTAAAATAATAATTCAATTTTTATTTTACTCCAATTTCTTATTCTAACAAAATATACTCATTTGAAATTCTATACTAAGTTCATAAGTACAATTCACTTAATGAGTAATGATTAAATTTACTCATAGTTATTTTCAAAACATTGTTTCATAATTATCACTTTCTCATTAATTACTACTAGTAATTCATTCATACAATTCATAGACTCATTTCTGGTTATAAATAAATTTGTATCTATGTTTTGCAATTGGGTTTACAAAAAAATTGATTCATTCCAAATGTATACAAAAAACAACCCTAAGGTTAGAACATAATATACAATACATAATGATTATTATAATCTTCTACCAGCTTGTAGAGTATACCTGGATATGAGTACAAGAACAAACATTCGATACATGGTACCAAAAATTAGTTGGAGATCATTTGAAGATGCATAACCAATACAAGAGGTGAGGGAGATCATCATTGGAATGCTTTTCCTCCAACCACAGACTTGACTGTCTCCCGCACATCCCATGAATACAAGAGGAGTAGCCCTACCCTTCAACAAAGTGAGTGCTTATGGAACTGATGTGGTAAGAGTGTGAGTCATCTATGTAATATTAAGTTGTCACCTACCCTCTGGTATCTATGTGACAACAATGAACCAAAAAAGGATGTATATAATACTTCTAAATAACAAATGTTAATGTTTTTCTTGTGGCCACTAGACTAAAGGAAGGTAGGTACTTCCTACACATTCCCGCTCTAAGCATTGGGGTTGTCGTAAGAACATCAAAGTCTATAGAACAAGGAATTTACTCTCATCCCATATGCACTGAGAAAATATGAGCACTGCCACCTGGCGTGTCATGTTATCGTGTTCACACACCCTCATCAAAGCTAATGTTAACTCACAATCTTGAATTAGCTTATAACACCATTGATCTCTAACATATATATTCATACATAGACATGAAAAATGTCGTATGATGGTGGAGTTATGTCATACCACACAATTTTCCTATACTGGCTGTGGAGAAATTCATGATCCCTTTTCTCCTTTAGTATGGCATTTAATGACAAGGAAATTGTAATAATGTCTAATTACTTAACAATTAGGGATTACACCAAATTAGATGAAGAATCATGTTTATTTATCTTGTTAAGAGCATGGGGATAATATAATAAGTAGCCAACCACTTTTAGAAATGAGTTTAGGTTACATATATTATTTATTCACAATATAATATACGGTGTATGATGAGGAATCAACAAAACAAGTTCCAAATAGTGGAAAGAGTGAAAGTGTTTTGAGTTGATATAATAAGAAAAGACTAATGGGAAGATTAGATTGATCGCGAAGTATTCAAACGTACTTATTGTGTGATAAATTAATCATTATATTGGTAGGAGAACTATTCCCAATATGGTATGGTATCTTTGTTGGCTAAAATATTCCATTTTTCAATTAATTTCACTATACGACAAAGCCTCTTAAATGATAACTAAATAGTGGGCAAATTTTAAAATTAAAATTTTACTTGACTATAATTAATCACTATACTTTAATTTTTATAATGATAACAAAAATAAATATAAATAAATAAAAACTAAAATGAATAGTTGAAATTTAATTACTCAATAAAAAATATGTTTTATTTAATCATTAAAATTATAAGTCATAAATTATAATTATATATCCATAAAATAAACCTTATTAAAATATTTGAAATCAAATTCCAAGCTCACAGTTAGAAGAGCTAATTATGTAAAGTGGATAAAGATTATAACAATTACACATCAATTCATTGGATTGGTAAATAAATTTACCCATAACTTTCAGCAATTTAAATAAATTTAAAACTATATAATAATTAATTGGACTGGTAAATAAATTTACCCATAATTTTCCAACAATGTAAATAAATTTAAAACTAGCAATCGCATGTCTACAATGCAATGTGAACGCCGAATGGTATATGCTATTTGATTTAGAGGGATAGTTATTACTTTTGTAGTTGATGTTGATAAGGGGTGTGCTTGATTTTGTAAGTGTAGGAATACAAATGAAGCATTACATTTAAAGGTTCTATCTCTACATTTCGAATTTGATACAAATTCGTACATATACATTTGCAAATCTTATATCATGAGGGGTAGCGTTTTGCGGACTATTTTATTTGAACTAAACATGGATACATGAAGACTTTTGTACATTTGCCGATCTTATATCATGAGTGGTAGTCTTTTGTGGCCAAATTTTTTTGGCACTAAACATGAATACATTTGATACTGCTTTGGATAGTTAATTACTTTTGTAGTTGATGTGGTTTGTAATTATTTGGGGAAAATTGTGTTAGTGTTGTAACGTGTTTGAGACGGTGGTTGCATCGGTTGTTTGGTTGTTTTTTGTTGAAAAAGCCTTTTTTGTACTGTTGATAACATATTGATAATGGGTGTGATTGACAGTGGAAGTGTAGGAATATAGATGAAACATTACATTGAAAGGTTCTACATGTACATTTCAAATTTGTTACAAATTCGTACATATACATTTGCAAATCTTATATCATGAGATCTGAACTAAACATGGATACATGAAGACCTCCATATATTTGCAGATTTTATATCATAAGTGGTAGCCTTTTTTTTCCAAGTTTAATTGCACTAAACATGAATACATTTGATACCCCTTGAATGGCACTGCCACTTTGGATACAAGAAATGTTGAGTAAAGTAGTAGTGGAAGTGCTATCAAAGTAGAGTGATAGTAGTCAACTCCTCCTTTCTTCTTGCTCCAAGTGTTAGTACGTGCACCATTATTGAGTACCTTTCAAATGAAAAAGGAGGGGAAATGCCACGTATGAGTTTTTGCTGAGAGTGGGATAACATCAACGTGACTACCTCACTATAACAGAAGAGTTGAAAAACATAGGACACGTGGGAATAAATCTCAAATAAATAAGGGAAAAGATTGTAATTTGTGAAAATGATAATTTCAAGGTAGACATAAACAGATTTATGATAAGTTGTAATTTCCAAGTTTTTCATTTCAGATTTCCTCAATTTTGCTAGAACCTTTTTTACCGAATGAAAATTCATGCATCATATCATCTTAGTGTTGATCATTTAGTTTTCTAGTTGAAGGGCCCATGCAGTTACACCTAGCAATGGTGTGGAAAGCGAAAAAATTAGCCCCAATAAAAACCTTTGGACCCACAAAACCCAAAAACCCTGTTTTCAAACAAAGAACTAACCTTGATAATTAATGAAGAGATAATATCCAATGGGAGATTTGCATCTGTGTGTTTTCCTTCAAAGTAGATTAGACTGTATATTTCCCAAAAACTATTAGATGTCCTCCAAATACCAACGAAAAAGGGAGCAAATATTAGTCACAAGTATATATTAGCCAGCTTATGAGCATGATTGTTAAGGCTCTAGTTCCATGAGGATGTCGAGCTTGCTATGCCAAGTACAGACTATTATATATTTTCTATCTTTTATACCACACATAAAACACGCGCCTTGATGCATAGCTGCATACCACAAACAAGGATTATTTATATGTATCATTCCGGTCTCCTTTTCCTTCTCCTTCGGTATGGAGAGCTTTAAAAATTGGAATAAAAAACCTCCAAAATTGTGGGAAGAATCTTTCAATATTGCAGCTTTCCTAATAAATAGAAGAATCGGGAGCGTTGTTAAGAACTCCAATGAATATATGCACCAATACAAACCAATAATTTCTTTTCCACTGCGACGTATATTTTTCTATTTACAAAAAATCTTAACCTAAATAGGCGGCACCCAAAAACAATTATAAAAAAACACAGGCCCAAATAGCACCTGAAAATAAAAAAAGAATTTTATACAATTAATGAATTGGGTCTACTGAAAACATACTCCATTTCTGTGTGTTGTGTCTATAATAGCCGAAGGCGACAATAACCCATCACCACAAGTGTTGTGTGAATGCAACTCAAATATGACAGCATCCATGCACACCAACTAAAAAAAAGGGCCACACAAAACACCAATTTTGACACAATTTACCAATCTGATTTGGTTACATATAACCACAAAATTTGGCATTAGCTTATAACTGTAAAATAACAATTCAAGCTCAATATGCAAAAGATAGAACTAATCCAAACAATCAATCACACAAAATACAACTATTAAACCCTACTTTCCACGAGAGAAATCACACTTTCTCGGAAACAAATCAAACATACTTTAGATACTGAAAATCCGTTGTTTTATATGCATAGTGCGTGTCTGGAATCAAAGAAAGTAGAACTATAGCTTAGCAAAAAAGAAGGATTGAGCATACATCTGCTTAAAACTGATTCGGGAAACTGCCGCATCCATGCAACTGCAAAAACACTCTGGAATCGAAGAAATTAGAACTAACGCTTAGCAAAAAAGAAGGATCGAGCATGCATCTACTAAAAACTGATTCGAGAAACTGCCGCATCCATGCAACTGCAAAAACACTAAAACACCCGTCGAAACTTTCAAAACAACTGTCAAACATAATCACTTGTCAAAAACGTCCAAACGACTGTTAAATTTAACATAGTTGTAGAAACATCCGGAGGTCCTTTACCATAGGGGGAACGCCTTCGGCGTAATTATATAATAGTTAATTGGATTGGTAAATAAATCTACCCATAATTTTCCAACAATGTAAATAAATTTAAAACTATATAATAATTAATTGGGCTGGTAAATAAATAATAGATAGATTGGTTTATATATATAAATATAATACCACAGAGATATTAGCAATGTTTAGATGTTGGTTTTTTTTATTTGTTTAGAATAGAATAAATAAATAAATCTCTCATCCATTTGTATTTTTTACTCTGAGTTAATTTGATATTTAAAATTATATTAGAAAAATTAATTTATTTGAGTGCTGGAAAACTAAGAAATAAAATAAACTAGAAGATTCTAAATTCTCAACCAGGGAAATATTATACCATATACACTCACAAGGAATGAGCACTAGAATAAATAAAATTATTTAAACACAAACAAGAAAAATATATAAATAGAGGAGAAAAAGAAATTTATAATTATATAATTTTTCTATTAGAGGGAGTTCCATGACTGCCCGTATCTTAGTTATTTTGATGCTTAAACGAATCTCAAACCCTTCTCTCAGACCTCTTGTAACACTCGGCTCCTTAAGCAATATCATTTCTCCATCACCGATTTTTTTAGGTCCCCTTCTTTTACTCTTCAACCTTTATTTAAATTCAACCGGCCCATCCTCCAAAATGTATTAAAAGAGTTGTTGAATATTTTCAATGTTATTGTCATATATTAAATTCAACCGGTATGGAAAGATCCTGTCCATAATGTATTAAAAGAGTTTATTGATGATATTTTCAATGTCATTATTGCCATATATAAATGGTATGGAAAGGTATGGAAAGATTGTCATATTTTTTTATTATGATATTAAATGTCATTATTGCCCATTCCTTATTAGTTGCACTAAGCTTCTTGTGCTCCCTTGGTGGGTTGCACTAAATTTATTACAATTGAATGCGTTGAATAATACGAGGGTCCTAGAATAGTAGTTATTATTATTATTATTATTATTACTATTATTATTACTATTATTACTATTAGATTAATATATATATATATATATATATATATATATATATATATGTGTGTGTGTGTGTGTGTGTGTGACAAAGTCACAATTTTAACTTGATTAATGTAATCAACTATTTAATTTTATTTAAGAGAAATTATTTTCTTAAATATAATAATGGTTTATTTCTTTATATCTTGGATTATTTTGCTTTGATGTTGATATGTTATTATTATTATTATTATTATTATGGTGATTTCGTTCACCTACCTATTGCGATGATTTATGTGGTTTGGATAAGTCACTATGATTAACGCAAGGGATATTAGATCCTAGGGTCAACACATTGTGTTTAAATATCCATAGAAGATTATGCAAACAAATTAAACCAACTTACCCTTGATTTCTCATTGTTCTCCCTGAAGGTCTGGATACTGCTAATCCTAAGGTGAATAAGTTCACGTTTGTACAATCTCTCATACCAATTCAGGTTCCATATCTATTCCCTTCTTCCCAATGATACTCTCCTGTTGGTGTGAGTCATTTTCCACATCATCAAGTGAGTCATCTCACTTAGGTGAGATCGTAGGTCATCGTGTCATTTAGGGGTCATTAGGAGATTTTCTTACGCGTCAGTGCGTCATATGCGTCATTGGGTGTTACACTTACATTCTGGAAATGTAACTCCCCCTATCCACTCGAGTTGTCATGATTGCAGCACTGGGGGTTACTCAACACCTCTTATATGTACACCCGTTTAGATATATGAGATAGAGAGAGCGTTTGTGGATTGTAACGAGGTTTTACTCGTGTTTTGAATTTTTGCATGCACATTCGGTTGATGCTCGCTCCTCTCAAGATTTCTTTGCGTCATTGTTTGCACGTCCATGTTGATGTGCATGTCGTCCCTCATGATCCTCACTTTTCGGGTTTCAAACCATCTTTAATGGTATCAGAGTAGATCTTGTGGATGCGTGCACTCTTCGGTGTTTTTTCATGTGTTTTCCAGCTTTTGGTGTGATATTAAGTTTGTCATGTGTGTGTTGTAATGGATATTCCAGTTGTGTGCTTCTTACATTGATTCAGGCATTTTGTACCTTCGTTCGGGTTGTTCGTGGTTCGTTTTTGGGTGTTCAAGGCTTTTTCTACCTTGCATGTGGTTTTGAGGTGCTTCATAGTATTTGGTTACAAGTTTTGGGCGTTTTATAGTTTCAAATCTGAGTTTTTCACGTGTTGGTTTTAATGAGTCTCAGTGGTGGGCAGTCCTCCTCTTACCCAACTCGGCCCTAGCTCACTGAGCTGGTTCTTGGCAACTCACCGCTCACTCTACCGCCTAGCTCGATTGGTGGCTTGGTCGGCCTGCATTGGTAGTGACTCAACATTTTTTCCGTTCATTGCCTTGGTCTCTGCAACCTTTTCTAACTTGTCTTCGGCCTTCACTGATCTGGTTTTGAGTTGTTTGCATTGGGGGTTGTTATATTGGTCTTCGACTCTGCTCGACGTCCTTATACCTATGTTCCATGCTTGTCTACTTCCGTGACTCATTTCCATTGCATCTGCGTTTGAACTTGGTTCGACATCGAACTCATTGCTCAGGATTCTTCTACATGGTCATTTTATTTTGCATTGGTTGGTAAATATATGGCCCGCCCTTTGGTGTTGCACACAATTAGTCTTGCATTGAACCCAGACTACGTGCTCCTGCATTAAACAAAGTTCTTGCACTGTGTTTTCCGTGTGCACCACTGCCTACTCATTCGTTGCATTGCGAGATTCCCTATTTTTCAACCTTGCATCTATGTGCTCATCAGTTACTTTGCTCTAGCCATTTCTCGTATGTGGAGGATCTCCACTGCCCGGAGGTTTCGAATTCTACTCAACTGTTATTCGTTTGGAGATCTACAATGGATTCCACCTCAACTCGTGCATGTGGCCTTGTAATGGCCTTTCACTTGCCAAGTGTCAACTTCCCTTCTTGCGGGCCTTCTTGACACTAACCAACTCGTGTCTATCAACTCCTGCACGTAGGTAACGGTCATCCTAGCTCGCGCATCAACTCGCCTCGGTGAGCTTCACTACCCAGCTCAGTCAACTCAGTGCAGTTACCTAGCCTAGTCAACTCGGTGCAGCGAGTCACTCCAACTCGCATGTGGACTCTGTGACAACCCTATCAACTCGGTGTATTGAGCAACTCCCATCTCGGCTACACCTTGGGCACCAACTCTCCTATTGGCTCGGTGAGCCCATCCAGCTCTTAGCTCATGCATTAGCCTAACGGCTCATCCACCTATGCCCATCCCTTTTAGAATTGTTTGGAGGTGAAAACAATCCCTCCCTTTTAATGTTTTAAGGTGAAAAACATTCACTCTTGGCATTGTAATTATTTTTGGGCCTTGTTTGTTTGTTAATATAGACCCTTCTTACACTTGTCGAAGACGGAGAACGAGGTCTGGGGTTGGCAGGAGGCTAATCCCCCCTCGCAAAAAAAACAAACCCCATCTAAAATTTTATGTCGTTTCCAACGAGTACAAACATGACACCCTTTGCACACGTTATGGGAACTTCTTTAATCAATTTGTAGAGTTTATTGGCTTTTTCCATCAGTTGTGGGAATCATTTTTTTGCTATAACTTTTGACTCGCTGTTCGGTTTTGAGCACTTATTCAGTCAAAGTTGCATGATTTTTCACACACTACGTGATGGGATTGTTATTTTTGTAAACACACTAATTTATAAAGTGCCGCATTCAAGGGAGGTCATTATTACTCTCGGGTGTTGTATTACACAGACGCATTATCGGTTGAGTCCGCCGTTTTGTATTCGTGTAGCTTGCACTTCTTGCTTCCACATCATAGAGGGTGATCTTTCTATGCTTGAGCGTTGCAGGATCGCTTTACAACCTCTGGCACTTCTTATTGGGAGAGAGAACTATTCATCATGGTGTGCTTCTATGGAATGCTACTTCGCCCACGAGGGTCTTTCACACTTCCTTCTTGGGCCAATTCCTTCACCCACTGATCATCATCATCTGGATGACTTTCTCAAAACTTGCGACCATGTTTTTGGCCACTTGATGATGCATGTCTCCGTAACTCTCCATTTTCACATGGAAGACTCAGATCCTCCCCACCGCATCTGGAACATCTTTCAATCCCTCTATGGAGACCATCTTTTAGTCCCTCTATGGAGACCACTCATACTACCATCGTTGTTGTTGTTGATCATGTTGTCTCCTCTTGTTCTTCATGTGATGGCAGTTCCACTGACTCAGACTTGTTTGACTCTACTTCTGATGACGAGGATTGTGCACCTAGTTCTGATGCCAAGAGTACTACAGAGGACTTATCTCCTCTTTCTCTCACTATTCCAGAGAGTGTTGTCACCCCTCCCATCTCATCAGATATCGAGCAGTCTCCTTCTCATCCTCATACTTTCATTACACCGGCCTCCTTTCCACTTCCAGTGTATGAGGCCCCTTCCACTCCTCTACCTTCATTCGATGATTGATATCTGTTCGACATCGCTCTTCTATTTGTCGAGCCCCCTCATTAGGACGAGTATCTGCCTGACCTTGGTCGTCTTTTCGTAGAGTCCACTTGTGATGCACTGCAGGTTCCTCATCCTTCTATAGGTGTTTTGGAGGAGTTCATCATCTCCGTTGTTGGGAATTCCCATTTTAGGACTCTTATCACTTCCACCTTTCCAGAGACATTCATTGATCCACCCTCGTTTGTGGATCCCTTTTCTAGTGTGGGGGTTGTTGTGTTTCCTCCACATTACTTCGACATCCTTTCCGTGGGTGTTCACTCTTCACACTTTGACAGTTCTATGCACGTGGCATTACCTTCAGTTCCTTAGCACTCAATTGTTAGACCTATGTCACACTTTCATGGACCAACTCATAGTTCTTCGTGTTGTTGCCTTCAATTTCCTTCGTGGAGTGGGAAGACTTCCAACACTTCATTTATGTCCTTCCTAAGGAAAGGCATACAGTTCGATGTGGGTGGCTCTTCTTCGGTCCAAAGGCATAGGACCATGTCATCGACATTCTTTTGGGAGAATTCTTGGAGCTGCAGAGTTTAGATCCATCCATGGCATCTTCTACATCCCTCTCGTCTCCCTCTTTTTCTCTCTTCTTCATCTTCCTTCTGAGAGATTTCCGCTTTGTACATGGGTACCTTTTCAGGCTCATTTATGGCCGGGACCCATCTTTGGCATCTTTCTTAGATTAGAGAGTGTTTTTTTCTCTTATGGTGGATGTTTTTCCCACCGGGTTTTCCTTCACTTCTTGGGATCTTCTTGTTGTGCATGGGTACCTCATCAGGCTTTGCGCTAGGACCCATTTCTCATTTTTGACTTGTCGCCTCATCCTAAGTTACGATGAAGGGGGGGGGTGTTGGTGTGAGTCATTTTCCACATCATCAGGTGATTAATCTCACTTAGGTGAGATCGTAGGTCCACGTGTCATTTAGGGCTCATTATGAGATTCTCTTACGCGTCAGTGTGTCGTATGTGTCATTGGGAGTTACACTTTTATTCTAGGAATGTAACTCCCCCTCTCCACTCGAGTTGTCATGTTTACAACACTAGGGGTTACTCAACACCTCCTATATCTACACCCTTTTGGATTTATGAGATAGAGAGAGCGTTTTTGGATTGTAACGAGGTTCTTCCTGTGTTTCGAATCTTTGCATGCACATTCAGTTGATGCTCGCTCCTCCCGAGATCTCTTTGCATTGTTGTTCACACGTCTATTGATGTACATGTCGTCCCTCATGATCCTTGTGTTTCGGATTTCAAACCCCCTTTCATCTCCCTTTGTCACAAGGGTGAATGTCCCGTGTACACTCAACACAACACTCAAACAAGATATGTGTTAGGATTAGAACAATCAATCACATGATAAGTAATCAAGCACTTGTCCATATTCATGTTCCTTCTAGATAATTTCAAAAATAAACGTAACATAATATATTCATCCATAATCACTTAAAATCTAACATTAAATTATAGTCAAAATTGTAATTAGAAGTACAACATATTCATAGTTATAATCAATCTCATGAGAAGTATCCACATGGCAAAAGTACACCAATTATTATAATTAAATAATAAGACATCTACTTGAGGATTCAGGATGTGACACTTCTTGGGTTGTTCTCTGGCTATTTTTTCTTAGTCAGATAAAATTTATCAATTTAATAAATATTAGCTTTTAATTTTATGTTAAAGCCTTTAAACTTAAACTTAGCTTTATTAGATATAAATATTTTCTCTGATATGTATTCCACGTATCTTTTATGTTTCTCTTCGTTTTTTAAATTGCTTCGACTGCTGACCTATATGTCTCCAAGTGTTTTCTTAATCCATGACTATTCCTCTCAACTTTATGACTTCATAACCTTCACCAATGTTGTCCACATCACTCTCATTAGTTATCCCTCATAACGAGCTTTTAAATTTCTCTTCAATAAAATTTCATATTGTGCTTTAATTGATTAGTGACAGGTGTAAAATATCAGTGTTCCTTCCTCTGTGTTCCTTAGACCTATGGAGTCTCAAACATTGTGCACTCCATTTTTTTATTGATGACCAACATGTGGGCGAAATCATTTTTTTTTTAACAATTTTTAAAAAACTTTCAGCGCCATGCATGCACACAAATCCCAAAATACTTAAGAGTGTTACTACTCTTCATACGAACCACCAAATGACCTGAAACCGGTATAAATGGAAATTGCTCGTGAAAATATTTCCAAAAAGTATAATTTTTTCAATTTTAGTGCTCAACATCAAAAGTTACAAATGTTTGAAAATATGTCATTTTGCCTTGTGTGCGCGACACTCATTTGGATGTCAAATTTATTCCTATTATTGGCACTAATCTCCACCGATTTGCGACACTTGGTGAGCATCAGTTAACTTTGGATACACATAAAATAAAACCAAAATTAAAAAAACCAAACTCTAACGATTGTTGACAATTTGTCATCAATCGGCGAGTCCTCCACATAAAACAAAACAAAACTAAAACTCTCATAACCCATAGTCCCATGATTGGCCATGGGCTATAGGGAACACGTAAATTTTGAATGGGCTTATAGTCTACATTCATTCCTTTGATTTTTTATTTAATTATTTTTTAAAATATTTATTTATTTATTATTATTCTTTTTTAATGATTTTTAATTGTTAAACATGTGTAACTTTAATTTGGTCTTAATTTTTTGCTTTGCTGTGATAGTGCTAACCTGAGAACTTTAAACATGTGTAACTTCTTCTACAAGGCTAAGATTTGGATGAAATTGGTCTTGTCAGAAAGATCTTGAAGATTTATTTGCTTTGCTTTGATGATGTGATGATTTTAAGTGTTATAATGTGCTAACCTATGATGATTGGTAGATGACAAAGGCTTTGGTAATTTTAAGTGTTATAATGGCTTATGATGATTTAAAAAGGCTTTTATTTATTTAAAAATATTATTTATTTATTATTATTCTTTTTTAATGATTTTTAATTGTTATTTAATTTTTAATTTTTTAAATAGTGCTAACCTGAGAACTTTAAACATGTGTAACTTCTTCTACAAGGCTAAGATTTGAATGAAATTGGTCTTGTCAGAAAGATCTTGAAGATTTACTTTGCTTTGGTGTGAATTTTAAGTGTTATAATGGCTTCTATGATGATTGGTAGATGACAAAAGGCTTTTATAATTATGTTTTAAAATATTTATTTATTTATTATTATTCTTTTTTAATGATTTTTAATTGTTATTTAATTTTTAATTTTTTAAATAGTGCTAACCTGAGAACTTTAAACATGTGTAACTTCTTCTACAAGGCTAAGATTTGGATGAAATTGGTCTTGTCAGAAAGATCTTGAAGATTTCTTTGCTTTGGTGTGAATTTTAAGTGTTATAATGGCTTCTATGATGATTGTTATAATTTTCAGCTCCATGCATGCACACAAATCCCAAAATACTTAAGAGTGTTACTACTCTTCATACGGACCACCAAATGACCTGAAACCGGTATAAATGGAAATTGCTCATGAAAATATTTCCAAAAAGTATATTTTTTTCAATTTTAGAGCTCAACATCAACAGTTACAAATGTTTGAAAATATGTCATTTTGCTTTGTGTGCGCGGCACTCATTTGGATGTCAAATTTATTCCTATTGTTGGCACTAATCTCCACCGATTTGCGACACTTGGTGAGCATCAATTAACTTTGGATACACATAAAATAAAACCAAAATTAAAAAAACCAAACTCTAACGATTGTTGACAATTTGTCATCAATCGGCGAGTCCTCCACATAAAACAAAACAAAACTAAAACTCTCATAACCCATAGTCCCATGATTGGCCATGGGCTATAGGGAACACGTAAATTTTGAATGGGCTTATAGTCTACATTCATTCCTTTGATTTTTTATTTAATTATTTTTTAAAATAGTTATTAACTTTATTATTATTCTTTTTTAATGATTTTTAATTGTTATTTAATTTTTAATTTTTTAAATAGTGCTAACCTGAGAACTTTAAACATGTGTAACTTCTTCTACAAGGCTAAGATTTGGATGAAATTGGTCTTGTCAGAAAGATCTTGAAGATTTCTTTGCTTTGCTGTGAATTTTAAGTGTTATAATGGCTCCTATGATGATTGTTAGATGACAAAAGGCTTTTCAGCTCCATGCATGCACACAAATCCCAAAATTTACTTAAGAGTGTTACTACTCTTCAATACGTGACTAACCAAATGACCTGAAACATGTGTAACTTCTTCTACAATGGCTAAGATTTGCTCATGAAAATGGTCTTGTCAGAAAAGTATCTTGAAGATTTTTTTGCTTTGGTGTGAATTTTAGAGTGTCATACATGGCTTCTAGTTGATTGGTAGATGACACAAATGCTTTGAAAATATGTCATTTAAAATATTTGTGCGTGGCACTCATTTGGATTCAAATTTATTCCTATTGTTGGCACTAATCTCCACCGATTTGTGACACTTGGTGATTTAATTTTTAATTTTGGATTTACACATAGTGCTAAAACCAAAATTGAGCCAAACTTTAAACGATGTTGACAATTTTTCTATCAATCGGCTAAGATTTCCACATAAAACAAAACTAAACTAGAAAGATCTTAACCCATTTCCCATTTGGCCATGGGCTATAGGGAATTTTAAATTTATGAATGGGCTCCTATAGTTGGTACATTCATTCCTTTGATTTTTTATTTAATTATTTTTTTAAATATTTATTTATTTATTATTATTCTTTTTTAATGATTTTTAATTGTTATTTAATTTTTAATTTTTTAAATAGTGCTAACCTGAGAACTTTAAACATGTGTAACTGAAGATTTGAATGAAATTGGTCTTGTCAGATTGATCTTGAAGATTTCTTTGCTTTGGTGTGAATTTTAAGTGTTATAATGGCTTCTATGATGATTGGTAGATGACAAAAGGCTTTTATAATTATGTTTTAAAATATTTATTTATTTATTATTATTCTTTTTTAATGATTTTTAATTGTTATTTAATTTTTAATTTTTTAAATAGTGCTAACTTGAGAACTTTAAACATGTGTAACTTCTTCTACAAGGCTAAGATTTGGATGAAATTGGTCTTGTCAGAAAGATCTTGAAGATTTCTTTGCTTTGGTGTGAATTTTAAGTGTTATAATGGCTTCTATGATGATTGTTATAATTTTCAGCTCCATGCATGCACACAAATCCCAAAATACTTAAGAGTGTTACTACTCTTCATACGGACCACCAAATGACCTGAAACAGGTATCAATGGAAATTGCTCATGAAAATATTTCCAAAAGTATATTTTTTTCAATTTTAGAGCTCAACATCAACAGTTACAAATGTTTGAAAATATGTCATTTTGCCTTGTGTGCGCGGCACTCATTTGGATGTCAAATTTATTCCTATTGTTGGCACTAATCTCCACCGATTTGCGACACTTGGTGAGCATCAATTAACTTTGGATACACATAAAATAAAACCAAATTAAAAAAACCAAACTCTAACGATTGTTGACAATTTGTCATCAATCGGTGAGTCCTCCACATAAAACAAAACAAAACTAAAACTCTCATAACCCATAGTCCCATGATTGGCCATGGGCTATAGGGAACACATAAATTTTGAATGGGCTTATAGTCTACATTCATTCCTTTGATTTTTTATTTAATTATTTTTTTAAATATTTATTTATTTATTATTATTCTTTTTTAATGATTTTTAATTGTTATTTAATTTTTAATTTTTTAAATAGTGCTAACATGAGAACTTTAAACATGTGTAACTTCTTCTACAAGGCTAAGATTTGGATGAAATTGGTCTTGTCAGAAAGATCTTGAAGATTTCTTTGCTTCGGTGTGAATTTTAAGTGTTATAATGGCTTCTATGATGATTGGTAGATGACAGAAGGTTTAAGGACCTAGGGGTCACATGATTTTTTATTTTTATTTGGCAGTGACACTTGGGACCTTTCTAATGCGGCGATATATGGGATGATAAATAATGGGCCAAACAACTGAAGAATGGACATCGATGAGCTTGTTTATTTGTTTAACTTGAAAAATAGGGTCCTTATTTCATGTAATGGAATGGAGTGTGTTGGTCACAATAGATGGTGACTACTGTTGGGAAACACTTGAAAAATGTTTAGAACTCAGAATTTATGGTTTTTTAGCCTTTCAAGGAAAATGTTATAATGAGAATAAATGATTTGTAGATGAAAAAATTTAAAAACTCTTTTTGTTTCTCACTTTCAGATTTACTCAATTAAGCACACTTTCAAGAGTCATAGTGTGTGATAAATGGGTTAATCCATCCTTTTAAAAAGACTTCAAGTTGAGCCAATCAAAACTTGTCAAATCATGTAACTACATCATATGAAAGTTTTAAAGCATTGTTTTGCTGTTAGCCAAGTGTTTATTGCCTCGATACAGATACTCTTGGATCCACTTAAAAGCCTTGCTCCATTTCTAGCCAATCGTCTATAGATCTGATGGAAATTGCTCAAACCACTCCTTTGAGATAATATTTTTTAGAATTTATTATTATTATTTTTAAAGCTCCTTTCTCTTTATTTTCTAATTTAACACATATTTTAGGAGATGGGAACCAACTTGGTCTTTCGTAATGATGATGCTACATGATAAGAAAAGGTAATGACGGTTCTTTTCTTTTTTTTGCAAAAGTTTTAAAATTTGAAAGTGTCATGTGACTTTCTAGGTATGAAAACTTCGTATTTCATAGTTATAGCATCAATAGACCTAAATTTAATCATAAAACAAATATTTCCTAATTACTCAAAAGTCCAAGAAAAATAAAACAACTTTCAACTCTCTATATTATTCATTCTTTGAGATGTTTCCTTTATTGCCTCCAATTTGTCATAATTTGCACATGGGAAACTTGAACTCATAAATGTTTTCTTAGTTTTATTGAAAGCAAGAAAATAATATAGGAAAATGAGAATATAGTATAAGAAATCTGAAACTAATTAGAAAGAAAAGAAACAACTCTAGTCCTAAACTAATAACTATAAAGTAAAGATGACATATAAACTAGGAAATTTTGAATTGGCCATATCATTTGCATATATACTAAAAAAAAAATTAAAGTGCAAACATTTTCAAGTACAATACATCTTACTCATATATTTAAGATAAATTTAACCATATCGATGAGCATAAATTATAATTTGCATAATGTTAAGGATAAATAAAAGTCATAGGTTCGTACTCTATAACAACCATAACTAAGAACATTGTTTATTCAATAACAAATGAATTTAAGCTATAATTTTCATCAAGTAATTCATCCTTATAACAATCAAGGAACATAATCAACTTCTCATTTAATAAAAAATACACCCTTAGCCTTAAGAAAATGAAAAAGAAAGTTTATCCCTAAATTGATATACAAATACACATTTTCCTGTATTTTATACAATTATAAATAATGATAAAAAAATCAACACTTCAAAATCTTCAAGGATTTTGTCGTCATGAAAAATGTGTAGCATGAAAAATTTAAATTTTTTGTCATGAAAACCAAGACCTCATTTGAAAATCCCTCTCCTCGGTCAATCTAAACCTGTCCTCTAGCCAACTCAGTTACTGTGTTACCCTGCATAATGGCCAAGAGGAATGTGATAATGTGATTTTCAAGTGTGTTTCATGTGTAGAGGATCTTGTTCAATCTGATTCATGAATATATTCAAGACCCATAGAGAAGATAAGTGCTTCTGAAGGCTCCAAAAGGGCTATTTTTGGCCTTTTTACACCTAGTGAAAGCACCCTTTGGGAACAAACAGGGAAAAGTTAAAGCATCCAAGAAGTTTTTGGTAGAGATATGCAATCATTTGAGGTAGTTTAGGAAATTTTTGGAAGAAAAATCAGGTTTTAGGAACATGTTATGTAATACCAGACTATTCTGTAGCATGGTATAAGGAAATGAAAGCAGTGAAAAAGCTACTTGGATTGTTCCAGATATATCAAGAGCCTCGAGAGAAGATTGGAAAAAATAAAATAATCATTGAAAATATAAGAGTGTCTACTTCATTGTTGCAAAAGGTTTCAAGGGATTCTACGAGGAGCAAATTTGTAGATATGAGACCTTGACAGTGCAAGACAAATGACCTTCAATCCTGGTGGAGATTCAACTGAGGATTCTAGGAGTTCCAAGGAGAGTTGGAATCTAATTCAAAGGAAAAATTGGATAAAATTGGGACCCTCTACATGTTCCATAATTGAGTTGGACAAAAGTAGAATTTTTCTTCTAGTGGTAGTTGGACCTTCTGGGAACTGCTTGTGACCAGAATTGAAAATGGGAATAATTTTAAAATAGGAAGTGATATCAAGGTCTTAAAATGGTTTGTATTATATTCCTTTGGTGTTTTCAACTCAAAATGATATAAGTGTTGCCTAGGAAACACCAAGGGAAGCTCTCAGGGCAAGAAGGCACTCTTGTAACAGACTATTTTTAACAGTGCAATGGTGACACCCAGCTTCCAAAAGTGGAAAAATGCACACTTGGAGACCCTGATGTCCATTTTGAAATTTTTAAAAATTCAAAGGGGACATGGGGGAACACTATAATGCACCACCACATGGAAAGGAAGGTTACATCACTTAAAACACAACATGGGTGGTTAGAAAAGTGTTTTCCACTCACTTTAAGACTGTGGCCCCTTCCTCATGTGCATGCAGACCCTTGATGCACTTGGGAGGCACCTTGATGTCCCTTTTTCCCCCATTTTCTAAGGGGACATGGGGGACACTATAATGTGCCACCACATGAAGTGCTCCTCTTGTGTCACTTAAAACAATAAACTTGGTGGTTAGGTAGATGTTCTCAACTTCATGGATGATGTCACCATTGGCTCTTCTTCATGATCTTCCTACCCATGGAGAATTTTGGAGGATATGATGTACCCTATGTCCCTTTTTACCCCTATTTTTGAAGGAGGAAAAACCTGAGTGTGTGGTTTTCACTTGGGTTGTTGACCCTGATTGTTGGGTTTAGGGAGAGTTAACTAGGTTTTAAGAGGGGAAATGAAAGGGGGTGGTATAAAGGATGTACTTAGCCATTTTTAACCATTTTTATCATTTTAAAACCCCCTTCACTGTGATCCCTTACTATTATGTTGCCCAAAATTTTAGCATCCACCATTGGAGAGGACAAATAAACTTTTTCTCATAGCTCTCAAAACCTCCATTCTTGCACCTGAAACTTACACAACCTCTTTTGTCCATAAGAAACTAAAGGAATGAAACAAGAATCAATTCCATTGATGCCTATGAATAGTTGCAACATCCATTGATAACCTACAACAACCTCCATTTTATATTTTTATTTCTCCGTTCATTCCTTGAGCTAAATCAGTTGAAATTTTGCAAAACAACTCAATGTTAAATTCCTAAGCCGGTGGAAGTGAATTTTTTTCAATCTGACCTCCATAGCTCAAATTTCCATTTATAGTAAATATGAACCAGAAGAATTATAAAAATGTAAGGGTCATTAAAATTAACAATTTCAAAACTTCAAATTCAATTCAAGTCCATATTCAGAAGACAAGAAATCTAAAAAATCTGAAAATTGGAAAAAACTTCCAAAAATAGACCCTTGAGGGTCCTGCAACTTACTAAAAATAGATTGTGTTTGGATTGAATTGAAATTTTCACCAAACATTATTCATGGAATTACACCACCATTCCAAACATAATGAAGATAAAAATTCATTGGATTTGAGCCTATTTCCACCTTCTGGCACTGAAAATCCCGAATGTGGGAGATAGTGATGTGGCACATCTGGACCTAGAGGATTTGAAGACAAAAGATGACTGAAAGAACCATGACTGTAATTCAGAGGACCAAAAAATGGTACAAAAAATAATAAGGTTTCAAGCATTGAAGGTGGTGAAACACTTGCATTTCCTAGGAAATCTCCTCTCACTTCATCTCACAAGGTCTCTGATGAAGATGCATACTCATCTCATTGGGGAAAGAGAAAGAGGATACAAAGGTTGATGATGCTAAAGTATCTCCTTCTGTGGAGGTTTGTAAGAGGTCCAAGGTTGAAGAACACCCTATGAAACAACTTGAACTAGGATGAGATTGATCCTTCTTAGTATCTTAATCATCCAGGTAGATCCAAGTGTTCCTGTTGAAGCACTTGAATCAACTCATCTTGGTCATGCTTTGGTCTCCTTAATAAGCACCTGAGATGTCTAGTCTCCTTTCCACTCCTTCCGAGCCCTTCTCATGGATCAATGAATTTCTTGGAGATAATTCAAGAACAATGCAATAGGAAGTGGCACCCAAATTTGAGGCCATCTCAAAGTACATCAAGAAAAGGATAAATAGGAAGGCACAAATAACCTCTAGGTTCTTCATTGAGGCTTCCGGAGCTCAATTTGTAAAGGTGGCACATTTGAAGGTAAATAATCCCGTGAAAGAAATGACACCTGATGATTATGTAATGATGAAGGTATCTTTGGTTCAAGCTACTATGAGGGTGATGCTCACTTGCTCAAGGAGTCTTCAACTCGGATCCTTACACAGAATGAGGAATACAAGAAAACCATTGATCAATTAGAGGAGCATGTTAGGACTTTGTCTTCATATGTACAATCATTTCTTGAACTGGTTTCATCATCCTTGCCTCTGATTAAAGTAATATCTCCCATTTTTAGCTTTGATTCCCAGACAATCAATAAGAGCTCAGGTGTTCACCATATAGGGAAGAACCGATGATAAATGGGTGGACATGATTATTGAAAAGGAGAATACTTTGTTGCCTAAGGTGCTTTCACTATTTCAATATGTCTCAGCTACTATGTCAAAGATAAAAGATACTAGGAGAGAGATTAAGAAGGAAAAAACCATTTGGTAAAGTATTCTCCCATTGGTCTTTGAGATGACCTCTCTTGAATCTTACTTCTTAGTGAATCATAATGTGTTTTCATCCATTTCTGAGAACTTATCCCCCATTTGGTCCCACACAATGATTGCAAGGTGCGATGTGTTAAATGATTTCATTTATGAGCTTGAGGCATGTGAATAAAATGTATCTGAGATCTCAGGCGATGAGATTTTCCAAAAGTGTGCAAGAGATAGGAACACCTTCACTCAATGAGAACACATACTTAGAAAGAATCTTGATTTCCTTTCAAGAGTTGGTCCAGATAGTTGTAGGAGAACCCTCTTCATTCAATGAAAATACTTTGGAATATCTCACAGAGATTAGAGGCTCTATTTATAATACTACAAAAAGATCATGAGAATTGGTTCACATAGTGCAGAAGGCTTGGTAGCATTCTTGAGACTTGGCTCAGTAATTTGGAACATATGTGCATCCCACATTCTAAGAAGGTATCATTTACAGTGGTTCGATTCAGCAAGGAGGTCAAGGGCACAAAGTTCATCATTAAGATCTTCCATGGAAGCCAACTAGAGTTGATTCTTCATCATAGGGACTTTCTTCATCAAGCAATTAGTCAACTCCCTTCTTCTTCTTTCTTCTCCCCCTTTCTAATTCCTTCATTGTGTATGATCATGATATTTTGTCTTATTCACTTAAGTGACTCTCTAATGTTGCATTGTAAAAGTCCCTTTTGATTTATAAAAAGGGGACTTATTTACTCACTTCCTAGGAAGATGAAAAGTCACAAGTGGAATAAGAACTTGAAAGGTCATGTGGGGGTAGATGAGAAGACAATTTGCAATGCTATAAATTGGAATGGCTTCTCCATTCCAAAGGAGCTTGAAAGTTAGTTGTTTTTTAGCAATTGTGGATTTTTGTAGGTTGTTGAGCTTTGTATCACCACTACACAAGAAATAAGAACTACATTTCTTCCATTTTCTTTGTTTATACTTTCATCTCTCTATTTATGCAACTTTGCAAGCATAGTGATCTTGAATAACCAAGAAGGAACTTTGTGTCCTTTATTGATGAATCTAAAGAATTGTGTGTCTCTAGTTTGTTAGCCTTACTAATTGCTTACATTTTTGTTTTCTTTCTAATTGAATGTGTACCTACTCTTGTTATTATGTGTGAACTCTGCTAGTGCCTACTCACAAAAATAACCCTCTCTTTTAATTTACCCTCTCCTTTATCATTGAAAATTCCTCCCTTTTACTTCCTACAATCACTTTTCCACAAGCTCACTAAAGTGTTCTTGTGTGATCCCCTGCCTATTGGCCACCCCATAGAATTAGGATAGTTTACATTCAATAATGGGAGCACCCCCATACACAAGAAGGAGGGTATTATCCTCGTGACCGCTGGTGGAAAAATATAATTTGCAAAATGACAAATTATTTCACCAACAATTTTTGGTGACTCCATTGGGGAGAGATTTCCCCTTGTGCACCCATAAAGATATTTGGAAAATACAAAAAATAATATTTCAAAAAAAAAAAAAATTAGGTTTCAAAGCAAGATCAAATTTTGAAGGCGACAACATCCAGGAACAAATCCCTGTCATGTTCATTTCCCACATCACAATGATGAATTTTCAAGATTGGTGTTCAACACCAATGAGTGACAATAACTATGAAGAAGAAGAAGACCACCAATATCTACAATTTTTTTAATAAAACATCATTCTGGATCAGCTCTCGCAAGGGTAAGGATTTAGGAACAACGAAGAGGTCTCTTACTTCAAAAACAAATTTGTGATCAGCCAAGGGAAAGAAGGTTAGTGACATTTTTGCAATAGTCATGGAAAGAATGTATAAAATGGAGAAAATTATTTTTTTGTGAACATTATGCCATCAAATCATGGTGGCTTCAATACAAGTGAAATACTGCTAAAGGAAAGAAAATGGGACTTGCACCTATTGATGATCACAAATTTAAGATCTTAATGAGGAAGATGCAGAAGAGATACCAGATGTTATATGAAAATAATGAAGATGAAGAATCTCTCGAAGGTAATTTTTTTAACTTCACATAGCTGACTAAGAAACTCAAAGCATTGTCTTTTGTCTCCCTTCCTCTAGATGATTTTCTGGCATATGAAGATGAGGAGATGGCAGCCTTGAAAAGTGAGTTCATGCAAAGAATTTTGAGAATTAAAAAAGCAAAATTTGATCCCCAAATCAACCTTGAAATTCTGAATTATGTTGAGGCTATGCAAGAAATATATGAGCATCTTGAAGAACTTCATAATGATGAAAAAGAAGAAACTCCTCTTTCAAAAGAAGATCCTGATGATTGTACATATTATGAGGTGTATATTCTTGAAAGATTCTTATGCACTTCTCATGAATGATCTATCCTTGAACATTCCAATGAGATTCAAATCAGCACCTTAGAGGATGAAGAAGAAAACATGATAGTTGAGCCTCCATTCATAAATTCATTTTGGCTTGAGGCACAACCCTTTGGAGAAACAACATATACAAGAGATGAATATTCTTGTTTTATGACATATGAACCAGTGTTTTCCAAGGACTCCACCAATCACGAAGATATTCAAGAAATAAATTCTTCATCCCAGACTCAAGTTATTCAAGAAGATGACTTTGAGATAATCGTTGATGATTTTATTTCTAATTGGGTCTCTCCTTTTGATTCATCGATGACTATTGATGAGATGGAGATTATCGAAGAATCCAACTTCTTTCTTGATACAATCATGAATGAATAAATTGAACAAGACCTCTCTGAGGAGTTGATGTCCTTATCTTCACAAAAAGGGTGTAATGTTGATCACCATAACAAATATGGAGTCCTTCCTTTTCCTTGTGAACAAAAAGACTCTATAAGGAATTATCAAGATGGAGAAAAATATTTTTCTCATGTTGTAGCACCAATGTTGTATTCTTCCCCATGTCATGAGAATGATCTAATGGACCTTGAGGTGAAAGGCACACCCTTCATGTATATCATGGATCTCTTTACTCTGTCTAAAAATGATGAAGACTAGGTATTCCCAAGATTGCAAGAAGGTAACTCATGGATGGAAAGACGTATGAATTATAAGGAGGATAATTTTTCAAATGAATTATGGCCATGTGTAGATCGAATTTCCAGTCATCTCCTTGAAGCTCAAGTTGAAGACTATTCAAATGAAGGTGAAAGTAAGTACATAACAACTTTGAAGGAGGATTTTGTGCAAAACATCTTGAAGATTGCGAAAGAAATTGAAGACCCTCAACTGAGTCTTGAGATCTTGATCCATGCCATGGATATCCAAGACAAGTATGATTTCAGTCATGATCCCTCTTTTGATGCACAAGTACTCAACAATGAGATAGAACAAGTAGATGAGCTCAATGTTCTCTTCAAAGCATTGGTGGATGAGAAAGAATGTGAAAAGGAGTCTCCCTTTTTTTCATTCTACAAAGAAGATTGTATTCATGGTGAATGGAAAGAAAATAAAATTATCAAATCTCCTATGGATACTTCCAGTCAACATTACATGCTTGAGGGCTCATACAAGTTAGTTCAAAATATGTGTGTTAAAGAAATCACAAGAGAAATGAAAAACATTGTAGTGCAAGATACTAATGAATAGGGCCCACCAAGTAGTGATCTTTCCCAAATAAAAGATTCTTAAGTGGACTTCAATCCACTTTGTTCTATTTTCCCTTTAATAATGTATCTCAAATATAAAAATATATTATATTTCTATAATATTAAAGTCCCTTTCATAAAAGTGAAATGTGAATGGAAAGGTAGAAGAGGGAATATGAAAGGTTAGTTATAAGTCAGTCAGACTTTGATGTAGGATATAACTAGAAGAGGTTACCATTGTGAAAGGACTTTTTGACATTTTTTGCAATTTTTGGCCGAGGATTGAAAGAAAAATTTGATATATTATTCCGACAAGGAATACAAAGAAGGTCTGCAAAAAATTGTGCTCATTTATCTCTTTGTATGGTACGATTACTCTTATATTTGATGCATACCTTTCTTAATCCTTCATCATGATAGTATATTTCATGTTAAACTATCAGCAATGCTATGAGTGTTTTCTTACACGCGAGAATTAAATATGATTTTTCTTTTTCATGCATGTATTATATATTCTTTTCTTTCACAATCTCACTATTCTGCATTTTATTTTAAGTTTAACATAAAACTACCCGAGCACAACTTTTACTTTGCATCTTTACATTCCATTGCTTACATTTTCTTGTTTCAGTGAAGGAGCCCTCCCTTCATAATAGAGGAGAGACTATTTGTTGCAAAAATACATATTTTTGCTTAGTGCAAAATATTTTGCCAACAAGTATGATTGGGTATTCACCTCCGAGATTATGGTGGAGAAACGAGGAGGGAAAGCTCTATCTAAGTAGGGAGATAGTGATATGGGAACGCTTCAAAGAGTGATTTAGAGCATGTTACCTATCAAAACACTTTATGCAAAAGAGTATTGATGTCTTATGTGGTCTTTGATAGGATGATGGTATTGTGGCTCAATATGAGGGCTGATTTTTAGGCCTCCTTTAGTACATAAATTACCTTCATGATGGTAAGTTATAGGTTAACTGATCCATCAGGGGCCTAAATACATATATGAGTAGTGTTGTTCACATTTTCTCTATTCATACTCTAGAGGTCTCAATGGAGAAAGTGTATTTAGAAAAGGAAAACATGGCAAGTATCAGAAGGAAAGAGAGTGATGGTGGGGAAGAGTGCAAGATAGGTTATTTGCACAATAGGATGGTATATCATTGACACTCATCCCCCACCAAAAATAATTTTCTAAACCACATGATTTACCCCTAGGCCCTTATAGCCTTCACAACACCATATGCAACAATAGTACAACAAAAACAACACCATCATCCTTAGTGTGTTTTGTAGAGGGACAAAGGGCATGGATGGTTAGGTTCAAATTGTAAGGGGTAGTTTATATAGTAGACATTCTTGACATTGACTCAATAGTCCACTTGAATAATTCATATGGGATTAGAGTTTCAGATTACTAATGGGACTTGTTTAAATAAAGAGCTTATGTAACATCTTTCATTTGCGGGGCCATTGATCATTATGCAATGGATTTCTTTGTCAATGGATTTGTTATAGACCTCAATAATTTTATGCCTACCATATACATTCAAATCATACCCTTCGATTCATGTGAGATTGTGTTAGGTTTGGATTGACTTAATGCCCATTGGGCTAGGGTTGATTGTTGTAACAAAGTTATCAAGTGTTGTGATGACCTTGGTATAGAGGTAGTGATTTTAGGAGTTCAAAGGTATCACTTTACGTATTTTTCGTGATGCATCTTAAGCGAAGTGCATGCAAGAAATGCTAAATTTCTCCTATTATGCTCAATGACAAATCTGAAGACCAGTATCAAGATAGATGTGAATTTCTTTTTTAATGGATTTGTTTTAGACCTTTATATATTTAGAACTACTATATACCTTTGCATCAAACCCTTGGTTCATTTGGGATTGTATTAGGTTTGGATTGACTTAATTCCCATTGAGCTAAGGTCAATTGTCACAACACAGTTATCAAGTGTTGGATGACCTTGGTAAATAGGCAGTGATTTTAGGAGTTCAAAGGTATCACTTTGTGTGATTTCTGCAATGCATCTTAATTTGTGTGTGCAAGGGATGCCATATTTTCTCTATTATGGTCAATGACAAATCTAAAGATGGTAAATGATTATGGACAACAAATAATTATCAATGTACTTCATAATCTTATTTAATGTGCAGAATTATGTTTTGAGGTTGTTGTGTGGTTGATTAGTTCGATATTTGGTTGTTTAATTATTGTGAATTTATATGGATGACCAATGTTATTTGATCATGTTGGTACCTACTTTAAATGGTTATATGATATTAGCCTATTATATTGATTTTCAAAAACTAATATTTTTCCATTGACGTATTTGATGATTTCCTTAAGTTTGTAAATGATAAGTGAGACCAATGCGAGATTACAATGGAATCAGTCATGTCTTCACCTATATGCACAAATGAACCCTTTGCAACCTTTGTCTATCCTTTGTGATTTTGGATTTGTGCTTATTTAGCTTCTTGTGTTTTTCTACTAGCTAGTTAATTACCTTTTTTGTATTTTTTACTATTTTGGCCTAAAAACCTTATTCTTTTGATTTATTTATTTTTGTCCTAACCTTCTTAACCCTTCCCTAAACTTATTTGACTATTTATTTGGGTTAGATCAACCCCCAAAACACAAACCATGAACCCAAATCCAATGTTGTCCTTTCACCCACCAAAGATTCGAGTATGTGACAAGCAATAACATATTATGCATGCTCATTTTAAGGCCGAATACCTATATATCTATGGGTTGGTGGGTTTTTGTAAGATACTTTTTGGACCAAAATACATCCTAGAAAATATCACTTTGAGAAATTATTGGATTTCACTTTAGCAAGTAAGCACATATGGGTTGTAAGAAAATAAAATTTAACTGTAAGAATGCAATTGGTTTTGTAAGAGAATTTATAGGGATTATTAGGATGGGAATGGGCATGTATCCATTCCCTATCGATTGGGGATTTTGTGATGCTTTCTTACTATATATCTAAACTTTTGGTTTTATTGGGGTTATTCATTTGGAAATTGGTGACCTTGTTTTGGAAGGAGCTTTTTGTGAAGAGTTTGGTTTTGAGTCTTCAATGAAGAACCTAGAGACTTGAGGTAGGCCTCTTATTTCTTGTTTTGCTTTTCTAAATATCAATTAAATATTTCTACTTGTTTATTTGAAGTTGCAATTATCATTGCAATTAGTTCATTTTGGCCAACTAGTGAAAACAAGTTGCAAAAGGGATCTATGGTTGGTATTTTGGGCTTCGGATTTTCCTTGTTTTCCCCTTGCTTTTCTTGGCTTTTGCGCCCCTTTTCTTGGCTGAAAATTTTCAATAGCTTATATTGGGAGTTTTGAATACCATTTATGCCACACATTGGGATTGTGAATCAGGTGCATGTGGATTGGGGAAGAGTGAGAGGATTGAAGCATTTGTTCTTGGCTTGTTGATCAAGCCCATCAGATGATTGTGAGTGTGATTAATCGCCATTCCATGGGTCATCTAACCTCTTTCTTCGTGCCCTTGATTTGGATTCAAGTCGGATTGATGGTCATCCCCATTTTACAAAATTGGAACCTTTAAGAAAGTTAAATAGCCACTTTTATTCTCTTGGAGAAATGGAGGTATATAGAAGATGTAGTTGTTTAAAAGACATCATTTTTGTAAGGCTTGAAAAAGCCTCTTGTTACTTAGATTACTTATTAAAGAACAATATGCCATCCTCTTCTCTTCAACTTTGGACGGTACTTTGGTGGCAATTCTTTGTTATGTGTTGATGTGGGGACTTCACATTTATTTTGTCAAGTTGATTTCTTGAGAGGTTCCTTTCTAGTTATCATGTCAAAACATAGACCAGAAAAAAAAGCTCCAAACAAATCCAATTTACAGCCTTTTATAATTTGTAAATATGGTTTGGGCATACTATAACTATATCCCCTAGGTTTGGACCATTTAATGCATAAACCTCATTTAATGAAATCTTTTGTGATGATTTAAACTTGGAAGAGCTTTGCACATTGCATACGAGCCTGATTAGCAAGCAAATATAGACTCTACCTTGTGAAAATGTAAGGAGTCTTGATTGCAGATGATTTAAGTGATCAGCAATGCAAACTTATAGACTCTTGTACCTTGTTTTATAAATGTAAGGAGTATTGTAAAAGCTTGAATGTACAACCTGATTATCTTGGAACCTCATTTGTGAAATTTCCCTCTCATTTAATGCTAGTAATGTGTAAAAATAAGTGAACAAACAAATTTGTATCTCCCTGATTGTAATCCATAATTTTAGTAGGTCCATCCTTGTACCAATGTAAGGAATAGAATGGTTATATGCTACTAAGATTGCAACATTGCTTCTCTCATCTCTCTCTCTCCCTCTCAAACTGTGAGCTTGCTAAATTGCTTGAAAATCTCCTTCAAATTCCTTGCTTGATTGAATAAGTTGTAAATATATCTTACATATGTAAACTATTCACACCTTCCTTGCTCATTGAATAAACAACGTTCTTAGTAATGGTTGATATAGAATTATGAACCTGTGACTTTCTTTTTGCAAATATGCGAATTGGAATTTATTCTCATAGAAATAGTTAGCTTACAATAGAGTGGTTATAATGTATTCAGATTTATGATGCGGAATCGCACGTTGCTCTAGGGTCCAGTCCACGAGGTTTATGGAAGGTGATCAACAAAGGCATATTGCACATTCTCAGGAGGGGCTGTTGACACGTGCTCGGAATATTGCTCGTCTAAAAAGGTCCGAAAAAAATCTGCTGTACAGCTTTGCGTGGGGCTTTAGAATTTTAACCACAACTGTTAGTTCTTGGATGGTCACCATTTAAGTAATTGTGTAACCAAGACATAATAAGAATTTTTGAAGTGAAATTTAAACTGTGTAGGCTTTAATCACATTACACGAGACAGGGTGAAGTTATTCCCAGCTCCTCACCCATATACCTTGCGATATCTCTCTTAAGATGTTAAATGTTTGCTGACAGTTGATTGGACTTCTTTTTTAGCAACCTCTAGCATCCCAATAATAATTCCTCTTCCCCCATCTATTAACATTTCGTTAATATTCACTACCTAGACTCATGGAAGTACTCCTTTAGAGTCTTTACGAGCCCTATTTTTGATGGTGGCTAAAGATATTACATATGGTTCCATCTAGTGGGGAATATACTCATGTTCTTGCAACTTTTAGAATTACATTTGTTGGAGATGCCTTTGCAATATTGCATACCAGTCACTTGCCATTCCCTCAAGTATGTCTAATCACAAAATTGAGTGCACCATCTTTCGAACAGTACATAGGCCCATCACACCGTGAGGGGGACATTGTACACTATATATGTGCGAGTATAAGTTTAGGAAACACGATCATAGTTTTGTGTATTAAAATGTGTAAATTAAGAAAAAATTATCATCAGGTAAAGAAAGATGATTACAATTTTGAAATAAAATGAATACCCACATAGCTAGTTAGTAAATTTTGGTCATTATCTTTGACAGCATTTAAGTTGAACGCATGTGTTAGTATCAATCAGAATAACTAGTTAGTAAATTTTGGTCATTAACTTAGATAGCATTTAAGTTGAATGCATGTGTTTGTATCAACCAGAACAATTCAGTGTGACTGAATATTTTTACATTAGCTGGGGTAGAAAAATTTGCCCACACAACTTTCATTATGCATTTGCCAACAATGAGGTTACGTCCACTTTGACTAGAGCTGATCAGTAGAACAGGAGAGCTTTGAGTGTCTAGGTCTCAAGCGCTAGGACTAATTTGTAATTAAAGTTCAGATGGTCAAGAAAAAGATAGCGAGTCTGCAAAAATCATCTCACACAAGTTGCCTTTGCTGAGCAAAGAAGCATACAACTTCATAATCCACTATAACAGCTCGAAATGTTACATCTAAAATTCCACCTGAGAGCAATAATCGTAAGACTTGTTAGCAAGGCATACACCGGATGGCAAAATCATAGTGAACTGGTACAGAAGGTACAAAATCAAGAAACTAAAGAAATTAATAATTATAGTACCATCCTGTGACATGTTCTTGTGTCAAAATCATTGCAAGCACAGACCAGATCATTTTCTACATAGAATCTCGTGCATATAAATCGACTTTGGACACTGAAATCCAACCAGCATCACATGTTTGGGAACTTCTGAGGGACAGTATCAAAATCGTCAATGTCAAACCTTGAGCGTTCTCTCCCCACCTAAAACATGATTATCAACAATACACATTTGAGTATATGGCAGTGTATAATATTGTCAATGTGTTCTTGAAAACCGTAGCATTACCCTAAACACATTACAACATGAACAATCCAGCAGTGCAGTGAATGATTTTATTGAAGTTGTCACATGGAAACAATGCGCATACCTTACTCAAGTAGGCATGGTCACATGAAACCTGCTCATCTATAGAGGTGAGTTTCCTTGAAAGAGACATGATTCTGCAAAACATAAGGATAAGCATAAAACATTTCCTCCATATCAAAGGGAAATTACACATTATCATCACCATTAAAACATGAAAACCGTAAAATCTGGTCAGCTTCAATAATTAAAGAATCGTCATTTACAAACAACACCATACAAATAATAGAATAATCAGTACCACTCCACATAGCCAACAAATCTGCCACCATATAAGCTACTTGAAATTGTGCCTACAACAAGGATGGAGAAATGAAGGCCTTGTGCTACTAGAAGAGTATGGATTCATTGAACCACATAACCACTTCTTGACAGTGCTTTATAGGCAACGGTGACAGGTTCAAACATTTAAACAGTCTGTTGTTATAATTCAGGTAACTCTAGAAGATTAAATACATCGAGCTTATTAACATAGATAACAGTTCTGCACAAATGCAAAAAGAATCAAGATCAATAGGTGCTCATATATTATTTAATAAATCAAATATTTATTACAGAGCTTCATTACAACTTTGTAAAAGATTGAATATAGCTGAATTTCAAACTTCCAAAGATGCATTAGTCTACCATGCACCCAGAAGTGAAGCATAGCTTTACACATCACCAATGTCTATTGTTCTTTTATAGCTTTCATGAAAAACTTCAACAATGTCCAGAAACATCTCAATACAATAATAGTAATTACACCGTTACGGGTCTCCCTCAATATGATTACGATATGAACACGTCATTTCTGAGGATTGCTCAGCTCAATTTTCTATATCCTCCGGGGGGATTCTATGCATTTATCATTGGTATCAAGTTATCAACTCTTCTTGTTTTTTTTTTTTACCACGAGACTTCCTTCACAGGATTGTTCTGTACTACATGGGATACTGTTTTGTCCAGGCTTCACCCATCTTTATAGGTTCCTTTGCATCTTGGATTTAGATTTAGCTTTTTTGTCTTAGGTTATTAAAGTCCATTTAGCACTCCTAATTAGATATTGTAATGTACTGTTCATTTAAGTCCCATCGTCGATCGACCTACCTGGTCATTTGTGGGCATTAATACTAGCCTAGATATCTTAAATACATCTATTGATATCTCTCACTGTCTTTTAGATAGATGTATTTACCATATCTATGCTAGTTTTTTTTTAAGTTTTAAATATTTTATTATATTTAAATATGATTTATTCTTCAATGTTGGATTGTAATTTTATAGAATTAAAAAATGTATATATTGGAATTCTCACATATGTTAAAATAGGCACCTCCATATTAAATTTAATTTAGGTTAATAAATAAGAAATATGGTTTAATATAGTATAATTTAAGGTTTCTTCTATATAAATAAATATTTATAGTGTATAGATATCTTAAATAAGAATTCTAACATACATCTAAATATTTTAGCATAGATATCTTAACACTCATATTTATAGTGTATAGATATCTTAAATAGGAATTCTAAAATACATTTAAATATTTTAGAATAGATATTTTAACACTCCCCAATACATCTAAAAGACAAAAATATGTTAGCATAGATTCTATATAAATAAAAACTAACCTAAATATTTATAGTGTATAGATATGTGTTGTGCATAGTTGATCTAGGGTTTGAGATACTAATATATAGTGATAATAATATTTGCAATAAATAATATACATCAGTAAGAATTAATATAGTTACTATGCAGCAATGATCTTCACATTTCTTCACTTATTATTTATTCCACGCTAATGATCTTCCACACTTCAAAAATAAATTACATTTATGTGTATCAATATTTAATTATATATCTTATTTTATGCATTAAACATGAGTCAGCATTTTATATATATATATATATATAACCATCAAACAGTATTAGTAAATAAAGAATTTTTTAGAACAACGCACACCATTACACTCCTTGCCTGCCACTGTAAGAACACCTCTCAGTGTAATAATTTCCATCTCTTTATTTAGGGTGTAATTTCTTTCGTGAATCCTCTTTGTTGTTTTCTTTAGGTGGGACATGTTTTAGGCTCTCCTTGTTATCATTGTCAGTCGTACTTTAGATTTAGATTTAGTTTTTTGTCTTAGGTTATTAAAGTCCATTTAGCACTCCTAATTAGATATTGTAATGTGCTTTTTGTGTAGGTCCCATTGACCTACCTGGTCATTTGTTGGCATTAATATTATTTCCCTCTCTTCATTTAGGGTGCACTTTCTTTTAGGAAACCTCTTCGTTGTTTTCTTTAGGTGAGACATGATTTGGGCTCTCCTTGCTATCAGTGTCGGTTGTACTTTCGAGACCCACTTATCTATTTTGTAATTAATAAGCCTCAACAAAATTCCTCACTTGCGCCCTATGTAGCATGTTGTCACTGACAGCCTTTACATCTCCACATTACAGCTTTTTTAAAATCACAGCTAAGATTTCTAAATTTCTGCAAGTTATGCATATACATTCATTATACCTGGTTCATTTATGCTTTCTTGCACTTCATGCTCATCTATGATATTCCAAACCCCTTTTTTCCAACATGACAGGTGCCACAACAAAGTTATCTGCAGTATTTTATGCTGACTATTGTTTCACAATCTTGCAGGGGATTCAATCCCCCTAACCGTTCAGTACATATTCAAGAGTCTTGAAAATTGGAATCAACAGAAAGAATTGATCAGACATCTCTGAGTATCGCTTGGGCCACAATCAAGTACTTAGAATTCCTTCTGTGAGTTTGAAATTCTAAACACTTGGCCTATCCACATATAGTATTACAAACAGCAAAGCTTTCTTAGCCTTTCTCCTATCTTATGCCTCCCAAGCAATATAAACCGATCCCAAAAAGATATAATTAATAAGCACCACTCACTACAAGAGTCAACAGCAAGGGTCGCCTAATCAATGAGTTGAAGTTACATATATCTGGAGAGAAGACATGAATTAGAGGGAAAGTACCAACAATAGCACACTAAAGCACGAAGGTACCAGCATATGCTACCCAAATCCCAGAGAGGTGCTTTAAAGCAACGTATACCTCCACATCTGCAGAGTTAAAAAAGGGTTGCAATATTAACGAGTCTTGTATCAGACTATTCGCACATGTTTTGTCTTGGACTCTCGTCTAATTGCTTGATGCATGATTGCAATGACAATTTCCTTGGAGAATTCAACTCCAAACATACATCAGAAATGACTTAGACCCATAGTAACCAGTAGACACATCTTGGAGACTCTGTTTGGAGTCTCCCAAACTTTGTCTCGGACTCTTGGCTAATTGCTTGATGTATGATTGTAATTACACTTACAATCTTTCCTTGGAAAAATCAACTCCAAATATACATCAGAAATGACTTGGACCCATAGTAACCAGGAGACACATCTTGGAGACTGTGTTTGGAGTCTCACATGGGCATCTCCTCAAAAATAAGTCTCCTGCCTTAAAACTGAAAAAATAAATTTTAATATTAACAGTTAATACTTTTAAGCCTTTAACACTTAAGGGTGAAGTTGAATAATAGAACCTAATAAATAGTAAAATTCAAAAGTTAAAATTAAAACCTAAAACATAAAATATAAAGTGAACCATATTCATTCTTTATGAAAGCAAAATCTATTGTATTTCGATATTTAGTTTTCAGATATTCAAAAATATAAATATTATTATTTTATTTTATTTTCTGTCTCCCAGTACCCCAGTACCCAATGTCTGAAAATAGGTATCCCCGTCCCCATGACCCGTCTTCATGCCTGTCTCCATTTCCGTGACTGTGCTTGGACCATTTACCTTAAGAAATGCTAACAAGATTAAATTGTTTTGTTAATGAATAGAGAAATACTACTAAGCAACTTGCAAGATATATGAGTGCCACAAGGTAAACAGCCCAACCATGTCATATCAAAAAGCACATCAATGTCAGGAACTCCCCAAAACCAGCACACTAACAGTTCAAAAATGTTAAATTAATTAAACTATAATATATAATATATGTAACGTTTAGTTACATAAGGTATTTACTTTGTTAAATAGGTTGTCAGACTTGGTGATTACCTAAGTTAAGTAGATATTGTTAGGAGGTTCTACCTAAGTGACTCTGCTTATTTGTAGTGTATTGGTTACAACATGGTTATAGCTCAACCATGCTATTTATATGGCTCGATCACAATTTAATAACCACAGCTTGCTGAGCTTCAATAAAAAAATTATGGCATTAGAGCTTATGGTTTAGAATCCTGGAGGGAAGTCTGTAAGGGAGAACTGATCAGGGAAGAAAGCATGATCAATAAATACACCCAGTGTCAAGATCTTGTTAAACACTGCAAGGAGGGAGACACTTCACAGATTTGAGATGCATGTATATTGGAATGTGTATCTGATTGGAGAGCTTGTTGATAAGGAAGAAGTAACGCTCTAGTGTTCAGCGCTGCAGCTGAGACATATTCGAAGCTGTAGTTGGGATGTATTCATTCCTGTAGCTGGGACGCATTCAATCCCGTGGAGGATCTTCTTTTGGTTATTAGAGCGTGTGTCTTGTTCTAGAGGTATTTGTCTTAGAATACAGCATGCAAGCAAGCCTGAGCTACGTTGAGTAAAAATTGAATAAAAAATACAGCAATCAGAGCTATGTTGAACTCTGTGAAAAAGAAAAGAATACAGCAAAATCCACGTGCAAGAAGGCAGGGGAATGGTCAGATAAGCCACATGTGTGGCAGGTGCCCGTGAGGAATCTGGAGGCGCCTCTGTCAAGGGAAGAACGCACCCAATACACTCATTGGAACGCCATTACCTCATCTTGGCACATGTGCATTAGCATTGGTAAAAATAAATCTATGTATGGTTTATATCTAAGTCTGAGTTTTCATACAAGTTTATGACATGAATTGATAATTTTTTAAAGTTTGAACAAATTAAACTTTATTACGTGTCAATTAGCTACCTAGTAAATTAGTAATCACCTGAAAAGCCACGGTTAATTCCATAGCAGGAAAACCATAAGAGGAAAACACTTGAAACTTTGCCACTTTGTCCGGTTGGAGGTCTAGCTTTGCATGCAAAAAGATTTTTTACAAAAGAGTGTGTAAAACTCAAGATTTTAAGTTTTTCACAAATTTTTGGCAATTTTATGAGAAATTATAAAATTAAAATCTCACAAATTGTCAGGAGTTTTGAGCTGAAACTTGGTCAATTTGTCCATTTTTACGATAGAATCAGTGATCAAAAGGAATTTTTGTAAAAGCCTTCATAGTTTTTCCTATGTAACTGTTTTAGAGAAAACTAGGTCAAAATGGCTAGTTTACAACACTTGCTGCTACAAGATTCACAAAAATTGACAGGCAAAAACTTTAGTTTGTGGAGTCACAAAGATACTATCTGTGAGTATCGAAATATTGATCAAATTGTACTTGAAAAAGAAACATTGATTTTGCTAAAACATTCACTGGCTGATAATTTAATCCCTAAAATTAGAAATGCAAATAGTGCTTCGGATTCATGGAAAAGTCTAACATCCAAGTACCGGGCTTTAGAAGCTGGTAGGGTATCGTATTTGAAAAAATTGTTATTTTACACTAAAATGCAGGAGGGTGGTTCAATCGCTGAATTCTTCTTGCAGTTGAAGGACATTTGTGATCAACTAAAAGCAATGGAAAAACATGTAGATAAACAAGATTTGATGCTCCGGTATTGCAGAACCTACCAGTATCATTTGACTCATTTGTTGAGTCATTGCATATAATCACGGAGACACGGGAGACTGATTTTGAGAAATTGTCTACACTTCTCATGCAGAAGGAGTGAAGACAAACTCATGCAACTTCCTCGTCATCAATGGCTACAGAAAATGCATTCTTCGCAATGTCAAAGGGCAAGGGTAAACATTGGAATGCATGTGGTTCTTCAAAAGAATCCTCTAATAGCAATGTAAGTACTTCTACGCAATCTAAGTGAAAGTGTTTTTATTGCAAGGAACCTAGTCATTTGAAGAAAGATTGTCGTAAGAGACAATATGATTTGGAAAATAAGAGAAAGAAGTCACAATCCGCAAATGTGGCTAAAGAAGAACAAAGTTCAGCAGGTGAGTTTGCATTTGTGGCGACTATTGGCATATAAAATGTCACTGCATTTTATATGACAACTCCATTGAAACTTTTGCCCAATTTTGGTCAAATTGGTCAAAATAGTCAAAATTGCCAAAATTGCTCGCTTTCAAAGTTCAATTTCTGGAGAAGGTTTTGGAAGCCTCGAAGTGTTTCATAAGTCTTGGTTACAGTCAATGGAAAGGTCTCGAAGTTTTCTCCGTGATGGTATGACTTAGCAAGCATTCTAGGAGCTTTGGAATAATCTTGGGAGCTGAGAAAAAGAAGTGTGCATACTTCATTGAAGACTCAACTTCAGCAAAAGGTTTTGGGAACCCCGTGTGGTGTTGGGAACCCATATCCCAGGCACTGGAAAGCTCTTGGAGCCTGCTACACAATGGAATAAGTAAGGTGGAGTTCTGGGAGTATAGAAAGCATAAACCTTTCCGACATTGGCGCAAGGTGGCCTTTTTGCACTTGAATTTTGCATGGAAGGTTTCGGGTACCTCAAGTGGAGTTGGAAGCCTAATAAAAGCTAAAGTGAGATTACATTCAATGCTCTTTGTGACCCATAAGTTATTTGGCTCATGTTTGTTGAAAACTCTTCTTGCAACTCAACTCACTAGCGCACCGCCCTAGACAAAAATGGAGGTACAAGCAAAAGTTGTTGAAGCACTCATTTTCAGACTTTCTAAATAGGCTCATTGGATTCATTGGTCCATTTCCACGCAAAATCATATTTATACGGCCAAAATTGATCAAGGACAGACTCTGGGGCGAAGAAATGACTTCGAGATGCAAAGCGGAGGTGAAAACCATGTTCTAATCTCCATTTTGGCACATTTGCACACTTCTCATGTCCCTTTGCACCCTAGGCGCACTTATGAGGTGCAAGTGCACCCCATAAATGTGCCCTCTTCTAGTTGGTGGGGAGATTTATAAGCCGAAAACACAAAGGAAGTCAAAAAGTGCATGGTGGAGATATGAAAGTGAAGTGCAACTTGAAGGTGGACCCCACATCGTTCCCTCCAAGTGGAGATTTGAATCCCCCTTGCACCAAAGCGCACTTATGAGGTGCAATTGCACCCCAAAAGTGTGCACATGCTTGGTGGAAGCGCACTTCTTATGTGAATTTGCACATGCACTTCCACCTTGCATCTTCACTTCCCATCTCCACGACTCAGCTTGCAAATAAGTTGTTCTCCCTCCAACTCTCCATAAAGTGCATTCAAAAACTCCTTGGCAGCCATTAAAACACATTTGAAGCTGGTTTTTCATCCTTGCATGCCTTTGAAACTCTTCATGTGCCCTAGGTAGCCCAGAAGGTTTTTTGCTCATATCTCATGATCCCGTGGGCGGAATCACTCCAAATCTTGACCATCTCTTCCTCTTGAAAACGCCTTCATGATGATATAAGACTTATGCCATGAGATCCCCCCATCGACTGTTTTTTTCCAGCCATCATAGCCCCAATTTGCTCAAAAACACCGTTTTTGCAAAGAAGATTGTGATAAATCCCAAGGAGAGAATCATTTCAAACTTGGAGCATCCATTCCTCTCCTCAATCCCGTCATTTTGAGCTATTGGACATGATCTAAGAAGAAGAACTGTTGCACTTGTGAACAAAACAATCACTCCTTGCTAAAAATACTTGCAAACCCCATGTGCTAAAAATTGTTTTCACATTTTCTCTCAAACCCCGCGAGAGAACCGCTTCGAAATTAGAGCGTTGTTTCCCCTCACCTATATAGCTCTAACGAATCAAAAAACACTCAAATCCGAAAAGAATTGCTTCTGGAATGACAAATTGAAAATTTTCCCTTTCCTCCATTAATGCCAATTTTCAAGCTTTTCCCAAAGCCAAAACTTGTTTTTGAAATGCCTGTAGGTTCCGACGAGAGAGTCTCACCAAATTCAGAGCGTCTATTTGTCTTGGGAACGAATTTCCAACGAATTGACTCATGTCCAATTTGGATTTTATTTGCTCTCATTTTGCCTGATATATCAAATCAGCTGCCCGTAACATTGAAATACACTCAAAATTGCAAATTTTTGGAAATGGTTAGGAAATCCATTTTCGCTTGCACCATAGCATACCCACCACTTTCTAATGCTGGTGGGATCATAAAAACACAAAATGAAGCTCCACAACTGCGGATAAAAGCCCATTTCAGTTCTACTGGAGCATGTGCATTTCAATAATTTGAAGCACGGGATGGAAGAAGGAAAACTCATTTGTGAACTTTAGTCATCATGCACAGGAGGATTGTTGATCACGAAACATCCAGTTGAATCAATTGAAGGATTTGATGATGGGAACCATGGTTGCGGTGTATTCTCTATCTCCTCACCATTCTCCATTCAAGAGGCGCGACATGAAGTTCTCACATGCTTCAAGAAATCATTTTTCATTCAGTCAGTGTTCAATTCTATCTCACCGAGAGGAATTGTCTCCATTTAGAGGATTGCAATGTTGCCATTGACGATTCTCAACAGATTTTTGATATGGTCGAATCCAAGGGAGCTCATGGTCACCAAGTATGAGGCATGTATGATTGTTCGTTCGTGTGAAGAGACGAGGGATCAAGTTTATGAAAAAGAGTTGATTTGTGCATCCTACCATTGCTCGCAAAGATGGAAAGTTGAAACAGAGTTTCCAAGCATGACCAATGATGATCAATTAAGATAACGTGTGAAGCATTGTTTCTTAGTTCCAGAAAAAGTCATGCCTTGATCAGATAAGCAGTTGAAGAAGATCATATCTAGTTGCAGCATCCATCTCTCTCTTCTCTCGTTTTCTCTCTCTAGAATTCGATTTCTCCATTGAGGAGAAGCTTTTGTAAAAAGTGACTTAAGTCACTTAAAGTTTCTATTTCTTCAATGGGAATTGCACTTTAAGTTGAAAAGTCACATGGAAATGTGAAGAGCAACCGGTTTTGGCTATAAATTGTAATGTTCTCTCCGTTCCAAGATATCAGTTTGTGCCCTCTCTAGCAAGCTATATTATTCTATTCCCTTGCATTGTAATTTTCCTCCATTCTCATTTTATCACTCAACCAAACACATGTTGGCATTTGTAAGAAGTTGAAGGACTTTGTGTCTTCTTTGTGTAATGAATAAAACTTGATAAAGCTTTGTATTTGTCTTGCAATTATCCATTTCATTATCTTGTAATGTCGTGTTGCGCTTGCATGTTTCCTCCAATTGAACTAGACATACTTTGAGTTATAGGTTGATGGAATCTACATCTCTACCATTAACATAACTCCCTCTCCCTCTTTTCCCACTGTTTCTCTCACAGTTTTCTCCTCCCCCACCTTATACATTTCTCCCTCTCTCTCTTGCAGTTGCAGTTACAACAAGGGTGCTTCTGCACTTTCACCGGTCTTCGACCACCCCTAAAGAGTTAGAAATAGTGTAAATAATCCAAATTTCAATAAATGGGAGATGCCCGATCTTCAAGCTAAGGGATTCAATCCCGCGAGCATTGACGAAGCATGTATTTTGTCCTTAACAAAATATTTCGCCAACAAGGACACAAAACCAGGGAGTGGAGTCAAAAATATGGTGCGTTGACTTAGGAGCATCAAGACACTACACGTGTCACAAAGACTGGTAAGTAAAATTTGTAGAAGATGATAGTTGTAATGAATCAGTTTCCTTAGGTGATGGTGATGCTCACTATGTGAAAGGGTATGGAGATGTTTGGATTTTACTAAATTTTGTTGCTTACACTTTTTTAGAATGTTTGGTTCGTTCCTGACATAACAAAAAACTTCTTTCAATAAGTGAAATAATTGCAAATCCTAGCCTTTGTGTGGAGTTTAAAGGAAACAAATGCATTGTTAGTAATCTTCATGATCAAAGAGTCATTGATGTTGGTCAAGGTAACAAGGGATTTTATAAGTTGATTGATCCTAAAACAACAAATGAGCATGCACTAGTAACGGTTAATAGCACGAGTGATCTTTGGCATAAGAGATATGGTCACCTCGGTTACCAACATTTACATACACTAAGTAATTCTAACATGGTTTATGGGATTTCTTCTATTCAAAAGAATCAGAATGTATGTTTAAGATGTCAGATAGATAAGCAATTTTCACATTCATTTGACAATGGTAAGACACAAAGAGCTAAGAATGCATCAGATTTCATATATGTGGGTTTGCATGGTCCAATAGAGACACCTTCAATATCTGGAGCTTTGTATTATTTGTTGATAATAGATGACTACTCTAGGAAAATGTGGGTTTCTTTTCTGCATAGAAAGTCGGAGTGTTTCTCTAACATTGTTATGATAGAGAAACAGGAAGGGAAACATGTAAAAGCTCAGAACTTGGAAAATGGAGGTGAGTTAACTTTTGACAAATTCAAGGAATTCTACAAGAAAGAAGCTATAACATATTCTACACAACAAAATGATGTCACAAAAAGGAAAAACAAAATAGTTATGGAGATGACACGATGTATTGGTGAATAGCCACAATGTATCGTACCAGTACTAGGCACAAGTAGTGAATACAGTTGTGTACATTCTCAACAAAAGTCCCACACAAACTTTGCAAAATATGACACTAGAAGGAGCATGGTCTGGTAAAACACTTGATGTAAGTAATTTTCATGTTTTTGGATCCATTGCTTCTATATTGAGAAAATGGTACATATTTGTTGGTTATTGTGAGCAGAGGAATGCATACAGGTTAAGAGATGTCTCCACATACAGGATTGTGGCGAGTAAGGATGTTGTAGTAGATGAGAAAGTACCATTCTTTTCTGATAATGGTCAATCTACTCATAGTATTGTATTACTACCTAGTGATAATGATTCTGGAACAAGTTCTAGTACTAAAGAGGAACATGAATTAAAGATAGAAAAATCAGAAGAATCAAGTTCTAAGGAAAAATCTAGTGATGAAGAGGGTGTTTCTCACTCTTCACAGGAGAATCAAGAAAGTCAACACAAGAGGCCAAAGTGGTACCATATCACGATGAAAGATGTTGCCTTACTTGTTGGAAGGGAAATCTACAAGGTTAGGAAAACAGAAGGTGCAAGGCAAAGAGTAGGTAAATTTTGCTCTTATTGCTTTGCAGGTATTGAAAGAAGGCATCATTTCAAGAACCAAAGTCAAACCCAAATGGAAGTTTTCCATGAAGGTTGGTGAAAGAGGAAGGGGCATACAACAAAAGCACATGAATGTTGTCAACAGGTAAATGTCCCAATTATTCAACAATTGAAAGTAGTAGGCGATGGGTCTTCAACAAATCAATGCAAAAATATCTCTTAGGGGATATTCTTTGTTGTTTAGTCTTGATATATATTCTAAGTTTTTGTTGGACCCAATCACTCTAACAAACGAAACATGACACATTCAATACACGACAACTCTTCAAAGGAACAATAGAATCCAATGAACCCAATATTCAGCACCATTTCCTACTTTACTTGGCGGATGTAGCAGCTCATTACCCATGTACTCTGGTAAGATGGATTGGAGACAATAGGGACATTTGGATACATCACTGCAGAGGCAGCAACACTACACCCTGGTTGAGATCATGTAAGGAATTAATCATTTTTTTTGTAATAATGAAAAAAACATATGATTTAGTCATTAAGAGAGGGTGTTAGATTAATTAAACTATAATATGTAACATATGTAACATTTAGTTACATAAGGTGTTTACTTCGGTAAAGAGGTGGTTAGACTTAATGATTACCTAAGTAGCTATTGTTGGCATATTGTTAGGAGGTTCTACCTTAGGCTTATTCAAGATTATTTGTTGTGTATTGGTTATTCCACTGTTATAGCTCAGCCATGATATTTATATGGCTCCATCACAATGTAATCATCACGGCTTGTTGAGCTTCAATAAAACTTCTTAAGAAAATAATCAACTATGTAGCTAACAGTTTAATGCATCTTGTCATGCAAAATTCGCACATCCTCTATTTCAAGCGAATCAAAAAAACATACAAACAATTTGCAAATTTTAGGAATTCATCAGAAGGTTAACAAACAATGAAGTTCCGATCACAAGGAAAAATCAATGTTATCTAGAACTGTTTTCGCAAAGCTTCCATTTTCATTTTTTATCTAATAAAACATGATACATACATATCTCAATCTTCAGTATGCAAAAATAGTGTCACTGAATAGCATACCGTTGAATTGCAGAATCTATATGCTCAGTCATCTTGCATGTTTTGTACCGTTCAGGATCCTCTTGGAAGCTAACCATTCCATCCTTCTGATTTATTGTTGCAAAAATCTCCCCATCTTGAATCTGAATAAGGATAATTTCAAAAAGGCACCACAAATACTATGATACAAAGATATTACCATACGCTAAGTTCAATAAGAAACAAAGTAAGCACCCTTGCACACTTCAAATAGTTCTTAAAGCCAGAAAATTGAAGCTCATTGGAATGTGAAACATCCTTCACAAACATTAGATACTACCATTTGAAGAACATGCAGCTCAGCCTGCTTAGCTGTCTCCAACTGGGCTGTGTTTGCTATGTCTTGAAGAGATAGTGTCAAATATGTCTGTGTTAGTCTCTGGATGTTCCATTTGTAAAGAGATGACAAAACCTGCTTTACTAACCCCAAATTACTATCCTGCAAACACACTCAATTGTCAGCTCGTAATTACATATTGTACATCCTCGGCAATGGATTGTTTACTGTGCACAAAATAGACATTGTAAAGCACCACATGCTTCATTTAATGCACAGATAAATGAACGAGCATATAAGGAAGTCCAACACCAAGCTCACTAATTTTAGGCAGAAAGATTACACAACATAACTCAAAGTCATCCTCAGTGTTTATGTACCAACCACATATCCAATATGCCCTCAAGATAGGCGATATGACTTACACAAGACACAGACAACTTGAACTAGGAATGTACTCCCTAGTTGCACATTATTTGCAATAATAATGAGAAATTTGTAAGAAATTGATTTATGAATGCACCATGCTTTTACAGTAAACTCCACTGTAGTCCTCTAAGGTTTTACAGTTTACTCCAATGTAATCCACTAACTGTGGATGAATGTTGCAAGCTGTTCATAGAGTATCTATAGATTCTATACAATAACCGCCATATAAAGTTAATTAAAGCTTTAGATTTAATCTGTTGAAGCTATTATTGCCTACTACATGCCACAGTTGCCAAAATTTTTTTTTACCATATCCTCTTAATGAAAAATAAAAAATGTGAACATAAGCTGTTCCTCTTAATAAGAAGATTAAAAACTAACATCTTACATTTTTGAATTTATCCATGTGTGTTAAGGCAACTTTCCAATACAGAAATTTTCCCTGAAGTATAGTTGCTTGCTAATTCAATATAGGCCTTGGAGAAAGAACACAAACATGAAGTCAGAAAATACAATGCACAAATTTCAGTTTCACATCTGCTTCATAAACTATTTAGATTAATGTGACCTAAAAATTTTCATAGCAGGTAAATTTCAGAATACAAGACATATGATGCATTCCAAAATATTTGCACCAAAAGTAAGAACAATAACTTCAAGCATCCATATCAGAAGCTGTCATTTAACCTGTCAAATGCCCTTGTATAATTGGCTTTGCACCAGCCTCCAACATCTCTTACTTGACTTACTGTTTTCCCAGATGAGAAAATTTGGAAGCAAAAACACTTGGGACTAGCTAATGCACAAGCTACCCGAGAATAATGAGTGTTTGATTTCCATTAAATGCAGTTCTATAGAAGATATTACCAAGCTTAAAACGACAAACTAAAATCTATACTATTTATTAAAAATATACACAGAAAATAAAACAGAAGATAAAGTCTAATACAATTCGATCCTCACAATGGTAGACACTGGTAAAATAGACTGCGGGCAAGACATGACAGCTAAATCTCATAATGTTAACAAGTGGCATAGAAGATAGTCAGATAGATTAGCTCATGTTGAGATCAGACCAAGGGCTAGTCAAAGAAGGCACAAATTGGTTAAGCACTATAAAGTGGATTCCTTGACACTGTGACGGTATCTTGTGAATGCCTTACAGTGGTGATTTTTAAACATCCATATAAGAAGCCCGCATTTAACAGCTAACCTGTTAAATGCTCTTGTATAATTAGCATTGCACCAACCTCCAACAACTATAAGCTGACTTACTTTCTTCCCAGATGAGAAAAAGCGAGGTAAAAACACTTGGGACTGGCTAATGCACAAGCTACCCAAAAATAATGTGTTTGATTTCCATCAAGGTATCCAGTACGTGGTATGGTTTGGGTATGGGTACGGGGATCCAGTATGCTGGTATGGCAGTTTTTTTTGGGGGGGGCAGGTACAACACTTGGGTACGGCCGCACAAAATATATAGCAAATGTTAAAAATATTTTAAAATATAGCCAAATAAATATTTACTAGTATGAATAGGCCAATAAGATAAGTACTCTCACAGAACAAGAGTATATCAACTTACCAATCATTACAACCAATTCAGTAATCTTCGTTCCCCAAAAGAATACAGTTTAGGCATCAAAACAAGCAAATTATTTCTTTCAACAAGATCTAGTACAAGAGTCATATACTAGAGTTCTTCACCCTTGAAGGATATGAATCATAGTTAAGTACCTTTTAACAAAATCCTATCTCAAAACATTGAAATATAATGTGCATTTCCAAGACCACTTTTATACAAAATAAATATTCCTCTCCAAAAAACAATTCAATTTTTCGTTTCAAAACACTAAGCATAAATCACTTAAAAAGAATACTATTTCCTCATGCTGTCATTTCTTAAAATAAAAAATTCAGAGTAACATACACTAAAATCAGGATGACTAACAATGCTTGTTTTCAATGCTTCAATGATTAAATCAATTAGTACAAATAAGTATATTGACCAAGAAATCTACAATTCCACATTCTTAAATCCACAAATGGAGACCTTCAAGGAAGTATAGCATTTGATTAAGTGACAGAAATAAATAGATATGTGTCTTTCCTTTTTCCAAGGTAAATACTTCTTTTCATATGGCATTCAGAGAAACTGTATAAATTCTTCATAATTTCTACTTTTTCTTGAGCAAAAAAATGGGAAATTTTTGAAAAAGCTTCCGTTTTACTGCAGGTACGCTCCAGGTATGGCCAGATGTGCCCAGGTGTGTCCTTGGGCATACCCATGTGTACCCGGATTCGTCTGGATGAACCTTGGGCGTACCATCCACATACTGGGTACGTACTGTACCCGCACCCAGGGCCATACCCGGTAACGTAGATTTCCATTAAAGGCAGTTAAATAGAAGAAGATATTACCAAGCTTAAAACGACAAACGAAAATCTATATTATTTATTAAAAACATACACAGAAAATAAATCAGAAGATAAAGTCCAATACAATACAATTGTCACAATGGCACATTGATATAACAGACTGTTGGCATGACAGTGCAGCTAAACCTCATAAGTTAAAAAGTGGCTAGTCAATGAAGGCATAAATTGGGTTAAGCGCTAGACAGTGGATTCCTGTGTGACTAAACACTAGTTTTATAAAGCAGAAAATCGTCACTTGTCAGTCAGTCTCCATGTGAATGCCTTACAGTGGTGATTTTCATCTTCAGAGAAGTTATTGGACCAATGCAAACTCAAACAAACCTCCCCATGGTCTAACTCTGAAAGGTCGATCATTTATTTAGAAGTTCTAAGATACAAGACACTTGCCTTACTAGAAAAACACTGGACAGATAGCACTTTAATTAGAAGGCATAAAATTCTATGCAGATACTTTGAAGGCCAAGTTAAATCACAGATCATTAAATCCACATGACAAAACAAGGATACTCAATATAGCATATTCCATTGAAATTTTTTAAATAGAGAACATCAAAATTATATTGAAAATAAAAAAGAAAGCCGCTACCAAGCTTACGAGAAAACATGGGAAATCAGGTTAGGATAAATGTGCTTGAATACATGCAGGCAATTAACATCTTCGGGACATTTGAAAAACAAAATAAAGGGGATTAAGAAATTCAAAGTCCACCATTGGAGGATAGAGAATTCAAAAAGTCCCAAATAATAAATGAAAAGAACAGACGAAGCTAGGATGGGAGCAAAATAAAGCAGACATAGTTGTCATTCATTCAAAGTTAGGATGGGAGCAAAATGAAGCAGACATAATTGTCATTCACTCAAAATCCTACCGTTCAATGTTTTGCTTCTGCTATGGGGGGCTTGGGAAACAATGGTAGAATGAAATATAACTCACAATACGATGCAAACACCAAATAGGAAGGGAACTAAAGAGAACAGTGTACCATGGACAACAAACCTGGAAAGCTATAAGCCTATATTCAAGCATTTCACACAAGGGATGAGAACAAGTGTATCACAATTCAATTCACCCTTGGAGAAAATGAGAACAAGTGTAACCATTGTGTTACTTTTGTGTCCTTGGCGTGATATTTTAATAATGCTATGATCCATGAAAATTTGGCAAATTAATGATAGGTAATTTACACATTTCAAAACTGACTCCCGTACTTTTATCTGGTTTATCTAACTTCTTTCTCAATCAACACCCTCTTAGAGTACAAAATACAGGCTACAATAACTACTGCAGCAAATTAAACTATTTACTGTTAACATTTCAGTGCCATACATCAGGGATAAGCGTTAACTAAGAACTAGTTTAATAAATAACAAACCGCAACAAAGCATGATTTGTGCAAATATAGAAATTGCAAATACCAGAGTGCATGATTTCAAATTTCTTTGCACCACAGCAGGTGTATATTTTGGGAACGATGGAACCTGTAACAACAAAAAATGACTATTTAAAAGTTGTTCAGAATGAAGAAAATCATTGGATGACAGCAACAGACTGAGACAATTAATGGATAGTGTAAAATACTCCACATTAATAGCACAACAAACCAACTTCGGATAGGAGAAAAAGGCATAGGAGAATGAACAGATCAAACACAATCACGCATAATTTACAGGAGGAACTTTGATAATCTAACATCAGAGATCACTTGCAAGAATTAATATGTTTCCAATCACATGAGTAAATCAGGTTTGCTCTAGTGGAAAAGATATTTAGCTGCATGCCACAAGGTCATTAATTAAGTCTCATGTATTCATGTTTGGTTGAATAGAATCCATGCATGTTAGATGGATGCACCCCATTTGGAAACCAGGTCGATTCTAAGTTTTAACACCCATTTGTCTATTATGAGAATGGGATCCATTTATTACATTACACTAACTACATCAAGGACCAGAGTTCCATTTCATGCACATGAAAGTCCAGATGTAGCCTACCTATTTTAATAAAAGTATTTAAAATGTCATTAACACTATTGGGAATGAGAAAACAACTAACCTGACCATTGTGAATGAGAGAAACTAAGACATATTTTTTGTATGCTTCAACAGTTATTGTAGTTAAAGATGTTGTTGGGGCTGTAATAGCCTGCAAAATAAAAATTAACTATAATAAAAATATACAACAATAAAATGAGAAGACCAAACCAACTTAAGAATATTCGTTCCACCCACATGCTGGAGAAATTCTAGAGCTTTGCTGAAGCGCTTCAATCCAATATAAATCATCCCACTGGTTTAAACAAAGTAAATGTTAGAATTCGTCAATCAAAAATGTCCATATTTTAGGATTGATGCTATTTGTAGAAACTTAACAGACTGAAAAATACGTAACAAGCATCTATTATGAAAAAACACACATTCATATAATTCAAAAATAATAAATATAATCATTATTAGCAGTCTCAACTTGAATTCAACACAACATTATCCATCACCAAAATAAATAGTAGTGGTTCAACTTCAGATTCAACACAATGAACTGATGAACATCTATCAACATTCAACAACTATGAAGAATGCCTTCCTATGATTTGAATGGTTGAAGCATATTAAAAGAGGAAGATTCTTTTAAGACAACATTTCAAACACTTAATGTACATCATGAATTTCTGGTTAAACCACTTCAAGCTACCAATGTGCCACTTGTAAATAAATAGTGCATTTGAGAATTTTGTTGACAAGTTTGTATTAGCATTTTGGTACGTCCAGGATATCACATATAACATGAATGGCATCCTCAGATGGTATCACAGATATTACAAGTAACATTAGCTATATGAGAAGACCAGCAGATGAGCCTTTCAAGATAGGGTGCATTTCTTGGGAGATTTTCAGGAGATGAACCAACAGAAGAATGATATAAGCTATCCTTGATTGGCCATCACATCATAGGTTTCATTAGGTATTATCAAAAAATTATCGACGGATTTTCACAGCTTTTGTATCCAGTCACCAATTTACAGATTAAGAGGAACAGATAAGAATACATAGAAGTTAGAACAGTGTGAAGCCAACTTCCAAATGTTGAAACAATGTTTGGCTAAGGTACCAACATTGCATACCTGACTTGAATAAGGATTTTGCAGTTTGTACTGATGCATATTTACACAAACATATGCAAGAATTTTCACAAGATGACAAAATAATTGCTTACAATTCAAGATGGTATACAGTGTTTATGACTTCTAAATGAATATGGTTTCAATTAGCCTATGTGAGAGGAAAAATTAAGCCTTTAGCAGCTGCATTAATCAGAAATAAACACCTTAGAATCATGAATACTGCAAGTATTACCCAGTAGCAGAAGACCCTAAAAGAATTGTTAGCCAATGAATTATACAAGAAATCAGATGCACAATGTCACAAGCTGATGGCAAAAATGACCCCAACAAAAATGTTCATATATGTCCTGCAACTTAATGATATATTCCCTGTTGGATCCCAAATCTGCACCCTTGAGGATTTGTGAGACCTGGGGGAGAGACCCTCTGCAACCTATGAAAATAGCAAAATTATCAGGGGAGGTACAGAAAACCCAACTAACAAGCCTAACCACTATGATTTCCCACCCAATTTGCTGTCACTAGCAGGAAGAATCAAGTTGTTGAAGATTGGGAAAATGTTGCAAGCAGACAGATGTTTATAGCAAATATATCCATAATCCATTAACTCATTGCTCTTAGAACAAGCAGAGTAAACAAGGAAGAGCTTACAGACTTAAATCCTTAGTTATAATAGCAGAAATCTCAAAAGTATAATACCATAAATCCCAAAGGTATTTGAAGGATTTGATGGAAGTTTCGGTAGGACACAAAGATTAATGAAAATAATGGAAAGGTTTGGTCAGATTAGCCATGATCAGTGCCTAGAATCCATTGGAAAAACAATTTCCACGATTCAAACAAATTGAACCAAAGATAGCCAAAGGAAGACGACAAGTTACACAATTGTTGCACATTCCACCATAATTCAAACTTATAAAAAGTAAAACTTACAAAGACCTCTTATTATGCATCAGAGCAACACATCACAAAGCACTGAAGCAAAATATTGAAACTGTAGGAAATACAGGGGAAAGAGATCATGCAAGGATTTTATAACTCAACAACTACAAATGTCTACATGTCATTAGCAACAACTTCAATACCAAACAGTGATCTCAAATTCAATGATCCTCAAACAGAGATGCAATACATGCTTAACACCTTAGGACAATTACACCTTGAATCAAAATGGTTATTACTGAACTAATTGCTCAAATTTGTAGAAACCATAAATGCTCTTTTAGGAAACAAAATTTGCTCATGAGCCAAAAGACCAAGATGAAGGATTTGCCCTTCAATATATAACATTTCACCTTCTCTACAGAAAAGCTCCAGAGGTGGAACACAAAGATACTCAAAATATTCCATGAGGGGCAATCAAGGGCTGAGAAGAAGCCAAATGTGTAACACAGAAGGAAATCAAACATTCAACCAATGAGTGGATTGAGAACAGAGCATGCTTGCAGATCACTCAAAGATCTCTAATGCCAAATTGAGATGGAGGGAAACACAAATATTGCTTGAGAACAAGCCAATTATACTCCAAAAGAATGCCTCGAGAAAACACAAATGAATCTCCAAGGGAAGGAACATGTGCATTTTCATGAAATCAAGGAAGCTTGAGACAAGAAGGGAGCTGCCACTTTTCGAACAGATGTGGATTTCACAAAAAGAGCCAATAAGAAATCTTCATTTGCCTCGGAAGCAGATTACACAATCTCTAAATTGATGATAAATTAAAAGAAAGGCCCTTTTACCAAAAGAGGCCAAAGAAATCTGGAATTTTTGTCATAAACTACTTGCACAATGTCTCAACAATTCCCCCTAACAATATAACCATGGCAAAGCTCTTTGGACAAGTTTTCTAACACCACCAACCCATTCTAAAAATGGAGTTCTCAGTCAAAAGTTATGGTTAGAAAAATCAGAGGTTTGCATTGTGGTCCGCACAATTAAATTTGGGCAAAATATTAAAATTCACAACTATAGTCCACTTTGCAATTTTCCAGTTGTGCCACTTGGCACAATATGATTTGTTGTGCAATGCCACACGTAGCGAGCTCCCCTCATCCACATGGTTGGACCATGTACTTTCAGGCTTTCCTCATACCTGCCTTATCACCTTATACCTCGTCAGGGTTTTAATGTTGTGGATCTATCACGATTGTGCCATGCACAGCAGAATCGTGTATCTTCTGTATTCCAGTGATCTTCACTTCCTTGCCTTACTTCGCTCCATGCTTAATGCTGCACGGAGTATGGGTGTGTGCAGAGGTGCAGACATGTGTCGCCACCTCACAGCTACAAACTGTGCGGACAATTTTGGACCCTTACAGGGCTGGACAATGTTACACGGGGACGCATGCCCCAGATTTTGGTGACGTCCAGAATGTTTACGGGAGTTGTGGACTTAAAGTGATGTCCCCTATCTTGTTAAATCTTCCAAAAGCTTTATGATATTTTTGCTTTTAAAATGATGTTATTTTTACCAGAAACATTAAATTATGATCTTGAAAGTACCTAAAATACATTAGATGTAGTTTAAATCTCTAGGTTTCATTGAATATCATTACCACTATGGCAAGATTAATTTGTATATATTATTTTAACAGCTCGTTTACGACGTTTGGCAATTGTTTTGCCATCCCATCTCCCCGTCCTTGAGACTTAGGTAACTCTGTCACAGGCTCTTCCCTGACTCCCCTAGGACCGCAGGTTTACTAGCTTGTGCCACATGGTGCAATCTCGTATTCCTGGGCTGCAGGGACTTTCAAACTTTAAACCCACTCCATTCTAAACTGCGAACTCCGGGTTCATGGGATCATGCCACTTGGAAATATCTCATAGCCTTTCCAATACCTGTTGAATTCTTACTCAATTTCGAATCAATATCTATGTTGGCTTACTACTCTTCACCTTCGGCTTCAATATGAAGTATTAGCTTACAAAGACTCTGAATTCACTCCGCCATACAATTGGAGCGGTCCATTACGTAAATACTTGTAGAACTCTGCTCCCAGCAGATGTGGGATAATCCGCACCAAGCTGCTAATATGGTGCATCAAACTTCAATTTGCAAAGCAGCTTTATGCATAACTTGGCCTGTGAAGCATTGTTACGCAAGCTGCAAAGCATTAAACTCCCAGCCGCAAAGCACCAAACTTGAGCTTGCAAAGCACAAATACAGAGTATTGAAGCATCAAATTTGAGCCTGCAAAGCAGCCATATGAGTATGCAAAGCACCTGTATAGGAGTACCGCAAAGCACTATAACAAACCGTGCAAAGCATCAAACTAAAGTCGCGTAAAGCACTGCTAGGAACCTATGAAGTCCTCAATAAATAATTGCAGTCCAGCTCCTGACTATCCATCGTGCTTCCACAGAACGCCACTTCATTCCAGTGAGAGGCTGCACACTTAGCAGCCCGCACACTATTTACTTGCTTAACTTCATGGCCCGCGCACTGCCATTCATTTCATTTGGCAGATCTCCACCTATTACGATTTTCTTTGCTTTGCACGGACCACGTGCACTACAGTGCACTGAATCTCGTAGCCCATGTACTAAGGGAAACATTGAGCACCACCTTCTATGCTTATTCACAAGCTGCGAGACACTAAGGACTCTTGTTGAGACTTACGCACGGTTTATCCAAGGTCAAGTGGACATCAGTCCCATTCGCACAAAATATATCCAAAACCATGCAACACTTCCAAGTGAGCCACATAATACTGCTCCCAGATAAGGTACCTTCCTCCTTTACGCAGAGTATACAAATCCATCCGCAAAACACCAAAACGATCAAACGGTCCAATTTAAGGCCTAGCAGATTCAATCCCACTTGCAATTATGGAAGAGGCTGTTTGGTGCAAAGCTAAGGGTGCACGAAACTAAAGGGGAGTAATCTTGACTTATAGGCGCACCGTGCACAAAGCACAAAAGTGTGCAATTGCACGATCACCCAGCACAGCAGCTGCGCAAAGCTGGGGGATGAGAGTGCAATTGCACGCAAGAGAAATATTAAGGCCTCAAAAATGTCTGCGGGACAATTTTGAACAGCCAACACTCCCTAAATGAATTAGGTATGCAACAAACTTTGAAGGAAAAAGGTGAATCGTTATATTTGAGGTTCACAGTGTATGGTATGCAGGGCATCCAGAAGCAAGCAATGTAAACCAGGTTATGGAAGACGTTCTCCTGCCCACAGAATGAAGTAAGAGACTGCCTACTATGGCATGCTGTTTTGAATGTCAAAGAATGTAAGCATAGCACTGTTTGTTAAGAAGTGGAATAAAATTGGTTTGGATTTCATCATATACGATTAGTGTAGTATTAAGACTATGAAGCGAGTCTTTATATGTAAATCAAGCACACTTTATTTTGGTTCAAAACACAAGTAAAAATGGAGGGCAGGATTCTAAACCATGCCATGTTGTTACAAAGCAATGTTATGTAAAGGGAATTAGACTGTTACAACGCAATGTTATGTAAAGGGAATTAGACATGTTACTGGACACCTACCCAATGGGCCGGCCCTAGGACACCACATACAACGTACCATTGTCGGAGCCGGTCCTCCTGTAAATACCACTCTAGGTACTGTCCGACAAGGTTCGGTACAGCCGGGTGCATCCCCAAGCTGTACCCAACCCTTGCTGGGTGGTACCCGGGTGTATCCAACCCTTCTGGCCAATACCCAGGCAGTATCCAACAGGGACATGAAGGAAAAGAAATGACTTTTAATTTTTTTGTTTTCAAAAGTCAAACTTGGACTATGAAATATCAATTTAAAACATTACAAAGAATGGAGGAAACCCTAAAAGCCACTCTCACACTCACCTTATCAAAAGCAAACAACACATTTGCCTCTCACTGCATACTTATCTTGATGAAGACATTGAAGAACATTATTATTGTGAACATTGAATATAATGAATAGGCTAATTTATCTTGAATTATGTGTATAAATAGTAACATTAATGGGGAAAACCCTAAAAGCCACTCTCACATTCATTTTATCAAAAGCAAACAACACATTTTCCTTTCATTACATACTTACCTAGATGAAGACATTGAAAGAGTATTATGATTATGAAAATTAAATTAAATTATAATGAATAGGCTAATTTATGATGATTTTTGTGTATACATTGCAACACTTGGCACCATATACTTGTTCTAAGTTTGATGTTTTGTAGTTATTTAACTTATTTTGTTTTCTCTACATATTATGTGGTCAATTTGCTTATTCAGATATAATTTTTTTACATTTTTAATATTTTATGTATTCATTTTGCACGGCCATACCCAAGTCATATACAGGCCAAAACAAATCATCATTCCAGAAGCATACCTGAACCCCATACCAGTACCATGACCAGCTACTTAGAGAATTAGCTTCCACACTAGGCCTATTGTTCCTTACTGCCAACACTGTAATAACTAAATCTTCATCCAGACATATACTCATTGGTAGACAAGGAAGTCAAGGAGGCAAGTATTACTTTGTTGTTTGAGACCTCAGGTTGGGAAAACATTTATAGCTAATCAGGATGAGATACGTTCTTTGACACTACTTGTACTATGAATATCAAGGATGATAATTCATGTTATCTGCCAAAACAATCTCTCTTAATGTTGTCACTTTGTGGCTAATCATAATGCACCTAAATGAGATCATGAAAAATTATGGAAAGTCAAAAAAACTCATTAAAATTATACAAATATAAGATGTTATTTTCCTTCTTTAAGACGGAGAAATCCCTTCTGTGAACTGTCCATCCACCATAACATGCATATGTTTCAAAAGTAAACGGAATCACTTCCTCAATTGAAAAATAATCAATTTAGAAAAAAGCATCCTCAAAAGGAATATAAAACCACATTTATGGCAAGATAGGCCACTTGACTTGATATTCAGTATGTAACCGCATCTACTGGATACTAGCAACACTTTTGTCAGAACTCAGAAACCTATTGATACCAAAGGTAATGCATACAGACTATACTTTTTCTACTAGACTCCCTTGTATAGCTCTGTCCTGGTTACATCATTGCAAGAGTTGGAAGAGGGTGTATATTACATACTTCAGAGGAATGGAGAAAATTGCTACTGACCCATAATAGCAGTAGAGTAGGAAATCCCTTGGCTGATCAATCTCAAAAATGTCATCCTCCAAAATGCTTAGTCCAGCTTTATAGCATTTTGCTAGCAAACACATGAGCAAAAATTCTGGGTGCAGGGATGTCAAATGCTCAGAAGATGGTTGAAGCTTCCTAACAGCGGTCCTCAGTGGAAAGATTGCCTGCTTGGGCACTTGCAACTCCATTACTTGTTCCTTGAACCTCCTGCAGAAAGTTGTAACTGCAGCCAAAACAAAGAGTAGTCCGCATAAAGTTTTTTATTATTGATACAATTAAAATATGCCATACACTCAACTTGGTAACTGCAGTAAAAACCTTACAAGAATAATTATTCATGTTCCCTTGCACACTATCAATTTAATCATCAGCACAAATAGAAAAGAGTAGGATCAGAAAACAAAGTAGATTTCGCATTGTTGCAGAAACAGCATTTTAACAGATAAAACATGCAGAAAATAAATCGTACCCAATGTAACTTTCAGAATAAATGGAAAATCCCCAACTATGGTAAATGGGATTAATATGTGCACCTTATATTGGAATATGTACTTTCACTATAATCCATTAAGATAAAACGTCATCTGCAAGCCCACAACTGAGAGCAGATGAGATGGACTACAGGTTATTTCAGCCAGGAAGGAAGTTGAACAATAAGGTTAATATTTGAGTATTATTTTACAATAAAGATTATAAAAAACAATTAGAAGAGGAAATGGCAGCAAAGAATGGAGCATGCTTGGGAGGTTTGAAGTCAAAAGGTGGATGCAGAAAGCTCAAATAAATAACAACATAAGATGAATTGCGTACATATATTTCTACAAACAATGCATGGCCTATTCTTCATTTTGAGGACAATCTAACCACTTTCATTATCTCAATTTTGTGTCTCAACATAGGTTTTTCAGAGGCATGTACCAAAAAACTAATAGTAGCAAACTAGCAATAATAAAGTATAAGAATAGTCATTAAATGCCGCCTTATGATTTTCTAGCAAGCACAAGAGGATGAAGGAAATGAGATTTTACCAACTAGCAAAACATATCTAGTTACGAGGGACCGTTAAGTTGAAAATCATTTTAGCTTTAAGTTCAAATAAAAGATTTGACATTTATTCTAGTTATATTCAGCCACTATGCTTTCAACATAAGTCACCACTGATAAACAGCGTGAATAGATAGTCCCTAATGCGAACAGTAAAACATGATGAATATGATTAAATAAAAAAGACAACCAGAAATGTAGATTTTTTTAAGCTGTCAATAACATTAAAGACAACTCCCTTATGTGAAACTTACATGGTCACATATGTGGCCATGATAATTTTACCAGTGGTTATAGTGTTCCACGTGAAGGTATTACATGTTGGCCTAGCTTAAATTTGGAGAAGGGATTGACTATATGAATATTTTTCTATCTTTTAAAAAAATGGTGAACTGCTGATGGTTATTTCCAGACTTGTTCTGCCACCATCGCGAAATACTACAAGGATATATTTACAAGGAGCCCATGCATTATCAAAGAATGGCTTCCTCACACCTGTAGTCAGAACAAAATTGCTATAATAGCTATATAGCATCAAAGTGGATACAAGCCTACTCAAGTATAATGACAGGAGGACAAATACCAATTTATCTACGCTTTCAAAGACAAAAAAGCATAACACTACAACCCATGCATTGTCAAAGGCCAACTTCCACACACCTGGATACAGAACAAAATCACTATGATAGCCATATAGCACTAAAGTGTATACAAGCCTACTCAAGCCCAATGGCAGTACGATCATACCAATTATATCCTGAACATAAAGTACAGGGTGGCAGTGCCTCCGAGAAATGCTATGTGGATAGCTCAAACCTTCAATGGAGTTCTTTCTCCAAGTGCCAATGTCATGAAGTCATAGGACACATCACTTCTGTGGGTGTGACCATTAAAAACAAAAAAGAAAATACACAAAGTCTTAACTAAACTAAATATCATTCAATGATTCGTTAACACCTCCCCATTCATGTTTCTTGTTTCCCAGCTTTGGAAACATATCAATGTCAAGCACGGTTACCTTTAACGAAATCCTTCAGACACCCGTGAAATTGTCTCCTTTTCCAAGGGGAAATGAAGAAGGAAATCATCCCTAAAAACTAATTAAATATGGACTTAATAAAGAGATCTTCCTTTTAAAGAGGAGGTCATTAAATACATTCTAACTATTGGGCTAAGTTATTCATCTTGCTTATTTTGATGACGGTGCTTGATCTCTATTGTGTATATTAATAAGCTACATAGCCGATACGGCACCCTAGGAGGGCTAGGAGCGTATCGGGAGCGACACAGGAGCGGGAGCGGCCATGGAGGCAGGGGTGCGAAGGGGGGAAAAGGGCTTCACTGTTTCAGTGAAGGAGAGAGAGGCGTGGGGAGTGGGACGGGTAGGGTTGGGTCGACAGGGTGGAGGGGGTTGCGGCCATGGCGGTCATGGCTCCAAAGTTTAACTTTATTTATTAAATTTTTAAATTTTTTGCTTTATTTTATTTTATTTCTTTTAACTTTTAAGTTTTAATAATAAAAAACGACGGGGGTGGGGTAGGCCGAGCCCTCCCACCCCCAAATTATATATGAATGTATAATTTTAAATAACTTATATATATTATAATCTATATGTCTATATATTTACTTATATATTTTATTATATATTATAATAGTTATATTAATTATATATACAATTATAGTATTCATATTATTTGATAAAAAAGAATTTAATATTTTTTTAATTGTTCAACTTAAATAAAATATATTGATAGAAGTTGCACTTAAACCTATATAATCTATATATTAACTTCTAAGTTGATTTAATTAGTATGGTTATATTATAATGATAATCCAATATTATTAAATTATACCTATAATGATGTGTTAATACATGTATAAATATATATGCTTATACATAGTTCAAAATGACTTTCAAACTTTCAAGATAAACATTTATCAATCAAGATATTAATTTTAGGCTTACGGAATGATTTATATTTCCAAGTTAGTAAATATTTTTTAATTTTTATATATTTTTTGTACTGCCGTATCCTTACGCCATATCCGGGCCCAAAAAAGTTTTTGTTGTTTCCGCGTATCAGATACTCCTTACCTGCTCCCGTATCCAAAACGTATCGGCTACTTAGTAATAAATATTAGAGTCCAACACGGGCTATCTTTGTAGATATTGAGACTAAGACTACAATAGATCAATGCAAGTTGAGATCTTAATAAAAAAAATACACCATAGCTCCAGACATCATCAATAACTCCTAAATTGCTGATTTATGTTGCCAGGAAAAGGGTACGGGTATGGGTCTGAAACGTGGAAAGTGGAAATGCCAATTTTCAGAAAAACCTTGGGTACAAAACGTTACAGAAACATCCGTACACTATATTAAAAATAAAAATAAAAATTATTATATATATATGGATATATATATATATATATATTTAGTACTCATTTTCAAAACTTTAGTCCATGGACCATAAGAGGCTAACTGATAAAGCACTCAAAATATTTTGTATTCATTGAAGTTCTAAAGATTCATCATTCAACATGGTTACAATTTCAATGTTTCATATATATATGATTATAATGTAGGTTCTAGAATATATCATCTAGTTTTTCCTCATAATCATCTCCACAAATACCACTTTCAACAGCTCCAACTCCCAATAATAAATGTTAGTTTAATGAAAACTGAATTTAGTAAGAGAAAAAAAAGAGTGTGATTTAGAATGGACCAAAGATGTCATTATATAGCTTTTATGAAGTGTCTTTAGGAAGTTTGGGTGGGTAGATTAGGTTTAGGAGCAATAAATGTTAAAAATTACTTTTCTTTTTTAAAATTTTTAGCTTTTAAAATTTAAAATCCGGTAGAAACATGCCGGAGACATCCTGGATATTTCCAACACGTTCCGTACCAGTTTCCGTTTTGGAAACGATTCTGACAGGGTTTAGGGGGGGCAGGGGCGTTTCCTAGTAACATAGTTGCTGATACGTTTTAGATATGGGTATGGAGCATCTGATAGGCAGATAAGGCAAAAACAATTTGGCCCTGGATACGGCTTTGGATATGGCCATAGGAAAAGTATATATAAAACCTATATTTAAGCTATATATCATATATATAGGATATTCCAGCCTAATAAATAGGAATTAACTACATATTATGCAAATGAAAAACAAAATAAGCTAAATAACCACAAAAAACAACTCTGTAATTTGTTAAAGGCTTAAATTAAACACAATGTCATGATATATTAACACCAATGATCAAACTAGTATTCAATATTCATCATATTCCTCTTCATCGAGGGCATTGACATCAACATCATAAAGTGTGGTATCTCTTTGACTTTTAGGGTTCGTACTACGTAGTATGTTTTTCTATGTTTTTTTACTTTATGTTTTAATTTGTTGAAGGAAAAAAAAATGGTTTTGAGCCCGGATATGCCCCATAAATTGCCAGGGTACAGCCAGAGAGGTTTGGGTGCACCCGATATGTCTACAAACATACCCAGACCTCTCCAACCATACCCTGGCCATTTCCAGGAATGTTTCCGTAGCAATATGAGGGGCACTGTACCTTTTTGTATCAGCTACTTAGTATTAATTCATGTAAGCAAGAAAAACTGAAGCTCGGGTTCGTTCCAAAGAAAGCAGATTATAACATGTCACGCCAAGCATGATTACAATGTAAGGAGAGACATCATACGGTTGAAAGCTTTTCAAGTTCCTATGGAAGTAGGAAAGAGCAGCCTTGCAAGCATTTAACAATGGATTTCATTAGGTGTTATTCATTCTAGGAAATGGGTTTCCAAAAGATAGTCCAAGCTGTGATTCGAGTTAGTCCTTGTTGTTTGTCATGACAAGTTTGGTCCTTGTCAATGTTGCAGGACAATCTACTACCATACTACCATCTCACCTATACATGTATTATTTTGGTTCATACCACAAGTAATTAGGAACTCATCCCTGTTATAGGGATAAAGGGGTAAACATATTTGAAATCTAATGTGAAGCACAACCAAACGCAGCTCCATCAAGTTGACATTGAGAGTCTCCATGGGCAACCCATTCCCTACTAGAGATGGGTAATCTTAGAAACGATAAAGTAATAGTCATTTCATTTTAACCCCATGAATCTTAGAACCATAGTCATAGATCACCACCAAAGTGGACATCTGCTGAAGGGAATTTAGGAGTAAAAATTAAAATTTAATGGTATTAAGAAAGGTCATCATCTTAGTTGGGTTCTTTAAAGTGTCATTACATGAACCTAATATCCTAAGGAATACATTTGAAATACGATATTTATGAACAATAAGGTCACAGACCTTTTGATAAATCATGGAGTTGATTTAATTCATAAAATTTATTGAGATCACACTTAGAAGGTATGGATGGCCGCAACAACCTTATTAAGAATGACAAGTAATTAAAGGCTACTTCTGATTCTGCCTTCCCTCACTTATACAGATATGCTCATTGGACTGATGTATTAGAGAGTTTTGTGGAAGTGAAAATAAGTGTCGTAATTTAGCACTCATAACTGTGTGTGGAGGTCAATCTATACAAGCAATGGGGACAAATGAAGTGCCCTTTGTATGTTCTGAGTTCTCTATAATCTCTATCTTTGTTCTGTAGTAGATATGGAAGAAGAGGAAAATGGTGGTCAGCATGCAAGATATAGATCAGTAAATTGTGCTCCTAATCTTCACACCAAATTGGTGTCCCCCGAGATTTCACCCTAAAATCTGGGACTAACCCTTTTTAAAAAAACCATTCTTTTCAAAGTAACGGGTCATTTTGTATTTGTTTTGCGCGTAGTTGTTTGCATCACTCTAAGGTAACCCCAGAGAGTCGTAAAGGCCAAATTCGCCAAATACCCACATGTTAAAACTCACTCTATCCCTTCGCCAGGTTTTGTCTGAGAGAATTTTATTTATTTATTTATTAAATAAATAAAGTTCTTTTAAAAATAGATTGAGCTAAAATTGGAGGATTTAGGTTATATAAAGCACTTCACTCCATCATTACTACCACAGAATATTCACCCGGGGGGAAGAATTTTTGCAAATCAGCTAAATGGAGAAAAATTTCGAACAATTGCCCGCAACTGTTTTTGTTTTGTTTTATTTCTTTGTCTGTGTTTTGGTTTGTTTTCTCTGGAAATTCCTGTAGCCTATTCATTCTTCCTGCCAGATCTTTCCCTAGGCCTAGGGTTTTGAGAAGCTATCCAGTATTTTTAATTACTAATCTGTCTACAGACGATCAGAGCTTAGGATTCTTTCAGAAGATTGCAAGAAGTCGCTTGGTCCAAAAAGGTGCAAAAATGGATTTTATGAAAATAAGAAAAATATTGTCATACATGCGTAGAGCTCGAGAAAATCTGCACTTTTAGAGAAAACGACACCTAAAACGGAGCCACGGAATGAAAGTTATGGCACATGCAAGTTTTTGTTGCTACATCTTCCCGGACCCTTTCCAAAACTGGCAAATTTTATTTTGTCCTTGTGTTTTCTTCAACAAAAATCCAAAAAAGGAAAGAAATGTTGTCTTCAAGCCAGTCGCAATTTTCAAAGCTGCCTTCTACGTCCATTTTCCATGTTGCCTTCAGTGACGAATTTTCACACAATTTTAAAGGTAGAAGTCACAATGCAAGTCGCACTTTTGGAAAAAAACTATCTTTCATGCAAGTCGCACTTTTTGGAAAGAAGACTTTAAGCTGCCAGTGGGAATTTTGGTGGTGGCAGGCAAGTGAGAATTTCTTGTCTGCCTTGTAGATTACTTTTTCCCATCAAGTTAAAGTCACTTAAGCTGCAATGGGAATTTTGGAGGTAGCAAGCAACCAGGAATTTCTTACCTGCAACGCTTGCAACGCAGAATGAAAATTCCCATGATGTAGGACAAATCACTTAAGTGGAAGAGGGGATTTTTGGAGCTGCGGTGTAGGGTGGAAATTCCCATCAAGTTGACTTCCTATTTTTAGCAGTCACCCTTGCCAAAAAGTATGACCCACCTTGGCAATAATACATGTATATAATGATATTTATTAATGGTATTCCTAACTAAGTTTGGCGCCATAAATAGGAGGAAAGTCAATGCAAGTGGATGAGCTAAATAGAAGTCAAAGATGCATGCTAAAAATAAATAAAATAAATTCATTAAAAAAACAAACAAAAGCATGCAGAATTGGGTGTCCAAATTGGATGAAAATGCATAACTTTTAATTAATTAAATTGCCAAAAATAGGAAAGGGCAATTATTAAAAATAGCATGCAGATGGTTATATAAGCATGGGATGCCATAATTGAGAAGTAGTTAATTCTTTTTGATGAAGTTTGCAGCCCGAACAGGTTTTGGCACCAATGGAAGGAGGATTTTGCATTAAAGAGTGTTTTCTATTGTCGGGAAGCTTCCAGTTTTGGCGCATTGGGTTGGAATAACTTGATTTTTGTTATTCTGATTGTCTGCATGTTGATATAAGTGCCCGAACAAATTAAATAATATTTTTGTTTGCTTTGCATGCAAGCAAAGCCTCAAATTATAGGGCAGCAGGCTTTATATGCAGATTTTGGTGATAAAAATCAAGTATTCATGCCATGGACTTCATCTTTGTCTGAATTAATTACAGGAATTCATCATAGGTGCTCATATTAGTGAAAGGAAGTTCAAATCAATGTCAAATACATTGACTATTTCTTCCGAATCAGAAGAAATTGTCAGATCTACACAAATTGATCCAATTACAAGGGATTCCGGCAGAAATAAAAGAAAAAGAGCTCAGACAAAGATTGTTCTAGCCATGTTGAAGCATGATGAAAGAGAAGGATCAGTTGAATCATGCATAGCTTCCAGATTTGCTAAAGTCAATGATACAAACTTTGGCCCTGAACCTATCACCGATTTGATTGACAGATCCAGATCTCATAATTGCAAAGGTTTCTGGCAAAAATTCATCCTCTTGTTTCTAGCGTAGTTCTGTGTGGAAGTCAGTGCATGGAAAATTCCTTCCAGGATCTTGTGCATGTGCTCCCAATCTTCTCGTTGAAGCCTTCATTAAATTTACTTGTATTTGCATTCACCCAGAGTGCTTTCCAGAATTTAAAATTGCTCATATGCAATTAAAAATAAGAGATGATGAGTTTTGTTTGAATTGTTTACGGCAAACATTGCACTGGTGCACGTACTGGAGAAGAACTACAAAAGCTTCAAGGATAAGAGGGAAGACGTGTCAGAGGCAACACCCGTAAGCAAAATCACATTCAATTGCTTCCAAATCCAATTTGGTGAGAATCAAAGGCAAAAGAGTCAACCGCATGCAGAATATGGAAGAAGAACGAGACTGGGAGTGTTGCAGCTTTTTTCTATTTTTTTTCCTCTTTCTTCTTCTTTCTCTTATTTTCTCTGACAAAGTAATTGAGCAATCTTAAGTGATTGGTTTAAAATCTGTTACTTGAAGAAGTCAATTACTTGAAGAAGTCAATTACTTGGAAATAGGTGGCAGACATGCAAAATAGAAGGTTTTGTTTTCAGTTATAAATCATGCATGTCATGCAAAGAGGAATTCCATGAGGGAGATTGCCAGTTGTTTCCTTTACACCTTCCACATGTGTCAGTTCAGTTATAGTTTCCTATTTGTAAATTGCCCTCTATACACTATAAATAGAGGAAGAACCTACGGGTTAATGGATCAGAATTTGTAATCAGCATTCTTGTGTTCCAAACTTTGAGCTGAAACCCTTGATAGCTTTCTGAAAGCGGAGGAATAGAGAGGAGACAAATTTTCGAAGAACTTTGTGTCAACGGTGCATTTATTTCTTATTTCTTTTTAGATCTCTGCATAAACTTTGTGTTATCTTAGATCTAGATCGGAAACTTTTTTTTGCTTCAAATTCTACATTGCAAGATCTATTTGTTTCGTCTATGTGCATGTGATCAACTCTGTCAACTATTGGTTAGGTTGCACATCTCCTTTCCTTTCTTCTCGTATTTAATTATTTCCCTTTCTTGCACATATTGCTTACAACTGCTTACTTGCTACAAAATTGCCTAGTTATGGTTCATGAGTTACGTAATTAAAATAAAACCAACAAATAGATATTAAGAAATATAATTGACAAAATCTTACACGGGAGCTTCACCGGTAAATGAGGGAGATTTATCTCATGACTGCCTAGGTTTTCAGCTGTGCAGAAAATCTAGCCAACACAAATATGGATTCAAACTCAGAGCCTATCTTCCCAAACTTAATCTCCATTTCACCAAGAAAATGACAAGAGAAAGGTTTATGGGAAACTCAAGCAAGTGAAGGTAGTCACAAAAAAAAAACCCATTAATTTGGATGATGATCAGCATACTGTAAATTTGTGGTTAAAGTTTGTTCCTAATAGCCACCAACCTTGCCCTGGATTAGGCAGTCAGAATCACCCACAAGATTCAGACCACAGTAGGCAGAAAATACTGCAAGGCAACCGGTGTAGTTTTCATGTGTGAAACAAATAAAAAAAGAAACCATGGTCACCAAACAGAATGATATCTAAGTTAAACAAGATACTCCATTTGTGTAAGAGTACAATGGCATTGCTTCTGCTTGAGGTAGGAGCCCCAGCGTCAAGATGGAAGCTATTTAACTTTGGAGACAACCACTCTCAAAACCTCATGCTTCTGATATGTTCTGCCAAGTGAAGCTTGGTTTCTAGTTCTGTGTATTGACTGACTGTTTTTATAGCAAGATTTTGTTTAAAACCTGCCATGTTTATTCTAATGGTGGCTGTCATAGTGCCATCCAATTATTTTCTTCTGAACTGGAATTCTTAGTCAAAATTCTAGTTAATACATGTTTCTGCAAAAGGGACACATAAGAAATTATTGACCAGTTTTCTGCATCTGGCCTGATAGTACATATAGAATATTTTGGCTTATAGCCTATCTAGATAGAAGACTTTTAAAAGATCAAGTCCATAAACTCTCTATCTGAAAATATCAAGTTGACTATTTTTAGAAGGGCTCTGCCAAATATTAATACGAACTTTGTTTTCTATCCAGAATAAGTAATGAGGGACACAATACTATATATAGAATCTGATTCACATATAGTATAATCGATATATGATGTAAGCATTGAGCTAAAAACATTTATCAAATAATAGACAACAAAATTCTTGCTGGTTCTCAGACCTAATTTGCATATTATTAGCTCAGTGATATATTACAACTGCAAAATGACATAAACCCCAAACAAAAGATCAGTAGATCTGATAATATCCTGATCATATAATGTTATTATGTGTATTCTGCAAAACGAAAAGTTCACAGTTGAAGGAGTGTCATATGTCGTGATGTAGAAAGGGAAATAACCAACTTGATGTGTGTCTCTGGATTCTAGAGGATTGTACGGAGTGCATTAAAAAACCAGAACACAATCTTAAGAGTTGAAGAAATAACAATAAGCAACATCAAAATGTTGAATAAACAATAACATGTATGGGAACATTCTACCACATGCAGGAGAGTGATAACATACATTTTTCAGGAGCCATGCGTGTTTGTTCTGCTGAACATTTATTGATAAAGTTGCAGGCATTCAACAAGAATTCCTCAGCCTGCTCCCTTGGAATCGAACCAGATGAATGTGCTTCTCTGTCAAATTGTTTGAATTAGAATATCCAACCAAAAGAATGTTTTTAATCACTATGTTAGATAATTACTTTAGCAAAAAAAATTTACATCAGCTAATGTATTATCTTGCCACAAGGAAACAGTAAAATGTATACTGCAGGCAGATAATGCATTAACCTAAGAGATTTGAATTTACTCTCTAAAAAAAATCTAGCTAGACCTAAGTTTCATATGTTCTCCTCTTCTCTATCCCCAAGGGTGTCCTAAAACAGCCTTGGCAGTCCACCGACCAAGATGCTGCCCTGTTAATTGACCATGCAAGATGCTTCAATGGCAAACAATTCACGATATCTATTATCTGTGGAATGTACTTGCCAATCCAACCCACTGACACGACTACACTTTAACTTGTGAAAATACAAAAGATAGATACATAATACATCCTTACTCAAGTCGTGCGATATCAAATACTTAAAAAACTAGCTTGTTTTCAGCAATGAATAAACAATTCTCGATTTCAACATATAAAACTAACCACCTTTCCTTCCACAATAGGCATACTGCATACTACTAGTACAGATAAGTCAAATACATCTATTTGGGAAACACCGAGAGGTATCCATCTCAGGTCTGTTACCTTGAATTTGAGCATGCCACAATTATTAATTTTTTTATGTGACTAAATCCCCATATAATTACAAGAAATATTGAAGGAGTGAAATATTAAATACTATGTTACCCTTGTGAAAATAAATGGGTAAAAGGATAAAGCTTTGTGCAAAGAATGATAGTAAAAAGAATGTGTAGGGAAATCCCATGGCATGTGTGAAATAAATAAATGTGGAAACCCAATAACATGGGTATGGAATTAATATAACTATGTAATGAAAGGATGTGTCAAAAGTGGTGGGACCCTTTCACATGTAATAAATAAGTGAAGGGACCCTCGATGGATGGCATGAAGATATGAGAACATATGATGAATGAAATATGTGGTTATGAAATATATGAATTGGATACAGAATTTAATAAAGGATTTATCAAAGGAGAACCTCAAGTGAGAAGTTGGATGCAAGTACCTTGTGATTGAGATGGGGTGCACAAGGTGCATCCGACTAGAGTACAAAGTACACTCCAGATGTCCCTGGCGAGGATTAGTTAATTGTATGTACATGTGTTCATGATATAGATTCCTCATTGCATATGCTGTGACTGTGGCTATTGCTTCCATTGCGAGAGTTGGGTTGCCATCGTGAAGATCCCTCAAAGATATGTATTCTGAACTTGAAACCATTATTGATAAGTTAGAGTATTGATCTGTGTTATTTTATTTATGAATGTTATCAAATTCAATGTTTACTGGTGAGTTTAAACTATGTATTTAAATGTAAATCTGTTATATTCAATCTATTTACTGTTGTGAATCAAATATATGGAAAGTAAGCGCATCACATTTGGTATCAAAGGGTGTGATCTACAAGGATTTGTGTGAAAAGGCCTGTGTTTTTCAAATATATATATGTGTGTGTCTGGATAGGTTTACTATTTCCGTGAAAACTCTTATGACATTCCTATAAAGGATGATTGTAGTATGGAGATAAATCTCTGATCTGACTATAACTTTTGTTTGGGATACTGTTTCTATCTCACCAATTATCAACTATTTGCCCTAATATTATTTTTTTGATATCCTGTGTAGAACTCTACATATATGAGCCACCATATCTTTGTCACCTATATATTAAGTCTCTCACAATCCCAAAAAAACAGAAAAGGAATTATATGATCTAGGTTGTGCATTTATTATAATTTAATCTATGTCAAATTGAAAGTTTGTTGGAGTTATTAACATTGTATTTTGAATGATTATTTATTATTATTATACTTTGTAGATGATATCTTTGACCAAAATAAAGCTCCTTACTTGATTAAAGGATTCCTCATATAATTCATGTACAAATTTAATGGAATCCACTATTTGTAGTTCTGATCGGTTTAAACATCACAAATAATGGAAAAACTCGGACCTCAGCTATATATATATATATATATGAGGCTCTGTAACTGTAATATCATCTTCATATTAAGTTAAATTGGAATTTTCCTCATCGTAACTGGCGGAATATTCTCCTTCCTAATATTTCTATATGATTCTATGTCTATCGACCCTGTGATTTTAATGATTTCTTTCCCTGGATATCCATGGTGTACTCGCACTGACACTTACAGGTGTCTAGCTATTGGTCCATGTGTCGGATTATGTATTCCACGATATTCATTGTTCTTCTGAATCTCAAAATTTCCCAATCCACGAAGGCAAGTAAATCACGTCACTTGTCTCCATTCGTGTCATTTATCGGATCCCAAACATTATACAGTGTTTAGTTAAATGTTTCATCCATCTACCCGAAGATCAAAGATCTTGACAAATATCACATTCTCGGGTAATTCCCTCTCTCAATATTAAGCCGTATATCTCATTCCCTCTGAAGCCCAAAAGCCGTGATTGGCTAGGCAATATGAGAGTATGATGGCCAAAGAATCCAACCCCGTACCAAATTGGTCCATGTATCCACTAATTGGATAGTGTCTCCCCATATTCATCACTTTTATCAACACTAAGTGACCCGATTCATAAACTCTAAATGATCTCGAGAAATGGTAAAATCCCTATTTATTTTTCTTGTATAATTCTCAAGTTATAGATCCCCGGTAACCTGTGAAATCCTACCACGTATTCTCAATTTTACACTTATCATTGTTCTTGTGTTTTCATGCTCCTGGAAGACATACAAAGAGTATCTTCTACTTCCCGCGAGTTGAGAGCATGTGATCAGGAGGATGGTTTAACACCCATCATCGGTTGAAGGCAGCGCATGATTGAACCACATGTTTCCTACTTGGAAAAGTGATACTTCGTGTTCAGTGATAGAAAATCAAGCATCAATCATGTCCTTTTTTCCTGTGAACTGTGAAATTCCTATGAATTGTGAAACCTCGAGAACCCCAAGTGTCCAAGATTCATCCATGTGTCGTAATCTCAGGTATATACCACATCCGAGTTGTCATGTGCCAGTTTCATAATAGAAACTTGTTCGGGTTTGCCAAATCCTTGAGTTTCGAATACCCAAGAGCTCAGAATTGTGCCATCTATCCTCTCTCTTGCGGTGACACTTGTCATTCCATTGTTTCGTATTACTCCACCTGAACTCAAATAGCCTAGCCCGAGCAATTTAGTGATTGGTCCAAGTATTCGAGGCTTGTCATTGGCTGAACTCGTGATCTTTCTTATTTTCCTTGCCAAGCATTGAACTGTTTTTTTTCGAAGCTCCGTGATTAGTTAGAGACCCTGAACACGTGATTGTTTGCAGACGTGACCACGTTATTGGGCCACATGTCTTCATTGCATCCCTTGTTTCTTGGTTCATATTCAAAATGCTTATGTTGTCTCCATGACACCCGCTTGCGATCCCCACATTTAACTTGGATGTATGTTGTGTTATAAAACGTGAATGTTCACGTTACCTTATCCATATGGGATTAAAAAGATAAATATGTGATTCCCTTGCTCACTCTAGTAGATTTATACGTGTTCTCCAAAGTGATTGATCTTAAAGTGACAGTGATTGATCTTAAAGTGACAATGAGTGATCCAAAATTTTATTCTTAGTGAATTTTTACCCGTTTGAACACTATATCTATGGATAAGCAAATCCTTTAAAGCGGGAGATCAAAGTTTTTTTGTTGTTTAACAGTGGAAGTTAGTGTTTCACCAGAGCGGAAATAAATATATACAAATGTGAGATTTTTGCTTTTAGCATTCATAAAACCTAGGGAAGTCAAAGTCAATGGAAAACAAGTAGTCAAGCTTTTAACAATATTATTTGTATGCTTGGTTGCTGAGGAATTTTCCCTAACTTGATCCTATGACCCTAGTATTACACTGAATAGCAGAAGGAATCATCCCAACCTTGCCAACAGTGAAATTTCAATAGTGTCAATTCTATGAATCTGGTAAGATGGATTGCCATATCCAATCAGATGATAGCTCAAATTCTATAATTCTCAACCCAAGTAATCAAACCCAATAACTGAAAATAATATATGTAATTGTACAAGTACAAAACAATTGCATTCCATAAATTGCAAAAGTCTTTTTGGTCTCATGATTCTTTTATATTTCATGGCATCAAGTTTCAACTGCTTATGGCACAGTAGTGCTGCTGCCAACCAATATTGTCAATCTGTTGGTGCCACTTTTTTGGTGACTACCATCGAGGCTTATTATCAAACATCTAGGCATACTTCCAACTTTGAGAAACTTAACATGTACATATTCAAACTATCTCTAACAAGTCAAATAAGATAGATAGGGGAGTTTAGACGGTTTTTATACCATTCCTTAGTCCTTACTACCTTGCTATTCCCAAGATTTTACCTAACTTTCAGTAGAAAAGAAAATCACCCCCACCTATCTTCTCAGTGGACGTAGCATGTTGGAGAACCTTTTTCACCTTTCTCTGATGGAATAATGGTGGACTATGTGTAGATGGCTCAAGTGTCGATCTTATCATAAGAAGTATATGGGATGCAGCAAACAGCCCATCATAGTGTACTCATAGTAGCCCAAATCTCTTCTATAGGAAGGTGCATAACTGTTTTAAAGAGCTTGCAACTGATTCCTTCCTGAACACCTTCTCCTAAAAATTAAGAACAAGGACCGGAGTTGCATTTGATACGGAGGCTCAAAATTAAGGTCAGAGTGTATTAATTTAGGTGAAAAATCAGGGTACATTATGGTTAATTCCCTTCCTTGATAGGATAAATTGGCACTCTTTTGAAAATATTATTTATTCAACAATAATTTTAAAACTAAGAAAGTAAAAGCCTATGTAATTATGGAAGAATGGGCGACAATCCAATATGTGCGTAAAAATACCCCAAAACTTTAATGGAGGAGTCAATCAACATAATAAAATCAGGAATTCATAATAAAAGGTGAAAAGGGAAATGTCGATCCCATATAACCTAATTTTAATAAGGTTTGTGAATGAATACAAGAAATCCTACTAACACTTAAAATAGAGAAAGGAAGAAAACACCTTTTCAAGAGTTTATCAGCAAAACAAATGCCCTAGAAATGAAGTTGTGTATGAGTGACAAAAATCTGTTCCATGACTTCATCTAGAAACAAAGGAAAAGTATGAACACATGCAATTAAAATGCTTCAAAACTTGGTTTCCCTACATAAACTCTACCCAGATAAATCCCCTATGTAATGTCCCCTTTTCCCCATCGAAGACCTTTGGCCCATTTTGTCAACCCGACGGCCAAAGGAAAAATATAAGGGTGACTTAAGTCACAATAAGTTATTACAAAGTGCAAAAAAATATTAATAAAGCACTTGTATTAATTTATTTGACTTAATAATAAATTTGTAATCTCTAAATAGGTGCATTGGGTCTAACATTATGTTGTATCCTTTCTAGGGAAAATAGAAAAGAGGTCCCATGCTATTTTTGTCATCCCTAGGCAAAAAAATGCGACTTGGACAAAGGAAGGAAAGTGGAAGTTTAGAAAGGATAAAAATTATTACTCTTCCCAAGGAAAGTGCGACTTGGCATGAGAGGGCCATTACCTTTAAATGTAAAACATTATTTAATGTCCTGCCGAAAGAGAGAGTGCGACTGGTTTTGGGTATACTTTTAGGGTATTTTGGCACTCTTCTCTCATTGGAAGATGAAAAGGTCATTTTGTAATATTTTTCCTATAAAAAGGAGAGGGGCGGCTTGGGTAGAGCATCATGTAATCATTTTATCATTTCTGAATCTGATCTTAAGCCAGGTGCTTTTGTATTAAAATATTCTAAGGACGGAAACCCTTAGTATATTGCCTCTAGAGGACGAAAACCCTCTTGGAGATTAGGAGGAATTTCTACATAGGATTTTCCACAGAGCTTACACAGAATTTCAGTATTTTCCAGCAGTAGTTGTGGAGTTTTTGCAATAAAAAGTTGGATACCAGTGTTGCAGCAGTGCTGTACTGATTTTCTCTAATGGAGCGATTCATATTTGGCTGTCATGTGATGTTTTGACGTCATTCCAAGGTCTGATCTGTGTGCTACCTGTTGTATTCATTTTTACAGCTCAAGAGAAGGTATTTTCATATTATGGATGGATTTATATTACTGTTTCAGCCTCTTTAAATCTGCAGATTACTGTGTAAAATTCCAGCCTGTTTTATGTTCAAAAACATCAATTTTTACTTTATAATAAACTGTTACAGTTCTGAGCTTTGTTAGGGCAAGGATAGATAGGGCTGATAGTGATTCTATGTGGACTTTCCATCATCAAAACTAGTCGCCTTTGCTAGAATACAGCTGAAATTGCTATATTTATTGCTGCACAAGTCTTCAAATTAGTTCGGGTTCAGTTTTAGGCTAGTTTCTATTCAAAACCCTAGTCGCACTTCTTCCATAAATTCAGATCTGTATTAGTGTGAATGCTATAAAAAGTCATAAATCAGCTTTTGGTGTCTTAATTGATCTAAATTGCATTGAAGAACAAGCAGATCCATTTGGGGATCTTTCACATTTTGAAATCAAATCATTGGGAGAGAAAGAAATGTTAACCTTTGCTGGATATGCATAATGAAGTCCTTGTGCCTTCTAATATGAAATAATGTTGTGTGTATGGATATGGCACTCAGACTGTGTTGGTCAACTTGAACTTGCTTAGCTATCGGAGTACTATACTGTTACAATTGTCTCAAGAGGATTGTGCACTACATATAATTGTCTTTGTCATCAATGCATACATAGAATGCAAGGTCGTTGTGTATTTCAATGATTCAAGCTTAAGAAATTTAGTTACGGGTTATTGACTTCTTGACTTGGAAAAGAAAGTATTGATAATTGCTTCATTGTTGATGCTTGTCCATTTGGCAATAAAAAACCATGGAAGGTGCTTGTGCTTTTACATTGCCAATCATTTATGTTTTGATTGAATGTCATGCATAAAGATGCAATGGGTTAGTGTGGTAGTATGAATTGTTTTTGAGCTCTTTCCGGTACAACCGTTAAGTTAAAAAAGGAACTTAGTTTTGAGGAATCTTACAAAATTAAGTATGAGGATAATAGTAAACAAAATGTTGATATAAGTCCAAGATGTTTTCAATCGGCTCAATGAGTAGCACTCAAATTCACCGATTTTCCAAGCATTTGAAAGTTAATTGTTTCACTTTGTTGCACATCATGATAAATATCTTCAGCGAGTTTGCATAAATAAATTAAGCAAGCTTTAATTAAAATCAACCTGAAATGAATGCTTCAGAAGATGGTAGAAACCAAATGTAAATCCGCAATTTCTATTGAATACCAGAGAGGGCAAAAACGAACTCTACAATTTTCTACTCCTAAAATCCATGGAGTCCGCAAGTCTTATCATTTTATCCACGGTATCTCTCCTTTATTCCCTAGTCTTTCTAATCCCAAGATATTCTCACATGTTCCTATCTCTATGAGTTTTAGCATTAATAACTAATTGGTTATTCACACTCAATTTAAGCTATAAATATTAAAAACTATTAAAAGTTAATAACCCAAATACTCCTAAGTGTTCACACTATGAACAATATTTCGGTAACAGTACCCCCTTATTTTATTAAAACATGGGGAAAGCTATCTCCTGTACCTACTCATGATCTACCGAATTTAATCATGAAGGTTTTCAATGAGTTTACCAATTTTAACTCAAAATGCAGTGACTATAGGTTTTCAAACAGAATAATTCCAACTCAGAAAATGGTATCCAGTTTCTATTTGAACCAACCAATACAACAGCGGTACATTATTTTGCTCACATCATTGCTTCTCACTTAGAGGGATTACAAAACAAAAATTATGCTTGCAGGAGCTTTAAACACGATGTTACTTATGTTTATTATTACAACATAAAGTGAACACACCACACAACAAAAATAAAAGGTCACCAATGCCATGAAGCAATCTCTTTGTTGGTGACTTCTCACGAGATGTCAATTTGCCTCTCATCCTCCATCGCTGATTTCCTAATGAATTGAAGCCGAATTTGTCTTTGAGGATCATTTTACAAACAATATTGGGTGTCTCTTTTTCAACCGATAATGCACCCTACAATTCCAGCTTTATTTTAACCAAAATAATAAAGCATATCAGAGTTTTAAATTGCTGAAAATTCTCAATTAATTTTAAAAATAATTAGAAGTTTATCGTCATTAATTGTTTCCATGATTGTCTTTTAAAATACGAAATGGGTTTTATCTAATATTGTTGACAAAAGTTTCCCATAGGACAAATGTCAAACCCAATAAATTGCAGAAAATTCCGAAGGGTTCCTTTGAGAAAAACACGAGCTCATTACCTTGATTTTTTTTGGAGATCAGAAATCCAGAAAATGGTGATAGAAGCTTGCAAGAAATTAACATCTGCATCCTTGAGGCTGCGGTTTTGTCCTGTCACTCTCATAAATCTTCCTCACCTAAACATACCAATGATGATAAAACTCTTTTGGAGTAAATAAATTAAGCAATAATTAATTTATCAACACATGAAATGAAAACTACAGAAAATAGAAACCAAATGTAAATAGAATGAAGTTCAATTTCTATTGAATGTGAGAGGGACATTTTATACAATTGCTTGCTCCTAAAATCATGGATATCAAGTCTTATCATTTAATCCCCATATCTCTCCTTTATTCCCTAGTCTTACTCTCAATCCCAAGATATTCTCACACCTTCCTATCTCTACGAGTTGTGCATAAGTGTCAACTAAGTTGTGCATTCATATATTATTTTATAAATATTAAATAACTATTACTATTCAAATAACCCAAACCACTCCTAAGTGTTCACACTATGAACAATATTTCGGTAACAGTTGGAAACATTGATTCTTAGTGAATTATGGTTAAGGCTCTGGAAAGTAGACTAATCTATGAACTCTAGGAGTTGCATACAATGGTGTTTTTAGCAATGAGGAATAATAAGAAAGAGGCAGTGGAATCAAGGTTAACACAACAATTGTTTTGGGTGTGATCATAAATGGTTTTCTACTGGAAAAACCCATCAGCGTAACGTTGTGTACATTTGTCTTTACATAAATGTGCCTACATACTCCAATAAATCTGTGCAAGCTACAAATGCTATAATAAATCGATTGTCATGTTTCATTCTGGGCAGTGTGCAAAACACTCTTCTCTTTCCGATTTCAATGTTTCTTCTGCTTTTGGTATCAGAGCTCAATAAGCCCTTGAAGGGTCCTTCCTCGCATCGTGAGTGAAACAAAGTTTGAGGAAACCCTGATAGGGCACAAACTGAGGTCAAAATCGTTTTCACTTGTTGAAGAAGACTTAGGCAATTCAATAAAACTTCTTCCATTGAAAGCAATGAAATAACAGTAACAATTTTCAAATGTTTCGAAGACACTCGTTGGTTTTAAAGATTTATCGTTTCAACATTTGCTGGAAAAACATTATTTTTTATTATTTCCATTACTTTGGAATAATAAAATGGCAATATTTGGCAAACTTGACTTTTTTCCGGATACGCAAAAATTGACAAGCACAAATTTCAATGTATGGAGCCATAAAATTCTGACCCTTGCAAATTTCGTGATTGTGATAAAATAATCACAGGTAGATGAAGGTCAACCAACAACAAACTTCGATGATTATGACAGACGTCATAAGGAGGCTCTATTACTTCTCAAGTTGTCAGTGTTGGATGATTTGATACCTAAGGTCCGGAATGCCACTAGGGCTAGTACGTTATGGACCAATCTGACGGATAAATATCAGACAATCAGAAAAGAGACAGGTTTTATACCTAAAGAATATGCTCTTTTCCGTAAGTTACAAGAAGGTGGATCACTGTCTGAGCACATACTTCGAATGAAAGACCTCTGAGACAAGTTATCTTCCATCAACAAAAAGGTGGACGACGATGATATGGTGGCTCTGGTTTTGAACAACTTACCTTCTTCGTATGAGTGATTTGTGGAGGCACTCCATTTAATGGTTGAAAGTCAAACTCTCATGTTTGACAAGGTGAGTTCCTACTTGTTGCAAAAGGAGCAAAGACAAATTCAAGCAAAATCCAATTGTGACCAATCAAAGAGTGCTCTTGTCACACAGTCAAAAGGAAAGTGGAGACGTCTAAGGTGAGTCCTCCACTCGATATTAGGTCACATGCTATTACTGTCACAAGGTTGGGCACCTTAAGAAGGATTGTCGGAAGCATAAGTATGATCTTTCGCAACAGAACAAATAGCCATGTGATGAGGAAAATGTTGAAGCAGTTGCAGATGAACGGGATTCGGATGACAGGTATGCTCTTTATTGTCTTACGACATCATGCTCGCATGACAGTGGTACTAGTTGTTGGATCATTGACTCCGGTGCATCCACACACTTCTCATGTCACAGGGACTGGTATGTTTCATTTACTGCAAATATATGTTTTGAATCAGTATACTAATAGCTGATGGATAATCACTTGCAGTAGAAGGGATAGGATATATATGCATTGTATTGAATAATGCTCATAAATTGTTGGTAAGGAAATGTTAGATATGTACCTTCTTTACAAAAAAATATTCTATCTATTCGTCAATTAACTGAAAATCCCAATATTTCTGTGGATTTTTGTGGGAAGAAGTGTGTTGTTCTAATGTGAAACAGAACAAATGATTGCCCTTGGTATTGGGCAAGGTGGCCAATATCAGCTTGTTGATCCTGTGGACAATCAACATGAATGCTTGGAGGACAACTACCATACAGGATGTCAGGAGGCTGAAATGCCTGGGGAGGAATACATAGATCATTGACTTGGAGGTTAGCTTGCATGCACTTATTGTGGAGGGAACATCCACTATACCAGATGTACGGGAGGCAGACATGCCTTGGGAGGATGGATTTCCTCATTCTGAATAACAGTTTGTTATGGATAGAGACTCCACTATTCCAAATTGCATTAAAGGTGCATGGTGAGATGGCATGCCAAGCCACTCACTCAGAGCCTCAGAGGTACTTGCAAGAAGGATAGTAGAGCATACCTAGTTTGCTCATTGTGTTGTGAAAGACCTTTCCCAACAGAGGGGGATAAATGAGTAAATAGATGAGACAAAGGAGTTAGTTCACACTCCTACTACTATGGAGATGGTTATTTCTCCCACTACTAAGATGAAGATGCTTGTTTCTCCTACTATTGTGGAGTTGGTTTTAACTTCCACTGCACAGATGGTCAAATTTCTCTCTTTCGCAACTCAAATTGATTGGAAGGCACTTCATCATGCTTTCCTAAAAAGGTTGGATGAGAACTACATGGTGTTGCAAGGGCATGATTGAGGTGACTTAGATCATGCGAGCTAATGAGTCTCTATATAGACTTCAACATGTTACACAAGCCTGGAATAGATTTCTCAATCCACCTCTCTGAGTTTCTGATTTCAGCAATCTTGAAATGGGGCTGACACTCTACAAGGGGTCATTGATGATTCATCATTAATCAATGAGCCATGTAACAAATGAATCAGAGGACCACTTGCCATATTCTCTGTTCATTTACGACTAGATTCTTGTTTTACGGTCCTCCATTCGTCAACCACAACACAACAATGAACAATTGATTTCGAAGTTCCACCTATGGCACGTTCTATAGATCTAATGACTAAGCATATGAGGCTTTAGGACATTTGTAAAATTTTGGGACAAACTTGGTATTGTTTCTGGTTTAGTCATTAAGAGGGGGTGTTGAATATTTATACTAAAAGCCATCAGTTAGACAGTTGGGAACTGCCTCTAACTACATGAAAACTAAAAAACTGAATGTAACCACCTCTCTATAATAAATCTACTTTGTCATGTCCATTTTGGAAAGTGTGCAAATTTGTTCTCTTTCCTTTCTCAATTTTCTTTTGCTTACAGTTGTGACATGTGTTTCAGATAAAACCTATGCTATTGGGGACATAAGCTTAATTAACAAGGGGAGAATGTTACGCGACTAAACCCCCGTGTATACACCTAATTTTTCACTTTTCATCTTTCATACCTGTTACTAACAATTCCTTTATGTAAATAAGGGTCATTGATGCATCTATTTCTTGAGTGGGTGCCTCAAGGGGCCTACAGGAAATGGGGTATGACTATTCACATAGTCATTATGGGCTAGAGCCAGTACACAGAGAGTATCACTATGTGGTCCCAGCCTTAGTTATCCTAGCATTAGTTATCTTTTCCCCTTTATGTCTCATACACATTGCACATTTGACACCTTGCTTGCATCTCACCACTTGGCACCTTGTTCATCCATCTGCTTGATCCATGACACCTCTTTTTCGCTTTGCATGACATTTAGATATCCCTGGCCGACGCCATCACCTATGGGCGATGGTGTCGATGTTAGGTTTTTCCCTAGCCAACGCCATCGCCCATGGGCAATGGTGTCGTATATATACACACCACACCCAAAAATTTATGAAGGAAGGAAACCAGAATCATAGGAACTGCCATATGCTCTGCTCTGCTCTTTTGCGCTAACTTCGCATCTGCTCGCTCAGCCCTTGGTTCATTTTACACTTGACTTGGATTGGATTGGACACTCTTCTTCTTGGTTGGATTGTTTGCACTACAGGGTCACCTACAGTGAGTTTAGGACAGGAATGGTGTTCCCCTTCTCCACCTAATAACGATTCTCTCTTGGTGTACTTCTTCTCTGGAGAGATAAATGCATCAACGACCACCCCACAGATAAGCTGCTCTAACTCTCTTTGTCATTTTGCATAGGTTAGTTCATTTCCCTTCCCCATTGCTCTATGTTAGCTTAGTGTTATATGTACAGTGTTGTTAGTTAGCATAGTGCTCTTATTTGATCAGCTCCTTAGCTTGCCTTTGTTTACATTTCAGCTATATTGTGCATGATTGTCTTATCCACCATCGATATATACCTCTCGCCCATTTACTAATATCTCATAAGGTACTCTCCTCTGTCTTGATTGCAGGCCTTGGAAACCCTACGTTGACCTAGTGTAGGGATTACTACCCTCTAGATATGCAACCTTAGCGCTCGCCGTAACCTCATTAAATCTATCCACTGTATGTCGGTTCATATGTGTCTCCAATACGTTTCCTTAATACACTTGTAGAACGAAAGACTTAGGAGTGCAAGCCATTGAGACACGTTCTTGGCCCGCCATACACCTCGTATAATTACAAGAAATATTGAAGGGGTGAATTATTAGATACTATGTTAAACTTGTGAAAATAAATGGGTAAAAGGATAGAGCTTTGTACAAAGAATGATAGTAAAAAGAATGTGCAAAGAAATCCTATAGTATGGGTAAATAAATAAATGTGGAAACCCAATAACATGAGTATGAAATTAATGTAACTATGTAATGAAAGGATGTATGAAAAGGGGTGGGACCCTTTCACATGTAATAAATAAGTAAAGGGACCCTCGGTGGATGGCATTAAGATATGAGAACATATGATGAATGAAATTATGAATTGGATACAGAATTTGATAAAGAATTTATCAGAGAACAACCTCAAGTGGGAAATAGAAGGCAAGTACCTTGCGATTGAGACAGGGTGCATAGGTTGCATCTCACTGGGGGTATAGAGTACACTCCAAAAATCCTTAGCCGGGGTTATTTAATTGTATGTACATGTGTTCAGGATACGGATTCCTCGACGCACAAGTTGTGACTATGCCTATTGCTTCCACTGTGAGAGTTGAGTTGCCATCCCGAAGGTCCCTCAAAAATATGTATTTTTAACTTGAAACCATTAATGATAAGTTACAATATTGATATGTGTTATTTGATATATGAATGTTATCAAATTCAATGTTTATTGATGTGTTTATACTGTGTATTTCAATGTAAATCTGTTATATTCAATCTATTTATTGTTATGAATCAAAGATCTAGAAAGTAAGCACCTCACAAATTTCATTATCTTCTTCACAAATTTCCCACTGAATGGTGACAAATGGTGTGAATCTACTAACTACACTAACGTGTATTTCTCGAGGAAAAAGCATGGGCTCTAAACTCCATCATATGGACAAGATATTACAATTTTTTGATTGAATTCTCCAAAAAAAAGAAAAATTTCTTAATGACGGTCAAACGGACGTCAAATTTAAGGCCAAAATTAAAAGAAAACACGCTCATAGACATTACAGCACATAAAGACTCCCTCTTAGTGTATAACATAACAGCACATAAAGACTCCATGTAGCAGCACCCATCAAATGCAATTGTTCTAAGTTTATATTCTAAGTTGTTTGTTTATAGGAAGGGATTTTGATCGTTTATTTTCCACCTTACACCTCTCACTTCTTCCGTTGGTGCATGGTTTGGGAACTTTGGGTATTATTAAATCAAATAGCTAGCAATCATTACATAGCATGTGCAAATTTGAAGGTATGAGCTAACCACTAAAATATTTACCAATGCCATCCACTCTTTGCTCTCAAATTTATAATATTGTTTGTTCAATGCCTTAGAAGTTAAAATTGTATGACAAACATTGTAAACTCTTTAATTTGAATGGTCACAAACAGTTGGATGGGTCAAAAGCGGCAAGTTAGTTAAGCAGCAAAAGATACCTACAAACATTCCCATCTTATCTCACAAAATATTCATATTCTTGACCCTTTAAGTTTGAGATTTGTTCCTAGTCACGACCTAGATGCTCCTCTTAAGGTCGCATTAGCCATAAGGTTTCATGGAAATCATATTAGAATGAACCATTTCTTAAAAAGATGCAATCTACGTTGTTTATCTCACTGCTTGTGCCTCTATTTTCTTGTCTCAATCCATGCTGGAGAGTTTTGGCCATTAATTTTAAAGACTATGTTTCACTCATTAATAAGACGAGAACAGTAAATAGTTAAGCTCTTTATCACATAATACAAGATTTGCTACCAAACCTAGTTACAGCCATTAACTGAAATTGTAACATCTTAGACCAGCAAAAAGCATTATAAACTACTGATTGGAAAATTCTGTAGTGTTTGAAATTACTTGTTTGAGGAAAAAGCGCGATGGAATCTTAAAAGGATAGAAACATAATAACATTGAATCTGTGGCATTCAACATCAGTTGATAAAATAATATGTCATCCATTTCACATCATCGGAGGATAAACCTCTACGTTGGAAGCCGTTATTTATCCAAATGCTTTGGGTGTTACAGAACTGAACCAGTAGCAGAAAATTAACGAAATAAACAAATTTCTAAGCAATAAACAGCCAACTTGGAACAAATAGATCCAAAAAAACAGAATACTTTCAGTAAATGTAAACACCATAAGTCCAGTGGCTGAATATAACAAGCCAGGAAACAATGATGAAACCATTCATTGGAAATCCAAAATTCTATGGAAATAAAATAATTGAGTGGCTTTCAGAGAATGAAAATGAAAAACCAAGTGATCAAATCATGAATGTATTTCTGAGAAGATGTGGGCATTAACAGAGGCTTGATCAAAGAACAGAATGAGCACTTACTTGGCAACAGTCTTCAAGTCTCCTGCAAAATTTTCCTCAAAACAGAATCCAGGCATTTGAGACTGACAGGCTTTTTATAACTTTCTCTCCTTCTGATAAATTTTGAAGTTTATCGTGCAGACAAACAGATTTGCATGCTTGTAATACCACACAAACAAGATCTCTTTTGCCACATGGGATTGGCGTCCTTAATGTAACTGACTTTACAACATATACATTAATTTACAACTTATAAGGTTGGTTTGACTGACATTTTCCTAGTAATGACTGCATAAATGACACAAGATTTGATAACTGTATTGAAGTATTGTTAAATTAAACACCAAGCTAATTGTTCAAATGACTACTCCCTGTTAATGGGGCTCAGACCGGATTAAAATCAGAAAATCAGTGGCAACCGCCGCCTAATGGATGGGTAAAGCTGAATTTTGATGGGGCCTCAAAAGGTAATCCTGGGCTTGCGGGTGGTGGTTGCCTAGTTCGAGACTCTCGAGGGCAACTAATTTTAATGTTGATTTTGGATTGCGGTAGATCATCCAACAATCTTGCTGAAGGTATGGCTCTTCATCAGTGTCTCAAGGAGACTAGCTCCTTTCAATGGAAGACGCCTTGGATTGAAGGCGATTCTAAAATCATCATTGATGCTCTCTCCTCTCGCTCCTCTAAGGCTTGGATTTTAAATCAAATTATTCTGGAAATCCTTCAAAGACTGTCTGGATTTGAGGAGGTCCATTTTACTCATATTTTTAGGTCCGGGAATTCTTCTGCGGATCATTTAGCCAATATGGGGGCTGGCTTGTTGGGCAGAGAGGGAATTTTTCAAAAGAAATGGACTAATAATTTCCCTTTGGCCTTACAAAAGGCCTTAATTCATGATCTAATTCATTAATTGGGGTGACTTGTATTCCAAGCCTCTCTCGGGGATGATATCCTCCGCTCGTGTGGAGGGTGCGACAGTGAGGATTGCAATGATTGAAATATCGAATGACTCGTGTGGCATTTCCTCCTAGCCTTTAAGTACTGCGGCTCAAGGGTCATTTGACACGCCGGGTTAGGTTTGTGATTTTGTCCAGAAGAGATCACTCCAGAGATGGCGTGCAGTGGAAGCCGAGGAAAGCAAGCTAACAGTGAGAGCCAAGCTTGTATGAGGGTAGCATGAAGCTCCCGCCGCTCTGCCTTCTGCAGTGCTAATGCTGAAGCTTCGTTTGAAGATTGGTTGGACGAAAAGATATAAAATCCTGTTGTGTTGTTGGCTCTCGTAGATTTGGTCAATTGCCCTGGATATTGATAGATGTGAGGTGGAGGAGATTCGAAACCATTTGCATTGTCTAATGTTGGACCCTAAAACCTAAGCAGACAATCGGGAGGCGCAATATTTTTGATGTGGCCCAGGGGATTTGCGGCACCAATATGCTTTCCAAAGCCTATGGCTAGTTTTCGTTGCACCTAGATGAAATATCCCTTATGGGATATCACTCAAAAACACACAATATATATATATATATATATATATATATATATATATATATATATATATATATATATATATATATGGTAGCAAAATAAATTTTTGATTTATCGTAGAAAATACCCAGAAAATTACAGCGAGCTAGTTTTGATTTAAACTCGCAAAATATTTGTTCAAAACCCTTGAAAATTTGTAGAGAGTTTGCTAATAATAAAACTAACACTAGGAAAATATTTTTGGAATTTTTCAGATAATAAATCACTGCCAGAAAATTACAGAATGCCCTAGGCAACTGGAAAACTTAAAAAATTAATCTCTCCAAATAAAAATGCAAAAATTCTCAAAATCTGGAAATAAGTTCTTTTAATAATGTAAATGAAACCCCAACCTCCAGATCCGTTAGCCGCACTTGGGAAACCCTTCAAAAATAGCAGCAAAATCCAAAAGTGGGTCGCTACCCTAGAAAAGAGGCCAAAAACCCTTTGAAAAGTCTTCAAAAATGGCGCCCAAACCTGCCCTTATCGCTGCAGCCAACAACTGATCTAAAACCCTTGATTTTTCTATACAAAAGATCCAATAAGCCTCAAAACCCTTCCTCCGAAACCTCTGAAAATATTCCTGTAAAACAGCCCTGAAAATAGCTCCAAAATGACAAGTTAGGGTGGATCTTTCACTACCGAAAAATGCCCTACTAGCTAGGGATGGATCTCTCACCACCGAAGTTAGAGTCCTTGTGGGATCTTACTCCACAAGTTGGAATTTTTGCAAACAACACTTGCACATAGAGAAAATATGAGTGTATGCAAAAATGACCTCTATCACTCCCCCAAACCTCCTTTTAAAACATCTCATTACCTTTTTCCAAGTTGGGAGCTCCATGTAGGACTAAAAGTGACTTAAGTGACCCCAACGAAGAAATAGAATAATAAAGTGTTATGAGGCCTCCCCCCAACGACAAAACATGACATCTAGTCCCTCCAAATCACTTTATGCTCATGCCAACAAAAAATTATAACAAATGAACTAGATATTCACACCCAATAGCTCCCAGCATCCCTAGCCCCTTGGGTATGACCAAGGCTAGGACTCGACTTGGCCTTTAGGCCCTTGGCGAAGGAAAGAGGACATTACACTAGATCACATGGAGCTCGAACAGGCAAGGGGAAAAGTGGGGAGCCGAAGCCAATTTTCATGCGCACACCAATCCTCAGGGCGCTGAAAGCCTTGACTGCTGGACAAAAGGCCATAGCAGAGCACCTGGGATTGGAGCTTCCTCCCGAAGTGATTGTGAATTTCCCTTGTGAGGGCACCTCCAGCGAGTCAGACCAAGCTATGTCTGTGGATTCGGATGTGGTCTTCCTGGGGCGAAGCAGTGGCGAAGGAGCTGGCGTTGGCAATCTGCCATAATTCCTATAATTATGTAATTTGTTTTTGTATCTCGATTATGTAAGCAGCTTGGTTGTTCTTTGATGTATTAGGTTGGCCAAATGGGCAATGACTCATTGCTAGATTTTGCCTCCTTTTTCGCGATAACGCGTATATCCTAAGACTGCCAAAAGATGAGCGATGCTATCTTTGACAACTTCATGTACTCTTATTTTGCAAGCTAGGGCCCTTTCCCTAGGTAATACAATCAAGAAAAAAATGTTCAAATGACCAATACAAATTCGAATAGGATAACTCTGATTATTTGTTTTTGATCCTGCTCATCACTAAAAACCATAAACAAAGTGCAGCAACATGTTTGAGTGCATAAGACTTAATGTGATCGCCATAAATGGGGCAGTGGATGTTGCTTATGCATCCCAAAGATCATGCAGCTGTATCAAAAGGGTTGAGTAGTCGAATTAAAGTGGATGATAGGTAAAAGTATAAATCCCTGGAGATAAAGAAAAAGGTTAAGGTTAGGTTCGAGTTCCAGACAAATTTGGTGGGATTAATACCCCTCGGTCCTTGGAACTAAACCGAAGAAGGCCCATAATTTGTGCACCCCATACCAACGGATGCTAAAACACTTTGAAGATCTGGATGAATAAAAAAATAAATCATGCAGCTACTTAACTATTGTCAGTCATTGCCACCGAGAAATTGAAGACTAACACTCTTTCTCCATGTAAATCTTTGTGAATCCAAAGTCTAATCTTCGTTGACAGAATCCATGGAGTCACCCCATGAAACTCATACATTCTTCTTAATTCAGTTCCTTGCGTATTCCAATTTGCTTTCTTTCGTTTTTCCATTTTAGCGTTTCTACTTAATAATTCGTAAGCACATCAAATGGGATGAGCTCAAGTGGCAAAAGCATTGGGGTTTCCAAAAAGGAGCCCCAAGTTTAAATTTCTGGAAAATATAACAAAGTTTTTTAAATGGGGTATAAATATCACACCGTGCCCAACTCACTGGATGTGGCGTTACTGAAGCCAAGTATAAATCCTGAGTGAATTTGACAGAAGAGACAACCCCTTAGGATTAACATTTAAGTCTGAATGTTTATTTTAGATACTACAGAAGTTAATGATCCAGTGATCCAACACACTTCATGGCATGCGCCAATGCAGGGCGAGTCCTCCCAAGCGGCAGTGCAAGGATGACCGGTAAGTGGAATGTTACTCTACACGATGAATTCGCCAAATTCATCAAGAGTAACTCAATCATGCCCAAACTTTCTTTAAATCCAATTCCCTGTAAACTCACATGCCCCCTACGCTCAAACTTTCTTTAAACCCAATCCCATGTCAACTCCAGGTTAACATTGTTTGGAAACCCTTCCGGCATTGCTATGCTAGTGATCTAATAATGCGAAATAACAGTCCCATACTCGCAGGATGCTGCTAATAATATCCGTTCCAAGTGTTGGAGGCGAAGAATGCGGATACTCACAGGATGTAGAGATAGCCAAGGGAGTGGTGGGCAGGGTCCAATTGGGACAAGAGATGAGACAGGCGAGCAGGGGGTAGGTCGCGGAGAGGAGACTGCGCGTCGTAGTCTTTGAGCAGGCCACGAAGGTGTGTAACATCCGCATTGCTGTCTGAAAATCCTTGAACCTGCGTTATCATGGCATCCAACGGATCCATTTACTCTCCTTTTCTTCTGCTTCTGCCTCTACCTCTGACTCGCTGATTTCGCTTTCCTTCAAAATCTTCGTTTCTCCGATCACTCCGAAATCGGAATATGTTCTATCATAATCCTACTGATTAGATGGTACTAGCTTTAGCCGAATTTCTTGAAGTTCAAGACTAATATTCAAATTTACCAGAGTATTTTGTCTTTCGATATATATATATTTATATGACTAATAAAGCTTTGAATGGTCATCATAAAAACTAGCAAAAGCATCCATAGGTGCTTCTTAGAGGCCATAGGAATATAGAAGTATTTACTAGCAATTGCACATGAGTTGCAATCAACTCCGGTGATGAGATAAGATTGTAAATTTATTATGGAGGGAATTGAGTGTGGCAATTACTGACCCAATTTAGTTTGTAATGCACCCAATTTCTGGGTTCTATCAAAGAGTCTTTAGGACACACAATTCCCTATGCCCTTAGAAAAAGAGTTTCTACTTAAAAAAGACAAAAGGATGAAACACTAGCAATGGTGGAAAATCCAGAAATTCATAGTCGTGACAAAACAAAAGGTATGTACCCTTTTCTTTTCTTCTCCTCCATGTTTTCATGCATTCACATGTCTAGATACCACCTCGTTAAGGTCTTCTTAAGTGTATAATTGTGTCGGCATGTCCATATATAGTCATATAGTCCATGCAGAAGCGGATTGCCGAAGGTAATCACCTGGTAGCTTATGCGGATATGATTTTCTTGCTTCTATGAATTTATAACTGCTAGTGAGGGAAAAAAACTGAAGGAAACACAATATATTAATTGTGTTCTACAATGAACAATCACCATTAAGGCCTCAAACAAATACAATATTAATATGCACATATGACCAGAATGAAATAGTAATGCCCATATATGACGACAATAGGTGAATCGCTCCAGGCTACTTCCTCCCGTCTGTATGTTGTTTTGGTTAAAAAACATAGAGAAATATCACTGGAAATGGTGTTTGGAAGTTGGAACAAAGATTGTGGTCAATATTTAACATGAGTGAGATGTTTTGACAGTGTTGAGGGAGGCGGCTGAAAGCATATATTTACTTTTCCATTCATGTTGTTTCACCAAATTAATTAACTTCAAACACTCTTCAGCAAAAAGCATTGCTTTAGAAAATAGATATGTAAGACAACTCACTATTTCACCAAATAAATTAATTGTGAATACTCTTGCAACTATAAATATCCAAAATCTGGCAAAAAATAAATATCTATAATTTCGGCAACCTGTAAATTTTGGATCCGCCGGAATTTGACACTTTCCAACAGGGACATCTTCAAAGGAGAACGCCTACCAACAAATTAAAAGTATTACATTGTATATTATGTGTTTTATTAAATCAAAATCTAGATTCAATTTTATTGTAAACAAATAATAGTAATTATTATGAATTAATGAATTAGTTTGTGAAAATGGATTTACATGTAAAAAAATAATTATTTATTCACAACAACATTATCCATGAGTACTTGTGGTAGGTGAGTACAATAATATTTATTAGTGTAAAATAAAATATAGACGATGAATGAATTTATGAAAATATGTTAATAGTGTTATTGACAATTTAGATTTTACCAAACAAGATTATGTCATAAAGGTTAATTTAAAGGTAGTTAATAATACACAATGATATGCATGATTTTACAAAAAATAGAGAATGTGAAGTATTAATGGAGGGTAAATACTCCTTTTAGGAATTATATGTTTCTACATTTTACATGCACCCATAATATGGCGCTTACAACTTCATAATATTAAAGAAATATAGTGTGATGTACGAATATATTTTTTGGTAGAGTTTCCAATTTGTCATATGTTGGTAAATTTTTAAGAGACAACAATCCACAAGAAATACCCTCATTTGACAATATTTAAAGATTTTCACTATCTTTTTGAAAGGGTATGTCACTAAAAATTCCACAAAGATTTCACTTGTTTTCATATAGTAAAAAATCTGAAAAATCCACATTTGATTATGATTTGATTGATACTTATATGCTTTAAAAAAGCTCTATTTTAGTAGCGCGAGATGGAAGGATGTTGCAATAGGTTGTATAATTTTTCCTTAAACGTGATAGTCGCATTTTCTATAATTGTTACCAAATCCATATCAATAAATCTATTTTGTGTTTATCACACAATCATTATAGCTACATTAAACTACATTATGAGTTGATACACCAAAGTACAACACCTAAAATATATGTTGATATTATTTATTTCGAAAAAATAACCCTACAAAAATATAAATTGTATACCTAAATATCAAATCCTACATGTTTCAATACTTTATCACTCCTAATGTTATATCTACTTAGAAAAAAATCATGAGAACTTATGATTAAGGTTTTTCAGCTTTTGATTGGATATGTAAAAAACGCTTATATCCTTGTTATTATGACAATTTTGAACCTGAATGATATTATTAGATTGTGTTGAATGATATTATTAGATTGTGTTGAATGATATGTTTTTACACCTTTTCATTTGATTTTCCTCGGAAAGAATCTACACAACATGCATATCTATAATAAGTTTCTTTTTTACTAACAAGAGCAATGACTTCTATAAGACTGGAAACATCCACATTCCAATGGGGTTTGTTCTCTTTCTTAAGGTGGAAGAACTAGAACAATAAGAAGTCCAAACATTATCATAGAGAGAACATTATGAATGCAATCCATTATATAACATGAATACGGACATGAGTGCTTTGATACTACTATGAAGGGAAATGTCCACTGGAAATAATTATAATAATTGCAATGAAATCAACTCTACTTCTTGAAAATAAAGTTTTAAGTTAGGTGGTTGTTGCAAACTTTTGTGGTGGTCATCTGTTAAGAGCAATATCAAGGGACTCGACTTAAACATTTTAGAAGAAATGAAATTGTTTCTTTGCGATATGAAATACAAGCATAGAGACACAAATAGCTGAGTATGGGATTCCATGATTTGAAATTAGAAAGATTGGATGTTTAGTGTTTGTTGAATTGTTTTGAAGGTATTATTGTTCTTTTTTTAAATATTTAGCATCAAATAGCTTCAAAAGTGAGAGGTTAAATTAAATTCATCAAAAAAAAATATTGCTCTCAAATAAAAAAAATGCTTGGGAAGTGTTCCATGAAAATAGGGAAGTTTAGGGCTATTTTGTATTTTGAATTTAAATCCACAAAAAAATTGCATTGCTCTCCGTGAAGTGTTCCATGAAAATAGAATGAATTATGACATAGTATTGTTTTTAAAAAATATTTAGCATCAAATAGCTTTAGAAGTGAAATGTTAATTTAAATTCACAAAAAAAAATTATATTGCTCTCGAATTTTACAAAAAACTGTTTGGGAAGTGTTCCATGAAAATAGGGAACTTTAGGGCTTTTTTGTATTTGGAGTTGTTAATTTAAATCGACAAAAAAATTATATTGTTTTAAAAAAAATGCTTGGGAAGTGTTCCATGAAAATAGGGAAGTGTTTCATGAAAATAAAATGAATTATGACATAGTATTGTTTTTTCTAAAATATTTTTGTTGAATTGTTTTAAAGGTATTAGTATTGTTTTTTTTTTAATATTTAGCATCAAATACCTTCGCCATAAAAAATGGGTTAACATTTAGGGTTATTTTGTATTTTGAGTTGTTAATTTACATCCACAAAAAAAAAATTGTTTCTCCAAAAAAAAATTGTTTGGAAAGTGTTCCATAAAAATAAGGAAGCGATCCATGAAAATAGAGAAGTGTTCCATGAAAATAGAATGTATTATAACATCATTTTGTTGTATGGGAATAAGGAGAATAAAAAGAAAAATCTATTAATCAATCACATACACAAAAATTAATATTTGTAAATGAATTAAAAAATTTAATTTTTAAAATTATTACTTAGACCATATAAAATAAAAATACTTGATTGTGATTGGTTAAAAAATATTGAGTAATCAAAACATAGTATGTAAAATATGCCGAGAGGTGAAGTTCATGAGGCACCTATATATTTATATAATATAGGTATGTTAGTAGCAACCGCGGGAGTTGCATTATTCATAAACAATACCTAACTTATTTACCTCATGATCACGATATGATGATGATTGTAATATTTAAATTTACAAATTCACATAATAATATCAATATTCACATAATAATAATAAAAAAAATATATTCACGACGATGATGATGGAAAAGATGTTGATGGTGGTGGTGTTTTGGTGGTGATAATGATGATGAGGATAATGATGACAATAAAGACAATGATAGCGGTGACGATGAAAAAGATGACAACTATGTCACAATTTGTAAACCGTAAATCCTAAATATGCACTATAACAACGGTGATGATAATGACGATAATGGAAGATGAAAATGACCATGAATGTGAAGATGACAATCATGATCATGATCTAACGATGATTATATCGACGATGATAATCATGATGATGGAGAAATGAATACCTAAACATGTATGATAATGACGGTCACAATAATAATGATGATGACAACTGACAATGACCATGATCGTGATAATCAAGATCACGATATGATGATGATTGCAATATTTAATTTATTTACAAATTCACATATTAATACCAATAATACTAATAATATTAATACTCGCGATGATGATGATGATGATGAAGATGTTTATGGTGGTGATGTTAATGGTGGCGATAATGATTCTGAGGATAATGATGACAATGACGTGGTATGATAGTGATGAAAATGAAAAAGATGACAACTATTCCACAATATGTAAACCTTAAACCCTAAATATACACGATAATGATGGTGCCAATAATGATGATGATGGCAGATGAAAATGAGCATGAATGTGAAGATGATAATCATGATCATGATCTAACGATGATTATATCGACGATGATAATCATGATGATAATATCATGGTAAATATCATCTTAATCGCCATCATTGTCTTCAATGTTGTCATTTTCATCATCATCATAATCATTTTCATTATTTTCATCATCATCATCACAATATTATTAACAATATTATTAATATCATGGTTATCATCATCACAATTATCATCATCTTTGGTGTTGTCTTTTTCATCATCATCATGGGTAAGTGCACGAAGTTGGTGGACAATTCCGTGGACATAAAAACCCGAAATAAAGGTACCGCGATCGCGGTCCTAAAACCGCGAGCGCGGTCCTAAAACCGCGATCGCGGTTATTGAATTCTAGGTTTGGTAATTACCGAACCTAGTTCCGCGATCGCGGTTTATAACCGCGAGTGCGGTTATAAACCGCGATCGCGGAACTCTGAGACAAAATTTAACAGTCCCGCGACTCGTTATTTTCCTAATTTTCAATTCAAACCGCGACTTTTCCTAAACGTTTTTCACTCGCACTTTCAATACTATCTCAAAATTGCTCATCGGACTTCTGGATAGCGATAGATTCAACCATGCCGCCAAGATGAGGAGGTAAGTCCCCGATTGTAATCATTTTTTTGCATTTTAGGTTGTTTTTTTTGCATTTTAGGTTTTTTTTTTGGCATTTTCATGGGTTTTGTGAATTGTTTGTTTATGTATACAATTTTATTGTTTTATCAGTTGGTCGGCAAGCTCGGGCTCGTGCAAACCGTCAAAACATTCCTCAAAACCCACCGAACATTCCTCAAAACCCTCCGAACATTCCTCAAAACCCTCCTCCAAACATAGATCCGCCCCCCTTGTGGCTCCTTCTGTCCCCACTGAGCCAACAGGAACGCAAGATAATATCATTGGAAGAATCCAAGAAAATAAAATTGTCATTGAGAACCTAATTCAAACTATAAGACAAAACCATGCTACAAATCCATCCCGCATGACTTTAGCCAATACATTGCAAACATTGATTTGCGAAGTCGAGTCTGCAACCAACCAAATACATAGATGGAACACCTTTAGAAGTGACTGTAGGCGGTGGTATGCGGATAAACTATCTCATGCGGCCGTCAAAGACAAAAAAATTGGAAAAGACCTAATTTGTGCATTATTTACCGACCCTAGAACCAATGCCCCCCCCTGCAGTTACTTGCAAATGGTTCCCAATCCATTGGTGCCATGATGATAGAATCAAAAACAATTTTTGGGACCGATGGTGGATGGTTTTTGATTATCCACCATGCAACAACAATGAGGTTCCTCTTTATTTTTTGAAGAAATTATATTGTGAGTTTGTGCTCAATGAGGTCCCGAATTATTTTGACTTTTCAGACTTTTTTGGTCGAGGAGGTGGCTCTGCACAGAGCAGACCTGGTGCACGCGTAGGTCAGCCTAGGATCCCCCATGCCCCAAAACCCCCATTGCCTTCAGTTATCCCTCCTACAGTGAAGGAGGTTGTGGAGATTGATACATTGCATGCATTGAGGGAGCTCACTGACACTCTCACCCAGCATAGCACCCAGATTGCATCCGGTGATGTTGGTGGAGGTGCCAGTTCTAGTGCACCACACCACTGTGGATCATGTGGTGCCGTATGCACTGCAGGCGAGACATCATTTGCTGGTTCACAGGATTTTTTTTTCTATAGATGAGATGCTGGGGAATGTTTTTGGAACTGGAGCCACTGATATTGGTCTTTCACAGGTAAATTTTAAATAAATTTAAATAATATATATATGTACAATAGTTTAATTCACATGTTTGAGATATTAATATATATATGATTTTACTTCATGTACATACATGTAAAAAACTAATTTTTTATTTTATTTTAAATAGCAAGAGCCGGTGAAGGAAACATCCGGTGTTGACATGCTAGCAACTGCGGTTGGGCGTGTTTCAAACGTAAGTTTCAAGTTGTACAAACTTACATTTTTAATAAATCATTTAATTGCACTAGATTATTATTATAATTTGTTTCACGTGTATGTTGCACATGTATTAATATTTTTCTCTTTTATACACAGGAGCCTGGCGGGTCATCATCTGCTCAGGGAACTGAAACTACTGGCATGCCTCGCGTGAGTTTTACACAGGTTAGTTACAAATCTCTTTAATGAATGATAAGAGTGATGAAGAAATGTAAAAAAGGTTAAATATCTGTCCCCTTTATCTAAAAAATCTCTGGCCTTTCCATATGATTACGTTTAT